>OV702282.1:434522143-435752143 GCA_916181665.1 Avena sativa | reverse complement strand
ACAATATTACTTGTGAATGAAAGAGACCTGACATGTGCCATCCCGGTGGTATCCACAACTACCTTGCTAGTTCTGATGGATAGTCTGTGAACCTCTCTTTGCCTCTGAGGTATCTTTATCTCCCTTCCATCAAATATAGTGACAAAGTTTTCTTCACTTGCTAGTGAACATATGAGATCGAGCACCATGTCATGCACACGACAAGCTTCTACCTTCTCTTCATCATCAAATCCTATTGGCTGGATAACATTCGGTTTACTAGCTCATTGAAGTAGCTATCACCAAGCATATGTAAGTTAGTTTCTTGCTTCTCACTGTAAACAAAACCTTCGGAAATCCACTTGCATACCAGTTTACCTCTCATAATCTTCTCATCTTCTTCGAAGACACTTAGATATAATAAACAAGGCTTCAGATAAGAAGGAAGATCATAATAGCTGAATAGTAATATCTTCTTCATCTCCTCCACATTGCGATCTTCTGTAAGACCACGACCAATGGATTTGAGCAAAGCATACCATTGCTCCTTTGTTTTTATCTGGCGATTACTAGACAAAAGACTTGCTATAGTTATAATTGCTAGTGGTATACCACCGCATTTATGCAATATGTCTTCAGATACTTGCACCAACTCGGAAGGACACCCTTTCTCATGGGAAAATACTCTTTTGTTGAAGAGTATTCTTGATACATCTTGAGAAAGAGGTTCCATTCTATAGATATCATCTGAAGAAGAGCAACATGCTTGAGAGACACTGATAATACGGGTTGTCGTGATTACACAACTGCCAGGACTCTTCTTGAAGAAAGCACACTTAATTAGTTTTCATGCTTTCTCATCCCATATGTCATCAATTACAATGACGTACCTAGACAAATGTTTATGAATGTAAGTTGACAAATCAAACAATAAAAGTACTGAACTTTTTCTGTAAGCTGGTCGTTACTAATTGAGGAATAGGCGGTGTGTGAAAAGGTGGGATTAGACTTCAAGTATTTACATGGAAATTATAAATCATAGTGAATGATCACCGCTGGGACTCATAAACAGGTACCAACAGTATATTATTAAATGTGTACACGCAAACTACAAAACAATGTAGACTGGTGATTAGCAATAGAAAATATACGAATATATACCTCTTGTCCATTAGCAAGTCAACGAGTTCGTTGATGAGATGTTGTTCTTCCCATTTTGCATTATGAATGTTTTCATACTTGTTCTTGTCAAGTCCATAGAGAATATTCTGGAAGACTTTTTTCACGTCGGGACTCTGAGAAACTGAAATGAATGCACCACAATCGAATTGCACTTTGACCTTTTCATACACCGCCTTGGCCAGGGTTGTCTTTCCTAACCCACCGAATCCAACAATAGATACCGTCTTCAGCTGCTGCTTCGACCAAGCATCACCTTCCATCAACATGTTGATCAACTCATCTCGCGTTTCTTCAATGCCGACGAGCTCTGACACATCTTTGTACATGGCCATCAAGCGAGGGTCTACGCTAGCACCGGCGTTGGTATCCCGGATCTCTTGGGTGGTGTACCTTTGACGTAGCTCCGCCAACTGCTTGGCTTGACCAACGGCTTCATCTAGAGCATCAGAGAGATGATGGAGATCCCTCCCTTTCTTGAACAATCGGATAGTCTTCTTGAGTAACTTCTTGACTTTGTTCTTGGGGTTGGCAGGCTCGGCAACACCCTCCACACGAACCATGAAAGCGTCAACAATGTCCTCCATGTGGTAGGACAACTCTCTCACATTTCCAGCCCAGATCTTGACCCCCTCGTCGAGCTCGTCCGGTGGTACTTTCGCCACCTTGCGAAGTGCGGCTTGCATGAGTGTCAGCTCTCTTACAAGCGACTCGATGTCTTTCCTCACGCGCTTCTCCAAGGTGAACTCACCGGCGAGCAGACTGCCGAGCTTCGAGAGGGCAGGGCGGATAGCCACCATGGCGATCTCCATGGCTGCTGGCCTCGCTACACGCAGCTGTGGTAGTGTTCTTAGGGTGGAAGAGAGGCCTGGATCGATGCGATATGCTAACGAAAGACCACTGTTGCAGTGTATTGCTTGCAGCCCCTGGTGGAGAAGCTAAAGTAAACCAACGTTTGGAGGGAGCACCGGAATTTTAATTAGCCAACAATCAAACCCCATGTCATGCGGGCACGTACTGGCTGTCATGTGGGCACTTGCACATCCATGTCCCATGCGTCATCTGGTTGTGCATCAGTTGCGTGTTGGTCTGATTGCCTCAGATCCGACCTTGGGAGAGGCGACAAACCTTGGAATGAATGCGCTTGGACCGTGGTTTCGGGTTTAAAATACACTATCTTCCATAAATGTTCACGTGGTGGATGCGCGGACAAACACAAAAGAGAGATTCCTGCCTCGATCCGCGCCTGAGATCACGTGGGCTGGCGTCTGCAAAGTCTAATTTCACGAGTGTTAGTCTAGTATTTTCTTGGGTATCTACGGCCGATTGAAATGGTTTTCAGACATGGGACGAACATAAAAGAGAGAGATTCCTGCCTCAACAAACCGGTGCTTCGGCTCCATATGTAGTTAGGGTTAGTCTAGTAATTTTTTTGGGGCGTTGCTTACATATAGGAGACTGCGTCGTGTCGCAATAGCTTATTCCTGCCCTTTCTCCATCTTGGCATTGCTCCAACCAATGGCTTTGGGGGACAAGTGGCCCGGTCTTCTCGCCGGTCTCTAGATTCGGTAAGATTCGTGTCTCGTGGTCGATGTTCGTCACTCTCGCGAGTGGTGGTCGACGAGGCACAAGTTTTTTCAAAGGTGACGGTCGAGGACGATGGACGATAGTTCGACGAGGCACAAGTTTTTCAAGGGTTTTACTTGTAGGGTTTTTTGTACAAAGTTGATCGACAAGCATGTTTATCTTAAGTGTTGATCATATATGTAATCTCTGAGTTGTTTAATACTCTCCGATCCATATTAGTTGATTATATTTATCTAAATATGAATATATCTAGTTAAGTTTTAGTGTTAGATGTACCTATATCTAGACAAATTTAAATCAACTAATATAAATCAGAAAGAGTACAATAAATGGTTACTTAAAAAATGCTTAAGCGCTAGGACTGGACAAGCACGCCTGCCTGTCACGCAGTGCATTAGTTTACTTGAGCAAACCTCGATTGTAATTTGCATTGTCTGGAGACGAACCAAGTTTGGAAGCACGCCTGCATGTGACGTGTTCATACCGTGCGTGTACTAAAAGAAAAGAGTGTTTTGTTTGAGCAACTCCCTCCACGTGGGGAGGTGTCGACCAACTTCCACAAACAACATCATATGCCCAAAATAGAGAAAAAAATAAGACTGGCAAAACGATTTAAATTGCCACGTGTCAATTATACGAGTTGATCCACTTATAGACAAGTCCTACAGAATTATTTTCCCAAAAAAAGACCCCACATCGCTCTTCAGAGGGTCGGCTCGGGCGGAAAGGTGCGCTCACGACGATGACTTGGGAACCACTAGTAGGGAAAACTTTACGGCCGGATTCCTTACCGCCGGCGAAGTGGACACGGGGTCGCCGGCGGTAAGGCCTTTCAGGCCCTCCTCCCATACCACTAGTGGAAAGAGGACCTCTAGTCCCTAGCCGTAAGGGTCTCTAGTTCCGATTTTAGAATCGGGACTAACCAATCGGTACTAAAGGCCCAGACGTTAGTCCCGGTTCAGTCACCAGCCGGGAAAAATAGTTGTCCACGTGGACACCACGGTGCGCTCCCTGCCGCGGCAACATTTTGTGTCTTTTCTCTGCCGCGGCAGGGAATTTATTTTGTATTGTTTTATTTATTTATTTTTCATTTCAAAAAAGTTTTTGAATATTTCTACGCCACCACATATCGCACACGTTCGTGCATATATAAGATAATTTGTATTACGATATCGAGCATACAAATATATACAATTTTGATAGTTACATGGAGATCACAATTACCGGAACTAGAGCCCGTCTGTTCGATTACATAGAGATCATTAGCGCCTATTCACACTAAATTCTCCGTCGTCGTGTACGGTCACTTTGAAAATAAATCCCGCCATCTCCTCCGCAATTCTTAGTACGCGTTGCTCTGGTAGGAGTTGATCCCGCATTCTCTCAAATTATATAAGAAAAAGGAGATCAATATGAATATCAATCATGATAACAAAAAGTGACGGTAATAAAATGATGGTGTGAATGTATTGCTTCGACTCTATAATCTTTGTGCTTGGTGGTAAACGTCCGAATGAACTCGCAAACGTAGAATCCACATAGATTCGATCCCGTGGCAGCCTCACGCATTTTACGAGAATAGAATTCAATCAAAATAATAATCTAGCATCATTATTATATTTAAACTAAAAGTAAAGAGATGCGTGGACATATCACATGCTACTTATCGAGACCGTCTTAAACATCAGCTTCTGACTAAAGGTTCCCGTAACCTCACGCTTGAACCGGATTCAAACCCTGCCCGGTAAAGAAAATGAATAAATGAGTTATTCATTACCTGATATCTCAGGAAATCAACGAAAGATACCGATATAGCGCGAAACATACTTTTGGAGCAGGTCCTGCATGCTGCGGAAATCTTCCAGGTTTCTCTTTGATGGGTTCATGACATCAACTCTTCCCTTACCAAGTTGAATGTCTAGCAGAATCCAGTGGAAGCTGCAAATATTTATATATACATCAGTAACTCATAAGTTACCGTTAGCATCGAGTAATCAAAACTGAATTTGTACAATAGAGTAAGACCCTCACTTAAAATTGTAAGGAAACAATATGTGGTCACATAAATTTTGCTCCATTAGAAACCTTAAAATGTTCTACTCCGTCTCCACGGGTTTATCCATTATAGATTCTTCTTAATTTACATTCATGGATCTTCATTCTGCATAATAATAGAGTATAAAAGGATATAATGCGGATAATTACATGTAATGAACTGAACAACTAAAAAACTGAACATGTAGACAATGAATTCAACAACTTAAAGACAATAGCAGCTGAGGATAGATTTGTCCAGGGCGTCGAGATGGTATATCTAGAACAGTGAAAACTCAATATGGATCTCTTCGGGTCTGAAGTAGTACTCACGTGGGACTTTGGCTATGAGCATTTCTCTCCCCTGCTTTATGACCGTCGAGTACCATTGATGGAGATTCCGCATTTGTGTTGGCAGTTCTTTTAGCCTCTCTTTGCTAACAAAATCCTCACCTTCGACATATCTACGGACTACAATAGCCTTGGGTAGAAGGTCGTCTAGGGAGCCTAACAGTTCAGCGATACTAACTTTCATACTGGCCGCCAACTCCGCAGTAGCTTGATGACTCCTTGGTGGCTCCAGAGAGATTGGTGCTTGATGTGGAGTCTTGTTGGGAACCCCAAGAGGAAGGTGTGAAGAGTACAGCAGCAAGTATTATCTCAGTTGAGACCGAGGTTATCGAACCAGTAGGAGGAAGGAAACGTCACACATGTGTTGCAAGCAACGCGGAGACCTGCACAACACAAACTCAAGACTTTGCCCCAACGAATCATTGAGGTTGTCAAGCTCACCGGTTTGCTATAACAAAGAATTAAACGTATGGTGTGGAAGGTAATGGTTTGCAGCAAGTAAACAAGTAACAGTGGAAGATGTATCAATGGTAAAGATTGGACCTGGGTTCATAGTTCACTAGAGGTGCTCTCCTTAGATAAACAACGTGGCATGAAGGGTAAACAAATTACAGCGGGGCAATTGACAGGAACTGAGAAAGGCATAACAATGCAATTACTAGCGAGAAAGATCCTACGAGGTTGATTGGGAAATACAAAAATATACATAGACCGTCATCTAACTGCATCTATGACTAGAAGTCCACCTTTAGGTTATCATCCGACCCCCCTCCAGTATTAAGTTGCAAGCAACAGACAACTACTTTAAGCAAAGTGTGTAAGGTAAACAATCCACATATTCCATGAACAAGAGACCGTTGTTTTCTCCATAGTAGCAACAGCACATCTACAACCGAAGAGATTTCTTTCACTTCCCTTGGAAACTAGAGGCATGAACCCACTATCGAGCATAAATACACACCCTCTTGGAGTCAATAGCAACTACTTGGCCAAGATAACCACTAGCAACAGAGAGCATGCAAGATCACAAACAACACAGATATGATAGAATCATAAAGATAAAACCATTAATCAAACCAACATAGTAATCTCAATATCCATCGGATCCCCGCAAACACAACATGCATGATTACAAATAGATTAGATCTTGATCATGAACGGAGCTCACAAGATCTATACATGAAAGCACAAAGGAGGAGATACAACCATCTAGCTACTACATGGACCCATAGTCCAAGGTGGAACTACTCACGAATCATACCGGAGAGAAGGCCTCCGAGATGATCTCCCCTCCGGCAGGGTGCCGGGAAGAACTTCAGATCCTCCCTGATCTAGGGACGATGGTGGCAGCGGCTACAAACAGTTTTGTGGATTTCTGATCGGGTACTCAGGGTTTCTGCATCGGGGGCTTCTTATAGGAGAAGGGTAAGGTCGAGGCGGCGGCCAGAGGGGGCAGACCCTACCTAGGCGTGGGGTAGGGCCCACCCGCGCCTAGGGGGGGTTTAGCCGCCCTGGCACGCCTCCTCGTCTCCCCTATAGACTTCTTGTTCTGTAACATCCCAAGCTTGTAATATATGTAATTAGTACCTAAGCATTGCATGCATCTGTTTAAATCAATGAAATATACGCATAAGATCAGGTGGATTGAATTAAATGCAAATCCAAAACCCTAATTTCCCTCTCCCTTTGAAAGCAATTCAAATAGTTTTGAATTTTCAAATGACAAAATGTTTGGAGCCCAAAAGGATTAATAGGGCCCTACAATATTTCAAATATTTCTACAAAGTCTGGTACTTTTGAAATTATTCAAAACAGATTCCAAATGAAATTTACAAAAGAGTATACTGAATTCAGAAAAAGAAAAGAGTTTGAATAAAATAAAATAAAAACAGTAATAGCCGCAGCTGGGTCGTGGCCCATCTCCCTCTTCTCTCTCTATGCCGCGCTGCGCAGCCCGCAGTAGCCCAACTTGGCCACCCGGGGCCCAGGAGCTGGCCCATATCGCTTCGGCCTCTGTCTCTCTCGTCGTCTTCGTTGCCGACGCCGGAGCCGAAGCTCCTGCGTGTCCGCGCCGCCGTCGCCCGATCTTCGCCCCGAATCGCAGTGCCCGCCGCCCTCTGGGGAGGATAAGACCCGCCGCTGCACGTCTTCCTCTCGTCCCTATCATTTTCCCCCTCGCGCGCTCTCTCTTTCTCTCTGAACCGCGCAAGCCGAACCCTGGCCGCCATGGCCGCCGACTAGTCACCGTCCCTGACCTCCCCGGCCTCATCTGACACCGCCACGAGCTCCGCCTCGCTCCACTCCATCACCTTGTAGAAGGAATCGACGAGGGGCGCCGTGAATCATCGCCATCGACCGCTTCTTCCCCGACACCGACATGCTCCGCCGCTTGCCTCGCTGTCTCTCCAGTCACCGCCTCGCCTCGCTATCACCATCAATCTCACCAGGGTGAGCCCACGGTGCTCAAGGCACCCTCCTTTTCCTCTCTAGCGCTCTGTGTCGCGCCCACGTCGTAGATCAGAGAGCACCGCCGCCGTTCGTCGTTGTTGACCAAGCTCCGGTGACCATGAATCGGAGGCGCCGCCGTAGCTAGGTCCGCCTCTGTGCGCTGATTCGACTGTGCGCTGATTCGAACGAGCCGTAGCACGCATCCTTCCGTGCCCTGTAGCGCCGTCTCTCGCCGCTATCTGACGCGGATTCCGGCGAGCCAACGTGGCTCCTACGTGGCTCTCGGGTGGCTTGTCTACGTGGCCCAGGCCCCACCCGTCAGCCTCTCTAGCTAGAGCCAACCTTGGTGGGAAACGTCTCTGACCACGCCTGGCCAACGTAGCTGCTGAGGTGGCCTCGGGCCCATCTGTCAGTCTCACTGGCTAGGGTCAGCCCTTGTGTAAAATGTATCTGGCGCCTGTGCTGATGTCAGCCTGATGCAATATTTCAATTTAAATTGTTTTAATAATTTTAGAAAATGTTTTAATATTGTAAAATCAATAACTAATTATCTATAAGTCAGGAAAATACAAATAATATATCAAAATGTTCAGAAAAATGAGTTATATGTAATTACACTATAATCATGCATTCATCAACAACTTTAATGACAAGTTTAATTAGAGAACAAAATCAACCCCTCTTATGTGTTTCCGGAGTTTCCCAAGTTAGGGTTTTCAACCCTCAGAACCCCGTTTAAGTTGACCAAGCATGTTCTAGGGTTCCTTTCAACACTATTTAACTTGTCATATCATCCATATTGATTGAGCATTGCACATGCCATGTATTGAATGTTGTTTTTCCTTTTCTGGTATTTGGTTCTTCGCGAATAGGAACCGAACCCAAGGTTGAAGTCAACAACACCGAAGATCCATACCTGTCTACTAAAGGACAAGGCAAGCGTAGCCTCTCATTCTGAACCTACTTTTACAAAGTATATTACTTTCTCGCTATGATGCACACGATTCCAATGTGGTCTTTTGTCAGTAGCTAGGGTTACCTATCTGCTAAACAGTTTCCCTTTTGTAGCCTTATACTCCTGATCCACTGCTCCTAGCATACCTAGGTTTGGCATGTGAGCGTTGTTAGAGCTTTTGTTACCGACAACCTAGCCTTGCATAGCAACAACGTCTGATCTATCCCAATGATGAATCAGAGGTGCCAAGGAAGGTAGTGAGGTAGGAGACGGTGACATCATCTAAGGAGTTAACTAACTATGCTAAGGCTTGTATGGGAGGCCATGTTGGGTGTGGTTTTTGTAGTCCCATGCTCGCCACCACTAGGAACTGAGTTCTTACCTTTGGTACCAAGACGAGCGTACAGCCACACGGGGCCTAGACAACCCCTCGACTAACTAACTTGCCTAGTAGATTCCATGAGTCACATAGTTCGGGCTTTCCATTTGGCATACGCATTGAAAATGTTTTCGAAAGAGGAGGTGATGGAGGTGCATCATAACAGGTAGGGAAGCGTGGAACGGGTTGCTTGGGGTCGATGGAGCCCCTGCTGAACCAACCTCGCCTCACATCTTTAAGTACCGGCTTCCGGATTTGACCCGTTACAGCGGAATCATACTTATTGCGTGACTCATGGTCTCGGCGAAAGCAAGGTAAAGGTCATGGTCAACCACCCTCTGTCGGCCTTCCAAGGAAGAGGGCTAATAATTTGGCATTAAGAGTCGGTTGGTACGTGTGGGTAAAGTTGTACACCCCTGCAGGGTTAAATCTTTTCGAAAAGCCGCGTTCACGGTTATGAACGACTTGGCGACCGGACTTAAGATCATAAATAACATTAACCACCATAAAACTTGCTGATCCACGAGTGCTTAAGGATGCTTCCTCTGGGTCGAGGGGGTGATCCTAGATAGGAGGTTCTGATGAAGCTGATGGTTACCAAGATAATGATGAACAAGATGAGGAAGTCGCTATATTATCCCTTTTAAAAGATTCTGAGTAGACGAGCCTCTTCTCTCTTGTTTACAAACAAAGATTGCTTTCCGGAAAAGTAAACCCAAAGAAAGCCTTTCTAGCCAGAGCATGTAGATACTAGGTTATCTAAGTCTTGCGGGGTACATTCTCGTACTCAGCCTTGCGCCATTGTTCTTTTTCTACAGAGGATCTGGTTGCAACTGAAGGTGGCTTCTACGTTGACATCGACGAGTAGTTGGGAGTCCCAGGTAGCAGCCTGAGGACTATGGGATGGACGTCGCTTTTGCTTATGGAATCTTAGGCCCTTTGCTAAGTTGTTGTGTAGAACAACATAATTTGCTTTTGTTGTGTGATGTAATGTTGGGTCTTTGACCTCTGGTTTGTAATAACTCTGATATCTCACTCTGTTAAGAGTTTAAACTTATGATGTTGAATCCTTGAGTTCTGTAACGTTACCGAATATTACTGTGATGTTCCGTGCTTGGAGTTAAGCTTATCTTAGATGATGATATGAGGTTAGTTTAACCCTAATCTCGGGGGTGCCACGGTTCCCCACGGGAAGTAATTGACTTTGACGTTTGTCCCATCCAATTCCGAGAATATTTCTTTACTTGCTTTTCTGAAACCAAAAATAGCAGAAAACAGGCATCTGGCACTGTTGCAACTTGTTAATAGGTTAGTACCAGAAAACATGTAAAAAGCACCTCAAAGTGTTGACAAGTAAAGCAAAGTAGATACTAAACAAGCATGGAGCATCAAAAATTATAGATACGTTTCCAACGTATCAGCATCCCCAAGCTTAACTCCTGCTCGTCCTCGAGTAGGTAATTGATTAACAGAATAATTTTTTAGGTGACAGGCACCCTCACAATAAAGATCCAACCATTTGCAAACATTGAAAGCTGGGATCAAAGAACTCTAAACATGTGCATGAAAGATGGAGTTCTAACAATAGGACATAGTAATTATGCATGCAACATGACAAGCTACAAACAAAGATCATGAATAACATGCATTGAGAAACGTTTGTTTGTTTCACATGCAGAAAACATAGCATAGTGGTAATCAGCTTGTCCCTCATAGAGTAGCAATATAATGCATAGGACACCTGCAAAGTTCACAAGGGTGACTAGAAACAAGTAGCACAAGAGCAAGTAATAACACAATTTGTTTCAATTAATAAGCTTTGGAACACTACACACAGAATGACAACTATGCTCTCTTAAAGGTGCCTAAAGGTAGAAGGTGGAGACTCAAATAATGGTGGAAGAAAAGCGTTTTTGTAAAGGAAGCAGGGATTACAAGTTTCAAAAAGAGCTTCCAAAAATTATGGTACTTATTTGCTTTCAGCCCTCATTGCCCCTATCATAAGCATCTTGAAGTGGTTAAGGTTAACGTGGCAAAGCTGGAGTATATGCTTGATGAAGTATAAGTTGGCAATCTCATGCCCCTTGAATACGAGGGCCACACCTCATGCATACTCAACTTTGGGTCCAGGTAAGTTCTTGTCACTGTAAGTATTTGCATATCATTGAGAACCGCCAACGGGGTACCCCTTGCACATGGTACAGGAGCTTTCCCATAACCAAAATTACAACGCAAGCAGACAATAAGCATCTCAACAATTCTTCTTATGTACCATGGGAATATGGTGATTTTTTCTCTCTTTCCCCTTTTTTCAATGTGTCTCTTTTTTTATAATAAGAATGCTTCATAGATGTCACTATGGTGATGATGCAAGTTTCCACCATGATTAGGCATGGCTTAGGCTAGCGGCCCAGGCGTTTGTCTAACACATGATACAAACTCCATGGACTTACAAGTTCCCTCTTTATTTCACACCGGTGGCATCCATAGACAAAATAACATGATATCAAGTGAGTACAACAAGGTACAAGTGCAATGTTGAAAACGTTCCCCGTGACAGCACGGTTCTGCTAATTCCAACTTATAAGTGCAAGCATATACAACAAAGTTGTAACAATGGTTCAAGTTTATTAGGGGCAAAGAATAAAGTGTGCCATCAAATTCGTGAGGGCTTTAATCACTAAGTTTTCACATAACAAAATAGTTTTTAATTGGAAGATAGGTGAAAACAAGAATATACTTGGAATGGTGTAACACGCCATGCATAGGAGTTTATAGTGGACACTTTTGGAATAACTTGTTTACTTAGGAGTTGGAAGCATGAGTAGAACTTACTAATACAAGTGGAGGCTAGCAAAAGACTGGGAGCAACCAACTAAGAGAGCAATAATGGCCATAATCATGCAGTGCAACAAATCATACTAATCAAAGCAAAGAGTGGTACTACAAGTCAAGGACTAAATGATCATAGAGGCTAACGGTGACTTTTCATAGTCATAACATGGTGTGAGCATGTGCCAAGTCAACCCAAGCAAAACATCAAAGGAGAATACCACAATACTATGCTTTTGCATGCTAAAACAACGCATAATTTCTTCAAGGCACACTAAGCATTCCCAATTGTTTGGAACAAGACATGCTACAACAATAATCACTAAGCATAATGCTAAAACAACACCTAGCATGTCATGCTAAAGTCTAAGTCACAGTCAATGCAAGCTCCTCTTGCACTTCAAGAAAGAACTTACTACTCCTTTCCAAACACCAAGCAAACTTATTTGCAAAACAACACACCGAGAACGGGGGTCCAAACTACTAAATCAAACTAAAAAAACTAAGCAAAGCAAACTAAAACTAAGACGCTCCAAGAACAACACAACTGTGCATGAAACAATAAAAACGAAGTGTCTAGACAGACCTGAGCTTTTTATTGATGAAGAAGGGGATGCCTTGGGCATCCCCAAGCTTTGTCGCTTGTACCTCTTGGATATTTCTTGGGGTGACACCATGGTGGCATCCCCAAGCTTGAGCTTTTGTCCATTCTTCATCTCATTGCATTATTCTTTCTTTATACCTGAAATTTTTCCTTCATACAAAACTTCACACAATCTTCATTAGCAACATTAGCTTATTCAAAGATATTAGAACACTGGCAATGCTTTGGAATAACAAGGCTTTTCACTAAAAACACAAGATACTGTAGTAACTCCTTCAAAGAAACTCAATTTACTTGAAGAGAGCTCAAAAAGGAATCAATAAGAAGCAAATGCAAATAATGTCAGAAATCTGTCAAAATAGACCAGCAGGTATAAACCGATTTTTTAGAAATTCTTCTGTTGCTCAAATCAAAAAGTGTTGAACTAAATAAAGTTATCTAACATACTGGGGGATTTATTCATAAATTTGGAGCTCAATCCGAGTTACAGAGCCTCCTCACGAATTTTTTTGGTGGAGGACAGTAATCTATTTCAGGACAGCAACTCCCCAAATCTTACTTCCCTCTCATTAGAGGTCATTCTTGGTACAAAAAGCAAACAAAAAGGATAAGGAGAGGTCATTATTGAAGTAATAACTTCCAAGACTCAAGGAAACTCGTGGGTTATCTCCCAACAAGTACTTTTCTTTAACGCCTTTAAGTTAGGCACAAGAAGCAAGAAGAATCAAGTATTTTCAAATAAAGAATTGCCCCTCTTGTTCCTTCTTTTCTTACCTTTCTTTTTCTCCTTGGGGAAGATACGATTGCTTACTGGGGGAGCAAAGTGCATGATGCCTTTTACCACATCTATTACTGCCCCAAGGTGTTTCATTAGAGTTCATTTTGGCAAAGGTGGGAAAGCCAAAAACAGCAGCAGCTAGAGCAGGGAACTAATTTTTTGTGTTTTCGAAAAAGGCAAGCAAACCAAACAGACTAATTTTTTTGGTTTTTTTTAAAAGAGGCAAACAAAACCAAGCAAAAGAAACATAGCAAACTAAAAACAAAATAAAGAGAGAGGAAGTGAAGGACTCCCCTTGTGAAGACGTCCTTAGCCCCCCGGCAACGGCGCCAGAAAACTTGTTGATGACTCCTTGGTGGCGCCAGAGAACTTGGTGCTTGATGTGGAGTCTTGTTGGGAACCCCAAGAGCAAGGTGTGAAGAGTACAGCAGCAGGTCTTCCCTTAGTTGAGACCGAGGTTATCGAACCAGTAGGAGGAAGGAAACGTCACACAGGTGTTGCAAGCAACGCGGAGACCTGCACAACACAAACTCAAGACTTTGCCCCAACGAATCAGTGAGGTTTTCAAGATCACCAGTTTGTTGTAACAAAGGATTAAACGTATGGTGTGGAAGGTAATGGTTTGCAGCAAGTAAACAAGTAACAGTGGAAGATGTATCAATGGTAAAGATTGGACCGGGATCCATAGTTCACTAGAGGTGCTCTCCTTAGATAAAAAACATGGCATGAAGGGTAAACAAATTACAGCGGGGCAATTGACATGAACTGAGCAAGGCATAACAATGTAATTACTAGCCAGAAAGATCCTATGAGGTTGATTGGGCAATACAACAATAGACATAGACCGTCATCCAACTGCATCTATGACTAGAAGTCCACCTTCAGGTTATCATTCGAACCCCCTCCAGTATTAAGTTGCAAGGAACAAACAACTGCTTTAAGCAAAGTGTGTAAGGTAAACAGTCCACATATTCTATGAATAAGAGACCGTTGTTTTCTCCCTAGTAGCAACAACACATCTACAACCGAAGAGATTTTTGTCACTTCCCTTGGAAACTAGAGGCATGAACCCACTATCGAGCATAAATACCCCCTCTTGGAGTCACTAGCAACTACTTGACCAAGATAACCACTAGCAACGGAGAGCATGCAAGATAACAAACAACATAGACATGATAGAATCATAAAGATAAAACCATTAATCAAACCAACATAATAATCTCAATATCCATCGGATCCCCGCAAACACAACATGCATGATTACAAATAGATTAGATCTTGATCATGAACGGAGCTCACAAGATCTATACATGAAAGCACAAAGGAGGAGATACAACCATCTAGCTACTACATGGACCCATAGTACAAGGTGGAACTACTCACGAATCATACCGGAGAGAAGGCCTCCGGGATGATCTCCCCTCCGGCAGGGTGCGGTGACCCAGCATACCACTACATGTGTAGTGCACTATAGTCGTTGACATGACATCCACAGAACACCATTCCATAAATATCACATCCCTCAGAGTGGTACAACAGAAACATTGTGGGTCCATATTACAAACATACACACGTTATTATTATTATTACAATACCGAAAGTTCAAGACTTCCATAAGATTCAACTTACAAACCAAAATATAAGTGTTTCAGTGGAAGTTTCAAATTTAAAACTTAAACTCCAAATTGAGCTCAACAACTTATTGCTATATATTGTTCATGTTGCTCGGCTCAAGTGGTTACTAGAACTATAGTAATTATTCGGACTCTTGTAACTCTCCTCCGTAGACGATGTCGTAGTCCTCCCCTTCTACGGCTCCATACAGGTTGGGCTCTTCATAGAAGACCTCCTCTTGACTCTCAGATGCATACACTGGAATATCTTCGGGATTCTCAGAGTCTAAGCAAGGATTCAAAGGAAAGGATGAGTAACAGCGTTACCCAGTAAATTCATTATATGCAAGATAGGAAGTTTGATGCTCTATCTACCACCTCAGACTATCAGTCTTTGGCACTATGCAATTTTCGTAAATCTTTCTTCAAAGGTTGATTTTATTATAAAAATCTATGACCATCAGCCTTCACAGGTTGACCAGAACTTTCATGGAGTTCCTTTCCTGCCGCGTTCATAGCTCCTTCCTGGAACAGGGAGTAACAAGTTACAATTCTTACAGTCTACAGAGGTGCATTACTTGACCCGTGAGAGATCAACTCCTTGTTGCACAACTGGGCGTACTTTCCCGTCCACAATTCCATGATGTGGGTCCCAGTAGTTGGTCCAAGCCAATCACTGCCCTCTCCGCGACCTCATATGTCTACACGATCCTTCGGGGCTGGCTCACCTTCGTTATGCCTCCTTTCGGGTAGGCTAAAACCCTGATGAGTTCCCGAAGACTCTCTGACCTAGTGATGCCCGGAATAGTACCATTTACATGGAATATATCCCTAAACACCATTCATAGATAATCTAGACTCCAAAAGTGTGGGGCGTAAGGGTGCCCACCCATATGTTGGATCCGCACAAGGAATCACAACGTCACGTTAAGGTCGCCTTGCATCCATACAAGAGGAAAAAGATACAGCTGACTTTTCCACCCCATTCCAAATCTCATGGTTAACGCGTAATATACGACGCTGGAATCACTGATGTCATGGGTTATTAATCTCTAATTGTCCATCATTATTGCAATTAGAACCCTAAGTTCTATTGCTTCATCATATCATCACTTAGGATGATATCTAATGATTTCTTTTTCAATAATATAGATGATAACACACAATTCGCAAATACTTTGATAAAGACTCTTCAAAGGACATGAGCAAGTAATGAACTTGCCTTGTGATGGCAAGGTAGTGAAGTCCGATGCTTGCAGTGGACCTTGAGCTTCTGTGTCTACAAAAACATCATTATTGCCCGGTAAGGACAATATTTAAAGAAGCAAAATGATTATGCAAAAGTAATGCAATGCATTATTTAACTTTATATGTATTTTCCCCATTATTTAAATTATAGAAAAATCCCTTCTTAATAATTAAGGATTTATAAATATTAATTCCTTTAATATTTATTGAATATTGTACTCTTTTTATTTTATTTCCTTTTATTTGAATTTTATTGATTTAATAATTTCTTTAAGAATTATTATTTGAATACCAAATTTTTTTATGAAATATTTGTTTAGTATTTTTCTAAAATAATACAATATTAATATATAATGAACGTGATTTTTCATTACTTTTATCATCTTTCAATAATTTTGTAAAATTCCATAAGGAATATTTAAATTACAAAATTCTTAATAAAATTTATATGTTTAAAATTTTATTTATTAATTTATTTGGATAGTTTAGATTATTGTGAATCCAAAAATATTTTACTTACAATTTTTGGATTTTTATTTTATTTTCTAGAATTTATTTAAGTTCAGCGGCATTTTGGTCTTTTTCCATTTATTAAAACAGGCTCTAAATGATTTTGGCTGGATATTTGGGTTTATTGGGCCCTTGTGGCCCAGTAGGGCAAAGTCAAGACAACAGCCCGAAGGGTTCTTGGCCCAACCCAGCCCATCACTCTCTGTCTCTCTCTCGAGCTCACCTCTCTCCTTCTCCTCCCCCGACCCCGTGGTCAGCGGTGTCACCGCCGGCGATTCACGCTGTCGTGAACCTCCCTGGCCACCGCCGTAGTGCAGGATGAGGTTTTCAGCCCCGCTCTTCCCTCCTGTCCAATTTGATTTGGACCAGGAGATCTCCTGCGGCCAGATCGATGCCGTTTCGAACCCTAGGGTTTGGGGTTGGCGTTGGTGCTGACGCCGCCGCTGCTGTCGTGTGTTGCGGTGATGCTCCTCGCCCCCAGGCGTGGCTATGGTCGCCGCCATGGCGTCGTGTGGGTTGCAGCGCCCCCTTGGGGTGCTCCCCATGCCGCCATGTTCGTCGGCCTTCTCTGCTTCCTCTTCTATTCTTCAGCGAGGACCTTTGGTAAGTTGTTCCTCTCCCTCTCGTGCTCTCTGCACTATGCCATCCCATGCTAGATGTTGGTACTGACCATTCCTGTCTAGGGTCATGTCCTGATTAGTATTCTTGGTTCTTCTTAGGGTTCAAATCCCTCTGTTGATTAAATATTTGATGAATTGGATCATGTATTGATGATCCCTGAACCTGTGGAGTGATGACTTGCTGTGGCTTACTGCTGATGGTTAGTTATGGTGATGCTAGTGGTTTATCAGATGATTCTATGGATTAATTTTGATATGGTTCAAATGGTAAAGTTGCTTTAGAAGCAATACTTGGGAAATCTAGTGGTTTAATAGCTCACCACTTCATTACTTGGTTAATGACAATGAGTGTTGTGTGATGAAGTCCCTGTCTTAGTACTTTTGACTTAAGAATTCATATATAGCTTGAGATCAAAATGGTCTCTTACAGTGATGATATATATATATATGAATATTCCTGGTTATGATTCCTGTGATTAAGAACAGGAAAATGATTTATAGTTGGTTGGTTGTATCTGTGAAGATTATATGCTTAACCTGCTTAGTTTAGAACTGTTCTTGTGACACCATCCTTGTATGGCACACAAGATTAGATTCTATTACTAGGTTTGGTCTTGTTCAAGCTTAAAATTGGCTTGGCATTATAGATAAGTGGAATTCTCTTTCCTTGCATCCCTAGAACCCATGATGTTGGTCTGAGGTTTAGGGATTTACACCTTTATCTTGTTGATTCACATGGATTTGTTCTGGTAGTTATACCAACTACTGTTCTTGAATCAAAGTTGGGGAAAGATGCTTGTAAGCTTGATAACTTATATGGATCCATAAGATTAAATTATAAGGTGCTACTCCTATTGAAGAGATGTGCCTAGAGGTTTAGTTCTTGGCTATATTCATTCTTGAATTGAAATATAGCTTGATAGCTTAGATCAATGATGTTGTGCTAAGATCTAAGTTGGATATTTATAGTTTTCTAGTTGCTTTTAGTGTTTAAAACTTCAGTGATGGATTCACCCCACTTGGGTGTTTTCTGAGAATTTGAGTAAGAGACAAATTATGAATACTTGTCTAATCTTAGACAGATAAATCATGTGATGGTCTATTTTAATCACCACTATCATTTGATGTTGGGGTTGCTAGTGGTTGATCTTGTGTTAACTTGATCTGATGCTCTCCTGGTATTTCCATCTCCTGGCTTGTCCTTGATCTAGCCCTTCACCTCCTAGTCCTGATGGCTTGATCTTGTTCTTGCTATCGACCAGTTCCACCCCCTCCTTATGTCACCATTTTGGTGATGTGATCTAAGGTTTTGATTGGTGTGATCTTGCTAAGCTTTGGCTTGGTTTAGCTGCTGGCTGCTGTTCTTGGTGTGTATGAACAAGAAAGTGGTGTGGGGTTGGCTTGCCACGGCTGTGTTGATGGGTTTTGTGTGATTGAGCTGTTTCTGTGGTACTGATAGCACACACACACCATGCATTTTGGTGTGTGTGCTGCCTGTGTGGCTGCTGCACAACTTGTGGATATGTTCTGAATGTGAGAGTTACTTTTATCAAGTTACCTTTTACTTGGCTGGTGAAACTTGCCCCTCCTTGCTGTTTATTTGACTTATGGCTTAAAATTCTGAAAGATATATTCTTTCATATTGGTGAAATTTGCCCCTTTAAAAGATTACTCAATGATGAAATTTTGAACAGTGCACTTCATTGTCAATTCTGAGAGTAAAATAATTTTAACCTTAACTTCTTTCTTTTTTTGTTTGAGTTTATTTTGCAGGTACCAGACTTGAAGATCAAGACTTTAGTTTAGGTTTTCTTTTCTTTGTAGAATAGTCACTTGTAATATCTCTCTGATTCAATTGTAATCTTTAATTTATTCTTTTGTACTTTTTATTTTTATTCTTTTGAAATAAAGATTGTACCATTATTCAATAAAGAAATATTATTTTTCTATTCAATTACTATTGTAAAAATCGTTGCTCATTTACATAAGTTACCTTGGTGTAACTTATTTATGGAATAAATAAATATTCATTTAATTGATTATGTTATTTATTTAAAGTTTGAGTTACTAATTAACTTCTCTTGATTAAAGTATAATACTCAAATATAACTTTGAATTCTTTTAAACTATAAATTCAACACTCAAGTTTAAATTCAAATTTCATTTCCCAAAACACATAAATCCACAAAGATCATATCAAAGTCTATAACAATCATCCTTCAAGACTATACCTAATCTCAAAGTATGAAAGAAACCTTGATCACTTTAGGTTTTTATTTGGCGAAACATTTACCCACATTTTCATAGATGAATGCATGCAACATCATAAATTCCTAAATCTACCCTTCGTTGGTTCCTAAATGCTGGGATGTTACAGACTTCCCCCCTTAAATTAAACTTCGTCTCGAAGTTTGTTGAGATGTACCTGAATAGTTCTGGATAGGCTTTTCTTAAATCCTCTTCTTTCTCCCAAGTGGCTGCCCTTTCAGGATGATGTTCCCACTGTACTTTGCAATACTTGATTGCCCTATTCATCAAACTTTTACAGTTTTCTTCCAAAATTTTACAGGGCTTTTCAACATAGGTCAAGTCTGCTTGTAGTTCTATCTCTTGATATGTGATTGCATCATCGGGAACTTTCAAACATTTACGAAGTTGTGAAACATGGAAAACATTATGCACTTGAGCCAATATTGATGGTAACTCTAAAGCATAAGCTATAGTTATGTTTTGACTCAGTATCTTGAATGGTCTGATGTATCTTGGACTCAATTTTCCTTTAACTCCGAATCTTTTCACCCCTTTCATTGGGCTTACTTTCAAATATACCATGTCTCCCACTTCTGGATGCCATGATCTTCGACTTTGATCAGCATAACTTTTCTACCTACTTTGAGCTATTTTTAGTCTATCCCTAATCTTATCAGTGGTATCTTGTTTTTCTTGAATATAGTTTGGCGCAAATTCCTTGCTACTTCCAGGCTCATACCAACATATTGGTGATCTACACTTTCTTCCATACATAACTTGCTATGGAGCTGCCTTCAGACTATTCTGATAGCTATTATTGTAGGAAAATTCTGCCAATGGTAGATGATCTTCCCATGTACCTCCAAAATCTAATGCACAAGCTCTTAACATGTATTCTAGTATATGATTTGTTCTTTCTGTTTGACCTCCTGTCTCTGGATGATAAGTTGTGCTAAAATCTAACTTTGAACCAAGTGCTTCATGCAATTGCTTCCAAAATGCTGAAGTAAACACTGATCCCCTATCAGTTACGATCTTTTTGGGCACTCCATGCTTACTTACTATATCTTTGATGTAGACTTCTACTAACTTCTCGGCATTATCTTTCTGATTTACCGGAATAAAATGTGCACTTTTAGTGAGTCTGTCCACAATTACACATATCATATCCTTCCGTTTAGGTGTCATGGGCAATCCTGTGATGAAGTCCATACCTATTTCCTCCCACTTCCATTCGGGAATTTCCAAAGGTTGTAATGGTCCTGCTGGACTTTGATGTTCATCCTTCACCCTTTGGCAAGTATGGCATTCTGATACATATTTAGCAATGTCCCTTTTCATGTTATTCCACCAGAATAGTTCTTTCAAATCCATATACATCTTAGTACTTCCTGGATATATATTATATGGTGTTTCATGTGCTTCTCTGAGTATGACATCACGAATCTCAGTCACATCTGGAACACAAAGACGGTCTTGAAACCATAAAGACTCATAATCCCCAAGGCGAAAAACTTTTGCCCTTGAGATATCCTCTGAATTTCCTCAGCACTGAAAGGATCTTCTGCTTGATGTCTAAAAATTTCGTGCTTAAGATCATTGTCCTGCTCGGCAACTATCTGCATAGTAGCTAATCCTCCAAGAACCTCTGTTCGGATGAATTGAAGTTCTAATCTTTCCAAGTCCATTTGTAACTCTTTTGGTACCTCCCGATTGCTAGGCTGAATGTCTGCACTCTTTCTGCTTAAAGCATCAGCTACAACATTTGCTTTCCCTGGAGTATAGTTGATTGTTAAATCATAATCTTTGCTTAGTTCCAACCAACACTTCTGCCTCATATTTAACTCCTTTTGGGTGAAGAAATATTTAAGACTTTTATGGTCAGTGTATAACTCACATCTGGTTCCATAAAGAAAATGCCTCCATCCTTTTAGCGCAAAGACTACTGCCGCTAACTCTAAATCATGAGTTAGATAATTGACTTCATGTGGTTTCAGTTGTCTTGAACCATAAGCAATCACTTTTCGATCTTGCATTAACACACAACCCAAACCTTATTTTGATGCATCACAGTATACTGTGAAGTCCTTCCCTGTTTCAGGATATGCTAAGATTGGAGCTATGGTTATCCTAGTCTTCAACTCCTGAAAACTTGCTTCACACTTCTCATCCCAATTGAATGGTGTATTCTTTCTTAAAAATTTGGTCATTGGTCCAGCTATTTTGGAGAAACCTTCAATGAATCTCCGATAATAACCAACCATTCCTAAGAAACCTCGAATTTTCCTCACATTGGTTGGTGCAGTCCACTCTAGTATTGACTGAACCTTAGATGGATTTACAGCAATTCCATCTTCACTGATCACATGGTCGAGGAATTCTACCTCATCTAGCCAAAATTCACACTTACTGAACTTAGCATAAAGTTTATGTTCCCTTAGAGTCTGCAATGATATTCTCAAATGATCAGCATGCTCTTCCTTATCCTTGGAATATATCAGAATATCATCAATAAAGACTATGATGAACTTATCCAAATATGGCATGAAGATTTTGTTCATCAGATTCATGAATATTGCTGGTGCATTGGTCAAACCAAATGGTAATATCAGATACTCATGGTGTCCATATCTTGAGACAAATCCTGTCTTGGGAACATCCTAAGGCTTGATTTTTATTTGATGGTATCCAGATCTTAGGCCGATCTTTGAATATACTCCAGCTCCTTTCACTTCATCAAACAAATCTTGAATTCTTGGTAAAGGATACTTATTTTTTATAGTAACGTTGTTCAGATTTCTATAATCTCCACACATCCTTCTTCCACCATCCCTCTTATCCACAAAGATTACTGGTGTTCCCCATGGAGATACACTTTCCTGGATAAACCCTTTTCTGGCGAACTCATCAATTTGCTCTTTGAGTTCTTTTAATTCTTTTGGTCCCATCTTATATGGTGCTTGAGCTATTGGTGATGTACCAGGAATTAGATCAATAGTGAACTCTATCTCCTGATCTGGTGGCATTCCCGGTAGCTCTGCAAGAAAAACATCTTGAAATTCATTTACTACAGGAATATCTTCCAATTTGACCTCTTTCATTGAGTTCAACTGCAGATCCACCATGATATGACTGTGCTTATCTGCTTGGTAAACTATCCTTGATCCACTTGGAGTTTTTATTGAGACAGTTTTCTCCTACAAATTATCTGAGCTCCATGTTCCATCATCCAGTCCATCCCCAGCACTACTGCAATGCCCTTCAAAGTAATCACATAAAGATCTACAAAGTATGTACAACCACAGATCGAGATAACCTGATCTTGTTTAATGTGGCGTACAATCACATTCCCCGTACCGTAACTATGGTCATAGGACTTTCTAACGTTGCCCTTCTAATCCCGAACTTATCACATAATTCTTCAGAAATGAATGAAGTAGTTGCACCAGTATCAAATAGAACTTTGCCGGGATTGGTAAGGATATTGAGCGTACCTATCACTGCATGCTCCGAATTATCCACCTCCTCGAGGGTTGCACAGTTCAGCTTCCCGGTAGGTCTGTTCCTCTTGCCATTATTGTTCTTGCCATTATTTCCTCCCTTATTGGGTTGTCCATTTCCTCCACTAGCTCGCCTTCCATCTCGAACCGGCCAACCTCCTTGTGGTTTGCTTGGACAATTGGGTTTGATGTGACCTCTCTGACCACAATCATGGCATACAATTACTGGTTTCGGGCAATCCCTGCTCATATTCCCTGGGAGTTTGCAATTGTGGCATATAATATTCTATACATTTGGATTTGCACTCCGATTGGAATTATTGTTGTTATAGGGATTATTCCTTGGTTTGAATTCCAGATTGGGCTTAGGCTTGCTTGCTTGTATCCTCTTGGTTTCCTACTTAGCTCTCTTCCTTCTATCCTCTTGGACATTCTTGTAGTCATCTTCGAAGGTAATAGCTGCATCTAGCAACTGCTGATAAGTTTGCTTATTATCCAACCTCAACTACATCCTCACAAATGTATTTAATCCACGCAGGAAACGCTTCTTCCTCTTTTCCTCCATATTAACTTCTTCCTCAGCATAACGAGATAGTTGACTAAACTCCTGGATATATACTTCATAACACTAGTATATCCTTGTTGCAGCTCCTCAAATTCTCTCCGCTTCCCAAGTGTACTCTCTTCCTGGTTGTTGCATGGCCAACTGATTCTCCCACCAAGATGTTGCAGGTCCAGTCAGAAAATGAGTTGCATACCTCAATTTCTCCTCCTCATTGCAACCTACCGTCTTCAGCTTTCTTTCTGTATATGCTAGCCAATCTTCTGCATCCATTGGTTCAGGAGCTGATGCAAAAGGTAACAGCCTTGCATTCTGGAAGTCAGATAGACTCACTCCTCCACCTTCAGGTGCCCTCTGATTTTCTCGTCCCAGTAACTCCTCCATGAACTTGTTCTAGGTCTCTTGCATCATTTGCATACACTGCATAAAGTTCTGCTCCATTAACGGCCTCATTGGTGGTGGTGGTGGTAATGCTCCCTGATTTGCTGCATCAGCATCGGCCTTCTCCTTGGCCTCACGTTCCATCCGTTGTTGTTCAGCTTCGGTTTCTACACCCGTATCCATGACCCTCTAGTCCTGCAACATAAAGTGAATACTCATAATTACATCATGCACATGTGTTCTGAGCTCGACTTTACGCACAGAACTAGTCACACAATGAATATCCAAAGAAAATCCAAATATGCATTTCACATATTGTACATAATATCAGAATAATACAAAGTCATTACAACATAAACCAGGTAGGTATATTACAACACTACCTTATTTATTTATCTAACTTATTTCTTGGAGTACAATACACGGTACTTGATACCTCTAAATAATTGCCTACTTCTAGTAGTAACTACGCTCATCATACATGCCTGAAGTCCAACCGTGATGACGTGTTGTTCGTCGCACAGTTTGTGGAACAAATGTCCTTCTAGAAGGAACATACTCAGTATCTGAAGTGTCAGGACTTGAGTTATTACTGAACCTGAGCGCATTGACTCCCTCCAGCTCAGCTGAAAAGTCTTCAGAAACATATTCAACATTATCTCCTGCCTGCATCTCCTGAGCTTCATTCCTTGAGTTGTCAACAGGATACACAGATCCTGCTGATCCCCAGGTGCTACATTGGGCAAGATAGTTAAACACCGGATAATGTATATTCCCTGGGTTTTGAGAAGATGTTGATGATTCAAACACTCTCTCCTCAGGATCTTCTTCTTCATCCTGATTATCTATCGACATGGCATTTCTACTACTGTTACTAGGGTTAATTCTTGCACCCATCCAGCTAGATTGTCCAACATTTCTCTCAGAACCATCTGTGGGCATCTGGTGTTCATGAGATCCTTCATATGATCCCCTTCTCCAACCATCAGAATTCTCAACAGGAAGTTCTGAATTAGAACCTTCTTCTGAACCGTGTGGTACTGCATACCTCGTATCCATAGTAGGATCATGTATAGGTTCAGGCCTTGGTGAATAAGGATATGGTATAAAAGATTCAGGATCTATAGGTATATCATTAAAGATAGGTGTTGCACTACTACTTGCTTCCTTCTCTAACTGGAACGCTAACTGCTTTCCTCCTTTCCGGATCAGTTAGATCCTCTAACATGTCATTTTTATCTTCGACAATCACTTGATGTGTCTTATAAAAAAACGCAAAGAGTGTTTGGTATCTATCCTTAAACTTGGAAGCTAACTTAAGATGCTTCTTAACCAAAGTAAGATGATCCGGTATAGGCTCCGAGTCTATAGAATCATGAGGTATGACAGAAAATGTGCTACCTTCTAACTCCTTAGCTTTATGCTCTCGGGTATTAGCTATCGCCTCCATAACGGCAACATGATATGCTACTAAGTGACTCCTACCTTCACCTACAGGTAGATCGTGATATAATCCAAGCTCCTCTGGAAGTTGGATACTCACACGATACTTGGATAACATCCGGCCATCATGGTAAGTTATAGTGTTCACTGGAATTCTAGTTGGACAACTAAAAATCTAAAAGTTGACGAAGTTGATCTGTGAATGATCCTTGATAATCATCAAGAGTCTCCTCTTTCCTTACCAAAGTCTGTTTTGGAAAATTTGGTGTCATAGCTCTGTATATCAGGAAAATAATTTTTTTATTAGTAATCAAAAATATATTGCATCATAACAAAGAATTATCACACTAAAACATATAACAGAATATTATCATTTGAATACCCATTATATTTCTTTTAGAGAATTCTTTATCGTTGCTACACCCTCCTACAGGTAATACCCTTACTAGGTTTCCAACCTAAGGTCAAAGCAATTTGCTCTGATACCAACTGTGGTGACCCAGCATACCACTGCATGTGTAGTACACTATAGTCGTTGACATGACATCCACAGAACACCGTTCCGTAAATATCACATCCCTCAGAGTGGTACAACAGAAACATTGCGGGTCCATTTTACGAACATACACACGTTATTATTATTACAATACCGAAAGTTCAAGACTTCCAAAATATTCAACTTACAAACCAAAATATAAGTGTTTCAGCGGAAGTTTCAAATTTAAAACTTAAACTCCAAATTGAGCTCAACAACTTATTGATATATATTGTTCATGTTGCTCGGCTCAAGTGGTTACTAGAACTATAGTAATTATTCAGACTCTTGGAACTCTCCTCCGTAGACGATGTCTTAGTACTCCCCTTCTACAGCTCCATACAGGCTGGGCTCTTCATAGAAGACATCCTCTTGACTCTCAGATGCATACATTGGAGTATCTTCGGGATTCTCAGAGTCTAAGCAAGGATTCAAAGGAAAGGATGAGTAACAGCGTTACCCAGCAAATTCATTATATGCAAGGTAGGAAGTTTGATGCTCTATCTACCACCTCGGACTATCAGTCTATGGCACTATGCAATTTTCGTAAATCTTTCTTCAAAGGTTGATTTTATTATAAAAATCTATGACCATCAGCCTTCACAGGTTGACCAGAACTTTCATGGAGTTCCTTTCCTGCCGCATTCATAGATCCTTCCCGGAACAAGGAGTAACAAGTTACAATTCTTACACTCTGCAGAGGTGCATTACTTTACCCATGAGAGATCAACTCCTTGTTGCACAACCGGGCGTACTTTCCCGTCCACAATTCCATGATGTGGGGCCCATTAGTTGGTCCAAGCCAATCACTGCCCTCTCCGCGACCTCATATGTCTGCACGATCCTTCAGGGCTGGCTCACCTTCGTTAATCCCCCTTTCGGGCAGTCTAAAACCCTGATGAGTTCCCGAAGACTCTATGACCTGGTGATGCCTGGAATAGTACCATTTACATGGACTATATCCCTAAACACCATTCATAGATAATCTAGACACCAAAAGTGTGGGGTGTAAGGGTGCCCACCCATATGTTGGATGCGCACAAGGAATCACAATGTCACGTTAAGGTCGTCTTGCCTCCATACAAGAGGAAAAAGACACAACTGACTTCTCCGTCCCATTCCAAATCTCATGGTTAACGCGTAATATACGGCGCTAGATGTTGGAGATATGCCCAAGAGGCAATAATAAAGTGGTTATTATCATATCTTCACACTTATGATAAATGTTTACATACCATGCTATAATTGTATTAACCGGAAACATTAATACTTGTGTGATTTGTAAACTAAAATAAGAGTCCCTAGTAAAGCCTCTTGTTAAACTAGCTTGTTGGTTAATATATGATCATGGTTTCCTGATCATGAACATAGAGATGTTATTAACAACAAGGTCATATCATTAGGAGAATGATGTGATGGACATACTCCTATAGATAAGCGTAGCATAAAGATCAAGTCATTTCAATAGTTCAATTGCTATATGCTTTCTGATACATAGTAACCTAATTCCTTCGACCATGAGATCATGCATATCACCTTTACCGGATGGATGCTTTGATGACATCAAACACCACACCGTAACTGGGTGGCTATAAAGGTGGCATTGAGTGTTCGGAAAGTATTGGTTGAAACACATGGATCAAGAGTGGGATTTGTCCATCCATATGACGGATAGATATACTCTGGGCCCTCTCGGTGAAATGTCATCCAATTAGCTTGCAAGCATGTGACTGGCTCACAAGGGATCACATATCACGGGAACGAGAAAAGAGTACTTATCAGTAACGAGGTTGAACTAGGTATGCAGAGATACCGACGATCATAACCTCGGATAAGTAAACTATCGTGAGACAAAGGGAAATTGGTATCGTATGTAAGTGGTTCATTCGATCGCAAAGTAATCGTAGAAATATGTGGGAGCCATATGAATTTCCAGATTCCTCTATTGGTTATTGTTCGGAGAAGTGTCTCGATCATGTCCGCATAATTCACGAACCGTAGGGAGACACACTTAAGGATTCGACGTTGTTTGAGTAGTTATGGTATTATGAGAAAGAGACCGAATGTTGTTCGGAGTCTCGGATGGGATCCGGGATATCACGAGGTGATCCGGAATGGTCCGGAGAATAAGATTCATATAAGGAAAGTCCCGTTTCGGAGTTTGGGAATGATTCCGGTGTTTTCATCGGGAATGTTCTAGAAGGTTCCGGATTGTCCGGCACTCCGGGGGGGGAAGGGTACATGAGTGTGTCATTGAATGATTGCATCATGTACTAAGTGTTCTTGCTGTTCCAAAAACATGAAAGTCAAATTGCCAGTTTGAAAGTCAAACGGCTAAAACAGGAAACTGTGGAAAACAGGAAACTGTGGGAAACAGGAAACTGTGGGAAACAAGCAAGAGGAGGTTGAAACCAACTTGGAGGAGGAGTTCCTCTCCTCCTTGGCCGGCGCCCAGCCCTAGGCCGAGTTGGGGAGGGACTCCCTCCCTCCCTGGCGCGCCAAGGCCCCTCCACCCATAAAAGGAGGGGCAGGGCTCCTCCTTGAGACACACAAGTTTCCACCTCTAATCTCAGGTTTAGAGCCGTTTGGTTTAGAGCTTCTAATTGCTTTAGCCTGCGGTTTAGAGCCTTCTAATTGGTGTGTCTAATCTCTAGACCACTAATAGCACTCTCTCATAATCCACCATACTCGCTCCGGCTTAAGGCGAAGCCCTGCGGGATCTCCCCTCTACTTCCGGTACCACGCCGTTGTGCTGCCGGAATCGCGAGGAGAGTGCTACAACCTCCGCTGCCTGCTGGAACAAGGGAGAGGAAGGTCTTCGTCGAGTACCGAACGTGTGACCGACTGCGGGAGCGCTGCCGGAACGCAGCGCCGGAAGGATCGTCTACGCGATCTTGAGATCGGAAAGAGTACGACTACATCACCCACGAGAATCTGCTCTCGTTAACCGCTTTGGAATCTTCGAGGGTAAGTTATTCCATCGACTCGTTGCTACAATCTAGTAGATAGATCTTGGCTTGTTTGTTTGTATGCGATAGAATTTTTTTTTGTTTTCCATGCTACGAACCCCTACACTAGAATCACTGTTGTCATGGGTTATTAATCCCTAATTGTCCATCATTATTGCAATTAGAACCCTAAGTTCTATTGCTTCATCATATCATCACTTAGGATGATATCTAATGATTTAGTATCTTGAGAAAATAATGTTTTCTTTTTCAATAATATAGATGATAACACACAATTCGCAAATACTTTGATAAAGACTCTTCAAAGGACATGAGCAAGTGATGAACTTGCCTTGTGATGGCAGGGTAGTGAAGTCTGATGCTTGCACTAGACCTTGAGCTTCTATGTCTACAAAAACATCATTATTGCCCGGTAAGGACAATATTTAAAGAAGCAAAATGATTATGCAAAAGTAATGCAATGCATTATTTAACTTTATATGTATTTTCCCCATTATTTAAATTATAGAAAAATCCCTTTTTAATAATTAAGGATTTATAAATATTAATTCCTTTAATATTTATTGAATATTGTACTCTTTTTATTTTATTTCCTTTTATTTGAATATATTGATTTAATAATTTCTTTAAGAATTATTATTTGAATACCAAAAATTGTTATGAAATATTTGTTTAGTATTTTTCTAAAATACTAAAATATTAATATATAATGAAAGTGATTTTTCATTATTTTTATCATCTTTCAATAATTTTGTAAAATTCCATAAGGAATATTTAAATTACAAAATTCTTAATAAAATTTATATGTTTAAAATTTTATTTCTTAATTTATTTGGATAGTTTAGATTATTGTGAATCCAAAACTTTTTTACTTACAATTTTTGGATTTTTGTTTTATTTTCTAGAATTTATTTAAGTTCAGGGGCATTTTGGTCTTTTTCCATTTATTAAAACAGGCTCTAAATGATCTGGGCTGGCTATTTGGGTTTATTGGGCCCCTTGTGGCCCAGTACTACAAAGTCAAGACAACACCCCGAAGGGTTCTTGGCCCAACCCAGCCCATCACTCTCTGTCTCTCTCTCGAGCTCACCTCTCTCCTTCTCCTCCCCCGACCCCGTGGTCAGCGGTGTCACCGCCGGCGATTCACGCTGTCGTGGACCTCCCTGGCCGCCGCCGTGGTGCAGGATGAGGTTGTTAGCCCCGCTCTTCCCTCCTGTCCAATTCGATTTGGACTAGGAGCTCTCCTGCGGCCATATCGATGCCGTTCCGAACCCTAGGGTTTGGGGTTGGCGTTGGTGCTGACGCCGCCGCTGCTGTTGTGTGCTGCGGTGATGCTCCTCGCCCCCAGGCGTGGCTATGGTCGTCGCCGTGGCGTTGTGTGGGTTGCAGCGCCCCCTTGGGGTGCTCCCCATGCCGCCATGTTCGTCGGCCTTCTCTACTTCCTCTTCTATTCTTCAGCGAGGACCTTTGGTAAGTTGTTCCTCTCCCTCTCGTGATCTCTGCACTAGGCCAGCCCATGCTAGATGTTGGTGCTGGCCATTCCTGGCTAGCGTCATGTCCTGATTAGGATTCTTGGTTCTGCTTAGGGTTCAAATCCCTCTGTTGATTAAATATTTGATGAATTGGATCATGTATTGATGATCCCTGAACCTATGGAGTGATGAATTGCTGTGGCTTACTGCTGATGGTTAGTTATGGTGACGCTAGTGGTTTATCAGATGATTCTATGGATTAATTTTGATATGGTTCAGATGGTAAAGTTGCTTTAGAAGCAATACTTGGGAAATCTAGTGGTTTAATAGCTCACCACTGTCATTACTTGGTTAATGACAATGAGTGTTGTGTGATGAAGTCCCTGTCTTAGTACTTTTGACTTAAGAATTCATATATAGCTTGATATCAAAATGGTCTCTTACAGTGATGATATATATATATATATGAATATTCCTGGTTATGATTCCTGTGATTAAGAATAGGAAAATGATTTATAGTTGGTTGGTTGTATCTGTGAAGATTATATGCTTATCCTGCTTAGTTTAGAACTGTTCTTGTGACACCATCCTTGTATGGCACACAAGATTAGATTCTATTACTAGGTTTGGTCTTGTTCAAGCTTAAAATTGGCTTGGCATTATAGATAAGTGGAATTCTCTTTCCTTGCATCCCTAGAACCCATGATGTTGGTCTGAGGTTTAGGGATTTACACCTTTATCTTGTTGATTCACATGGATTTGTTCTGGTAGTTATACCAACTACTATTTCTTGAATCAAAGTTGGGGAAAGATGCTTGTAAGCTTGATAACTTATATGGATCCATAAGATTAAATTATAAGGTGCTACTCCTATTGAAGAGATGTTCCTAGAGGTTTAGTTCTTGGCTATATTCATTCTTGAATTGAAATATAGCTTGATAGCTTAGATCAATGATGTTGTCCTGAGATCTAAGTTGGATCTTTATAGTTTGCTGGTTGCTTGTAGTGTTTAAAACATCAGTGATGAATTCAGACCACTTGGGTGTTTTCTGAGAATTTGAGTAAGAGACAAATTATGAATACTTGTCTAATCTTAGACAGATAGATCATGTGATGGTCTATTTTACTCACCATTATCATTTGATGTTGGGGTTGCTAGTGGTTGATCTTGTGCTAACTTGATCTGATGATCTCCTGGTATTTCCAGCTCCTGGCTTGTCCTTGATCTAGCCCTTCACCTCCTGGTCCTGATGGCTTGATCTTGGTCTTGCTATTGACCTGATCCACCACCTCCTTATGTCACCATTTTGGTGATGTGATCTAAGGTTTTGATTGGTGTGATCTTGCTAAGCTTTGGCTTGGTTTAGCTGCTGGCTGTTGTTCTTGGTGTGTATGAACAAGCAAGTGGTGTGGGGTTGGCTTGCCACGGCTATGTTGATGGGTTTTGTGTGATTGATCTGTTGTTGTGGTGCTGACAGCACACACACACACCATGTAGTTTGGTGTGTGCTGCCTGTGTGGCTGCTGCACAACTTGTGGATATGTTCTGAATGTGAGAGTTACTTTTATCAAGTTACCTTTTACTTGGCTGGTGAAACTTGCCCCTCCTTGCTGTTTATTTGACTTATGGCTTAAAATTATGAAAGATATATACTTTCATATTGGTGAAATTTGCCCCTTTAAAAGATTACTCAATGATGAAATTTTGAACAGTGCTCTTCACTGTCAATTTTGAGAGTAAAATAATTTTAACCTTAACTTCTTTCTTTTTTTGTTTGAGTTTATTTTGCAGGTACCAGACTTGAAGATCAAGACTTTAGTTTAGGTTTTCTTTTCTTTGTAGAATAGTCACTTGTAATATCTCTCTAATTCAATTGTAATCTTTATTTTATTCTTTTGTACTTTTTATTTTTATTCTTTTGTAATAAAGATTGTAACATTATTCAATAAAGAAATATTATTTTTCTATTCAATTACTATTGTAAAAATTGTTGCTGATTTACATAAGTTACCTTGGTGTAACTTATTTATGGAATAAATAAATATTCATTTAATTGATTATGTTATTTATTTAAAGTTTGAGTTACTAATTATATTCTCTTGATTAAAGTATAATACTCAAATATAACTTTGAATTCTTTTAAACTATAAATTCAACTCTCAAGTTTAAATTCAAATTTCATTTTCCAAAACACATAAATCCACAAAGATCATATCAAAGTCTATAACAATCATCCTTCAAGACTACCTAATCTCAAAGTATGAAAGAAACCTTGATCACTTTAGGTTCTTATTTGGCGAAAAAATTACCCACATTTTCACTGATGAATGCATTCCACATCATAAATTCCTAAATCTACCCTTCATTGGTTCCTAAATGCAGGGATGTCACACAGGATGCCGGGAAGAACTTCAGATCCCCCCGATCTAGGGACGATGGTGGCGATGGCTACAGACGGTTTCGTGGATTTCTAAGTAGCCGGGTGGAGGCGGCGGAGTGGGGGGAGCGGCCATGGCCTAGAAACGGAACTAATCTGATACCATGTAGAATTATAATAAATCTCACGTATATTGATTGTAGCAAGTACAAGGAGTATATATAAGGCTGGAGTCACAACCGACTCAGCCAAAACCCTAACCAACTCGGCCAGCCTAACCAACATGTATTACAAGACAAACTCATAATCTAACACACACTAGTGTATTTTTTACTAGATTAAAAACTCTCCATGATGGTAGAGTATTTTTTAGGAAGGGTATTTACGGAGATTTGAGAATATTAGATGAACACCAAATCTCTGCATATCCTTGAGGATAAAAATACCGGAGAAGTAAACCAGGCTAGGACGAGATACCCCACCCCACTCGGTGTTCGCGTTCTCTCCGGTCTCCGGTCGATGGTTATGTCGAATCAGTGGAACAGACCTGATAGTCACACGCTTGAATAACCTGTAACTCCTTGCCGGTGTTATCGATATGGGCACTTGCTGGGATCTCTGCACGCATGTATGGATGGCGGCACATGTGCCGCTCACCAAGAACGAAAAAGAAATCATTGTAGAGGACACAAATTCAGGCTTCCCTCCAAAGCTACTGGCCAGTAGATTTATGTGTATACCAGCACTGAAGCGAAACTCTTTTGGCATCACCGGTAGCTCCTCCGGACTACTAAAATAAATGTAGCAGAATGAAACAGATGCAGTCTACGCACGAGATCATCGGCCGAGGAAGACACCTAGGGCCCCAGCAAAATAACAGAGGTAGCATATCAATTCAATGTTCTCAAGTTCAAATACTATAGCAGTTAAAATTCCAGTTGTACCCAAACCAAATGAGTTAAAATTCCAGATAGACTTCCTCGATTATTTCAAAAAACAAATGACAAAATAGAATGTGAAACTTCAGAAGATCGCACAAATTGAACGTGACATTGTAGTTTTACAAGTCTAAAATAAAGATAGAGTCTCGAAGCTTCTACAAAGTAGTGATACATAATGAAAGCAAACCAACCAATCAGTAGTACATAAATAATTGTTTATCATGGGAGAAATGTAGTGGACGCCCTCAAACTTATTAATGGTTTCTTGAATTGGCAGAAACAAGCGAAGAACTCAGACATTTAAGCGAACATGATCAGAGCTTCACCTCGATGCAGAAGGAAGACGGACCGAACAGCAGAGCACAGGAGGAGTTGCAGGCAGGCACAGTGGAGTCCATGTCGACGGAACTTGGTAGCTCCTGCTGGACTACCTGCAAATGCCATGAGGATTGTGGAAGCACATACATTCAGTCAAATGTTACAAAAAGAAAAGAAAAACACACGGAGTTCATCCAAGCAGAAAAACACATAGTACTTAGTGGATTGCTAGCTTGCTATGATCTGGATTGGATTACGTGGCATATGTTATAGTAATATTGTAGCATGCAGAAATAACAGCTAAGTAAAGTAGCCAACGCTGAAGAAATCGCTCGAAACAGAGGCTTCCGCCCTGCTTTATAAATAAAGCTAAATCCAGGTTCATACAACATCCAACAAGACACCCACGGCCTCGGCCAACGCCAAAGGGGAAAATAAAGGTATAACTGCTGGGGCCACAACACAACACGGCCAAAAAACAAAGGAAAAGCGACAGGGCCACAGCCAAGCCCTACACATCAGGCGGAGCGGAAGTCAGGACAGGGCTTGAGTCGCGAAAGGGGCCGCCGCCACTCTCAGGGCTCCAAAGATGGCATCAAAGTCCGACCGGTCATGCTGGCGCACCAACGGGGACCACTGTTGGAGGAAAGCAATAAGAGAAAAAAACGAGTCAGACGCCCGAGAGGGGAAAATATGTTCAATCACCATCTTGTTGCGAACATTCCAAAGGGACCAGGCCAGGGCCACAAAGACCATCCAGAAGAGGCGGCGGCCCCTTCCGGCACGGGTCGCCGCGGCCTGCAGGAACTCTCCAAGCTCCTGGGCCTGCCAAGAAGGTCCCAGCACTTCCTCACACAGCTCCAGAGAAATTGAGCCGCCGAACAAGAGAACATAATATGGGCGCAGGTTTCTGGTGTCCCGCATAGGGGACACCGACCATTGCCCGGCACATTACGTTTTGCCACCTCCACCCCCGACGGGAGCCGATCCCTCAGGAGCTGCCAGAGGAAGATACGGATACTGAGGGGGAGGGGGCCTTCCATAGGGGGATGTCCATCGCTGCTCCGGGCCCTGAAAGAGGGCCCGATAGGCCGAGCCGACAGAGAATCACCCCCCCCCCCCCCCCCGCGTCAGGCTCCAGGCCACCGAGTCCGGGACCGCGGACAACGCACTAGGGAGGGCATCCTCCAGGTGTCGATGTTCCTCTGCCTCGGCCTCGCTAAATTTCGTCGAAACAAGATGTTCCAACTCCCTTCGCGAAAGGCCTCAGCCACGAGGACCGTCGGGGGCGAGGAGATGGAAAAAAGAGAGGGGAACTGCTCATGGAGAGGGACCGACTGAAGCCAGGGGTCTAGCCATAGCGCACGCCCTCCCCACTCCCAATGGACAAGGAGACCCCTAGCCCCACGAACAACTTAATATCCTGGATGGCCCGCCAAAACTGGGAACCCTCCCTACGCTCGCAGGCTAAAAGGGGCCGGCCACGGAGGTATTTGGCTTTCACCAGCTGCAGCCAAAGTCCTCCGTCGCCCCTAAGGATACGCCACACCCATTTCATCATCAGGGCCACGTTAAAGCGCCGCGAGTCTAGGATACCTAAGCCCCCAAGGTATTTGGGGGCGCAGATGTCTGCCCATTTAACCATATGGTACCTCTGGTGACATCCCTCGCCGCCCAGAAGAATCTAGATAGCTCCTTGGCAAAGTCCGCATGGATCCCTTCTGGGAGCAGGTACAGCCCCATTTGGTACATGGGTAGACTCGAGAGGCAAGAGTTGATAAGGACCGTCTTGCTCCCCTTGGTCGTAAGCCTAGCCCGCCAGGTCTCGGATTTAGACCGGACTCACGTCACTAGGGGGGCCAAGTCCTTAATCAGAACCCTCGTCTCTCGGATGGGCATCCCTAGGTAAGTAGTAGGGAAGTCTGCCTGTCTGTAGTTCAGGTTATCCGCAATACGCTGAGGTTAATAATGTCGAGGTCAATAGGTAAGTAGTAGGGAAGTCTGCCAGTCTGCCAGTCTTGTCGAAGTTAATCTTCAGACCAGACAAGGACTCGAAGCATATCAGCAGGAACTTGAGGTTAATAATATCGAGGTCCGATCCCTGAACCATGATCATGGTGTCATCCGCATATTGGAGGTGGATGACACCACCCCCAGGGATCAGGTGCCCCACCATGCCCGAGATATGGCCAGCAGTTTTGGCTCTATCCAAAACTTCTGCCAGGGCATCTACTGCGGCGTTAAACAAGAGAGGGGATATGGGATCCCCTTGTCTGACGCCGCAAGATAGGCTAAAGTACGGGCCAATCTCCCCGTTAATATTGATAGCCGTCCTCCCACTCATCACGAACTACATGATCCAGCAGATCACCTGTCGTCAAACACTCTCCTCTCCAGGACTAGACAGAGGAAGGCCCAGTCCAAGCGGTCGTAGGCCTTCTCAAAGTCTAGCTTGAGGAACACCCCCTTCTGATGGCGAGTCTTCACCTCATGAATGATCTCATGGAGGGCGAGGACACCATCATGAATAAGGCGCCCCTTAAGGAAGGCGAACTGGAGTGGGTGGGTGAGCATCTCCATCATTGGGGCGAGGCAAAGGGCACAGACCTTCGTGAAGATCCGCTGGACGATGTTGATGACCGTGATCGGTCTAAACTGGCAGATATCCGTGGCCCCCACCACCTTGGGAATCAGGGATGTCACCCCGAAGTTTAGGCGAGACATAACCAGGGTCCCTGTGTAGAACGCCTGGAACATCGGCATGATCATCGGCTGCAGCTAGGCCCAGAAGGTCTGGAAGAAGGACATGGGCAGCCCATTAGGGCCGGGGGCCGACCCTGTCCTCATGGACTTCAGGGATGAGGCCACCTCCTCCGAGGAGAACGGAAGGGTAAGCTCCAGGTTCTCCGTCAGGGAAACGGTTGCCTCACCGGCCCAGAAGTCCATGGCCAGTGAGATCCCTGAGCCCGGCGAACTCGAGAACAACTCCTTATAGAAGGAATAAATATGGGAGGAGAGTTCCCGCGGAGATTCCAACAGAACATCCCCCTCCCAGAGGCAAGGGATCGGGCACTTCCTCCTCCTGCCATTGGCAATAGCATGGAAGTAGGACGTGTTTGATTCCCCTGGATGGTTCAGTTCTGGCGACTACGATGTCTCCAGAATGCCTTCTCTCTCTTGTATATCTCCATAATGGAGGACTCAAGAGAGTACCTATGAGACCAGGCCTCTTCAGAGAGGCCACGCTGGTCGGCCTCCAGATCTAGGGCCTGGATCTCCCGTAGGATAACCTCCTTTTGTTCCCTAAGGTCTGCCCCCAGGTTGGCCCCCAGCCTCTCATGAACCGTCGAATAGTCTGGGAATAGTGGTGCCAAACATCTACGGCACAATAGGCCCGTGGGAGGGATGCGGCCGCCTCCCCCACGTTGACCGTACTGCTTCCACAAAGCCCGCCTTCTGTAGCCAGAAGGACACGAAGTGGAAGCGGTTCAGTCGCGCGGGGGGGGGGGGGGGGGCTCTCGAGGAAAGGAGGAGTGGGGTGTGGTCAGAGCCAAGCCTAGTGATCGCCTTCAAGGAACAAAGGGGGAAACGAATCTCCCAATCAACCAAAACAAATACGCGATCAAGGACACTACGGATCGGGGCGAGTTGCTTATTGGTCCACGTATATCTAGCGCCCACATGCGAGATCTCAGAGAGGGCAAGATCGGTGATGCAGTCATTAAACATGCGCATCCTAGGGAGGTCGACATTCGCCGTGCTCTTATCTTCCGAAAAGAGGATCAGGTAGAAGTCCCCAACAATCACTATGGGGATATCTACCCGTTCCACCTTCGACCGAAGCTCCTGCAAGAAGTCCGCCGACCTCCTATGGTCCGCGGGGCCATAGGCAATGATCACCTCCCACTAGAATCGGGATTGTCTATGTGTGAGGGACATGCTCACAAAGAATTCCCCCTGTTCCATATCGTCAACCTCGAAGGTTTCCTCCTTCACACCGAGGAGGATCCCACCCGAATGACCAACAGCAGGGAGCCACGTCCAGGAGAACCTGCAATGGCTAAGTCCCTCCAACTCAGTAATAGTGAAGTACCGGCGAATCGTTTCCTGAAGTCCGACAATATCCGGAGCCTCTAGACGAATATACTCTTGAATTTGACGGCGGCGACCTTCGTGCCCAAATCCCCTGATGTTCCAGATGAACGCTCGGAAGGCCCGAAGGATTTTCATCTAGATCACTCAGTGCTGGGGGGGCTTAGTGGGGGCGGAACGGGCATGGCTACGGGATTTGGACTTGGACTTCTCAAGAGCCTTGGGTGGTCTCCCGCGAGGCCTCCCCTGGGGGGAAGGCCTCAGGGTGACCTCCCTGCCATCTAGGGCAGGAGGGGACCCCTCGCTGAGGTTAGGGGCGACAGCCCTATCCCCGGCCAGGATTCGAGAGCATTCGCGCTCCCGAGCATCACGTGCTCGGGCGGCTGCAATCGCACCCTCATATCCCTCCCATGGCTTAATGGCGGCAATCTGAGACATCCTAGGTCCCTTCTCACCATGGAATACAATACCACAATCATCCGCTACCTCTGCCAAGTGCGCCAAAGGGACCTCGGCAAGGACCGAGAAGCTGGAATCCGACACAGAAGATGAACCCGAAACCAAGAGAGAGGGTAGGGGGTAGTACCTGAGAACTCGTCACGGGCAGTCACGCGGCAAGTCGAGCGCTCCTCCACCGTCGGCTCGGGGCGGTCAAGCCAGCCCTGGAACCCGCCAAGCAGACGTTGTGACGGGAGGGCGGGGGCGGGGGAGGACGCGGGGCCCGGGAACGACGCAGGAAGGAGGGCGTCGCAGGAGTTGAACCCAAATAGGGGGCCGAGTCGAGGACCGCCAAGTCCGGCGTGTCCGGGGCGAGCGTGTAGCACACCAACCCCGGTGAGTGCGGCGAGGTCCGAGGGCACACCACCATCCCCACACTCCCAGAAGTCACCACCTCCGGCGAGGAGGGAGGGGAGGGGGACCAGCTGCTCCTACACGGACGGGAGGACGACGGAGAGGTTGGAGCCGTATTGAGCGATGTCAAGACCGATAGAGAGAGACGGGTTGGGCCGAAAGCACCGCGGCAGATCCACATGGGCCAGCTTGGCAGGGGCGCTCCTAGATAGGGGTCAGCAGGTCCGGGAAGAACGGGCCCCCACCTCCGCGCTCCCCCTGGTCAACGGCTAGTCGCTCGCGGTCTGAGAAGCCGCACGGCCACCCCTCCCCCCTAAGGCGTCTGGGGAGGCGGAGGGGACGCGTCTGTTATCGGAGGCGGTGTCGGGTCAGACCCAGAATCACTGTCCCCAGAGGACTCGTCCTCTCGGCCCCCCTCCCCCTTCCCCTGTCTGTCCTCAGACGGGGGCGGGGGGAGGGAACGGGGGTCCGCCCCAGGCGGGGCCTCTCCGTCCTCCAGCTCCACCAGAAGGTCACGCCCCACCCGGTCGAAGAAGAATCACGGGAGGGAAACCGGGAAGACCGAGGTGTCCGGGCACAAAAATCGCAGCCGGACGGCCCCGTGACCCCCGAGAGACCCCAAGTCCACCTCCAGGGGCTTGCCCACCGCCTGGGCTACCAGCATCACGAGCCCTGGCTTCCGGCCTCAGAAGAGAACCCAGACCTCTAAGAGAGTGGGGACAGACTCCTGCGCCGCCGAGGCCAGCTGGATAGAGACCTTCAGCTATTGGATCAGGATAGTGAAGGACGAACCACATGCACACATGCTCAGAATCGCGACCGACGGGAAGGACACAGCGAACTCGGAGGCGGAGACGCGACGGACCGGCCACTCATGGCCCGGCAAGACCGCGTGAATCTCGTCCTAGACAAGGGACTCGGTCACCTCGACAGACAGCGGGGGGTCCTGCTCGGGGAGGACGGTGACCATCGCCAGCGTCTCTGACACCCGCATCTGTACCCCTCGCATGTCGACGAAGTAGAACCCCCCGTCCACGTCGTGGCTATAGTACTCCAGGCACTCTCTCGGGCGAGGAACAGGGGGCACCGCGACCCCCGAGGGCCCTGATGGGGCTAGACCCAAGATAGACGAGGTCGTGCCCTTCTTATTCTTCTTCTTCTTCTTAGTCTTCTTTTTCTTCTTTGGCGCCGGCGCCTCGGCCACCATGCCATCCCACAGCACCCGCGGGCCGGAGGGCGAGCGACCCGAGGCACTGCCCGAATGCCACGACTCCCCATCCGCCCGTCCTGCAGCAGGCCGGTCCACAGGGACAAGGCCCCTGGCCTGAAGTGCCGCAGCCAAGAGGGAGGCCTCCCGCTCTGCGTCGGTGAGGGGCAGAAGGGACCGCACCCTACCCTGGGGCTCCTCCATGTGGCGGCGTGCTCGGGGGGGAGAGCGGGACGCCTGGCGCGGTGGCTGGTAGCGGGGGGAGGAGGGCAGCGGGGAGTGGCGGCCGTGGTTGCGGAAGCCGGCAGGGCCACGCGCCAGGGCTGGAGCCCGCGGGGGGGGGAGCGGGTCAGGCGGGGGGATGGCGGCGGGCGGAGGGGCTCCTCGGCCTCGAAGCCATTAGGGCGGCGAGGTAGGAGCGCGCCGGCGGTGGGGCACCGGGGGTGAGGGAGGAGGCGAGAAGGGGGCGGCGGCGGGATCCACAGAAAGGCCAGCCAAGGGAGATGGGGACGAAATGACAAGTGTGGGCTCAAACCCTAGCAGTTGGGTCGACCCGCTGCCGCCCTGTGCGGTGGAAAGGGTAGGCGAGGGGTGGGCCGGCCGGCCCAGGCTACTAGTAGGCCTAGGCCCGCGAGCGGCCCGGCCAGCCATCCCTCCCCCAGCTCCTCCCTCCCGGCCCGCGCAAGGCCCAGCACGGCCCACGCCACGCCCCATGCCCCCCAAACCCTGCTGGGGGCCTGGTCTTCTTGACCCCGACGAGGCACCCCCCACCCCCCCCCCCGCCGCGACCGGCGCATCTCTGCCCTCGTCCATGGCCACTCTGCCAGCGTCGGGCGCAGCAGAGCGGACGGGCAGCGCGGCGTGGGTACTCCCCTCTCCTCGTCGGAGAGGGCCCACACCCCCCGCTCGTCCTCCGATGGCGACGACAGCTCCAGCGTCCCTTCCTCGCCCGGCTCATCCTCGACGTCACCCCAGGCAGCCCCGTGGAGGTTGGCGAGTTTCTCCACCCGCTCCGGCGACAACAGCCTGGCGGAGGCGGCGTTGTCCTTGGTAATGGCGACCTCCGAGGCTCCGGCGGCGGGGGCAGGAAACGAGGCCCCGTCATGACCTTGTGGGCAGGGAACTGCAAAGAGGCACCTTGGCGGATGAATTCACCTCGCCGGTGATCCCGCGCGTCCACCACCACCCCCTTTGTGTTCAGCGGGACAAGGCGGCCCTCCGACACCCAGAGGACCACCGTCGCCGCCGACCAACCCGGCCTCCAGCCGACGAACACCGAGGCCGCCGAGGCTTTCCACCGCAGCGGAGGAGGCTCCGAGCAGGGGTGCCCAGCGACCAAATTCATATTGCAACAGTCATAACACTACAGGCTTTAGGAGGACTGAATGATCGATCAAGCTAGCTAGTTAAAGAAAATGCTGAAGAAAATAGTATAGATGAAATGGAGTTACACTTTTTCTTCGCTCCCCCTCCCCCTTCCCATCCTTCTTTTCAAACTTTGATAAACAAAAACTCGATACCGATTGTTTAGAGGACCGTACGAACCCACCCGAAGTCCGTATAGTCCTTTTAGACGTATACTCACCGTACAAGTACACTCATGTGTCTGTGGAAGGCCGAAAATCAGAAGTTATACAACAAAAACAACAACAACAATAACAACAACAACAACAACAACAACAACGACAACAACAACAACAACAACAACAACAACAACAACAACAACAACAACAACAACAACAACAACAACAACAACAACAACAACAACAACAACAACAACAACAACAACAACAACAACAACAACAACACATTCCTCAAAAAAAAAAAAACAACAACAACAACAACAAGCTGCGCGGTCACCTGCTCCCGGAAACGATGTGTTCCGACGCTGCAAGCTGATGATAGATACAAAAGGCGATGAAGAAAATAAACTAAATAGCAACCACCGCTACAAGCTGCGCGGTCACCTGTTCCCGGAAACGATGTGTTCCGACGCTAACTTAACACACATGTGGCCATGGTTTAATATCCACGGCATCGTAGTTTAGTTGCACATCTACTTGAATGACATATTTGTTTAGATTCATATGTATCTAGACACTAAAATGTATTTAGTCAAACCTGCGCCACTAAAATGTAAACTTATTTTGGAACGGAAGGAGTATTTCTTCAGTTAAAATGAAACCTATTTTTTCTTATAGAATGAAATGTTTTACACAAATTTTTATTTAAATACTCTCTCTAGTAAAAAAAAACTAGCCACCAACCGATAATCTCCCTTCGGACCATGTGTGCAACAAAAATTACTTAATGGAAAAGGATACTACTCCTCGGGGGATAACGCCTCGCGATCCCCCGGGGTCGCGGGCCTTCATTCGTTCTGCTGGTTCGGTCACGCGGTGACAACGTGGGTGGAACCCATTTTCATCTCTCCTTATCTCTTCTAAGGTAGTTTCTGTACACAAAAAATCCTTCGTCGCCATGGGAAGCATCGCAGCTGGTTGCCGCTGGAGCTCGCCGCTCGCTCAGCCTCCTCTGCCGCCGGTTCTCGCCGCGGCCTCCACTTCCCGCGCCTTTCTTCTTGCCCTGCATGGCCGCGCGTCGCCGGAGCTCGCGCGCTCAACCTCCTCCACCCCGGAGCTAGCCGTGGCCTCCGCCTCCTGTGCCTTTCTTCTTGCCCTGCATGGCCACGTGTCGCTGGAGCTCGCGCGCCCGCTCCTTGCCTCGCACTGCCGCGCCGCCGAAGCTTGCTACATGCACGCCGTCGGAGCTCGCCGCGCCCGCTCCTTGCCGCCGCCGGAGCTTGCCGCTTTCCCATCTTGCCGGCTAGAGCTCGCCGCCCTACAAGTGGAGCACCGACGCAGCGAGATGGCGAGCATGCTCTCTTGCACGTGCTCGCGTCTGACAGGGGCGTCGCCGGACGTCGCCCCGCTGCTCCGACCTTCGTTGAGGAACACTTGTTCGTGTGGCACCCCGTGCATGTTACCTACATCGGGAGATTTTGCTACCCACGACCATCATCGTTGCTATCGACGGCCGGCGGATTTGCTATGGACGGAGCGGCGGATTTTCATGTTAGAATTTTTTTGCTACAGCCGCGGGGTTTGCTACATAAATATACTTTTTTTCTCCAACTGTTGTGTGTTTTTGCTATAATAATGTAAAACTTTTGCTACAAGATGACCGAACGATAGTCTGTGAAGAAGTCATTTTGCTAGGTAGCAACTTTTTTGTTACAAGGTCTCCGGTGAAATCTATTTTTTGCTACATTAGCACATTTTGCTTGCTATCACCGTTTTACGGTGTTGCTACAATAGCGTAATGTTTTTGCTACGAGATCTTCGACGAGGTTTTTTTCGACGAGTCTCCGGTGATATTTTTCGGCGAAATCGGTTTTGCTACATTAGTGAAAAAAATTGCTACAAAGTCTCCGGCGAGTTCTTCGATGAGGTCTCCGGCCAGGGTTGTCTTTTTTATTTTGTTTTTGCGCGAACCGTTTTTTACTACAACGTAGCAAAAGCGAATTATTTTATAGCAAAATCGGATGCTTTGTAGCAAAAGTAGGTTTAAGCCAGCAAATAATGAACACGTGGTTGGCTAGGACCCGGTGAGACGTGTAGGGGTGTCCTATACAGCCATGCAATGTGTAAGCGCACTCGATGGTGCCTCTGAGAGTGGCCGACCAGCACCGGTTTGTGTTGAATAGAGGGAAAAGGTGTACTCCACTAGTTTAAGGACGTGCTTAAAGTACTTTCAAGAATTAGTGGGTGGTCTAAGACTGGACTCCAGACGCGGCAATGCTATCGCTAATTTCAACAACTGGCCACTGATTGGTTTTGGTGCATCTGACTTAAAAGGACCAGGATAGTAATATATAGACTAGGAAAGTTGGCGCATCGTGCGTGGTGTTAATTCAGTTGTATATAAGCAAAATTATTGGAGAAAAATTCCCGTGCTTAGGAGGCAAATTGTACGGAAATAACCTATAAAAAAATAAATTCACGAAATGAACTCCGGCTTACTTGACTAACCCTTTTTGCAACACCATACACGCTGGCGCCGCACCCTGAAGAGCAGCGCCATCAGGCGTGGCACCGCGCTCCTGCTAGCGTGGCTCGCCCGTGGCCTCGTGAACCCCGGTCCCGTTAGTGTGGCGCCGCACTGTATAGTGCAACGCCAGCACGCGTGGCGCCGCATATTAGGTCTTGTATCAGCGCGCGAGCCAGCCCTCTCCTAGCCCTCATTCCTCTCCCAGCCCACGAACAGAGAAGGGAGCATGGAGGCGGCGGCTCGGCTCTCCACCTAATGCACCTCACGAATTCGGCCAGATCTAGAGATTTCTTCCAAGAATCGTGCTCCCAATCCCGTCCCCCAGGTATCTATCTACTAATTTTTCTTGAGGTAGGTTAGTCAAATACGTTTCCATCCGTCAAAAATACGTTTTCAATCCTTTCCGTCCAACATTATTTTTCCGGTTTTGCCCCAGTCTGTTTGACCGAATTACCTGCCATGTCACCGCAGTTAAAAATAAATTCGTTTACAAAATCTTCGCCGCCGCCTGTAACCGCCTCCTTCGGCGAGGTAACATCTGTTGCTCTCCTTCTACGTGCCCACGTCCTGCCCGAGGGATCGAGGAAGCCATCCCCCGCCGTTTGACGAGGTTCGATCTCATCAATGCCCATTGTTATGAGCTTGGGTTTTGAAGAAGATGGGGATGCTGGAGATCCCGAAACGGTTAGCAAACAAGCAACACGGAGACACGAAGTTTACCCAGGTTCAGACCCCCGGAGGGAAAACCCTACTTTTGCTTGTCCACTCTTGATTATGGCGGAACCGAAAAGTACAGGGGTGCGCAGATGCAATCTGACGTGGAGGTGTGTATGCGATGAGAGGTGCTAGATCTGTAGATCTATTGTGGTGGTGGAGACAGATCTATTGTGGTGTGGCGTGTCCTCCTCGTTGGACCCTCTAGCCTTTATATATGGGGAGGCTAGGTCTCAGGTACCGATACGAGTAGGTTACAATTTGTATTCAAACTCTAGTCTTGAGATTTTCTTGTCTTGCATGCTTGGAGTCCGTGTCCATATGGGCTTCATACCATCCGAAATGTCATAGGCGTCATGGACCCTGGTAGGTCGTCGAGTGGGCATTCCGTCGGGTTGGACCAGGTAGGATAACATCGGGTACCCGTAGGGCATATCCATGTCACCGTTCCCTTCTCGCTGCCTCCGGCCACACCTCCTGGACGCTGCAATACAGTGGTCGGCCACGCACCTCCTGGACGCGTGCGTGCTACGGCTGCGCTCCGGTGACCCCGACGGCCTGCCCGGGTCCTTCCTCATGTTCGCCGCTAGTCCAATATCGACAAGATGAGGCGCTGCAGGCGATAGGCTAGGAGATTTTTTTGGTCAGTGGAGTCGCATGAGCCTGTCGACATAGAGCTGGTGGCAAAGGTAGAGCATGAGCGCCAGGGAGGAAGACCACCGCAAGGATACATGGCCGGCGGCGACTTGCAGTTCGGCAGGCGAAGCCGACATGGTCGAAGATGGTGGCACTGAAAACATGGACGGAGCCAGACTTGCTGCTCAGGGAAGTAAGCAGAGAGAGAGAGAGAGAGAGAGAGAGAGAGAGAGAGAGAGAGCAGTGGGCCAGGAGGCGTAGGCGATGGCGGCGCATGGTGAGGTCGCGGGCGAGCGCCGGAGTTGAGGCAGCGGCCGTGCGGAGGTCGAAGAGGAGGCCCAGTGACGAACATGGGCGCGAGGAATAGCGGAAGTACCGGAGAGGAGGGGCGACGGGCTCGGGAAGGACGCGAGCGAGCACCTGGCAGCGCTGGTGGCGGTGGTTCATGGCAAGAGAGAAGGCAAGGCCTGCAGCGTGGAGGACGGGATCAAGGCGGCGGCGCCGATCGAGAGGAGGGAGGAGGAGACACGGGGTAATGGGCGGAAGGAGGACAGGGTCCGGGAGCGGGTTGCGTGCGTGCGTTCTGGTGGTGCCTGCAGTGTTCGGTGGTGCGGGACGTGACCGTGTTGGTGCGTTGAGTCATTGAGTGTACGGTAGGTGTGCCTGTCTTAGAGTGTGTGTGGGTGTTGTGTGCCGCCGGGGTTGGACTGGGTCGTGGTGTGAGTGTGTGCGTGCTGACATGCGTGAGTGGAAACGGGGTGGAGTTCTATGTGTGTGTGGTTAAGGTAAGATTAGGGTTTGGTTTAGCTGGGTTTTGGGCTGTGGGGGCAATAGACCGCCTAACTCGGGCTTTGGCATGGTTGGCCGCCTTCCCTAAAAACAAAATCTAAAAGTCTTTTAAAAATATATTTTTAAATAAACAAAATAACTAGAATTTTAATTTGATAAGAAAGAGGAATAATTATAAAATAAAATGGGATTTTAACGAAAATATTTTGAGAGGCAAAAATATTCATGAGGAAGTTACATGATGAGAAAAAAATAACAAGCAATTTTTATTTTAGAATATTTTTCGGGAATTACATTGGGAACATCTGGTGCACGCACTCTGGCCTGATCTCTTGCAGTCGAGGTTTAGGACCGGGAAAGAGCAGCAGGGGCGTCGGCGTCCATGTCGTCCCCTGGTGGGTAGCTCGTTTGTGGGAAGATTCACGAAGGTGCGACTACAAGGTATATCGGCGGTGGTCAGAAGCATATCTGCGGTGTCCGACCCCTAGAGAATCATCGCAACACCCGCATTCGCCTTGTCCCGGCTGTGGCGTTACCTGCAGCGTCGCAGGGCTCACATCTTTGCCATGCTCCGGCGCCAGCAACCGGGAAGTCCCGACGTGGTGCTGATCCTCATGGAAGACAACATCACGCTTTCCTCTGCCGTGGTATATGGCCGGCGGGCGCGGCACACGGTGAATTAAGAGGTTGAAGGAAGAATTGGTATTTTTCTGTATATCACTATAGACCATATGCCGTTAACATCTTGTTCGAAATTAGAAAAATTATTTTATTTTTCCATATAGTTTTTTCGCCGTCCAATAGCAATGCACGGGCATTCATCTAGTTCTCTCTAATTCTCTCAATTTCATCCACAAATTTCTCCCTTTTTGTCCCTTATTTGCATTTTTTGGTCAAACCCTAGATTGTATGGTGAAACCCTAGATTGTATGAATCATTGTCATGTTTACTTGATCTTTAGGTTTAGGAATGCTTGTAAGATGGATAGTAAAACTCTAGTTATTATGGGATAGTGAAACCCTAGGTTCTATTGTGAGAAATTGTATGGTTACATCTAGGCATGTTGATTTTTGTTCATGTAGTATGAAATTTTTGTTCATGTTAGAGACAGGTACTAAAATCTTCCATGCAAATCGAATAAGATGCCATGTTTATTTAGATGGAAATCTAACATTTGCCATTGTATGTTTGCAGGAGCTTCTACCCCTTCGAATTAGGTACCACGAGGTCTTGTCCGGCAAGATGCGTTATGATTAGCGGTACACTCCGTACATCCAGAAGCTAGGACTCCTCCCCTTTATCCACATGGTCACTCGGTCCACACCGGCCTTCAACCCTGCTACGATCACCACGCTTATGGACCGGTGGAGGCCGGAGATGCACACTTTTCACCTTAGGACCGGTGAGACTACGGTCAAGAGTCTAATGGCCATCTTGCGAGATGTAATTATATGCTATGATGGAATTGTATAATTCAATCTTTGCAACTTAAGTATAGATAAGATGATCTCACAGATTTTCCAAGTGCTATAACTCCTGGAGAACCGGTGGTCTACCCCTATAGCTTTCTCCATACGAGGGTAGCCCAGTGGACTTTTCTTTTTGTTTTAGTTTTTTTAGGACATATGTACATGGAAAGCAAAGGTTGGGCCAACTTTGCCATAAAATAGGCTCCGGTTGCCCCGTGGCGGGAGTTTCCACGTATATATCCAGGATTTTACTAAGTGTTAACGGATGTCTACAAAGGGGGTCACACTTGGGACTTACACATGGGACCTACCAACCTTGGACCACACTCACACACATATTCTAGGGACACATGCAAGTTTTCATCTGATTCCGACGTTCTCGTGGTCTTCCTCCGGCCAAACCCTGATCTGCGGGCCTCAGATCGTCTACCCCCTAGACATTCTTCTGACAGGGGTAGCCCAGCGTAGAACTCTCTTGTTTTTTGTTTGATTAGGTCATAAGATGATGTAAAACCATGTTGGTTCACAAGTTGGGGCACTATCCTACCCCGGTTTCACCAGAACATGGAGATTCCCCCTTATACAGGTCCAGAACCTTCACTTCTAGGTTAGAGCGCATGCATGTGAGGGGGGACACATGCAAGCACCTATACCAACCTTGCACCACACTCACACACATACTCTAGGGACACATGCAAGTTTTCATCTGATTCCGACGTTCTCATGGTCTTCCTCCAGCGAGACCCTGATTTATGAACACTCGGATCGTCTACCCCCTTAGACGTTCCTCTAACAGGGGTAGCCTGGCGTAGCTCTCTCTTGTTTTGTGTTTGTTTAGGTCATGAAGTTCAGCATCCTCTAGAAGCTTATGGTCTAGTGCAAAGTTCATACTTCCATGGTCTGAATCCTTATGAAGAGGTGGTACATGCTATATCTACAAGAGAAACTATCGTCCGCTCCTTAGGAGGGTTGACAGAACCAGGAACTCTATTCAAGAGTCTAATGGCCATCTTGCGAGATGTAGTTATATGATATGATGGAATTGTATAATTCAATCTTTGCAACCTAAGTATAGATAAGATGATCTCACAGATTTTCCAAGTGCTATAACTCCTCGAGAATCGGTGGTCTACCCCTATAGCTTTCTCCGTATGAGGGTAGCCTAGTGGACTTCTCTTTTTGTGTTGGTTTTGTTTAGAACATATGTACATGGAAAGCAAAGTTTCGGCCGACTTTTCCATAAAATAGGCTCTTGTTGCCCCATGGCGGGAGTTTCCACGTATATATCCAGGATTTTACAAAGTTTTAACGCATGTCTACAAAGGGGGTCACACTTGGGACTTACACATGGGACCTACCAACCTTGCACCACACTCACACACATATGCTAGGGACACATGCAAGTTTTCATCTGATTCCGACGTTCTCGTGGTCTTCCTCCGGCGAAACCCTGATCTGCGGGCCTCAGATCGTCTATCCCCCTAGACATTCTTCTAACAGGGGTAGCCGGCATATCTCTCTTGTTTTGTGTTTGATTAGGTCATAGGATGATGTAAAATTATGTTGGTTCACAAGTTGGGGCACTATCCTACCCACTTTCACCGGAACAGGGAGATTCCCCCTTATACAGTTCCAGAAACTTCGCTTCTAGGTTAGAGCGCATGCATGCGAGGGGGGGGGACACATGCAAGCACCTATACCAACCTTGCACCACACTCACACACATATGCTAAGGACACATGCAAGTTTTCATCTGATTCCGACGTTCTCGTGGTCTTCCTTCGGCGAAACCCTGATCTATGCACACTCGGATCGTCTACTCCCCTAGACGTTCCTCTAACAGGGGTAGCCCGGCGTAGCTCTCTCTTGTTTTGTGTTTGTTTAGGTCATGAAGTTCAGTATCCTACAGAAGCTTATGGTCTAGTGCAAAGTTCATACTTCCATGGTCTCAATCCTTATGAAGAGCTGGTACATGCTATATCTACAAGAGAAACTATCATCCGCTCCTCAGGAGGGTTGACAGAACCAGGAACTCTGTTCAAGAGTCTAATGGCCATCTTGCGAGATGTAGTTATATCGTATGATGGAATTGTATAATTCAATCTTTGCAACCTAAGTATAGATAAGATGATCTCATAGATTTTCCAAGTGCTATAACTCCTGGAGAACCGGTGGTCTATCCCTATAGCTTTCTCCGTACGAGGGTAGCCCAGTAGACTTTTATTTTTTGTTTTGGTTTTGTTTAGGATATATGTACATGGAAAGCAAAGGTTGGGCCGACTTTGCCATAAAATAGGCTCTTGTTGCCCCGTGGCGGGAGTTTCCACGTATATATCCAGGATTTTACTAAGTATTCACGCATGTCCACAAAGGGGGTCACACTTGGGACTTACACATGGGACCTACCAACATTGCACCACAGTCACACACATATGCTAGGGACACATGCAAGTTTTCATCTGATTCCGACATTCTCGTGGTCTTCCTCCGACGAAACCCTCATCTACAGGCCTCAGATCGTCTACCCCCCTAGACATTCTTCTGACAGGGGTAGCCTGGCGTAGCTCTCTCTTGTTTTGTGTTTGATTAGGTCATAGGATGGTGTAAAATCATGTTGGTTCACAAGTTGGGGCACTATCCTACCCGGTTTCACCGGAACGTGGATATTCCCCCTTATACAGGTCCAGAACCTTCGCTTCTAGGTTAGAGCGCATGCATGCGAGGAGGGACACATGCAAGCACCTATACCAACCTTGCACCACACTCACACACATATGCTAGGGACACATGCAAGTTTTCATCTGATTCCGACGTTCTCGTGGTCTTCCTCCGGTGAAACCCTGATCTACGGGCCTCGGATCGTCTACCCCCCTAGACGTTGTTCTGACAGGGGTAGCCTGGCGTAGCTCTCTCTTGTTTTGTGTTTGATTAGGTCATAGTATGATGTAAAACCATGTTGGTTCACAAGTTGGGGCACTATCCTACCCGGTTTCACCGGAACAGGGAGATTCCCCCTTATACAGATCTTGAACCTTCGCTTCTAGGTCAGAGCGCATGCATGCGAGGGGGACACATGCAAGCACATATACCAACCTTGCACCACACTCACACACATATGCTAGGGATACATGCAAGTTTTCATCTGATTTCGACGTTCGCATGGTCTTCCTCCAGCGAAACCCTGATCTGTGCACACTCGGATCGTCTACCCCCCTAGACGTTCCTCTAGCAGGGGTAGCCCGACGTAGCTCTCTCCTGTTTTGTGTTTGTTTAGGTCATGAAGTTCAGCATCCTCCAGAATCTTATGGTCTAGTGCAAAGTTCATACTTCCATGGTCTCAATCCTTATGAAGAGCTGGTACATGCTATATCTACAAGAGAAACTATCGTCCGCTCCTCAGGAGGGTTGACAGAACCAGGAACTCTATTCAAGAGTCTAATGGCCATCTTGCGAGATGTAGTTATATGATATGATGGAATTGTATAATTCAATCTTTGCAACTTAAGTATAGATAAGATGATCTCACAGATTTTCAAAGTGCTATAACTCCTAGAGAACCGGTGGTCTACCCCTATAGCTTTCTCCGTACGAGAGTAGCCTAGTGTACTTTTCTTTTTGTGTTGGTTTTGTTTAGGACATATGTACATGGAAAGCAAAGGTTGGGCCGACTTGTCCATAAAATAGGCTCTTGTTGCCCCATGGTGGGAGTTTCCACGTATATATCCAGGATTTTACAAAGTGTTAACGCATGTCTACAAAGGGGGTCACACTTGGGACTTACACATGGGACCTACCAACCTTGCACAACACTCACACACATATGCTAGGGACACATGCCAGTTTTCATCTGATTCTGACGTTCTCGTGGTCTTCCTCCGGCGAAACCCTGATCTGTGGGCCTCAGATCGTCTATCCCCCTAGACATTCTTCTAACAGGGGTAGCCGGCATATCTCTCTCTTGTTTTGTGTTTTATTAGGTCATAGGATGATGTAAAATTATGTTGGTTCACAAGTTGGGGCACTATCCTACCCACTTTCACCGGAACAGGGAGATTCCCCCTTATACAGTTCCAGAACCTTTTCTTCTAGGTTAGAGCGCATGCATGCGAGGGGGGACACATGCAAGCACCTATACCAACCTTGCACTACACTCACACACATATGCTAAGGACACATGCAAGTTTTCATCTGATTCCGACGTTCTCGTGGTCTTCCTCCGGCGAAACCCTGATCTATGCACACTCGGATCGTCTACCCCCCTAGACGTTCCTCTAACAGGGGTAGCCCGGCATAGCTCTCTCTTGTTTTGTGTTTGTTTAGGTCATGAAGTTCAGTATCCTCCAAAAGCTTATGGTCTAGTGCAAAGTTCATACTTCCATGGTCTCAATCCTTATGAAGAGCTGGTACATGCTATATCTACAAGAGAAACTATCGTCCACTCCTCAGGAGGGTTGACAGAACCAGGAACTCTGTTCAAGAGTCTAATGGCCATCTTGCGAGATGTAGTTATATCGTATGATGGAATTGTATAATTCAATCTTTGCAACTTAAGTATAGATAAGATGATCTCATAGATTTTCCAAGTGCTATAACTCCTGGAGAACTGGTGGTCTATCCCTATAGCTTTCTCCGTACGAGGGTAGCCCAGCAGACTTTTATTTTTTGTTTTGGTTTTGTTTAGGACATATGTACATGGAAAGCAAAGGTTGGGCCGACTTTGCCATAAAATAGGCTCTTGTTGCCCCGTGGTGGGAGTTTCCACGTATATATCTAGGATTTTACTAAGTATTAACGCATGTCTAAAAAGGGGGTCACACTTGGGACTTACACATGGGACCTACCAACATTGCACCACAGTCACACACACATATGCTAGGGACACATGCAAGTTTTCATCTGATTCCGACATTCTCGTGGTCTTCCTCCGACGAAACCCTCATCTACAGGCCTCAGATCGTCTACCCCCCTAGACATTCTTCTGACAGGGGTAGCCCGGCGTAGCTCTCTCTTGTTTTTTGTTTGATTAGGTCATAGGATGGTGTAAAATCATGTTGGTTCACAAGTTGGGGCACTATCCTACCCGGTTCACCGGAACATGGATATTCCCCCTTATACAGGTCCAGAACCTTCGCTTCTAGGTTAGAGTGCATGCATGCGAGGGGGACACATGCAAGCACCTATACCAACCTTGCACCACACTCACACACATATGCTAGGGACACATGCAAGTTTTCATCTGATTCCGACGTTCTCGTGGTCTTCCTCCGGTGAAACCCTGATCTGTGGGCCTCGGATCGTCTACCCCCCTAGACGTTCTTCTGACAGGGGTAGCCTGGCGTAGCTCTCTCTTGTTTTGTGTTTGATTAGGTCATAGTATGATGTAAAACCATGTTGGTTCACAAGTTGGGGCACTATCCTACCCGGTTTCACCGGAACAGGGAGATTCCCCTTATACAGATCCAGAACCTTCGCTTCTAGGTCAGAGCGCATGCATGCGAGGGGGACACATGCAAGCACCTATACCAACCTTGCACCACACTCACACACATATGCTAGGTATACATGCAAGTTTTCATCTGATTCCGATGTTCTCGTGGTCTTCCTCCGGCGAAACAATGATCTGTGCACACTCGAATCGTCTACCCCCCTAGACGTTCGTCTAGCAGGGGTAGCCCGGCGTAGCTCTCTCTTGTTTTGTGTTTGTTTAGGTCATATGATGATGTAAAACCATGTTGGTTCACAAGGTGCGGCACTATCCTACCCGGTTTCACCTGAACAGGGAGTTTCCCCCTTATACAAGTATAGAACCTTCGCTTCTAGGTTACAGCGCATGCATGCATCCGGAGACTATTAGGTTTTGGATGTTTCAACACAACACCACACATCCATGCATGTGCTAGGGCCACATGGAAGTTCTTGAGGTATTCCTATGCCCCGGAGCGCGGTTTGCCACGGAACCCTGGTCTGTGGGCCTCGGATCGTCTATCCCCTCGACGTTCCTCTAACAGGGGTAGCCCGGCGTAGCTCTCTCTTGTTTTATGTTTATTTAGGTCATATGATGATGTAAAATCATGTTGGTTCACAAGGTGCAGCACTATCCTACCCGGTTAGGTTACCATGTTGGTTCTAGGTTACAGCGCATGCATGCACCCGGAGAATAGTTTTCCAATGGTTGGTGAGGAATGGTGTAAAAATGGGTTGTCGTAGAAAAAGCATTGAATCTTTGAACAACTTCTCCAAAATGTGTGATACATGAAATTCACACACATGCGATAATAACACTTACAAACATATGGAAATTTCTCGAGGTGTGAGAAGATTCGCAACGACATTTTATGTGGGCGTGGAGACTACTATTCAGAGGGTACGAATCCATCCAATTGATAAAAATAGAACATAAATAATTGATACAAATATAAAATAAGTTTGTAAGTAGGAAGAAAAAATGCAGAGGCTGCGCCGAGGGTGACCGTCGGCGTATGTGGTTGGTACGCCAAGGGTGACCGTCGGCGTACTTGGGATGGACGCTATGCCGAGGGTGGCCCTCGGCGTACTGGAAGGAGCCGTTAGCGCGCTGTCCGTCCTGGCCGGTATGTGCCACGTGTCCCTGGCCTATGCCGATGGCCTCGGGATGCCGAGTGACATGGTTATACCCTATGGGTACCTGACTTCAGCATACCTGGTCCAGACCAAGGAAGGCCCACAGCAGACATACGCTGGCCCATGAAGATTTTCGGGTGGCCAAGGCCCATGACGCCTTTGGATCCTTGGAGAGCAAGACTAGCGTAGATAGGAAATTCAAAGGGGTAAAACCCTAGAACTTGTAACCGACTAGGACTATGCCCGGGACCTGCCTAAGTCTATATAAAGGCCAGGAGGGCACGTCCTAGAGCCGCTCGACTCATACTTTCGCACATGCACCTCCATGCCAGATCGAATCTGCGTACCTGTAACCTTCGGTTCCGCCGTAATCAAGAGCAGACAAGCAGGAGTAGGGTTTTCCCTCCGGGGGCCTGAACCTGGGTAAATCTCGTGTCCCCTGGTTGCTTGTCTGTTAACCGTTCCACGATCTCCAGCATCCCCATATTCTCCAAAACCCAAGTCCATAACAATGGGCATTGACGAGTCGAAACCTCGTCAATTGGCGCCGTCTGTGGGAATCGGGGCTGCTGATTGTGCGATCGTGACCGTCCCGACCCGATCGATCTACAACTCCGCGGCGACGGAGAATCACCTCCTCTTCAACGCTTTCGACTTCACCGCCCACTCGCCGGCCACCATGAAGGATTTCGAGCCCGTAGGCGACGGACTCGAAATTTTGTTCGGAAGCTTCTGCTTCCAGGTGGGACAAACTGGCACCCTCCGCCTTCTTGAGCGGGTGCCTGTGCCATCAATCAGGCCCGCTTGTGGGCTCCACACCCCATGCTACGCACATCACCATCGATAGACGAGTTCTACGACAGCAGCAGCTGCAACTCCGATCTGTGCGATCCTCCTTCGGATGAAGGGACCTACGGTTCCGGATCCGAAAGCTGCGGCAGCAGCGGACCGATCTACGAGCGCTACCAATGCGCCGTGGTCATCCAGGAGCAGCAAACGCCTAACCCGCCGCCCAACACGAACCCCAACCCGCAGGATAGAAACGGCGAAAACGGCGGGAACAGAAGAAGCCAGTCCCCCCCCCACCCGACGGGGAAAACAATGGCCACGTTATCCAACTTAGCAAAGAAGGATGGGTCAAGGCACGCCGTGCCGTAGCAGGCGACATAGTCCTACCTGCAGACGCCTCACGTGAGCTACTGATGGCATACCACTACCTCCTCATCGAGGAGCACAAGAAGCAAGTCAAGATGCAGGAGACGCTCGACAAACGCAAGCAAGCAGCCTCTGAGTCCAGCGCGCGACGAGCCGCGCTCTCTGCCATGGCACCCGGCTCTAGCACAAACGGAAACCAAGGAAACAAACACCGCTCTCGGGTGGAGAACATGGATCCCAGGGAACGCCGTGATGTGACCCGAACTCTCCACACATCGTTCATGGATATGGATGCTGACGGCAACATCATCCCGAAGACACCGCAAGCTGCGATCATAGCAGCCACTGCGTATCTCGCAGCCCACCCTCCTCCGGAGGGGGACCCGAAAAGAGCTATGCATAAATCTGCACTCACCGGACTCGGACTCGTCGGAGCTGCGCTCCACGAAGATGCTCCGACGGAGCCAAAGAAGAAAGCTCCGGCCAGGCGCGACCGGAGCCCCACCCCTTCATCCGAAGAGGAAGAGGAGCACGATCTTCCTCGAAGGAAGAAGAGCTCGCATCGCCATAAACGCGACTACGACGCCAGGGACGCGCTTACACAGCGCAAAATCGACAAAGCACGATCCAAACGTGCATGCTCGTCTGAATCCGAGATGGACGAAGACGAAGGAGAACTCTGCGAAGCTCGATGCTTCAGCAGATCTGTTCGGCGAACGCAGATGCCATGCAATTTCAAGCTTCCTTCGGATACTCCAAAGTTCAACGGCACGCAAGATCCAAAATCCTGGCTCAGCGACCATCTGTCATCCGTCAAGCTTCACGGCGGCAACAAAGAAACCGCCATGCAATGCCTTCAGCTGCAGCTAACAGGCGCGGCGCGGGTCTGGCTCAGCAGCCTATCATCAGGATCCATCCGAAGTTGGGAGGAGCTAGCTTACAGCTTCATCCGAAATTTCAAGGGCACTAGTAAGAGGCCCGCCTCAATCGAAGAGTTGCGAGCCTGCACTCAGAGAACGGGCAAATCTATTCGCTCGTACATATTACGCTGGTCTACCACCAAAAATTGCGCAGCACATATCTTCGAGGAGAGGGCCATCGACGCCTTCAGAGACGGCGTCAAACGCCAAGATTTTAAGGAGGAACTTGGGCGCGTCAAGCCCAAGACACTCGACCACCTCATGGAAATTGCCAACAGTTGGGCGGACGGCGAAGATTGCATTCAGCGAGCACAATCAGATGAAGAGGACGACTACGGCCGAAGGCGAGAACGTCGCAGCAAGAGGAGATCGCGTGTCTACGAGGACCACGACGGAACCTACATGGTCGCGGCTGGCTACGCCGACCGCCGCAACGACAACAGTCGTACCAGTGGAGGATACCGCGGAGGAAATTTCCGCGACAGCGGACGACTAGCACAGTCGTGGCAACGCCGCGACCGCGACAACGGACCCTCGGCATTCGACAAACTTTCGGGTCCATGCACCATCCACTTCTACATCGACAAACAAGATGGCAAGAAGAAAGCCAGTCACATGCTCAAGGACTGCCGCGAGTTCTAGAAACTCAGCGAAAGCATGGTGCAGATGAGGCAACAAGCCCCAACCCCTGCGTTCGGAAACACACCTGCGCCAGGTGAAATAGCACACAGAGCTCCTCCACCGCCGCTTATTGGAGGCCCAAACTAACCAGTCGCACCAGCGCAGAACAACGCCGGGGTCGGGTACCCCCCACCAAAAGGAGCACTAAATATGATCCAGAAGGGACGTCCCACGAATAGGGTGCAGAAGAAAATCACCCGACAAATCAACTTGGCCGTGGCAACTCCGCCTGCAATCCCTGAGTACCTCAGCGGATCGGAGTCCTGCATCACATTCACTCGCGCGGATTACCCTTGCCAGATCCCTCGCCTAGGTCATGCTGCCCTGGTGCTGGAGGCGCAGATCGGAGGCTTCGAGATGAGTCGCGTCTTCATGGACGGCGGCAGCGGCATCAACCTAATGTTCGCAAGCACTCTAACAGCAATGCGGATCACACAATGCAGCCTGGAACAGTCAGACACAACATTCCACGACATCGTTCCAGGGAAGGGCATATTCCCCCTAGGCAAAATAGGGCTCGACGTCATCTTCGGGAAGCCGGACAACTTTCGGCAGGAGCGCCTTGAATTCGAAGTGGTGGACTGGCCGTCGCAATTCCACGCCATCCTAGGGCGCGTAGCAGTCGCAAGGTTCCTGGCCGTCCCACACTACGCATACCTACTACTCAAGATGCCAGGACCAAGGGGCGTCATCACAGTCCACAGGAGCTTCACCCGATCGGACCAATGCGACAGGGATTTCAACAAAATCTCCCAGTCTTTCGGCATGCAAGACGAGCTTGTAAGGCTCCGCCAGACAACGGACAATGGGGTACCCCCAGTCACAAGGCAGAACGCACCTGACATGTCCTTCGACTCCACCGTCAACACCAAGAAAGTACAGGTCCATCCGACGGACGCCTCCAAGACAGCCTTGATCGCCAACGACCTCAGCACCTCATAGGAAGGCGCGCTCGTCGAATTCCTCCGTGAGCGCTGGGAAATCTTCGCCTGGTGTCCTGCGGACATGCCAGGAGTTCCCAGGGAATTCGCCGAGCACGCACTCAATGTCTTTCCAGACACTAAGCCAGTCAAGCAGTCCATCCGAAGACTGTCGGAACCACGAGCCGAAGCTATCGGCAAGGAAATCAATAGACTACTCGCTGCAGACTTCATCCGGGAAATCAAAGAAAGCGAGTGGATTGCAAACACGGTGATGGTCCCAAAGAAGGACACGGACATCCTACGGATGTGCGTGGACTTCACGTCACTAAACAAGCATTGCCCAAAGGACCACTTACCTCTTCCACGGATCGACCAGATCATCGATTCGACTGCACGTTGCGAGAAACTCTCCTTCCTCGACGCCTACTCAGGCTATAACCAGATTCGGCTCAAGGTCGAAGATCAGGAGAAAACGGCGTTTATCACACCGTTCGGAGTATTCTGTTACAACACAATGCCCTTCGGGCTAAAGAACGCAGGTGCCACGTACCAGCGATGCATCCAGGCCTGCCTCAAGGACCAGATCGGTCGCAATGTCCAAGTCTATGTCGACGACATAGTAATAAAAACTAAGGAGGCAAGGACACTTATCGACGACCTCCGCGAGACGTTCGACAATCTTGATTGCTACAGGATCAAGCTCAATCCCGAAAAGTGCGCCTTCGGCGTCCCATCGGGCCAGCTGCTTGGATACTTCATCCCCCAACGAGGGATCGAGGCGAACCCGAAGAAAATCAGGGCCATCATGACGATGGAGAAGCCGAAAAACCTCAAGGGCATCCAGCAGCTCGCAGGACGAATAGCGGCGCTAAGCAGATTCATCAGCCGCATGGGCGAGAAGGCCCTACCATTCTACCAGCTGCTGCGTAAGGCAGACAAGTTCGAGTGGACACCAGAAGCCAACGACGCATTCGAAAGCCTCAAGCGGCTCCTCTCCACCTCGCCCGTTTTGGTCACGCCAAAGGAGCGCGAGCCCCTGCTGCTGTACATAGCAGCCACACACCAGGTGGTCAGCACCGTACTAGTGGTCGAACGACACGAAGAAGGCAAGACCCACGGGGTCCAGCGCCCAATTTACTACCTCAGCGAGGTACTGACACCAAAAAAGCAGAGGTACCCTCACTAATAGAAGCTAGCCTACGGCGTGTTCATGATCCATTACTTCCAGGAGCACCAAGTGATGGTCGTCAACGAGGCAACCCTGAATAGCATCCTGAATAACCCAGAGGCCACAGGACGGGTGGCCCTGTGGGGCATCGAACTGTCACCCTTGGACATCGTCTACGAGAAGCGACACGCAATCAAATCTCAAGTCCTTCCGGACTTCCTAGTACATTGGATGGAGCTGCAACTGCCAGACACCCTAGACATGTCGCAGTCATGGACAATGCACTTCGACGGCTCCAAACGTGAAGCTGGAGCAGGGGCAGGGGTCATACTGACCTCCCCGCAAGGCGACAAGATGAAGTACGTTCTTCGGATGAAATTCAGAGCCTCCAACAACGAGGCCGAATACGAAGCCCTCATCCACGGCATGAGGATGGCAAAGATATGCGGCGCAACGCGCCTGGTCATCTACGGTGACTCCAACGTCGTCGTCCAGCAGACGATGAATGAGTGCGACGCACACGCCGAAAACATGATCGCGTACCGTGCGCTCTACAACGCACTCGAAGGAGAATTCGACGGCTGCAAACTTCGGCACGTTGGAAGAGAGAGCAACAAGGAAGCTGATAGACTCGCCAACATCTGCTCCACTTGCGCAAAAGTGCCACCAGGTGTGTTCCTCGAACAGATCTGCGTGCCATCCATCAAGCGGAAATTCCCCAAGGGATCACCCGAAGAAGCAGAACACTCGGGGGCTACGCTACCCGAAGGACACGAAGGACCCGAAAAACTGGACACAAAGGTAGCCATGGTCAACCTAATGCAGGTCATGGCAGTCGAAGAAACTTGGATGCGACCATACCTCCAGTTCTTGATAAACGGAGAACTGCCTGACAGCCCGAGAGATGCCCGGCGCATATCTCGCCGGTCAAAAGCCTTCACCATCATCAACGGCGAACTGTACAAGCGCAGCATCACGCGTGTGCTACAACGGTGTGTCGCCATCAACGACGGCAAGGCCATACTCCAAGACATCCATGAAGGCATATGCGGCCACCACGCAGGCAGCCGCTCCCTTGTCACAAAAGCTCTACGAGCAGGATTCTACTGGCCAACGGCCATGAGCGACGCAAAGGATATCGTCCGAAGATGCAACGGATGCCAACGGTTCGCCGACAAACCGCATGCACCTGGGTCCGAGCTCAGACCCATACCCATAGCCTGGCCTTTTGCTCAATGGGGCCTCGACATGATCGGCAAACTGCCAAAATCCTCGAAAGGGGGACACGTCTTCCTCCTGGTTGCAGTCGACAAATTCACCAAGTGGATCGAGGCCATGCCGGTCACCAACCAGAAAGGCAAAACTGCCATCAAGTTCTTCGAGTCCATTGTCTACAGGTTCGGCGTACCGCACAGCATCATCACCGACAACGGATCGAACTTCATCTCCGAAGAATTCCAGGACTTCTGCGAGGGCCTTGGGATCAACATCACGTACGCCTCAGTGGCGCACCCGCAAACGAACGGGCAAGTGGAAAAGGCCAACGGCCTAATCGGCGCCGGCATCAAGAAGCGCCTCATGAGCTTACTCGAACAAAAAGCTGGAAACTGGACGAAAGAGCTACCATCCGTCCTATGGAGCTTACGGACCACGCCAAACAGCTCCACCGGCTACACACCATTCTTCATGGTACACGGCGCCGAAGCCGTGCTACCAGCCGAAGTACGCCACCAGGCCCCACGGGTCGTCGCTTACAGCGAAGCCAAATCCACGATTGCACTCGAAGACACTGTCGACACACTCGACGAAGCACGGGATATAGCGGCAGCTCGATCAGCGGTGTACCAGCAGAGTCTCCGCAACTACCACAGCCGCCGGCTGTGCCCAAGGTCCTTCGTCGAAGGAGACTTCGTCTTGCGACTCAAGCAAAAACGACCGAATAAATTCGAGTCACCATGGGAAGGACCCTACGTCATCACCGAAGTCATCCCAGGTGGCGCCTATCGCCTCAAGCACGTGGAGTCTGGAGTCGCATACTCCAACCCATGGAACATCGCGCACCTGCGACGATTCTATCCCTAGCTACCTACCCCTTTACTTTCAATAAGGATTTCAGCCAAGGCTATTCAGCCGAACAATGTACCTCCTTTATTACGATATAAATAAAGCTAAGTGTCTCGCCCCAAAACTTCAGTTCACTATTTTGCAACTTTACTATATGCTACAAACTCACTCGGGGGCTCCCCCCACCTCACGATTTCATCGACTGAGGATCAAACGTGTACACCTGAGTAGTTGACGATGTCAGGCAAACGAAAAGGACACGAACTCAATCAAAAGCACTGCGTGCTCACAACAAACAAACTTATTCAACAAAGGGCACAATACGCCCAGCCAAAATATACAAATTTTACATCTATCTCTTTTTACAGGTACTACCTACATTGAAGAATAACTTGGGCACGCTGCTCAAACAAATCTACGACCTGTTCGGCATACTGCCTTACAGCTGCGTAATGCGGGCGCATATCCCACTCACCTCCGTCCAGCCGAGGAGGTGGCCCAGCTGCCACAGCAGCCAAATCTACGTCAGGACGGTGCACCCTCACAAGAGACAAAGCAGCCTTCACCCCTGCGACGAGTTGTTGCCGCACCAACTCCTTGACATTGCCCACGTTCCGAAACTTCGACAGAAGGCCCGCCAGGGTCATCGGTACGGCATCCAAAGGAAACATGACATGCAGCACCGAGGAAAGCGATGTCTGCACTTGGCGAAGCACCCGAGAAACCTGGTGCACACAATCCTGCACCGTCGCTAGAGCTATGGCACGGTCACGATCCATCCAGAAGAAGCCACCAGCCTCCATGTCCTGTTGAGTCAAGCAATTGACCCGAACAGCGACACGCTCCTTCTCTTCCCTCGGAGCAAGATTCGCACCTGCGACAATGGAAGAAATAAGAGCAAAGGCCAGCAGGCTCACCCGAATAACTGAGCTACAGCTCGAAACAAGGAACAACTTACATTGAAGTTGCTCAGCCAGTCAAACAAGTTCCGCCATCAAGTACTCCTCCCTGGCTGCACCACGCTCCGCTTTAGACTTCCAAACATCGGCACGTCCTCGCAAACCGAGCAACTCCCTCTCCAGGCTACGCACGCGATCCCGAAGAAAAGCGAGTTGAGAGGAAGCATCCAAAGATGGTCGCAACGGCATTGCGGAGGAGGTGTCAACAGGGTCAGCACCCGAAGGAACCTAGAGAAGCAGGAAGGGACATACACATTCAGACAATGACAACGCTCAACTCAGAAGAATTCATTAAATATATAAGGCCACTATGTGGCACAAGGATGGTGTTCTTCAAGATATTTACAACAAAAGCAGACTACGAAACTACCCTATGCCTACAACACCTAAGATGCGGCACCCTGAGTCACCTCGGAGCCGGACTGCCTAGCTTTGGCCCCGCCCTGCTGCCGCAGGGCATACTCCGACAGCAAATCAATGAGCTTGGGCCCATATCGCTTGCAGCGAGCAGAATAGGCAGCAAAGGCTACCTCGGATCCATCCGCAGTCGTCGGCATCCGAGAGGTGATCTGGGGCAGATCTAGCTCCGCACCAGCCGCCATGGCCATCGCCAGCCTGACGGACGCACCAATGCCTTTCTGCTTGCGCTTGTACGCCGCAGGCGCTTCGGCTGACAGAGCCTCCGCCAGAGCATCTACATCGTCGAGGACTGCGCCCTTAGGAACAAGCTCCCTGTAAAAGCGACCAAGGACCTCCTTCGCTTTGGCAAGAGAGCTGATGACGGTGCTGCAGCGGTCTTCGACCGCCCCAGTGGCATCATCTAGAGCACTCCCGTGCTCTAGAGCACCGCGGTCAAACTCGATGCCTACGGCATCTGAGACAAAAAAAATAAGAACGAATACATGAAGGAAAGCAGCACAGAAGAAGACAGGAGGCATGAAGAAACAAGCACAAATCTAGCACTCACTCGAAAGAGCCTTGGCAGCAGTCATGAGCTTCGTTGCCACCTCTTTTTCACGAGCAGCCGCAACAGTGGCCAGCTGCTCCTCACGATCCGCGGCCTCCTGCTGCAGACGCTCTTTCGCTTCGTCTGCCTTCGTCAGCTCCAGCTCAAGGCGTTCCTTCGCACCAACGGCGGCCTCGGCCTTCTGCTCCGATTGACCAAGGCTCTTCTTGAGAGCGTCGACCTCACGGAGCGAAGTGTTATGCTCCTCTGCATTCAAGACAAGCAAGTGTTAAAGAACAGGACCAGGATAAATAGGAGAGGCAATAAAAGTCAGATAGATACCTTTGAAGCTGCCGAAGGTTCGCCTCCAGCACCTAGCGCTCCTGCACCAGCCGCGTGGCCTCCTGCACAAAAGGCTGAGGAAAAAGCAACAGCAGTAAGAAAAGGACTTGGGGGCTACGCCCAACACAAAGGAGTAAAAACAAAATTTGCACACGAAGACACTCGGGGGCTCCCCCCGTGACATAAAATAAAGGAACTTACATGCTCTGATGGCGACTCCGAAGGCCCGCCTGCGAAATTCTGAGGCGCAACCACCTGCACCTCCTGCACAGGAGGATTCGGAGCGGCGCCCCCTGAAGTCGCCACCGTTTGAGGAGGAGGAGACGCAATCTTCGACTCCACCATCATCTCCCGCGCACCATCACTGGAGGAATCATGGGAGGAATGCCTGCGTACGAATCAATCAGTACAAGCGCAAAAATCATGAAGGAAAAAGGACAATAGTACAACAAGAAAACTTACGAGCCAAGCGAGCTCAGGTCGAAGACAGGAGGAGTCCTTCGGACTCTCTTCTCCTCTTTCTTCTCTTCCTTCTTTTCTTCCTTCTTCCGCTTCGTTGGCGGGTGCGGCGCTACCGCCCGCACAGGAATGGCAGGAAGGGGAGAGGAAGAACCTCCATGATCATCACTATGACGCTCAAGGCCCAGAGGGTTCCTAGGAGTCGGAGGAGTTGAAGCATCCGAAGACTCGCTGGAGCTCCGTGCTCGCTTACGCGTATGATCCTCACTCGACTCGTCGGCATCCTCCGCCGGAGATCGCGCCGACGGCAGCTCGGACACGGACTCAACCACTTCATTATCCGGAGCAGCCGGAAATAATTCGGGCAATGGAGGTACCATGCCCGGCACTTTGAAGCTCTGCAAAAGCAGAAGAAACTTTGTTACCAAACAAAGGAAACAAATAAGCAGCCTACAAAAAGCACTGCGGTACGGCCAACGTTGAAGAAAACGGAGGAGTTAGCGACTTCCCCGGGATTTCTTCTCCGGCCTTGAACTTCAGCAGCGCACGAAGAGCCCTGTCAAGATCCCCCTCGGAGATTTTCTCAGCCGAAACCCTCGTCGGATCACGGCGCCCAGAATAAAGAAACATCGGGTGCACCCTCGCTTGGAGAGGTTGCACCTGACGCTCAAGGAAAGTTCGGATGATGTCCACGCCATTCACCTCCTTCTCCGGAATCAGCTGGAGATCCTCCACCCAACGGTAAAGGGCCTCTATCTCCGCCTTCTCACCGTCCAAGATTTGGTTTTTCCAAGACCTTTTCGGCTCAATCATTTGGGAGGGGTCAAAGGGAACAAGACCAAAATCTTGCCCGGGCACTACGGAGTCGCGGATATAAAACCATCGCCTCCGCCAGTACTGGACAGAATCGGACATGGAAAAAGAAAAGAACAGAAGATTGGGACTAAGGGAAATGATGCAACCCCCAATGGGATACACACCATCCGAACCAGATTGCCTCTTCACGGAATAAAGCTCCCGGAAGAGGCCGAAGTGCGGCTCAATACCAAGCCAGCACTCGCAAAAAGTGAAAAAACACGCAATGTGGAGAAGAGAATTGGGAGACAGATGATGAAGCTGAATCCCATAAAAGAATAGTAGCCACGGAGGAAATTGTGGACTGGAAAAGAGAACCCACGCATAACGAATGCGAGAAACATAACCCGATACCCAGATTGGGGACGGGGGATTACCTCATTGCCGGGGAGTTTCACGGCCTCCCTATCTTGCGGGATCAGGCCCCGCTCGCGAAGCTTGCGGAGATCGCTCTCCCGCGTCTTTGATCGCCGCCAACCACCGTCGGTGACACGGGTAGCGGCGGTGCCTTTCTGCCCTCCGGCGGCGCTGGTCCCAACGGCAGACGAGGACTTCTTCGACTTCCCCATTGCGCTACGGCGGCACCGGCGGTGAAAACGCAGAAACGACGACGGAAATGTGTAAGGAAATCCCAGCTCGCAGCAAGAATCGCTAGAGCACAAGGGCGCAGTGAAAACAAGAACTGGTGCGGTGAAAACAAACCGCTGCTCTCCTCAATGATTATAACAGCGAAGACGACGCACGACAGCCGTCCATCCAGAAGACCTAACGCCAACGACAGATCTGGCCGTACACGTGTCAGCATCACAACGAACCTTCGTTACCACGCCGTCCACTACGCGCGGAAATCGAGGAGACGCCGTAATTATCTCCACGCCGCGCGTGACCGGTCAATTCAAAGTCAGCAAGTGGGACCCACGCTTCGTCCAGTCAAGTCATCTCTGGCGTAGCAGACGCTTGAGGTCATTGATCGTCAGCACTGACGTCATCAAAAGCTATACTAGCACCAACTACAATGCTTCGGCTCTACAGCTAAGAGTACTCACTCGAGTCTTCGATTCGACTAAATACTCGGGGGCTACTCCTATCAGGAGCGCTGGCCGCGCACCCGGAAGATGAATAAAGACAAAGTATTTCTTTGAGTCCTACGTCGAGTTTACGACTCCACTACGGACTCGGGGGCTACTCCCATAGGGAGGATAAATTTAAGCATCCGAAAATTTTCGTGTCCTACGGACTTACCAACTGAACAATGCTTGATCTAAAGTCTCTGCTCGAGTCTACGACTCGAACAGACACTCGGGGGCTACTCCCATAGGGAGCGTTGGTCGCGCACCCTATGAAATCTTCGACTGCTGATCAGCACGCAAAAAACTTTTTGGCAACTCTGCCCCAACAAAACGCTAAGTGAGTGACAATCTCCTTGGCCACCCGAAGCACCTCCGTGGTGACAAATGTTCGGATGCTGCGTCTGCGACGCAAAGATAAGACCTACGGATATCATCTGATGGCCTGGCAACGCACCTGACTGCGCTCTGCTAGCATGAAACCATGCCAACAGGCGTGATGAAAAATCCCGACGGACGCGTTGGGTACATCAATTAAAAACACTGGAATTCCACTCCTGTAAGTCCTCTGCGGCTTGAGTCGAATTACGCCAGCATATGTTCCGGGTTCAAGTTCAGGGACTCGAACCTGATGAAGATCGTGTTGTTTCGTCCTAAGACAGTTAACTGGCCCTGATCCGTCGGGTGAGTCAGGCACACGTATCAACAATCCCTACACACAAATACTATTACTACCTAGTTGCATCCGAAGGATTAAAGAGTCCTCAGCCGAATCTACGATTCGACTGATCACTCGGGGGCTACTGACATGGTTATACCCTACGGGTACCTGACTTCAGCATACCTGGTCCAGCCCAAGGAAGGTCCACAGCAGAAATACGCTGGCCCATGAAGATTTTCGGGTGGCCAAGGCCCATGACGCCTTCGGATCCTTGGAGAGCAAGACTAGTGTAGATAGAAAATTCAAAGGGGTAAAACCCTAAAACTTGTAACCGACTAGGACTATGCCCGGGACCTGCCTAAGTCTATATAAAGGCCAGGAGGGCACGTCCTAGAGCCGCTCGACTCATACTTTCGCACACGCACCTCGACGCCAGATCGAATCTGCGTACCTGTAACCTTCGGTTCCGCCGTAATCAAGAGCACACAAGCAGGAGCAGAGTTTTTCCTCCGGGGGACTGAACCTGGGTATATCTCGTGTCCTCTGGTTGCTTGTCTGTTAACCGTTCCACGATCTCCAGCATTCCCATCTTCTCCAAAACCCAAGTCTATAACAATGGGCATTGACGAGTCGAAACCTCGTCACCGAGGGTGACCGTTGGCGTATGGTCGCCTACGCCGAGGGCTGGCGACGTGGGCTGGCCTGGCCCGGTCCTATATCAACGGCCCTGACCTTTGGCCGTCGGCGTAGCAGCCGGCCGCATCTGGCCATTCCCTTTAGTGCTTGTCGGGTCCGGATATTGTAATAAAGTGAGTAATTTGTCTCACGCCGGATGGTCAAGTCACGGAAACCGTGTCTTGATAATCGAGATTCTCAATCAAGTAACAAATCTTGTCGTTGATCCGGATTCTAAAGTGAGTAATTGTGACCCTCATTCAACTAGTTTCCATAAAGAAGTTGAGCAGTGGCTCTGGCCGCCCACCAGGCACTTTGCTTCTACAGTACATTAGTTGCTGCGAGGTGTGAAAAATGATGTGAAAAAGTATAACAGCAACGGATACTAAACTGAAAAAACGGTGAATTTGTTTAATATATGGAATACTCTTCTAGGATAACCTCATTTCAAAACCGCGACACTTATTATGGATCGGAGGGAGCATGTGAACTTTTGTGTGGAACATTTGTTTTGAATTGCATAACTACTCCATCCGTCATAAAGTAAGTGATATATTTGTTTTGATTCATATGTATTTAGACACTAAAATGTATCTTGATAAACCTATGCCACTAAAATTTATACTTTCTCCGATCCATATTAATGCTCTCAACTTTATCTAGATTCGTACGCATCTAATTAAACATTTAAATTAGATGCATTGGTATCTAGTCAAAGTTGACACCATTAATATGGACCGAATGGAGTACTTATTTTGTGACGGAAATAGTATTTTTCAGTTAAAATGAAACCTAGTTTTTTTATAGAATGAAATATTTTACACAAATTTTTATTTAAATACTTAAGCTAGTAAAAAAACTAGCCACCAACCGAATAATTAATCTCCGCTCGGACCATGTCTGCAACACAAATTACTTAATTCAGCCATGCAATGTTTAAGCGCACTCGATGGTTCCTCTGAGTGTGGCCGACCAGCACCGGTTTGTTTTGTGTTTAATAGAGGGAAAAGGTGTACTCCACTAGTTTATGGACGTGCTTAAACTACTTTCAAGAATAGTGGTTGATCTGAGACTGGACACCATACGCGGCAACTCTATCGCTAATTTCAACAACTAACCACTAACCAGTTTTGGTGCATCTGACTTAAAAGGACGAGGATGTAATATATAGACTAGGAAAGTTGGCGCATCCCGCGTGGGCGTTAATTCAGTTGTATATATAAGCAAAATTATTGGAGAAATTCTCCCTTCGATCTCACCGTCGATCTCCACGAGTGCAGGATTAGTATTTCTCAACAACAAAGATTAACATAGGACAACGAACCCGCTTACCGCCCACTAAAGCGAGATACCCCACCCTGCCTGGTGTTTGCGTTCTCTCCGGTGGCAAACGGAAACAAGCGAAGAATTCAGACATTTTAAGCGAACAGAATCTCTGCACACATGTATGGGTGGCAGCAGATGTGCCGCTCACGAAGAACGAAAATGAAATCATTGTAGAGGACACAAATTCAGGCTTTCCTCCAGGGCTACGGGCTAGTAGACTTCTGTGTTGTGTATACCAGCACTGAAGCGAAACTCTTTTGGCATCACAGATAGCTCCTCCGGACTACTAAAATAAATGTAGCAGAATGAAACAGGTGCAGTCTACGCATGAGATCATCGTCCGAGGAAGACACCTAGGGCCCCAGCAAAATAACAGAGGTAGCATATATATCAATTCAATGTTCTCAAGTTCAAATACTATAGCAGTTAAAATTCTAGTTGTACTCCAACCAAATGAGTACTCCCTCCGTTTGGAAATATATAAGATGTTTTAGATTTATGAATGAGATGTATCTAGACACCTTTTAGTGTCTAGATTCGTTTGAACCTATACACTAAAAGGTGTCTAGATACATCTGCTTCACAAATCTAAAACATCTTATATTTCTAAACGGAGGGAGTACATTGTAAGCCGGCACATCAAAAGGACAGTGTCAACGCCCTTGATTATTTCACACAAAAAAAAAACATGATAATATAGAAGGTGAAACCTCAGAAGATAGCACAAATTGAACGCGAAATCGTAGTTTACAAGTCTGGAATGAACATAGAGTCTGGAAGCTTCTACAAAGTAGTGATACATAATGAAAGCAAACCAACCAATCAGTAGTACATAAATAATTGTTTATCATGGGCGAAATGTAGTGGGCGCCCTCAAACTTATTATTGTTCTTGAATTGGCAGAAGCAAGCGGAAACAATCGGAGAATTCAGACATTTTAAGCGAACAGAACCAGAGCTTCGTCTCGATGCAGAAGGAAGACAGACCGAACAGCAGAGCACGGGAGGAGTTGCAGGCAGGCAGGATGGAGTCCATGTCGACGAAACTTGGTAGCTCCTGCTGGACTACCTGCAGATGCCATGCGGATTGTGGAAGCACATACATTCGGTCAAATGTTGCAAAAAGAAAAGGAAAAAATACGGAGTTCATCCAACTAGAGAAACACATATTACTTGGTGGATTGGTTGCTATGATCTGGATTACGTTACACGTGTTATAATATTGTAGCATGGAGAAATAACAGGTAAGTGAAGTAGCCAACGCTGAAGAAATTCATATAGCCAAGGCAGCGACGGTGTGGATTGTGGAAGCACATACATTCAGTCAAATGTTGCAAAAAGAAAAGGAAAAAATACGGAGTTCATCCAACTAGAGAAACACATATTACTTGGTGGATTGGTTGCTATGATCTGGATTACGTTACACGTGTTATAATATTGTAGCATGGAGAAATAACAGGTAAGTGAAGTAGCCAACGCTGAAGAAATTCATATAGCCAAGGCAGCGACGGTGTGGATTGTGGAAGCACATACATTCAGTCAAATGTTGCAAAAAGAAAAGAAAAGGAAAAAAACACGGTGTTCATCTAAGCAGAGAAAACGCGTGTTACTTGGTGGATTTCTTTCTATGATCTGAATTACGTGACATATGTTATAACATCGATGCAGAAATACTAGCTAAGTAAAAATAGCCAACGCTGAAGAGGACTTGAGGTTTTAAGAGGACTGATTGATCGATCAAGCCAGAGCTAGCTAGCTAGCTAACCAAAGAAATTCTGAAAAAAAATAGGTCGCTTCTACAAATGCATGGAGTACAGCATAGTACCTGGTTGCAAAGATTTGATGAACCCACGTAGCACCCCGACCACCTGAAACTGAAAAACGGAAAGAGGAGAAAAATAAAATCTTGGTGAGAAAACAAGGGACGACATACAAGTAAAGAAAACCGGAATGCATGCTTTGACTTGTGCACGTACCTTTTTCATACGTACGTATCTGTCAATGTATTCTAAGGCCGGGACGGTTGGGATGCTCGGCCGCCGCCGCCTTCAGAACAGCTATCGCTTCCTTCACCTCCTCATGGGTGGCTCTGCTTCTGTAAAGCGCAACCTCAACTTCCTCGAGGGAAGGGAGATGCCACGTGCCCAAATCAATGTCCCCACGGGAGATCCACTCTGCTCGGAATTCGAACCGAAGGTGTTTAAGTCTTGGTGCAGCTCCTCGTGCAAATATAGATGGAAACACAGCCGTATTACGATCGAAGTAGCACTTGGTCGCACATGGGTATGCACCAGCAGTAACAGCATGCATTTCTGCCGCATCCACTCCTATGGAGTCGGCACGTAACCTGAGATAACGAAGAGCCGGCAGCATTCCAAGAATCTGAATGTCCTCTGGTCGCACTTTATCCACCAGTATGCACAGAAAAGAGAGGAGAGGAAGCGATGAAGGACTGATCCATGTCGGCAGTGTCAGGAAAAACGGGCCGAACGGATATTGAATCTCTAATCTACGGAGTTGTACAGGGGGCACCCAGCCTTCGCGCATGAGGTCAACGCATCGAGAATAAATATATAGACTTTCCAATTTTTGCAGATTCCTTAAAGATTCCATAAAAACCTCAGACATGCTTTCATCCAACTCAGTCAACTCTAGCTGCAGAACCCTTAGGTTGGTCAAATGGCCCAGCTCTTTCACAAAATGACTCTTCAATTGGCTAGAATCTGAAATTTGCACCTCTAGTAACACCTCCAGAGAAGTCACACTACCAATCCCAGGCGGCAGTTTCATGACCCTCTCAATGTACAGGCACATCAGTCGTCTTAGACAAACAACACTAGCTGGCACAGATACTATATGAGTTCCTCTAATATCCAGGGTTTGCAAAAACTGTAGCTTCCCTATTTCCTCTGGAAGATGCTTGACCTTAGTATACTTTAGTCCTAGGTACCTCAAATGTAATAGATCCGTCACATACCCAACATATGAGATATCACAACCTTCCAAATCCAACACACGCATAACTTGAAAACTCGCAATATTCAGCACTGGATCAGCAATCTTACTTCCGAATGAAAGAGATCTCACGTGTGCCATCCCCGTGGTATCCATATCTACCTTGCTATCTCGAATGGATAATCTGCGAACCTTTCTTTGCATGTGAGGCATTTTTCTCTCATTTCCATCCAATATAGTGACAAATTTCTCTTCCCTGGATAGTGAGCATATGAGATCAAGCACCATGTCATGTACACGGCAAGCTTGTACCTTTTCTTCATCATCAATGCCTATTGGCTGGATCATATTTCGGTTTACTAGCTCATTGAAGTAGCTATTACCGAGCACATGTAAGCTAGTTTCTTGCTTCTCACTGTAAACAAAACCTTCGGAAATCCACTTGCATACCAGTTTACCTCTCATAATCTTCTCATCTTCTTCGAAGACACTCAGATATAATAAACAAGGCTTCAGATAAGAAGGTAGATCATAATAGCTGAATAGTAATATCTTCTTCATCTCCTCCACACTGGGATCTTCTGTAAGACCCCGACCAATGGAATTGAGCAAAGCATACCATTGGTCCTTTGTTTTTATCTGGCGATTACTAGACAAAAGACTTGCTATAGTTATAATTGCTAATGGTATCCCACCGCATTTATGCAATATGTCTTCAGATACTTGTGCCAACTCGGAAGGACACCCTTTCTCATGGGAAAATACTCTTTTGTTGAAGAGCCTTCTTGATACATCCTGAGAAAGAGGTTCCATTCTATAGATATCATCAGCAGAAGCACAACATGCTTGAGAGACACTGATAATACGAGTTGTCGTGATTACACGACTGCCAGGACTTTTCTTGGAGAAACCACACTTAATTAGTTTCCATGCTTTCTCATCCCATATGTCATCAATTACAATGAGGTACCTAGACAAGTGTTTATGAACGTAAGTTGCAAATCAAGCAATACAAGTAATGAACTTTTTCTGTAAGCTGGTCATTACTAATTGAGGAATAGGTGTGTGAAAAGGTGGGATTAGACTTCAAGTATTTACATAAAAATTATAAATTATAGTGAATCTGAGATTCATAAACAGGCACCAACATTATATTATTAAATGTGTACATGCAAACTAAAAAACAACGTAGACTAGTGATTAGCAATAGAAAATATAGGCATATATACCTCTTGTTCGACAGAAACTCAATGAGTTCATCGATGAGATGTTGTTCTTCCCATTTTGCATTATGAATGTTTCCATACTTGTCCTTGTCAAGTCCATAGAGAATATTCTGGAGGACTTTCTTCACGTCGGGATTTTGAGAAACCGAAACAAATGCACCACAACTAAATTGCACTTTGATCTTGTCATACGCCGTTTTGGCAAGAGTTGTCTTGCCTAACCCACCAAATCCAACAATAGAGACTGTATTCATGGGCCGCTCCGACCAATCATCACCTTTAGTCAACATGTTGATCAACTTGTCTCGTGCTTCTTCAATGCCGACGAGCTCTGTCACGTCCGTGTACAGAGCCATCATGCGGGGGTCAACGCTAGCACCATCGGCGATATCCCGTGTCTCTTGCTCGTACCTTTGACGTAGCTCAGCCAACTGCTTGGCTTGACCAACGGCTTCATCTAGAGCATCGGAGAGATGATGGAGATCCCTCCCTTTCTTAAACAGTTTGATGGTCTTCTTGAGTAACTTCTTGACTTTGTTCTTGGTGTTGGCAGGTTCGGTAACAACACCCTCCACACGAACCATGAAAGCATCAACAATGTCCTCCATCTGGTAGGACAACTCCTTGACATTTCCAGCCCAGATCTTGACCCCCTCGTCGAGCTGGTCTGGTGGTACTTTGGCGACCTTGCGGAGGGCGGCGTGCATAAGTGTCAGCTCGGTCTCCAGAGACTTGACACCTTTCCTCACGCGCTTCTCCAAAGTGAACTCGCCAGCGAGCAGGTTGCCGAGCTTGGGGAGAAGAGGGCCGATAGCCCCCATGGCGATCTCCATGGCCACCTAGCTCAACCTCGGTACACACACGGTTGTGGTTGGAAGAGAAGCAAGCAAGCACTCTATGGTGGTGTTTTGGTTGGAATAGAAGCAAGCAAGCAAGCACTCTATGGTGGTGTTTTGGTTGGAAGAGAAGCAAACCCAGGAAGAGAAGCTAGATCTGGAAGAAAGCAGTGATGGGGGAAGTGCACGAGAAGATTATTACTACACTGCTCTCTCTCTCAAAAAAAAAAGACTGGATATGACCGACCATGCATGTGCATAGGCAGAGGCTGCCCTGTGGTCGTCTGCACAGCTCTCTCTCTCTCTCTCAAAAACGACCATACTGCTGCAGCGGGACCGGATAAGACCGACCATGCATGTGCATAGGCAGTGGTTGACAGCTGGTTCAGACTAGTCGTTGACAGGGTACTTGACAGGGTTAAATTAGCTCACACGTTGGTTTCTTGTGTGTCAAAGAAAAATTACTACGTATAGTAGATTCCTCTCCACTAAAAAAGACCGTGCCAACGTCCATATAAAAAAGACCATGCCAATATTATGAATAAATGGTTGAAGTGCCAGGACAGGGTATTTGAACATCTTACTCAGGTAGCACACACCACAACAGGCCGTCTTGATCAGCACGTGCTTTACCTCACAAAAGAATTTCTTGATCAGCATCCACTACTCTTGCAGTCTTCATCTCACAGACAGTCTTGATCTAGTTCCGAGTATTTGACCAGATTCGACTAATGTTTACAACACACAATGGATTTGATTACTATTTCACCAACAGCAAGAATATTTTGTTAGAACTATATCATGTAAATTCCCTTTGATCACTTGGAAGCTTCACTTTCTTGCATCTGTACACAATAACCTGAAGCCTCAGAAACAATGACATTTCCTTCACACAAAAGCATGCGATCCACAGCTAAGAATTGCAAGCTGAAAAGGTAAGAAAATGAGCACGGTGCTTGAAATAACAACCATTTAAATGCAAAATCAAGTACACGGCTATTTCATTTATTACTCCATTTGATTACGTGTCATTCCAGCAATGGTTTGGATTGACCACTGCTAGCGCATCGAATAGAAATCTGCAATGACAACCATGCTATACTGGCCCGTTAAAAGCGCAGTCTTTACAGGTGGGGTAGCTTTGGTACATGTGTGAATTCTTCGTGCAATACAACAACATTTCAATAGCCTCCACACTGAGCAAACATATATTGCTAATCTATTGCTATTACACATTGTCTTGCAAAGATTCATTTCCTCTTTATTCTATTACAGCCTAATTATACTTGTTTCAAATAATTTTCATAGATGATGTACAACTTGTAGCAGATGGGTTTAGCTATTATTAGAGTGTGGAAATAGAAAACAGGATGGTGTATACATGACGAATTTGAGTATCTTTTGCTATAGCATTAGTAGGAGTTCAGATTCAGAGTCTATGCTTACTTAACAATATACTCCCTCTGAGCCTAATATATTTAGTAGGAGTTCAGATTCAGAGTCTATGTTTACTTAACAATATAGCATTAGTAGGAGTTCAGATTTGAGTGTCTTTTGCTATAGCATTAGGACAAAGGGAGTATATAGCATCAAATCATTAGTTCAGAATCAAAATCTTTGTATTTTTACAACGTATACAACATCCAAAATATTATGAATTCATAATTCGAGTCTTTTTTTACCTACAATGTATACAATTCTTTCTTTTCCTCGTGTTTCTTTATACAAAAATATGGATCTGAGCCTAATGCAGTCCACACAAATCAGAGATAAGAGACTGAATTACACAAACATAGCAAGAGATGGAGAGGAGATATTACCGATGTGATGATGCCCTGGCTCAGATCAAGAAATCCCATGGAAGGCTTCAGATCCAAGGTCAACCTAAAACACTTCCACCAGTATCTTCACCGCGCCTCACCAGGACGGCGGTCGTTGTGCCGGCCTAAACCACCATCCTCCCAGTCCTAGAGGGGTCAGGGTCAGGGATGCATGAAGCGAGGTTTGGGGAAGAACATAAGCTGTGGGGTCGCCCCACCGACGCCGCCCCGGCTGCTGCTGCACAGGCTATGCGCGTTGACCATATGGACGCTATGGGGGGCGCAGCGGTGCTCATGTGCGCGGCGGTGGGGCTGGGCATGGTGACAGGGATGCAGGGCGAGGAGCAAGTAGGGCGCAAAGAGACGTAGAGCGGTACCTTACCAGCAAACCAACCACGAGACTGGCCCCACATGGCAGCTACTCATTGGCCAACCACGAGACTGGCCCCACCTGGCAGCTACTCATTGGCTGAGAGCACTGCCAGCCAGCCAGGATTACAGTTTAGAGATATTTGCCAGCACAATCAACTGACAGACGAAATCAGACGTTGACTAGATTCCCTAGTTCAACATCTGCACTTCATTTGTCCTACAAGGCTACAACCTATTGGGTATCACATCTTTGTAAATATGCTACTCCAGGCTTTCCATCAATCTTACCACAACTTTCGATATACTTCCTACTCTTTTTTGATAAGTTAGTACCCTTTCCATATGCGCTCACATTTCAGCAAAACAGTCACGTTTATGTTTCAAGAAACCATAAGAGGATATTACCTTACATAGTCTTGACACTATGTAATCCTTTTTTAAAATTTCAGTTTGAAACACACAAGGGTTTTGCATATGTAACGAGTGCAGAATTAGTAGCATAAAATCCTATCTTGAAGCAGGAGGTGGAGGCTGCCAAGATGCACCAATAGGCAGCTCCAGAGTAGGGGGAAGCTGAAGCCTCTGTGGTTGGAAGTTGCCATAGCCTGTGCGTGCGCCATAGGAAAATGAGTTAGGGGCACCAAGTTGCTGTGAATACCCATAGTAGTTGGCTCCATTGAGATAGTTGAAGCATGGCTGGGGTGCCTGAAATCATAGGCAACAGCTTATGGTAAATGAGGGGAAAACGGACATATAGGCAACATGTCAAAAGTAGCACATCAGTACATCACAGCATAGCAGAAATAGATAATTTCATCTTTGTTACTTATTATATTATAATGAATATTATAGCGGTTTAGTTGCTTTTAGACTTGCTGATTGCAAATATTTAAACTTGGTGCCCATAGCTTGTTTTTTTCCTTTTTTACTTTCGGAAGGCACAATGAAACAATGCACAAAACATGTCAAGTTGGATCCATCGGCCGTGATGGCCCATGCGAGAGAATTACTACTAAGAATATGCATCTTGCGAGTATTTTTTAACAAGTGGAGATGGTCCATTCCAGAGCTACAGGTCAACAGAGGAGATAGCAGAATATCATGGGCTTCACCAATGTTTTTACCTCATGAGGTCCAAATTCACTGCTAGACGTCAACTGCTGTTTTGATGATGGCCACATTGGCTGGTAATTGTGGCAACCACGTACAGGGGCCAACGATGCATACCCAGGACCACAGGGTCCATTTGGCTTGTTGAAGCATTGTTGCATTGCCTGGAATGGTACATTCTAATTAATCTTGCTGTATGAAGATGAGAAAATAGACAAACGTGAAACAGGGTATATGGAATATAGCATACCAGATTGTTTTGATGGTGCAGCAATGAAAGCCCAGGGGCGTAGCATGGCACATCCCACTTGTTGAAGCACTGCTTTTGTGGCTGGAAATGATGCATTCTAATTAATCTTGCTGAATGATGATGGGAAAATGGATTCGAAACAGGGATTTTCAACCTATCGACAAGCTATGTCGACGGCCGCTACGCCGACGGCATCGCCCTCAGCGTAGCATACACCGACGGCATTTTAATACGCTGACGGCCTCTATGTGCTCCGCCGAGGGAGTCCTTTGCCGAGGAGGCTACGCCGAGGGCAGCCGTCGGTGTACCATACGCCGAGAGCATTTTAGCCTACGCTGACGGCTTTTTGCCCTCGGCGTAGCGCGCGCATCCTGTAGTGTGGTCTCCTGCTGCGGCCCTCAGCGCAAACTCTGCTTCATCCACCACCGATCCGCTAGAACCCTGAACCCAAATGCTGACTTCGACGATCTCGAGACAAGGGAGGTGCCCCATGCCCAAATCGAAGTCACTACGGGCGATCAACATAGCTGGGGAGTCGAACCTAACCTTTTGAAGCCTTGCCGCCGCACCTCGAAGGAATGTAGATGGCATCACAGGAACACCATAGAAGATTAACTTCGTCGCACATGGGAAGGCACCAGCAGTAGCGACCACCATCTCCACTGCATCATCCTCTATCGGTTTGATCGCTTGAAAGAGGAGAAAACGAAGCGCAGGCAACATCCCAAGGATCTGAATGTCCTCTGCCTTCACCTTAACCACCGCAATCTCCAGGTAGGATAGGAGAGGAAGTAGTGAAGGACTAATCCATGACGGCATTGTTTGGAATGAGGACTCATATCCATGGAAATTTAGTATCCGGAGCCGCGGAGGAGGCACCCAACCTTCATGCATGAAATCGAGGCCTCCAACCTCGATCTCAATATGTACTACCATATCTTTTTTCACGCTTTCATCACAACAGTTCCACAAAAGTCGAGTACGCTCAACTTGGTCAGATGGAACAACTCTTTCGCAATGTCCATGTTATGACAAAAATTTGGGTCGCCCACCTGCAGTCCTTCTAGAACTTCTAGAGATGTCAGGTTATCCATCCCAGATGGCAGCTTTATATCCCGAGTGGCATATAGGCACATCAGATTTTTTTACAAAATAATGCTTGATGGCAACTTTCTTATCCTTACAATTCCTCTCAAGTCCAATGTTTGCAGAAAATGCAACTTTCCTATATTCACTGGGAGCTCTTCAACTTTTGTACACCATAGCCCTAGGTACCTCAAGTGCAACATATTCTCCACATACCTAATATCTGAAACCTTGCATTCTTCTAAAGCCAATACACGCAGAACTTTAGAACCTGAAACAAGCGGCATTTGGTCAAGATTGTTGTTTCCGAAAACAGCAACAGACCTCACTTCTTCCATGTTGGTGGTAGCCAAATCTACTTTTCTATTTTGCATGGATAATCTGTGAACCTTGTTTTGTGAATTAGGCACCTTTTCCTTTGTACTATCCAATATGGCGACAAAGTTTTCTTCACTCGACAAGGAGCATATGACATCAAGCACCATGTCATGCACACGACAACGTTTCACCCCTTCTGCTTCTTCTTTTCCAAAATAAGATTCTTCACTCATAACCGATGGCTGGATCATGTTTCTATTTAGAAGCTCATTGAAATAACATACCCCGATCTCAAATAAACTAGATTCTGATTTATCATTGTAAACAAAGCCTTCCGCTATCCACCTCCATATAAGCTCATCTCTCATAATCAAGTAATCTTCTGGATAGATACTTAGATATAACAAACAAGGCTTCAGATGAAAAGGTAGATCATAATAGCTCAACAATAGTATCTTCTTCATCTGCTGCAAATTGCAATGTTCTGTAAGTCCATGACCAATGGAATTAAGTAAACCATACCATTGATCCTTTAGTTTTGTTAGATAATTGCTAGCTACAAGACTTGCTATAGTAATGATGGCTAACGGTATGCCGCCACATTTTTTCAATATATCTTCAGATACTTTCACCAATTCATGGGGACACTCTTTTTCCTGAGAAAATACTCTTTTATCGAAGAGTCTTCTTGAGACATCATCAGAAAGGTGTTTCATTCTATAAATATCATCACTAGAAGAACAACATGCTTTAGACACACTTAGAATGCGGGTTGTCGTGATTAATCGACTTCCAAGACTATTCTTGCAAAAGGCACACTTTATTAATTCCCACACATCTCTATCCCATATGTCATCTACTACAATGAGGTACCTACATAAATAGTTTCCAAGAGTTAGTTGACAAAATCTATCAACCAAGATATATGTTATGTTACAATGAGATCATTAATAACTAAAAATACATCTAAAAAAGCATTTGGAGAAAACTCAAGGAACTTATATAAACACTATAAACTTTATGCTATTAGAATGCATATACATTAAGACAAAGCTATCATGATTTTAATATACAAGTGATCATCTATCTCTAACGGAAAAATACCTCTTGTCATTAAGGAATTCAATGAGCTTGTCGATGAGATGTTTTTCTTCCCTTACTGCATTATAAATGTATCCATATTTGCTCTTGTCAAGTTCAAAGAGAATGTCCTTCAAGATTTTCTTCATGTCGGGACTCTGAGAAACTGAAATGAATGCACCACAATCGAATTGAACTTTGACCTTGTCATACACTGCCTTGGCAAGGGTTGTCTTTCCTAACCCACCGAATCCAACAATAGAGACCGTCTTCAGCTGTTGCTTCGACCAAGCATCACCTTCCATCAACATGTTGATCAACTCATCTCGCGTTTCTTCAATGCCGACGAGCTCTGACACATCTTTGTACATGGCCATCAAGCGAGGGTCTACGCTAGCACCAGCGGTGGTATCCCGGATCTCTTGGGTGGTGTACCTTTGACGCAGCTCGGCCAACTGCTTAGCTTGACCAACAGCTTCACCTAGGGCATCGGAGAGATGATGGAGATCTCTCCCTTTCTTGAACAATCGGATAGTAGTCTTGAGTAACTTCTTGACTTTTTTCTTGGGGTTGGTAGGCTCGGCAACACCCTCCACACGAACCATGAAAGCGTCAATAATGTCCTCCATGTGGTAGGACAACTCTCTCACATTTCCAGCCCAGATCTTGACCCCCTCGTCGAGCTCGTCCGGTGGTACTTTCGCCACCTTGCGAAGTGCGGCTTGCATGAGTGTCAGCTCTCTTACAAGCGACTCGATGTCTTTCCTCATGCGCTTCTCCAAGGTGAACTCACCGGCGAGCAGACTGCCGAGCTTCGAGAGGGCGGGGCGGATAGCCACCATGGCGATCTCCATGGCTGCTAGCCTCGCTACACACAGCTGTGGTAGTGTTCTTAGGGTGGAAGAGAGGCCTGGATCGATGCGATATGCTAACGAAAGGCCACTGTTGCAGTGTATTGCTTGCAGCCCTGGTGGAGAAGCTAAAGAAAACCAACGTTTGGAGGGAGCACCGTAATTTTAATTAGCCAACAATCAAACCCCATGTCATGCGGGAAGGGGCGGAGCCCAGGGGGGAGCTAGCAGGGGCTAGACCCCCCTAACCATCAGCCCCCTTAATAGATAGGTACAGATTTTAGTACTAAACTAATGGCCATATAGGCTTAATTAACACTAAGCCCAAATTTAATTGATTTATCGTGCTTCTCTATACCGAAAGCCAAATATAGCCCATGAATTCGTTTTATTAGTCAACCGTAGTAACATGTCCCAACATTCTTTATTTGTGTAACTAGACCTAATAGCTAGCACTATATGCAATTGTTCAGATCAACTGACTCGATGTCTGTCACCATCGCTCGCTCCTACTCAGTAGCCATACGCCACGCGATGCCGTGGCCGCGGCGCTATGCTAGCCAACCATGTTGTTTGCCAGTTTCTACCTTTGTTAATCATGCCGCAACGCCAACAATAAGCATGTTGTGCCATCGAGTGTAGGAATCAATCTTCCTCACTCTAATTGAAGGTACCAAATTGTTAGTATTTTGTCAATAGATTGCATAATCTATAGTCTAATTGATTAATTTACAAAAAATATGCGTCTTTTGTTTGATGTTTGCTCGGTGATGACGACAACTTATTGTAAAATAATTGAAAAATAATATTAGAAAGGTCACCTGCAATGGAATTATCAGGCTTTATACTCGTAGAGATAATGTTGATCCAATATAAACTAATCTTTTGTTTTCTATTGTCTAAGATTTAGTGATATATATTAATATTAATTATATGTCGATACTTTGATATACTGTTATAATTTTTATCCAAACAATTTTTCCAACACAAAATGATAACTAATTGTTGTTTTTATAATAAAAAATCTTATATATAATCATCAGTATTTTCGTCTCTCTCGATGTCAAATCCTGGCTTCGCCCCCTGCATACGGTCACGTACTGACTGTCATGTGGGCACTTACACATCCATGTCCCATGCGTCATCTGGTTGTGCAGCAGTTGCGTATTGGTCTGATTGCCTCAGATCCGACCTTGGGAGAGGCGAAAAACCTTGGATTGAATGCGCTTGGACCGTGGTTTCGGGTTTAAAATACACTATCTTTCATAAATGTTCACGTGGTGGATGCGCGGACAAACACAAAAGAGAGATTCCTGCCTCGATCCGCGCCTAAGATCACGTGGGCTGGCGTCTGCAAAGTCTAATTTCACGAGTGTTAGTCTAGTATTTTCTTGGGTATCTACGGCCGATTGAAATGGTTTTCAGACGTGGACAAACACAAAAGAGAGAGATTCCTGCCTCGACAAACCGGTGCTTCGGCTCCATATGTAGTTATTGTTAGTCTAGTATTTTTTTTTTGGGCGTTGCTTACATAGAGAAGACTGCGTCGTGTCGGAATAGTTCGTTCCTGCTCTTTCTCCATCTTGGCATTGCTCCAACCAGTGGCTTTGGGGGACAAGTGGCCCGGTCTTCTCGCCGGTCTCTAGATCCGGTAAGATTTGTGTCTCGTGGTCGATGTTCGTCACTCTCGCGAGTGGTGGTCGACGAGGCACAAGTTTTTCAAAGGTGACGGTCGAGGACGATGGACGACAGTTCGATGAGGCACAAGTTTTTCAAGGGGTTTACTTGTAGGGTTTTTTGTACAAAGTTGCTCGACAAGCATGTTTATCTTAAGTGTTGATCATATATGTAATCTCTGAGTTATTTAATACTCTTCGGTCCATATTAGTTGATTATATTTATCTAAATATAAATATATTTAGTTAAGTTTTAGTGCTAGATGTACCTATATCTAGACAAATTTAAATCAACTAATATAAATCAGAAAAAGTACAATAAATGGTTACTTAAAAAATGCTTAAGCGCTAGGACTGGACAAGCACGCCTGCCTGTCACGCGGTGCATTAGTTTACTTGAGCAAACCTCGATTGTAATGGGAAATGATACTATTCTCCCGGGGGATCGAACCAACTGATCCCCCGGGTCGCTCGTCCGGCTGCGTACGCACGGTTCACAGCCCGCATGCCCGCTGCTACCTCATAGCTGCCCTACAAAACAGCCATTTATTCTTTTGTCCTTTAACCTCCATGTGATGCCGTCCTACAACCCCCGCGCTGCCGCTAGGCCTCTTGCAGCTCCTGCAGCTAGTCCTCTTGCAGCTCCCGCACTGCCTGCAGCTTCTCTCACCGCGCCGCCATAACTCTCGCGCTGCTCGCCGCTGCAGGCCTGCAGCTCGCGCGCCGCCTGTCGTGCCCTCTGCCGCGCGCCGTAGCTCTGCCTCCGCCGTCCTTCCCAGCCACGCCGCCACCGCCCTTGCCGCGCCCTGCCGCCACCCGCCTTCCCGGCCGCGTCGTCACTGCCCTTGCCGCGCGAAGCAGCCCAATGGAGCAGCACACTCATGATTCTGATCGGTCGAAGAAAGGAAGACTAGCTAGTAGTCTCTGATGGAGCAGCCCAATGCACTAGCATCCATCGGTGCATGTGCCAAAAAAAACAAGGCGTGCGTCGCCGGTTGACCGGCGCCATCAATGAGCATCCAGAACATAATCTATATGGTTTTTCCTACTCCTTTGCTACTTTCGCATATTTTTTTTGCTACTTCAGTATATTTTTTTTGATACTTTCGTATATTTTTTTTGCTACAACCAATCTATATGGTTTTGCTACGTGGTCTCCGGCGAGAGTCTTCGGCGATGTCTCCGGCGATGTCCCCTTTGCTACATTAGAAAAAACATTTTGCTACATCCGTTTTGTGATTTTGCTACAATAGCGTTGAGTTTTTGCTACACGATCTCCGGCGAGGTCGTCTCCGGCGAGGTCGGATCTGCTACATTAGCACAACTTTTTTGCTACCACCGTTTTGCGTTTTTGCTACAATAGCGTAACGTTTTTGCTACACGGTCTTCGGTGAGGTCTATCGGCGAGTCTCCGGCGAGGTCGAATATGCTACGTTAGTCTAACTTTCTTGCTACATGGTCTCCGGCGAGGTTTCCGGCGACGAGGTCCAATCTGTTTTATATTTCTGGGCCGAACCGTTTTCTGCTACAGTATAGCAAAAACGGGGCATTACGTAGCAAAAGTGGGTCTGAGTGTAGCAAAAACGAGTTTGGATGGACACGTGTCAGCACGAGGACCCGGGGGATCAGAAGTTTTTATCCCCCCGGGGACGCGTAGCACTGTCCATTGTAATTTGCATTGTCTGGAGACGAACCAAGTTTGGAAGCACGCCTGCCTGTGACGTGTTCATACCGTGCGTGTACTAAAAGAAAAGAGTGTTTTGTTTGAGCAACTCCCTCCGCGTGGGGAGGTGTCGACCAACTTCAACAAACAACATCATATGTCCAAAACAGAGAAAAAAATAAGACTGGCAATCGTTTTCGAGATTTAAATTGCCACGTGTCAATTATACGAGCTGATCCACTTATAGACCAAGTCCTACAGAATTATTTTCCCAAAAAAAGACCCCACATCGCTCTTCAGAGGGTCGGCTCGGGCGGAAAGGTGCGCTCACGACGATGACTTGAGAACCACTAGTAGGGAAAACTTTACAGCCGGATTCCTTACCGCCGGCGAAGTGGACACGGGGTCGCCGGCGGTAAGGCCTTCCAGGCCCTCCTCCCATTACCACTAGTGGAAACAGGACCTCTAGTCCCTGGCCGTAAGGGCCTCTAGTCCCGGTTTTAGAATCGGGACTAACCAATCGGTACTAAAGGCCCAGGCATTAGTCCCGGTCCAGTCACCAGCCGGGACAAATGGTTGTCCACGTGGACACCACGGTGCGCTCCCTGCCGCGGCAGCATTTTGTATCTTTTCTCTATCGCGATAGGGAATTTATTTTGTATTGTTTTATTTATTTATTTTTTATTTCAAAAAAGTTTTTGAATATTTCTACGCCACCACATATCGTACACGTTCGTTCATATATAAGATAATTTGTATTACGATATCGAGCATACAAATATATACAATTTTGATAGTTACATAGAGATCACAATTACCGGGACTAGAGCCCGTCTGTTCGATTACATTGAGATCATTAGCGCCTATTCACACTAAATTCTCTGTCATCGTTTACGATCTCTTTGAAAATAAATCCCGCTAGCTCCTCCGCAATTCTTAGTACGCGTTGCTCTGATAGAAGTTGATCCCGCATTCTCTCAAACTATATAAGAAAAAGGAGATCAATAAATATCAATCATGATAACAAAAAGTGAGGGTAATAAAATGATGGTGTGAATGTATTGCTTACGTCGACTCTATAATCTTTGTGCTCGGTGATAAACGTGCGAATGGACTCGCAAACGTAGAATCCACATAGATTCGACCCCGTGGCAGCCTCACGCACTTTACGAGAATAGAATTCAATCAAAATAATAATCTAGCATCATTATTATATTTAAACTAGAAGCAAAGAGATGCGTGGACATATCACATGCTACTTATCGAGACCGTCTTAAACATCAGCTTCTGACTAAAGGTTCCCGTAACCTCACGTTTGAACCGGATCCAAACCCTGCCCGGTAAAGAAAATGAATGAATGAGTTACTCATTACCTGATATCTCAGGAAATCAACGAAAGATACCGATATAGCGCGAAACATACTTTTGGAGCATGTCTTGCATGCTGCGTAAATCTTCCAGGTTTCTCTTTGATGGGTCCATGACATCAACTCTTCCCTTATCAAGTTGAATGTCTAGCAGAATCCAGTGAAAGCTGCAAACATTTATATATACATCAGTAACTCATAAGTTACCGTTAGCATCGAGTAATCAAAACTGAATTTGTACAATAGAGTAAGACCCTCACTTAAAATTGTAAGGAAACAATATGTGGTCACATAAATTTTGCTCCATTAGAAACCTTAAAATGTTCTACTCCATCTCCTCGGGTTTATCCCTTAGCATATTTATATGTACTTTATCTGGGTCAATGAACCTAACATTATAGATTCTTCTTAATTTACATTCATGGATCTTCATTCTGCATAATAATAGAGTATAAAAGGATATAATGAGGATAATTACATGTAATGAACTAAACAACTAAAAAACTGAACATGTAGACAATGAATTCAACAACTTAAAGACAATACCAGCCGAGGATAGATTTGTCCAGGGCGTCGAGATGGTATATCTAGAACAGTTCTGAAAACTCAATATGGATCTCTTCTGGTCTGAAGTAGTACTCACATGGGACTTTGGCTATGAGCATTTCTCTCCCCTGCTTTATGACCGTCGAGTACCATTAATGGAGATTCCGCATTTGTGTTGACAGTTCTTTTAGCCTCTCTTTGCTAACGAAATCCTCACCTTCGACATATCTACGGACTACAATAGCCTTGGGTAGAAGGTCGTCTAGGGAGCCTAACAGTTCAGCGATACTAACTTTCATACTGGCCGCCAACTCTGCAGTATCTTGATGACTCCTTGGTGGCGCCAGAGAGATTGGTGCTTGATGTGGAGTCTTGTTGGGAACCCCAAGAGCAAGGTGTGAAGAGTACAACAGCAAGTCTTCTCTCAGTTGAGACCACTGTTCAAAAAATCGTCCGATATGCCGATTTATCATCCGATTTATCGCTTATCACTAGGTGACCGATAAGCCGATTAATCAATTTATCGCCCGATAAATCGATTTATCGCCCGATAAATCGGCTGACACACCCAAAAATCACTAATTTCGGGTTGACCGAGAAGTTAACGATAAACGATATCCTCAACATTGGTTGATACCGAGGTTATCGAACCAGTAGGAGGAAGGAAACGTCACACATGTGTTGCAAGCAACGCGGAGACCTGCACAACACAAACTCAAGACTTTGACCCAACGAATCATTGAGGTTGTCAAGCTCACCGGTTTGCTGTAATAAAGAATTAAACGTATGGTGTGGAAGGTAATGGTTTGCAGCAAGTAAACAAGTAACAGTGGAAGATGTATCAATGATAAAGATTGGACCGGTGTTCATAGTTCACTAGAGGTTCTCTCCTTAGATAAACAACATGGCATGAAGGGTAAACAAATTACAGTGGGGCAATTGACAGGAACTGAGCAAGGCATAACAATGCAATTAGTATCCAGAAAGATCCTACGAGGTTGATTAGGAAATACAAAAATATACATATACCGTCATCCAACTGCATCTATGACTAGAAGTCCACCTTCAGGTTATCATCCGACCCCCCTCCAGTATTAAGTTGCAAGCAACAGACAACTGCTTTAAGCAAAGTGTGTAAGGTAAACCATCCACATATTCCATGAACAAGAGACCGTTGTTTTCTCCCTAGTAGCAATAGCACATCTACAACCGAAGAGATTTCTGTCACTTCCCTTGGACACTAGAGGCATGAACCCACTATCGAGCATAAATACCCCCTCTTGGAGTCAATAGCAACTACTTGGCCAAGATAACCACTAGCAACGGAGAGCATGCAAGATCACAAACAACACAGATATGATAGAATCATAAAGATAAAACCATTAATCAAACCAACATAATAATCTCAATATCCATCGGATCCCTGCAAACAAAACATGCATGATTACAAATAGATTAGATCTTGATCATGAACGGAGCTCACAAGATCTATACATGAAAGCACAAAGGAGGAGATACAACCATCTAGCTACTACATGGACCCATAGTACAAGGTGGAACTACTCATGAATCATACCGGAGAGAAGGCCTCCGGGATGATATCCCCTCCGGCAGGGTGCCGGGAAGAACTTCAGATCCTCCCTGATCTAGGGACGATGGTGGCGGAGGCTACAAACGGTTTCGTGGATTTCTGATCGGGTACTCAGGGTTTATCCATCGGGGGCTTCTTATAGGAGAAGGGGAAGGTCGAGGCGGCGGCCAGAGGGGGCAAACCCTACCCAGGCGTGGGGTAGGGCCCACCCGCGCCTAGGGGGGTTTAGCCGCCCTGGCACGCCTCCTCGTCTCCCCTCTAGACTTCTTGTTCTGTAACATCCCAAGCTTGTAATATATGTAATTAGTACCTAAGCATTCATGCATCTGTTTAAATCAATGAAATATATGCATAAGATCAGGTGTGTTGAATTAAATGCAAATCCAAAACCCTAATTTCCCTCTCCCTTTGAAAGAAATTCAAATAGTTTTGAATTTTCAAATGACAAAATGTTTGGAGCCCAAAAGGATTAATGGGCCCTACAATATTTCAAATATTTCTATAAAGTCTGGTACTTTTGAAATTATTCAAAACGGATTCCAAATGAAATTTACAAAAGAGAAGACTGAATTCAGAAAAAGAAAAGAGTTTGGAAAAAATAAAATAAAAACAGTAGCAGCCGCAGCTGGGCCGTGGCCCATCTCCCTCTTCTCTCTCTATGCCACGCTGCGCAGCCCGCGGCAGCCCAACTTGGCCACCCGGGGCCCAGAGCTGGCCCATATCGCTTCGTCCTCTGTCTCTCTCATCGTCTTCGTTGCCGACGCCGGAGCCGAAGCTCCTGCGTGTTCGCGCCGCTGTCGCCCGATCTTCGCCCCGAATCGCAGCGCCCGCCGCCCTCTGGGGAGGATAAGACCCGCCGCTGCACGTCTCCCTCTCGTCCCTATCATTTTCCCCCTCGCGCGCTCTCTCTTTCTCTCTACACCACACAAGCCGAACCCTAGCCGCCATGGCCGCCGGCTAGCCACCGTCCCTGACCTCCCCGGCCTCATCTGACACCGACATGCTCCGTCGCTCGCCTCACCGTCTCTCCAGTCACCGCCTCGCCTCGCTATCACCATCAATCTCACCAGGGTGAGCCCACGGTGCTCAAGGCACCCTCCTTTTCCTCTCTAGCGCTCAGTGTCGCGCCCACGTCGTAGATCAGAGAGCAGCGCCATCGTTCGTCGTTGTTGACCAAGCTCCGGTGACCAAGAATTGGAGGCGCCGCCGTAGCTAGGTCTGCCTCTGTGCGCTGATTCGAACAAGCCGTAGCACGCATCCTTCCGTGCCCTGTAGCGCCGTCTCTCGCCGCTGTCTAACGCGGATTCCGGCGAGCCAATGTGGCTCCTGCGTGGCTCTCGCGTGGCTTGTCTGCGTGTCCTAGGCCCCACCCGTCAGCCTCTCTGGCTAGAGCCAACCTTGGTAGGAAACGTCTCTGACCCCGCCTAGCCAACGTGGCTGCTGAGGTGGCGTCGGGCCCATCTGTCAGTCTCACTGGCTAGGGTCAGCCCTTGTGTAAAAAGTATCTGGCGCCTGTGCTGATGTCAGCCTGATGCAATATTTCAATTTAAATTGTTTTAATAATTTCAGAAAAAGTTTAAATGTTGTAAAATCAATAACTAATTATCTATAAGTCAGAAAAATACAAATAATATATCAAAATGTTCAGAAAAATGAGTTCTATCTAATTACACTATAATCATGCATTGATCAACAACTTTAATGACAAGTTTAATTAGAGAACAAAATCAACCCCTCTTATGTGTTTCCAGATTTTCCCGAGTTAGGGTTTTCAACCCTCGGAACCCCATTTAAGTTGACCAAGCATGTTCTAGGGTTCCTTTCAACACTATTTAACTTGTCATATCATTCATATTGATTGAGCATTGCACATGCCATGTATTGAATGATGCTTTTCCTTTTCCGGTATTTGGTTCTTCGCGAATAGGAACCGAACCCAAGGTTGAAGTCAACAACACCGAAGATCCATACTTGTCTACTGAAGGACAAGGCAAGCGTAGCCTCTCATTCTGAACCTACTTTTACAAAGTATATTACTTTCTCGCTATGATGCACACGATTCCAATGTGGTCTTTTGTCAGTAGCTAGGGTTACCTATCTGCTGCACAGTTTCCCTTTTGTAGCCTTATACTCCTGATCCACTGTTCCTAGCATACCTAGGTTTGGCATGTGAGCGTTGTTAGAGCTTTTGTTACCGACAACCTAGCCATGCATAGCAACAACGTCTGATCTATCCCAATGATGAATCAGAGGTGCCAAGGAAGGTAGTGAGGTAGGAGATGGTGACATCATCTAAGGAGTTAACTAACTATGCTAAGGCTTGTATGGGAGGCCACGTTGGGTGTGGTTTTTGTAGTCCCATGCTCGCCACCACTAGGAAATGAGTTCTTACCTTTGGAACCAAGACGAGCATACACCACACGGGGCCTGGACAACCCCTCGACTAACTAACTTGCCTAGTAGATTCCATGAGTCACATAGTTCGGGCTTTCCATTTGGCATACGCATTGAAAATGTTTTCGAAATAGGAGGTGATGGAGGTGTATCATAACAGGTAGGGAAGCGTGGACAGGGTTGCTTGGGTTCGATGGAGCCCCTGGTAAACCAACCTCGCCTCACATCTTTAAGTACCGACTTCGGGATTTGACCCGTTACGGCGGAATCATACTTATTGCGTGACTCATGGTCTTGGTGAAAGCAAGGTAAAGGTCGTGGTCAACCACCCTCTATCGGCCTTCCAAGGAAGAGGGCTAATAATTTGGCATTAAGAGTCGGTTGGTACGTGTGGGTAAAGTTGTACACCCCTGCAGGGTTAAATCTTTTCGAAAAACCGTGTTCACGGTTATGAACGACTTGGCGACCGAACTTAAGATCATAGATAACATTAACCACCATAAAACTTGCTGATCCACGAGTGATTAAGGATGCTTCCTCTGGGTCGAGGGGGTGATCCTAGATAGGAGGTTCTGATGAAGCTGATGGTTACCAAGATATGATGAACAAGATGAGGAAGTCGCTATCTTATCCCTTTTAAAAGATTCTGAGTAGACGAGCCTCTTCTCTCTCTTGTTTACAAACAAAGATTGCTTTCCGCAAAAGTAAACCCAGAGAAATCCTTTCTAGCCAGAGCATGTAGATACTAGGTTATCTAAGTCTTGCAGGGTACATTCTCGTACTCAGCCTTGCGCCATTGTTGTTTTTCTACAGAGGATCTGTTTGCAACTGAAGGTGGCTTCTACGTTGACATCGACGAGTAGTTGGGAGTCCCAGGTAGCAGCCTGAAGACTATGGGATGGACGTCGCTTTTGCTTATGGGCTCTTAGGCCCTTTGCTAAGTTGTTGTGTAGAACAACATAATTTGCTTTCGTTGTGTGATGTAATGTTGGGTCTTTGACCTCTGGTTTGTAATAACTCCGATATCTCACTCTGTTAAGAGTTTAAACTTATGATGTTGAATCCCTGAGTTCTGTAATGTTACCGAATATTACTGTGATGTTCCGTTCTTGGAGTTAAGCTTATCTTAGATGATGATCTGAGGTTAGTTTAACCCTAATCTCGGGGGTGCCACAGTTCCCCACGGAAAGTAATTGACTTTGACGTTTGTCCCATCCAATTCCGAGAATATTTCTTTACTAACTTTTCTGAAACCAAAAATAGCAGAAAACAGGCATCTGGCACTGTTGCAACTTGTTAATAGTTTAGTACCAGAAAACATGTAAAAAGCACCTCAAAGTGTGGACAAGTAAAGCAAAGTAGATACTAAACAAGCATGGAGCATCAAAAATTATAGATACGTTTCCAACGTATCAGCATCCCCAAACTTAACTCTTGCTCGTCCTCGAGTAGGTAAGTGATAAACAGAATAATTTTTGAGGTGACATGCACCCTCATAATAAAGATCCAACCATTTGCAAACATTGAAAGATGGGATCAAAGAACTCTAAACATGTGCATGAAAGATGGAGTTCTAACAATAGGACATAGTAATTATGCATTCAACATGACAAGCTACAAACAAAGATCATGAATAACATGCATTGAGAAACGTTTGTTTGTTTCACATGCAGAAAACATAGCATAGTGGTAATCAGCTTGTCCCTCATAGAGTAGCAATATAATGCATAGGACACCTGCAAAGTTCACAAGGGTGACTATAAACAAGTAGCACAAGAACAAGTAATAACACAATTTGTTTCAATTAATAAGCTTTGGAACACTACACATAGAATGACAACTTTTGCTCTCTTAATGGTGCCTAAAGGTAGAAGGTGGAGACTCAAATAATGGTGGAAGAAAAGCCTTTTTGTAAAGGAAGCAGGGATTACAAGGTTCAAAAAGAGCTTCCAAAAATTATGGTACTTATTAGCTTTCAGCCCTCATTGCCCCTATCATAAGCATCTTGAAGTGGTTAAGGTTAACGTGGCAAAGCTGGAGTATATGCTTGATGAAGTATAAGTTGGAAATCTCATGCCCCTTAAATACGAGGGCCACACCTCATGCATACTCAACTTTGGGTCCAGGTAAGTTCTTGTCACTGTAAGTATTTGCATATCATTGAGAACCGCCAACGGGGTACCCCTTGCACATGGTACAGGAGCTTTCCCTTAACCAAAATTACAAGGCAAGTAGACAATAAGCATCTCAGCAATTCTTCTTATGTACCATGGGAATATGGTGCTTTTTTCTCTCTTTCCCTTTTTTTTCAATGTGTCTCTTTTTCTATAAGAAGAATGCTTCATAGATGTCACTATGGTGATGCTGCAAGTTTCCACCATGATTAGGCATGTCTTAGGCTAGCGGCCCAGGCGTTTCTCTAACACAGGATACAAACTCCATGGACTTACAAGTTCCCTATTTATTTCACACCGGTGACATCCATAAACAAAAGAACATGATATCAAGTGAGTAGAACAAGGTACAAGTGCAATGTTGAAAACGTTCCCCGTGACAGCACGGTTCTGCTAATTCCAACTTATAAGTGCAAGCATATACAACAAAGTTGTCACAATGGTTCAAGTTTATTAGGGGCAAAGAATAAAGTGTGCCATCAAATTCGTGAGGGCTTTAATCACTAAGTTTTCACATAACAAAATAGTTTTTAATTGGAAGATAGGTGAAAACAAGAATATACTTGGAATGGTGTAACACGCCATGCATAGGAGTTTATAGTGGACACTTTTAGAATAACTTGGTTTCTTGGGAGTTGGAAGCATGAGTAGAACTTACTCATACAAGTGGAGGCTAGCAAAAGACTGGGAGCAACCAACTAAGAGAGCAATAATGGCCATAATCATGCAGTGCAACAAATCATACTAATCAAAGCAAAGAGTGGTACTACAAGTCAAGGACTAAATGATCATAGAGGCTAACGGTGACTTGTCATAGTCATAACATGGTGTGAGCATGTGCCAAGTCAACCCAAGCAAAACATCAAAGGAGAATACCACAATACTATGCTTTTGCATGCTAAAACAACGCATAATTTCTTCAAGGCACACTAAGCATTCCCAATTGTTTGGAACAAGACATGCTACAATAATAATCACTAAGCATAATGCTAAAACAACACCTATCATGTCATGCTAAAGTCTAAGTCATAGTCAATGCAAGCTCCTCTTGCACTTCAAGAAAGAACTTACTACTCCTTTCCAAACACCAAGCAAACTTATTTGCAAAACAACACAACGAGAACGGGGGTCCAAACTACTAAATCAAACTAAGCAAAGCAAACTAAAACTAAGACGCTCCAAGAACAACACAACCGTGCATGAAACAATAAAAACGAAGTGTCTAGACAGACCTGAGTTTTTTATTGATGAAGAAGGGGATGCATTGGGCATCCCCAAGCTTTGTCGCTTGTACCTCTTGGATATTTCTTGGGGTGACACCATGGTGGCATCCCCAAGCTTTAGCTTTTGTCCATTCTTCATCTCATTGCATCATTCTTTCTTTATACCTGAAATTTTTCCTTCATACAAAACTTCATACAATCTTCATTAGCAACATTAGCTTATTCAAAAGATATTAGAACACTGGCAAAGCTTTGGAACAGCAAGGCTTTTCACTAAAAACACAAGCTACTGTAGTAAAGCCTTCAAAGAAACTCAATTTACTTGAAGAGAGCTCAAAAAGGAATCAATAAGAAGCAAATGCAAATAATGGCAGAAATCTATCAAAACAGACCAAAAGGTAGAAACCGATTTTTTCAAAATTATTCTGTTGCTCAAATCAAAAAGTGTTGAACTAAAGAAAGTTGTCTAACATACTGGGGGATTTATTCATAAATTTTGAGCCTAATCCGAGTTACAGAGCCTCCTCACGGATTTTTTTGGTGGAGGACAGTAATCTGTTTCAAGACAGCAACTCCCTAAATCTTACTTCCCTCTCATTAGAGGTCATTCTCAGTACAAAAAGCAAACAAAAAGGATAAGGAGATGTCATTACTGAAGTAATAACTTCCAAGACTCAAGGAAACTCTTGGGTTATCTCCCAACAAGTACTTTTCTTTAACGCCTTTAAGTTAGGCACAAGAAGCAAGAAGAATCAAGTATTTTCAAATAAAGAATTGCCCCTCTTGTTCCTTCTTTTCTTACCTTTCTTTTTCTCCTTGGGGAAGATACGATTGCTTACCGGGGGAGCAAAGTGCATGATGCCTTTTACCACATCTATTACTGCACCAAGGTGTTTCATTAGAGTTCATTTTGGCAAAGGTGGGCTAGCCAAAAACAGCAGCAGCTAGAGCAGGAACTAATTTTTTGTGTTTTCGAAAAAGGCAAGCAAACCAAACTAGACAAAAAAAATTTGGTTTTTTTGAAAAGAGGCAAACAAAACCAAGAAAAAGAAATATAGAAAACTAAAAACAAAATAAAGAGAGAGGAAGTGAAGGACTCCCCTTGTGAAGATGTCCTTAGCCCCCCGGCAACGGCGCCAGAAAACTTGTTGATGACTCCTTGGTGGCGCCAGAGAACTTGGTGCTTGATGTGGAGTCTTTTTGGGAAACACAAGAGCAAGGTGTGAAGAGTACAACAGCAAGTTTTCCCTTAGTTAAGACCGAGGTTATCGAACCAGTAGGAGGAAGGAAACTTCACACAGGTGTGGCAAGCAACGCGGAGACCTGCACAACACAAACTCAAGACTTTGCCCCAACGAATCAGTGAGGTTGTCAAGCTCACCAGTTTGCTGTAACAAAGGATTAAACGTATTGTGTGGAAGGTAATGGTTTCCAGCAAGTAATCAAGTAACAGTGGAAGATGTATCAATGGTAAATATTGGACCGGGGTCCATAGTTCACTAGAGGTGCTCTCCTTAGATAAACAACATGGCATGAAGGGTAAAAAAATTATAGCGGGGCAATTGACATGAACTGAGCAAGGCATAACAATGTAATTACTAGCCAGAAAGATCCTATGAGGTTGATTGGGCAATACAACAATATACATAGACCGTCATCCAACTACATCTATGACTAGAAGTCCACCTTCAGGTTATCATCCGAACCCCCTCCAGTATTAAGTTGCAAGCAACAAACAACTGCTTTAAGCAAAGTGTGTAAGGTAAACAGTCCACATATTCTATAAATAAGAGACCGTTGTTTTCTTCCTAGTAGCAACAACACATCTACAACCGAAGAGATTTCTGTCACTTCCCTTGGAAACTAGAGGCATGAACCCACTATCGAGCATAAATACCCCCTCTTGGAGTCACTAGCAACTACTTGGCCAAGATAACCACTAGCAACGGAGAGCATGCAAGATCACAAACAACACAGACATGATAGAATCATAAAGATAAAACCATTAATCAAACCAACATAATAATCTCAATATCCATCGGATCCCCGCAAACACAACATGCATGATTACAAATAGATTAGATCTTGATCATGAACGGAGCTCACAAGATCTATACATGAAAGCAAAAAGGAGGAGATACAACCATCTAGCTACTACATGGACCCATAGTCCAAGGTGGAACTACTCACGAATCATACCGGAGAGAAGGCCTCCGGGATGATCTCCCCTTAGGCAGGGTGCGGTGACCCAGCATACCACTACATGTGTAGTACACTATAGTCGTTGACATGACATCCACAGAACACCATTCCGTAAATATCACATCCCTCAGAGTGGTACAACAGAAACATTGCGGGTCCATATTACAAACATACACAAAATATTATTATTACAATACCGGAAGTTCAAGAATTCCATAAGATTCAACTTACAAACCAAAATATAAGTGTTTCAGCGGTAGTTTCAAATTTAAAACTTAAACTCCAAATTGAGCTCAACAACTTATTGCTATATATTGTTCATGTTGCTCGGCTCAAGTGGTTACTAGAACTATAGTAATTATTCGGACTCTTGGAACTCTCCTCCGTAGACGATGTCGTAGTCCTCCCCTTCTACGGCTCCATACAGGTTGGGCTCTTCATAGAAGACCTCCTCTTGACTCTCAGATGCATACATTGGAGTATCTTCGGGATTCTCAGAGTGTAAGCAAGGATTCAAAGGAAAGGATGAGTAATAGCATTACCCAGTAAATTCATTATATGCAAGGTAGGAAGTTTGATGCTCTATCTACCACCTCGGACTATCAGTCTTTGGCACTATGCAATTTTTCGTAAATCTTTCTTCAAAGGTTGATTTTATTATAAAAATCTATGACCATCAGCCTTCACAGGTTGACCAGAACTTTCATGGAGTTCCTTTCCTGCCGCGTTCGTAGCTCCTTCCCGGAACAGGGAGTAACAAGTTACAATTCTTACACTCTGCAGAGGTGCGTTACTTTACCCATGAGAGATCAACTCCTTGTTGCACAACTGGGCGTACTTTCCCATCCACAATTCCATGATGTGGGGCCTAGTAGTTGGTCCAAGCCAATCACTGCCCTCTCCGCGACCTCATATGTCTGCACGATCCTTCGGGGCTGGCTCACCTTCGTTAAGCCCCCTTTCGGGCAGGCTAAAACCCTGATGAGTTCCCGAAGACTCTATGACCTAGTGATGCCTGGAATAGTACCATTTACATGGAATATATCCCTAAACACCATTCATAGATAATCTAGACACCAAAAGTGTGGGGCGTAAGGGTTCCCACCCATATGTTGGATCCGCACAAGGAATCACAACGTCACGTTAAGGTCGTCTTGCATCCATACAAGAGGAAAAAGATACAGCTGACTTCTCCGTCCCATTCCAAATCTCATGATTAACGCGTAATATACGGCGCTAGAATCACTGATGTCATGGGTTATTAGTCCCTAATTATCCATCATTATTGCAATTAGAACCCTAAGTTCTATTGCTTCATCATATCATCACTTAGGATGATATCTAATGATTTAGTATCTTGAGAAAATAATGTTTTCTTTTTCAGTAATATAGATGATAACACACAATTCGCAAATACTTTGATAAAGACTCTTCAAAGGACATGAGCAAGTGATGAACTTGCCTTGTGATGGCAAGGTAGTGAATTCTGATGCTTGCACTGGACCTTGAGCTTCTATGTCTACAAAAACGTCATTATTGCCCGGTAAGGACAATATTTAAAGAAGCAAAATGATTATGCAAAAGTAATGTAATGCATTATTTAACTTTATATGTATTTTCCCCATTATTTAAATTATAGAAAAATCCCTTTTTCATAATTAAGGATTTATAAATATTAATTCTTTTAATATTTATTGAATATTGTAATCTTTATTTTATTTCCTTTTATTTGAATTTTATTGATTTAATAATTTCTTTAAGAATTATTATTTGAATACCAAAAATTGTTATGAAATATTTGTTTAGTATTTTTCTAAAATACTATAATATTAATATATAATGAAAGTGATTTTTTATTTATTTTTATCATCTTTCAATAATTTTGTAAAATTCCATAAGGAATATTTAAATTACAAAATTCTTAATAAAATTTATATGTTTAAAATTTTATTTCTTAATTTATTTGGATATGAATCCAAAAATATTTTATTTATAATTTTTGGATTTTTATTTGATTTTCTATAATTTATTTAATTTCAGGGGCATTTTGGTATTTTTCCATTTATTAAAACATGCTCTAAATGATTTGGGCTGGCTATTTGGGTTTTTTGGGCCCTTGTGGCCCAGTAGGGAAAAGTCAAGACAACACCCCGAAGGGTTCTTGGCCCAACCCAGCCCATCACTCGCTGTCTCTCTCTCTCGAGCTCACCTCTCTCCTTCTCCTCCCCCGACCCCGTGGTCAGTGGTGTCACCACCGGCGATTCACGCCGCCGTGGACCTCCCTGGCCGCCGCCGTGGTGCAGGATGAGGTTGTCGGCCCCGATCTTCCCTCATGTCCAATTCTATTTGGACCAGGAGCTCTCCTGCGGCCAGATCGATGCCGTTCCGAACCCTAGTGTTTGGGGTTGGCGTTGGTGCTGACGCCGCCGCTGCTGTCGTGTGCCATGGTGATGCTCCTCGCGCCTAGGCGTGGCTATGGTCGCCGCCGTGGCGTTGTGTGGGTTGCAGCGCCCTCTTGGGGTGCTCCCCGTGCCGCCATGTTCGTCGGCCTTCTCTGCTTCCTCTTCTATTCTTCAGCGAGGACCTTTGGTAAGTTGTTCCTCTCCCTCTCGTGCTCTCTGCGCTAGGCCATCCCATGCTATATGTTGGTACTGGCCATTCCTGGCTAGGTTCATGTCCTGATTAGGATTCTTGGTTCAGCTTAGGGTTCAAATCCCTCTGTTGATTAAATATTTGATGAATTGGATCATGTATTGATGATCCCTGGAAGCAATTCTTGGGAAATCTAGTAGTTTAATAGCTCACCATTGTCATTACTTGGTTAATGACAATGAGTGTTGTGTGATGAAGTCCCTCTCTTAGTACTTTTGACTTACGAATTCATATATAGCTTGAGATCAAAATGGTCTCTTACAGTGATGATATATATATATATATATGAATATTCCTGGTTATGATTCCTATGATTAAGAACAGGAAAATGATTAATAGTTGGTTGGTTGTATCTGTGAAGATTAGACGCTTAACCTGCTTAGTTCAGAACTGTTCTTGTGACACCATCCTTGTATGGCACACACGATTAGATTCGATTACTAGGTTTGGTCTTGTTCAAGCTTAAAATTGGCTTGGCATTATATATAAGTGGAATTCTCTTTCCTTGCATCCCTAGAATCCATGATGTTGGTCTGAGGTTTAGGGATTTACACATTTATCTTGTTGATTCACATGGATTGGTTCTAGTAGTGATACCAACTACTGTTTCTTGAATCAAAGTTGGGGAAAGATGCTTGTAAGCTTGATAACTTATATGGATCCATAAGATTAAATTCTAAGGTGCTACTCCTATTGAAGAGATGTTCCTAGAGGTTTAGTTCTTGGCTATATTCATTCTTGAATTGAAATATAGCTTGATAGCTTAGATCAATGATGTTGTCCTGAGATCTAAGTTGGATATTTATAGTTTTCTGGTTGCTTTTAGTGTTTAAAACTTCAGTGATGGATTCACCCCACTTGGGTGTTATCTGAGAATTTGAGTAAGAGACAAATTATGAATACTTGTCTAATCTTAGACAGAAAGATCATGTGATGGTCTATTTTACTCACCACTATCATTTGATGTTGGGGTTGCTAGTGGTTGATCTTGTGCTAACTTGATCTGATGCTCTCCTGGTATTTCCAGCTCCTGGATTGTCCTTGATATAGCCCTTCACCTCCTGGTCCTGATGGCTTGATCTTGGTCTTGCTATCCACCTGATCCACCCCGTCCTTATGTCACCATTTTGGTGATGTGATCTAAGGTTTTGATTGGTGTGATCTTTCTAAGCTTTGGCTTGGTTTAGCTGCTGGCTGCTGTTCTTGGTGTGTATGAACAAGAAAGTGGTGTGGGGTTGGCTTGCCACGGCTGTGTTGATGGGTTTTGTGTGATTGAGCTGTTTCTGTGGTGCTGACAGCACACACACACCATGCAGTTTGGTGTGTGTGTTGCCTGTGTGGCTGTTGCACAACTTGTGGATATGTTCTGAATGTGAGAGTTACTTTTATCAAGTTACCTTTTACTTGGCTGGTGAAACTTGCCCCTCCTTGCTGTTTATTTGACTTATGGCTTAAAATTCTGAAAGATATATTCTTTCATATTGGTGAAATTTGCCCCTTTAAAAGATTACTCAATGATGAAATTTTGAACAGTGCAATTCATTGTCAATTCTGAGAGTAAAATAATTTTAACCTTAACTTCTTTCTTTTTTTTGTTTGAGTTTATTTTATAGGTACTAGACTTGAAGATCAAGACTTTAGTTTAGGTTTTCTTTTCTTTGTGGAATAGTCACTTGTAATATCGCTCTGATTCAATTGTAATCTTTAATTTACTTTTGTACTTTTTATTTTTATTCTTTTGTAATAAAGATTGTACCATTATTCAATAAAGAAATATTATTTTTCTATTCAATTACTATTGTAAAAATTGTTGCTCATTTACATAAGTTACGTTGGTGTAACTTATTTATGGAATAAATAAATATTCATTTAATTGATTATGTTATTTATTTAAAGTTTGAGTTACTAATTATCTTCTCTTGATTAAAGTATAATACTCAAATATAACTTTGAATTCTTTTAAACTATAAATTCAACACTCAAGTTTAAATTCAAATTTCATTTCCCAAAACACATAAATCCACAAAGATCATATCAAAGTCTATAACAATCATCCTTCAAGACTATACCTAATCTCAAAGTATGAAAGAAACCTTGATCACTTTAGGTTTTTATTTGGCAAAAAATTTACCCACATTTTCACAGATGAATGCATGCAACATCATAAATTCCTAAATCTACCCTTCATTGGTTCCTAAATGCTAGGATGTTACAGACTTCCCCCCTTAAATTAAACTTCGTCCCGAAGTTTGTTGAGATGTACCTGAATAGTTCTGGATAGGATTTTCTTAAATCCTCTTCTTTCTCCCAAGTGGCTTCCTTTTCAGGATGATGTTCCCACTGTACTTTGCAGTACTTGATTGCCCTATTCATCAACCTTTTCCAGTTTTCTTCCAAAGTTTTACAGGGCTTTGCAACATAGGTCAAGTCTGCTTGTAGTTCTATCTCTTGATATGTGATTGCATCATTGGGAACTTTCAAACATTTACGAAGTTGTGAAACATGGAAAACATTATGCACTTGAGCCAATCTTGATGGTAACTCTAAAGCATAAGCTATAGTTATGTTTTGACTCAGTATCTTGAATGGTCCGATGTATCTTGGACTCAATTTTCCTTTAACTCCGAATCTTTTCACCCCTTTCATTGGGCTTACTTTCAAATATACCATGTCTCCCACTTCTGGATGCCATGATGTTCGACTTTGATCAGCATAACTTTTCTGCCTACTCTGAGCTATTTTTAGTCTATCCCTAATCTTATCAAATATCTTGTTTTTCTTGAACATAGTCTGGCGCAAATTCCTTGCTGCTTCCAGGCTCATACCAACATATTGGTGATCTACACTTTCTTCCATACGGAACTTGGTATGGAGCTGCCTTCAGACTACTCTGATAGCTATTATTGTAGGAAAATTCTGCCAATGGTAGATGATCTTCCCATGTACCACCAAAATCTAATGCACAAGCTCTTAACATGTATTCTAGTATCTGATTTGTTCTTTCTGTTTGACCTCCTGTCTCTGGATGATAAGCTGTGCTAAAATCTAACTTTGAACCAAGTGCTTCATGCAATTGCTTCCAAAATGCTGAAGTAAACACTGATCCCCTATCAGTTACGATCTTTTTGGGCACTCCATGCTTATTTATTATCTCTTTGATGTAGACTTCTACTAACTTCTCGGCATTATCTTTCTGATTTACCGGAATAAAATGTGCACTTTTAGTGAGTCTGTCCACAATTACACATATCATATCCTTCCGTTTAGGTGTCATGGGCAATCCTGTGATGAAGTCCATACCTATTTCCTCCCACTTCCATTCGAGAATTTCCAAAGGTTGTAACGGTCCTGCTGGAGTTTGATGTTCAGCCTTCACCCTTTGGCATGTATGGCATTCTGATACATATTTAGCAATGTCCATTTTCATGTTATTCCACCAGAATAGTTCTTTCAAATCCATATACATCTTAGTACTTCCTGGATATATAGAATATGGTGTTTCATGTGCTTCTCTGAGTATGACATCACGAATCTCAGTCACATCTGGAACATAAAGACGGTCTTGAAACCATAAAGACTCATAATCCCCAAGGCAAAAAACTGATTTTTGCCCTTGATATATCCTCCGAATTTCCTTAGCACTGAGAGGATCTTTTGCCTGATGTCTAAAAATTTCGTGCTTAAGATCACTGTCCTGCTCTGCAACTATCTGCATAGTAGCTAATCCTCCAAGAACCTCTGTTCGGATGAATTGAAGTTCTAATCTTTCCAAGTCCATTTGTAACTCTTTTGGTACCTCCCGATTGCTAGGCTGAATGTCTGCACTCTTTCTGCTTAAAGCATCAGTTACAACAGTTTCTTTCCCTGGAGTATAGTTGATTGTTAAATCATAATCTTTGATTAGTTCCAACCAACACTTCTTCCTCATATTTAACTCCTTTTGGGTGAAGAAATATTTAAGACTTTTATGGTCAGTGTATAACTCACATCTGGCTCCATAAAGAAAATGCCTCCATCCTTTCATCGCAAAGACTACTGCCGCTAACTCTAAATAATGAGTTGGATAATTGACTTCATGTGGTTTCAGTTGTCTTGAACCATAAGCAATCACTTTCTGATCTTGCATTAACACACAACCCAAACCTTATTTAGATGCATCACAGTATACTGTGACGTCCTTCCCTGTTTCAGGATATGCTAAGATTGGAGCTGTGGTTAACCTAGTCTTCAACTCCTGAAAACTTGCTTCACACTTCTCATCCCAATTGAATGGTGTATTCTTTCTTAACAATTTGGTCATTGGTCCAGATATTTTGGATAAACCTTCAATGAATCTCTGATAATAACCAGCCATTCCTAAGAAACCTCGAATTTGCCTCACATTGGTTGGTGCAGTCCACTCTAGTATTGACTGAACCTTAGATGGATTTACAGCAATTACATCTTCACTGATCACATGGTCGAGGAATTCTACCTCATCTAGCCAAAATTCACACTTACTAAACTTAGCATAAAGTTTATGTTCCCTTAGAGTCTGCAATGCTATTCTCAAATGATCAGCATGCTCTTCCTTATCCTTGGAATATATCAGAATATAATCAATAAAGACTATGACGAACTTATCCAAATATGGCATGAAGATTTTGTTCATTAGATTCATGAATATTGCTGGTGCATTGGTCAAACCAAATGGTACTACCAGATACTCATGGTGTTCATATCTTGAGACAAATGTTGTCTTGGGAACATCCTAAGGCTTGATTTTTATTTGATGGTATCCAGATCTTAGGTCGATCTTTGAAAATACTCGAACTCCTTTCACTTGATCAAATAAATCTTGAATTCTTGGTAAAGGATAATTATTTTTTATAGTAACGTTGTTCAGATTTCTATAATCTCCACACATCCTTATTCCACCATCCCTCTTATCCACAAAGATTACTGGTGTTCCCCATGGAGATACACTTTCCTGGATAAACCCTTTTCTGGCTAACTCATCAATTTGCTCTTTGAGTTCTTTTAATTCTTTTGGTCCCATCTTATATGGTGCTTGAGCTATTGGTGTTGTACCAGGAATTAGATCAATAGTGAACTCTATCTCCCGATCTGGTGGCATTCCCGGTAGCTCTGCAAGAAAAACATCTTGAAATTCAATTACTATAGGAATATCTTCCAATTTGACCTCTTTCATTGAGTTCAACTGCAGATCCACCATGATATGACTGTGCTTATCTGCTTGGTAAACTATCCTTGCTCCACTTGGAGTTTTTATTGAGACAGTTTTCTCCTCACAATTTATCTGAGCTCCATGTTCCATCATCCAGTCCATCCCCAGCACTACTGCAATTCCCTTCAAAGGAATCACATAAAGATCTGCAAAGGATGTACAACCACAGATCGAGATAACCTGATCTTGTTTAATGTGGCGTACAATCACATTCCCCCTACCGTAACTATGGTCATAGGACTTTCTAACGTTGCCCTTCTAATCCCGAACTTATCACATAATTCTTCAGAAATGAATGAAGTAGTTGCACCAGTATCAAATAGAACTTTGCTGGGATTGGTAAGGATATTGAGCGTACCTATCACTGCATGCTCCGAATTATCCACCTCCTCAAGGGTTGCACAGTTCAGCTTCCCGGTAGGTCTGTTCCTCTTGCCATTGTTGTTCTTGCCATTATTTCCTCCCTTATTGGGCTGTCCATTTCCTCCACTGGCTTGCCTTCCATCTCGAACTGTCCAACCTCCTTGTGGTTTGCTTGGACAATTGGGCTTGATGTGACTTCTCTGACAACAAGCATGGCATACAATTACTAGTTTTGGGCAATCCCTTCTCATATGCCCTGGGAGTTTGCAATTGTGGCATATAATATTCTTTACATTTGGATTTGCACTCCGATTGGAATTGTTGTTGTTATAGGGCTTATTCCTTGGTTTGAATTCTAGATTGGGCTTAGGCTTGCTTGCTTGTATCCTCTTGGTTTCCTTCTTAGCTCTCTTCCTTCTATCCTCTTAGACATTCCTGTAGTCATCTTCGAAGGTAATAGCTGCATCTAGCAACTGCTGATAAGTTTGCTTATTAGCCAACCTCAACCGCATCCTCACAAATTGATTTAATCCACACAGGAAATGCTTCTTCCTCTTTTCCTCTGTATTAACTTCTTCCTCAGCATAACGAGATAGTTGACTAAACTCCCAGATATACTTCATAACACTAGTATATCCTTGTTGCAGCTCCTCAAATTCTCTCCGCTTCAACTCCATAACACTCTCCGGAACATGATATTCACAGAATCTATGTTTAAACTCTTCCCAAGTGTACTCTCTTCCTGGTTGTTGCATAGCCAACTGATTCTCCCACCAAGATGTTGCAAGTCCAGTCAGAAAATGAGTTGCATACCTCAATTTCTCCTCCTCATTGCAACCTACAGTCTTCAGCTTTGTTTCTGTATTTGCTAGCCAATCTTCTGTATCCATTGGTTCAGGAGCTGATGCAAAAGGTAACGGCCTTGCATTCTGGAAGTTAGATAGACTCACTCCTCCACCTTCAGGTTCCCTCTGATTTTCTCGTCTCAGTAACTCCTCCATGAACTTGTTCTAGGTCTCTTGCATCATTTGCATACACTGCATAAAGTTCTGCTCCATTAACGGCCTCATTGGTGGTGGTGGTAATGCTCCCTGATTTGCTGCATCAGCATCGGCCTTCTCCTTGGCCTCACGTTCCATCCGCTGTTGTTCAGCTTCGGTTTCTACACCCATATCCATGACCCTCTAGTCCTGGAACATAAAGCGAATACTCATAATTACATCATGCACATGTGTTCTGAGCTCGACTTTACGCACAGAACTAGTCACACAATGAAGATCCAAAGAAAATCAAAATATGCATTTCACATATTATACATAATATCGTAATAATACAAAGTCATTACAACATAAACCAGGTAGGTATATTACAACACTACCTTATTTATTTATCTACCTTATTTCTTGGAGTACAATACACGGTACTTGATACCTCTAAATAATTGCTTACTTCTAGTAGTAACTACGCTCATCATACATGCCTGAAGTCCAACCGTGATAACGTGTTGTTCATCGCACAGTTTGTGGAACAAATGGCCTTCCAGAAGGAACATACTTAGTATCTGAAGTGTCAGGACTTGAGTTATTACTCAACCTGAGCGCATTGACTCCCTCCAGCTCAGCTGAAAAGTCTTTAGAAACATATTCAACATTATCTCCTGCCTGCATCTCCTGAGCTTCATTCCTTGAGTTGTCAATAGGATACGCAGATCCTGCTGATCCCCAGGTGCTACTTTGGGCAAGATAGTTAAAGACCGGATAATGTATATTCCCTGGGTTTTGAGAAGATGTTGATGATTCAAACACTCTCTCCTCGGGATATTCTTCTTCATCCTGATTATCTATTGACATGGCATTTCTACTACTGTTACTAGGGTTAATTCTTGCACCCATCCAGCTAGATTGTCCAACATTTCTCTCAGAACCATCTGTGGGCATCTGGTGTTCATGAGATCCTTCATATGATCCCCTTCTCCAACCATCAAAATTCTCAACAGGAAGTTCTGAACTAGAACCTTCCTCTGAACCCTGTGGTACTGCATACCTCGTATCCATAGTAGGATCATGTATAGGTTCAGGCCTTGGTGAATAAGGAGGTATAAAAGATTCAGGATCTATAGGTATATCCTTAAAGATAGGTGTTGCACTACTACTTGCTTCCTTCTCTAACTGGAATGCTAACCGCTTCCTCCTTTTCGGATCAGTTAGATCCTCTAACATGTCATTTTTATCTTCGACAATCACTTGCTGTGTCTTATAAAAAGACGCAAAGAGTGCTCGGTATCTATCCTTAAACTTGGAAGCTAACTTAGGATGCTTCTTAACCAAAGTAAGATGATCCGGTATAGGCTCCGAGTCTATAGAATCATGAGGTATCACGGAAAATGTGCTACCTTATAACTCCTTGGCTTTATGCTCCCAGATATTAGCTATAGCCTCCATAACGGCAACATGATATGCTGCTAAGTGACTCCTACCTTCACCTATAGGTAGATCGTGATATAATCCAAGCTCCTCTCGAAGTTGGATACTCACACGATACTTGGATAACATCCGGCCATCATGGTAAGTTATAGTGTTCACTGGAATTCTAGTTGGACAACGAAAAATCTTTAAAAGTTGACGAAGTTGATCTGTGAATGATCCTTGATAATCATCATGAGTCTCCTCTTTCCTTACCAAAGTCTGTTTTGGAAACTTTGGTGTCATAGCTCTATATATCAGGAAAATAATTTTTTATTAGTAACCAAAAATATATTCCATCATAACAAAGAATTATCACACTAAAACATATAATGGAATATTCTCATTTGAATACCCATTATATTTCTTTTAGAGAATTCTTTATCGTTGCTACACCCTCCTACAGGTAATACCCTTACTAGGTTTCCAACCTAAGGTCAAAGAAATTTGCTCTGATACCAACTGCGGTGACCCAGCATACCACTTCATGTGTAGTACACTATAGTCGTTGACATGACATCCACAGAACAACATTCCGTAAATATCACATCCCTCAGAGTGGTACAACAGAAACATTGCAGGTGCATTTTACAAACATACACACGTTATTATTATTACAATACCGGAAGTTCAAGACTTCCAAAAGATTCAACTTACAAACCAAAATATTAGTGTTTCAGCGGAAGTTTCAAATTTAAAACTTAAACTCCAAATTGAGCTCAACAACTTATTGCTATATGTTGTTCATGTTGCTCGGATCAAGTGGTTACTAGAACTATAGTAATTATTCGGACTCTTCGAACTCTCCTCCTTAGACGATGTCTTAGTACTACCCTTCTACGGCTCCATACAGGTTGGGCTCTTCATAGATGACCTCCTTTTGACTCTCAGATGCATACATTGGAGTATCTTTGGGATTCTCAGAGTCTAAGAAAGGATTCAAAGGAAAGGATGTGTAACAGCGTTACCCAGCAAATTCATTATATGCAAGGTAGGAAGTTTGATGCTCTATCTACCACCTCGGACTATCAGTCTTTGGCACTATGCAATTTTCGTAAATCTTTCTTCAAAGGTTGATTTTATTATAAAAATCTATGAGCATCAGCCTTCACAGGTTGACCAGAACTTTCATGGAGTTCCTTTCCTGCCGCATTCATAGATCCTTCCCGGAACAAGGAGTAACAAGTTAGAATTCTTACACTCTGCAGAGGTGCGTTACTTTACCCATGAGAGATCAACTCCTTGTTGCACAACCGGACGTACTTTCCCGTCCACAATTCCATGATGTGGGGCCTGGTAGTTGGTCCAAGCCAATCACCGCCCTCTCCGTGACCTCATATGTCTGCACGATCCTTCAGGGCTGGCTCACCTTCGTTAATCCCCCTTTCGGGCAGTCTAAAACACTGATGAGTTCCCGAAGACTCTATGACCTGGTGATGCCCGGAATAGTACCATTTACATGGACTATATCCCTAAACACCATTCATAGATAATCTAGACACCAAAAGTGTGCGGCGTAAGGGTGCCCACCCGTATGTTGGATCCGCACAAGGAATCACAATGTCACATTAAGGTCGTCTTGCCTCCATACAAGAGGAAAAAGATACAACTAACTTCTCCGTCCCATTCTAAATCTCATGGTTAACGCGTAATATACGGCGCTAGAATCACTGATGTCATGGGTTATTAATCCCTAATTGTCCATCATTATTGCAATTAGAAACCTAAGTTCTATTGCTTCATCATATCATCACTTAGGATGATATCTAATGATTTCGTATCTTGAGAAAATAATGTTTTCTTTTTCAATAATATAGATGATAACACACAATTCGCAAATACTTTGATAAAGAACTTGCCTTGTGATGGCAAGGTAGTGAAGTCTGATGCTTGCATTGGACCTTGAGCTTCTATGTCTACAAAAACATCATTATTGCCCGGTAAGGACAATATTTAAAGAAGCAAAATGATTAAGCAAAAGTAATGCAATGCATTATTTAACTTTATATATATTTCCCCCATTATTTAAATTATAGAAAAATCCCTTTTTAATAATTAAGGATTTATAAATATTAATCCCTTTAATATTTATTGAATATTGTACTCTTTTTATTTTATTTCCTTTTACTTGAATTTTATTGATTTAATAATTTCTTTAAGAATTACTATTTGAATAAAAAAATTGTTATGAAATATTTGTTTAGTATTTTTATAAAATACTACAATATTAATATATAATGAAAGTGTTTTTTATTTATTTTTATCATCTTTCAATAATTTTGTAAAATTCCATAAGGAATATTTAAACTACAAAATTCTTAATAAAATTTATATGTTTAAAATTTTATTTCTTAATTTATTTGGATAGTTTAGATTATTGTGAATCCAAAAATATTTTAATTACAATTTTTGGATTTTTATTTTATTTTCTAGAATTTATTTAAGTTTAGGGGCATTTTGGTCCTTTTCCATTTATTAAAACAGGCTCTAAATGATTTGGGCTGGCTATTTGGGTTTATTGGGCCCTTGTGGACCAGTAGGGCAAAGTCAAGACAACACCCCGAAGGGTTCTTGGCCCAACCCAGCCCATCACTCTCGGTCTCTCTCTCGAGCTCACCTCTCTCCTTCTCCTCCCCCGACCCCGTGGTCAGCGGTGTCACCGCCGGCGATTCACGCTGTCGTGGACCTCCCTGGCCGCCGTCATGGTGCAGGATGAGGTTGTCGGCCCCGCTCTTCCCTCCTGTCCAATTCGATTTGGAACAGGAGCTCTCCTGCGGCCAGATCGATGTCGTTCCGAACCCTAGGGTTTGGGGTTGGCGTTGGTGCCAACGCCGCCGCTGATGTCATGTGCTGTGGTGATGCTCCTCGCCCCCAGGAGTGGCTATGGTCGCCGCCGTGGCATTGTGTGGGTTGCAGCGCCCCCTTGGGGTGTTCCCCATGCAGCCATGTTCGCCGGCCTTTTCTGCTTCCTCTTCTATTCTTCAGCGAGGACCTTTGGTAAGTTGTTCCTCTCCCTCTCGTGCTCTCTGCGCTAGGCCATCCCATGCTAGATGTTGGTACTGGCCATTCCTGGCTAGGGTCATGTCCTGATTAGGATTCTTGGTTCTGCTTAGGGTTCAAATCCCTCTGTTGATTAAATATTTGATGAATTGGATCATGTATTGATGATCCCTGAACCCGTGGAGTGATGACTTGCTGTGGCTTACTGCTGATGGTTAGCTATAGTGATGCTAGTGGTTTATCAGATGATTCTATGGATTAATTTTGATATGGTTCAGATGGTAAAGTTGCTTTAGAAGCAATACTTGGGAAATCTAGTGGTTTAATAGCTCACCGTCTTATTACTTTTGACTTAAGAATTCATATATATCTTGAGATCAAAATGGTCTCTTACAGTGATGATATATATATATATATGAACATTCCTGGTTATGATTCCTATGATTAAGAACAGGAAAATGATTTATAGTTGGTTGGTTGGTTGTATGTGTGAAGATTAGATGCTTAACCTGCTTAGTTTAGAACTGTTCTTGTGACACCATCCTTGTATGGCACACAAGATTAGATTCTATTACTAGGTTTGGTCTTGTTCAAGCTTAAAATTGGCTTGGCATTATAGATAAGTAGAATTATCTTTCCTTGCATCCCTAGAACCCATGATGTTGGTCTGAGGTTTAGGGATTTACACATTTATCTTGTTGATTCACATGGATTGGTTCTGGTAGTGATACCAATTATTGTTTCTTGAATCAAAGTTGGGGAAAGATGCTTGTAAGCTTGATAACTTATATGGATCCATAAGATTAAATTATAAGGTGCTACTCCTATTGAAGAGATGTGCCTAGAGGTTTGGTTCTTGGCTATATTCATTCTTGAATTGAAATATAGCTTGATAACTTAGATCAATGAAGTTGTCTTGAGATCTAAGTTGGATCTTTATAGTTTTCTGGTTGCTTTTAGTGTTTAAAACTTCAGTGATGAATTCACCCCACTTGGGTGTTTTCTGAGAATTTGAGTAAGAGACAAATTATGAATACTTGTCTAATCTTAGACAGATAGATTATGTGATGGTCTATTTTACTCACCACTATCATTTGATGTTGGGGTTGCTAGTGTTTGATCTTATGCTAACTTGATCTGATGCTCTCCTGGTATTTCCAGATCCTGGCTTGTCCTTGGTCTAGCCCTTCACCTCCTGGTCCTGATGGCTTGATCTTGGTCTTGCTATCCACCTGATCCACCACCTCCTTATGTCACCATTTTGGTGATGTGATCTAAGGTTTTGATTGGTGTGATCTTGCTAAGCTTTGGCTTGGTTTAGCTGCTGGCTGTTGTTCTTGGTGTGTATGAACAAGAAAGTGGTGTGGGGTTGGCTTGCCACGACTGTGTTGATGGGTTTTGTGTGATTGAGCTGTTGCTGTGGTGCTGACAGCACACACACACCATGCAGTTGGGTGTGTGCTGCCTGTGTGGCTGCTGCACAACTTGTGGATATGTTCTAAATGTGAGAGTTACTTTTATCAAGTTACCTTTTACTTGGCTGGTGAAACTTGCCACTCCTTGCTGTTTATTTGACTTATGGCTTAAAATTATGAAAGATATATTCTTTAATATTGGTGAAATTTTCCCCTTTAAAAGATTACTCAATGATGAAATTTTGAACAGTGCACTTCACTGTCAATTCTGAGAGTAAAATAATTTTAACCTTAACTTCTTTCTTTTTTGTTTGAGTTTACTTTGCAGGTACCAGACTTGAAGATCAAGACTTTAGTTTAGGTTTTCTTTTCTTTGTAGAATAGTCACTTGTAATATCTCTCTGATTCAATTGTAATCTTTAATTTATTCTTTTGTACTTTTTATTTTTATTCTTTTGTAATAAAGATTGTACCATTAAACAATAAAGAAATATTATTTTTCTATTCAATTACTATTGTAAAAATTGTTGCTCATTTACATAAGTTACCTTGGTGTAACTTATTTATGGAATAAATAAATATTCATTTAATTGATTATGTTATTTATTTAAAGTTTGAGTTACTAATTATATTCTCTTGATTAAAGTATAATACTCAAATATAACTTTGAATTCTTTTAAACTATAAATTCAACACTCAAGTTTAAATTCAAATTTCATTTCCCAAAACACATAAATCCACAAAGATCATATCAAAGTCTATAACAATCATCCTTCAAGACTATACCTAATCTCAAAGTATGAAAGAAACCTTGATCACTTTAGGTTCTTATTTGGCGAAAAAATTACCCATATTTTCACAGATGAATGCATGCAACATCATAAATTCCTAAATCTACCCTTTGTTGGTTCCTAAATGCTGGGTTGTTACACAGGATGCTCGGAATAACTTCAGATCCCCCCGATCTAGGGACGATGGTGGCGGTGGCTACAGACGGTTTCGTGGATTTCTAATGGGGTACTCACGGTTTCTGCATCGGGGGCTTCTTATAGGCGAACGGGGAGGTCGAGGCGGCGGCCAGAGGGGGCAAACCCTACCCAGGCGTAGGGTAGGGCCCACCCGCGCCTAGGGGGGTTTAGCCGCCCTGGCACGCCTCCTCGTCTCCCCTCTGGACTTCTTGTTCCCCACGGAAAGGAATTGACTTTAACGTTTGTCCCGTCCAATTCTGTGAATATTTCTTTACTAAATTTTCTGAAACCAAAAACAGCAGAAAACGGGCATCTGGCACTGTTGCAACTTGTTAATAGGTTATTACAAGAAAACATGTAAAAAGCACCTCAAAGTGTGGACAAGTAAAGCAAAATAGATACTAAACAAGCATGGAGCATCAAAAATTATAGATATGTTTCCAACGTATCACAACTTCCATATCTAGTGGCTGGAGAATGTTTTCAAAAAACACCTTGAGGGGTGAAATCATTTGTTTGGCCTGTTGTCCGAGAAGGGGAACGTCTCATTTTTTACTGCTTGCTATTTTGCTCCGGCTTGCACCTGTACTTGCTGATTTTTTCCCGCTTTCACTTTTACTTGATTTGCTCTTCGTCACTTCTTTCTGAAGTATGCGTAGATAGTCATCTGGCTTATGGTGCAACTCATATTGCGACTTTGTATTTAGAAAATCAATTGCATACGCCTTTTGCTTCTCGGTGAATACCGAAGCGGGCTCGGGTTTTTTTCTTCTCAAAATGCGCCGCAACTTCGGCCTGTGCTATTGCTGCATTTTCCACGTCATTACGATCGTAAGGTCTGATGGGAGGATTCTTATGAGGTACTGTTGGGAGGGGCGACATTTTCTGTTTTGGGCTGCTGCCGTCACCGAATCCTCCGTATGCATGAATCCACCTGTTCCAGGATCTATACAACAACTGCAGCCGCCACAAGTTTTGGCTGCCGCCTCCAGGTCCTACGCCGGTGCAACAAGGTTCCCCTCCGCCATGTCCCGACATGCACAGTGAGATTCTGTTCATGCATCCCGATCGGTTCCAATATACAACCTAGGCAGAGGTATCACTATAATGGGATAAAAGGCCATCATCGTATATCTCTCGGAAGGATGGCCTGCACGCACGCTACTGCCTGAACATGGTCCATCTGATTGAAATAGGCTGGCTGGCCAACTATTCACGAAGAGGAGCCAACCGAATGGCCATCGCTCGCTCACTAGATCGGAAGAGCGCTACACGCTGAGAGCGCAGCAGAGCGACGTAATTTTTCAGATCAGTGAGTTGCCGAACGGGCCCTATGCCGCGCCCGTCGCTGGCCGCCCACCCAGCATTTAGCGAAATCGACAACGAAGACGAACGGACGAACGACAATGACGCAGGGGAGGTGCTGCCCGATTTCCACGCCGCCGCCCTCGTCTCCGGCCGCCCCGCCGTGCCGTCGCGTGCCGCCGCACCGCACCGCTGCCGCCTCGCCGTTCCGCGCAATGCCGCCCCGCACCGCCACCGGAGGTGGTTTTATGAATTAGTAGTAATTTTTCTAGCTATATATAGTTATGTTTTTGGTTATTAATATTTATTATTTGTCAGTATTAATATTTGTATCTAGTAATTTGTCAGTAGTTAGTGTATTATTAATTATATATTTTGCTTAATTAGTAATATATTTAGGGTTTTGTAGTAATATTTATTATTATTATTAGTAATATTTAGGGTTTTGTATAAATGCTATTATTAGTATTTATATTATTAATATATTATTAGAAAATGTTAGTAGTATATTATTTATATTATTAGTATATATTATTATAATTATTATATTATTAGGAGATGTTTATATAATATATATTTTTCTAACATGTTTAACTCTTTTTCTGTTATAGTTAAGTCATGAATCATGATCGCAGTGGTAAAGATCTTCTTCACGGCATGATAAGAGGTAAAATACCTCTTATTACTACCGGTGAAGATATCGAGCTCTAGGAAGAGATTTTCTCATATCTGTATCCATCCGGTGATGGACTAGAGAAAGACTTGATGTATGAAGGGAAATACCGGACGGACGAAGGGCAAACAAATAACAACAATGATGGCCCCTCGACAGGATCCGGCGAGGTATATATATATTAAGCCTCGTGTTACCTCTATGCATTAATTGATCTGGATATACCTATATATATATTAATCTCTCTCTAGCCCACCAGATCGAAGCAATCGACAGCTCAAACGAAACGAGGGCCGAACAGAAAATTGGATGGTAATCAGAGGTTCACAATCGAAAAAATAGATGATAATAGACAACCGATTGCTCCAGATAAGCACCGGAGGATGTTTACAAATCAATGCGGGATGATTGTTAGGGACAACCTACCGATCACCATTCAAGAATGAAATAAATCAAAGAAACCACGTGAAGAATCCAACAATTATTTCACCGATGATGCCAAAGATGACCTTTGGCAAAAGCTCATAGCGTATTTCATACTATCTCCAGAGTATGAAGAATTTTTGGTATTGAAGAACACTAGAATACGAAGCATTCTTGATGAACACATCCCTGAAATTATCTTGTAGAAGAGCGGCGATAATGGTTACTTAGACTGATTATTGAGATAGTTTTACTACTTCCTAGGAGCTCCCTTTTTCAATCTTTACTGAAAATAGAACATAATTCAGCTAGCTAGTTGTCTTAAGTATCCATGAGCAAAAACATGGTTTCTGTCTACATTCAGAATCTGAAAAAAAGAAAGTTCATCTAAGATTGGCAATGATGCCTTATTTCAAGAGCTTCCTACATATACTAGTATCATGCCATGCAAAACCTGAGAGCAAACCTTGCACACAATAGTATTGAAACGACAAACTGTTAAGAACTCACCTTAGTGTGATGGATGACCTGACGATGCTTAACTCCTAACTGGTGATCTTATTTGCTAAGCCTAGTCATAGTGGAGGTAACTTCACAAATAACTAAGCGTCCAAGTCAGCATTTTTGCTTATGTACCAATGATTTAATAAAGATAGATGGATTGAGTAACTAGCTATGTTACTATAACATCACACATATCAAGTCAAAGTGTGTCTACAACCTAATTAATATGGCATTGCATGTATCACATCTAAGTTATTTTCCACTATGAAGGTAGTAACTTAGACTAGTAACATGTGCATGTTACTACTCTAAGTTACTCCCCATTATGACCAGCCTAGGTACCGCTGCTACCTGGTTCTTCCACTGCTTCCATTGCTTTCATACTTGTACTCAGTTTCGTTGGCTGTGATGAGTCGGATGTGGTAGCTGGTGCTTGACTTCGTTGACTGGGAAAGTGGAAGTCTTTCCTTGGCAAAAAATTGTAAAGCTATGTGAGTTTGACTGGAAACTAAAGTGTACAATTTGTTGGGGAGGTGACCTCGGATAGGGTAAGGACGGGGAAAGACGAAAGGATGTCCTCCGTACAGTCTTCGAGTTACAGTCTGAGTCGGCCGAATCCTGTAGAGGTCGGCCGATATAGGAAAGGGCAGGACCCTTATGGTAATGGCAAGGCATTACCCGGCTGAGGTACTGCGTAAGTCGGCCGGGTTAGCCCGAATAATCTTAATGCAGGTGAAGGACGAGCCGAGTTACGCGAGGCGGAGCCGAATGATGCGAAGCTTGCAGGAGAAGGAGAAGCCTAAAGTCAAACTCTAGCCGCAGGCTAGGGAGAATCTGAGCGGAGCCAAGCGCAAGGGACAAATGCGCAGAGTGACAGAGGGGCAGAAGGAGGTCACAGAGGTGACAGTCCTGAAGCCCGAGGCACGCGGGAGGGGCCCTCTGGAACCTTGCCGTCGTTAGAAAGGCGACAGGGAAAGGAGGCCACCGAACTACTATTTTGGGACAAGCATATTCCTCGAATATGCTTGCCACGTCAGCCCTAAAGGAACCCAAGGCTCTCCTTTATAAGGGGAGGCTTGGACCGTGAAGAGGGGATCGGCTCATTCAGTACCGTTAGGCTGGTAAAGTTCTACTTTTCTCCTTGTATACAGCTCAAGGAGCACTTGTAGCCCAAAGAATGAGAAATAAAGATATTTGCCTTAGTCTTTTGTGTGTAGAATCAACTGCATCTTCCCTCCCCAGATCCCACTAGCATCCATTGGCCCCTTACTTTAGCCTACCCATGGCATCTGCCGTGTCACCACCACGACAGTTGGCGCCCACCGTGGGGCCAGCAGCGGTGCTAGCTGGAGTCATGATCTGGACGGGAAACTTTATCAACACTGGCGAGCGCATTGTCTCTGGCTTGGTCCGGAGACTTGATCTCTGTGACTACGTCAGCAACAATCAGGCAGCTTCAAGGAAAAAACTCCCCCACGCAACGGCGTCTTCATCAGCTTGGGCATGCACCAGGTCTACGTCGGCGTCGATATCTCCGGCGATTATCCTCACCAGGTTGTTGTTGCAGGAGAACCTCCCCTTAGCGCCGCGAGCCGTCCGCGCGGAGCGCGCCCGGTCGGCAGCGTCGAGGTGATGGTCGCGGCCGGGGTGCAGGTGGGAGCAGCAGGCGCCGGATCAAGCAGAGACCCAGCGGCGGGTGCGCAGGTCGCGCCCAGGCAGACAGCTCCACAACCCACCGAGGTAATCGCCTCAGCGGCCGACCAGACCGAGGTGCAGGAAACAACCCCAAAGGCACCAAGGGTAAGAGGGCCACCTCTGGAAAGACCAGAAAACATTCTTCAGGCAACTATAGATAACTTGACTACACATGTAGCGCCGATACTTGATCCGGCAAATGCCCAGGCAGAATTGGAAGAAACCAGGCAAAAGGTGCTGGTAGAGGCAAAAAAGGTGTCGGCCTTGCGGGAGTCCTTAAACAGGACCCTACGAGAGTATGCCAAAGCAAACAAGCTTGACGTCGCTCCCGAACGGGTTGACGAGTTGAGATTAAGAGGAAAGAACCTCATAGATGATATCAACAAGGAGCATGATGCTCATAAGGCGGAATCAGTTGATCTAGGCTTGCCGAGGTACAGTACCCCGACAAAGAATCTGAGAGCGGCAAATGTGGCAGCATTAGAGTTAGAGGGATTGACCGGCGAAGCCCGGCAGAAACAGCAAGAAAGAGTGAATGAGCTGGTACGCATTGCAAACCAGCAGAATGAAGAGATGCTCAGGGCAGATCCAGCGAGGCCAGGGGCTTCGCGGATGGTTCACTCGGCTGGAGCAGCACCTGCCTTATCTGTTGCAGCAGCATCTTCACCCGGAAACAATGCACGAAAGGACAGAGCGGTAACTTCGAGAAAGAGAAACAAGCAAATTGTTCCATATGATCTGGCGATAGCCGGGAAAGCAAACGAGAACAGAGGCAATGGAAGCCGAGGTAACAGTGGCGAGAGGAACCCCGGCCATGCTGAGAAAGGCGGCGGAAGCCGAGGAAATGGAAATTTAGGCAGAGCAGAACTCGGAAGAGGAAATCACGAGAACAATATCCAGGTCGAAGGAAGGAGAGAACCGCTGCACAACCCGCAGCCGAGACATGAACCTCGGCAGGAAAGAGAAGTGAGACCAGCTCGCCACAATCAGGTAAATGAAAGGTACAATGATGGTTATTCCGAGATGGAATATGCGATCCATGGTGGAAATAACCACTATGGAATGCAGGACAGAGTTCTGTACAGAGATTTGCCGTCAAATGATGCCAGAGTAAATCTAGACCGGCTATACCGATCCGAGTTGCTGGAAGAACAGGGTCCACCGGGTCCGACATGCTTCGGACCACGGATCATGGGCGAACCACCTGTGCCGAATTTTCAGCTGGCAAGAGGCACAAAAACATATAATGGGAGCACCACACCACAAGATTGGTTGATTGATTATGCCACTGCTGTGAAAATAGCAGGTGGGAACTTACGATGGGCAGTGCGGTATGTCCCGCAAATGTTGGAAGGACCAGCTAGAGTATGGCTGAATAATCTGCCAACATGCAGCATCAACTGTTGGTTGGATTTTGAAGAAATGTTCGTTAGCAACTTTACCAGTACTTACAAGAGGCCAAACAGGCCGCAGCAATTAGCCATGTGCAAGCAAAGACCAAATGAGACGGACAGAGAGTTTTTAACTCGGTGGTGTAACCTGAGAAACTCGTGTGAAGGAGTTATAGAATCACAAGCAATAGCTTGGTTTGCTCAAGGATGTCGCTATTCCAGTGTGTTATGGCAGCGACTGCAAAGAGATATGCCAATAACATTGGCAGAAACCATCAGAATAGCGGATTCCTATGCATTGGGAGATCCGACGCAACCAGAATTAATGTCGGCAGATCATCGGGAGCATCAAGATCAATATGCAAGAGATATGGCCGGGTCATCCAGGCGCAATGACTTCAGAGGAAGAAGAAGAGAAGAGAGACCGGATTATAGATATGGTTCAGCCCAGGTGGCAGCAGTAGCGCAAGATCAGCCGAGTCACGGAACCACTCAACGGCAAAAGAATGGTCCTCAGCAATGGACACCAAGGAATGAAGGAAAAAGACAGTGGACACCAGAACAAAAGAAGCAATGGCAGGAGAGGCCGAAGTACATGTTCGAGTCTATGTTAGATCAGACGTGTAAATTTCACACGTCAAACCCAGCCAGGCCAGCCAACCATACGACCCGCCAATGTGCATGGATGAAAAATGCAATGGGAAACCCCGCAGGCATACAGGTAACGCCTCTCCAGGCACATCCGCAGCATCAGCCGCAGTTGACTGGAGAAAATGCACAGCAACTGATGTTACCACCTCCTCCCCCGAGGTATGACAACTCGGACCGGAGGGATGCAGTGCATCAAGTGATAAACCAAGGTCCGGATGGAAGGACAAATCCAGGAAATAATGGACGAAATGATTACAGAGAACATCATCAGTCGTATTGCGTGTTCACAACAGAACAACAAGACAAGCAGAGTGTGCGGCGCCGGCATATGGAAGTAAATGCAGTTATGCCGGCAGTACCAAGATATGTGCCTTGGTCGGATCAGGAGGTAACATGGAGCATAAAGGATCACCCCAAGATAATGCCGAGTCCAGGGTCGTATGCACTCGTGTTAGATCCGACATTTGTCAGACCAAGCATTAATGTGAAATTTTCAAAGGTACTCATTGACAATGGGAGCAGTATCAACATCATGTACAAAGATACAATGCATAAACTCGGAATATCGCAGAACATGCTGCAATCCACGAGGACCACTTTCCATGGGATAGTACCAGGACTTTCATGTGAACCCATTGGTAAGGTTCGAGTGGATGTATTATTCGGCACAAGAGATAACTGCAGAGCAGAAAACTTAGAGTTTGAAGTGGTGGATCTAGAAAGTTGTTATCATGCTCTACTCGGACGGCCAGCGTTGGCCAAATTCATGAGCAGCTGCCATGTAAGTTATCTGAAAATGAAGTTACCCGGACCGCAAGGGGTGATAACAGTAGCAGGGGATTACAGGAAGTCAATGGAATGTGCTTCAGCCGGGTCAAATTTGGCCGAATCATTGGTAATAGCAAGGGAAAAAAGAAGGATTCAGGAGGTAGCAGCCCTCGCTCAGTCAGCACAGCTGAATAGCCGGCATTAGCCAACCCACATGGAAGTGTCTCCTTTCAGCCGACTAAAGAAACAAAAAAGTTCCAGATAGATGAGCAATTCCCAGAGCGCACCGTCACTATTGGTGTCGGCCGAGATGCTAAATAGGAAAGCGAGCTCACCAGCTTCCTCCGTGAGAATCGGTATATCTTTGCATGGTCAACTCAGGATCTGCAAGGTGTGCCGAGGGAGTAGGCTGAGCACTCTCTAAATGTAAGGCCAGGAGCAAGGCCGGTGAAGCAACCTCTCCGCCGCTTCGCCGAAGACAGGAGAAAAATAATAGGGGATGAAATAGCTCGGCTCCTTGCGGCCGGATTCATCATGGAGGTGTTGTATCCGGATTGGCTATCAAACCCGGTGCTAGTAGGAAAGAAGAAGGATGATCCAAATATAGCCATTGTATGGCGAATGTGTATCGATTACACGAACCTGAACAAGGCGTGTCCAAAAGATCCTTTTCCTTTACCTAGAATAGACCAAGTCATTGATTCGACCGCTGGTTGTGAACTATTATCATTTGTAGACGCGTATTCTGGTTTTCACCAGATACCGTTAAATCCGGCCGATCAAATAAAGACTGCGTTTATTACCCCGTACGGGGCTTATTGCTATCGCACCATGCCATTCGGCCTGCGCAACGCAGGAGCGACGTATCAGAGATGCATGCAAAAATGTCTACATGACCAGATCGGAAAAAATGTACAAGTATATGTGGATGATGTTGTTATCAAAACCAAAGAAAGCAAAACGCTACTGGATGATATACGACAGACTTTCGCGAACCTCAGAAGGTTCCGAATGAAGCTTAACCCGGAAAAATGCACATTTGGTGTGCCAGCGGGAAAATTGCTCGGTTTTCTCGTATCTAGCCGAGGTATAGAGGCCAACCCAACTAAGATAAAAGCAGTAGAAAGGATGGAATTGCCAAGATGTCTAAATGACGTACAAAAGTTCACAGGTTGTTTAGCCTCGCTCAGCCGATTTGTATGTCAGTTGGGAGAGAAAGAACTACCACTTTACCAGCTGATGAAAAAATCGGATAAGTTCATTTGGACTCCACAAGCAGACAATGCATTTCATGAATTGAAAAAGATGTTGGTCACAGCGCCCGTCTTAGCTTCTCCATTATCGAAAGAGCCTATGTTACTCTACATAGCGGCCACCAACAGAGTAGTGAGCGCTGTGATCGTGGTAAAACGAATTGAAGATGATAAATCAGTACAAAGGCCGGTGTATTACCTAAGCGAGGTACTATCAGCCTCAAAACAAAATTACCCACATTATCAGAAGATGGCTTATGGAGTGTATATGTCGGCAAAGAAACTTAAACATTACTTCGAAGAGCACCCCATCAAAGTGATTTGTGAAGCACCCATAGCCGACATATTGAGCAACAAAGATGCAAGTGGCCGAATAGCAAAATGGGCAATTGAATTGTCACCTTATGCTCCCCAACTTGATAGGAGAGATGCAATCAAATCTCAGGCTGTGACCGACTTCTTCGTAGATTGGGCCGAGGTGCAATATGAACCACCATTACCAGATCCGAATTATTGGACGATGCACTTTGACGATTCCAAACTAAGAAATGGTTTGAGGGCAGGAATAGTGTTAACCTCGCCAAAAAGAGATCAGCTGAGATATGTGCTGCAGATACATTTTGCCGCGTCAAACAATGTAGCCGAATATGAAGCACTAGTCCATGGATTGAAGGTGGCAAAAGAGATTGGCATACGCCGAATCTTATGCTATGGAGATTCAGATCTGGAAGTACAGCAAGTCTCAGGTAATTGGGATGCGTTGGATGATAACATGGCTTTGTATAGATTTCATGTGCAAAAACTCAGTGGATACTTCGAAGGATGTGAATTTCACCATGTACCTCGGGCAGAAAACGACGCTGCAGACACATTGTCAAAACTAGGATCAACTAGACAGTCAATTCCCCCAGGTATCGCCCTAGAGCACCTAAGGAAGCCATCAATAACACCGTCACCAGAGTCCGATTCCATCTTTATTCCGGCAAAATCAAGAGAAGATAATGTGTGTCACATCCCAAATTTTAGATTTGGTTCTGCATACCATTCATATCATTGCATCATGTTCTTCCATGAAAAACCTTCGATTCAAAAGATTCGGCAAAACGCTATTTCCAAAACCCTATTTTGAATTGCTATAATGCTCCTACAAGAGGGTATGCTAGGTTGTATTTCCACCCCCCCCCCCCCCCCCTTTGGTGGCCCTCTTGATTTTACAAAATTTTAGAGACAAGTTTCGTCCGATTCGGAGTGCGTATGAAGAACTTACGGAGGAAATACTAAATGGGAAATTGGAAAAAGAAAAGATCAAAAAAAAATGGAGCAGCGCAGCCGCGCCGGCCCAGCCAACGCCCCAGCACACGCGCGCGCGCCGCAGCCCGCCGCCCGCGCGGCGGATAGAACCTGCCGCCGCCTGCGCCCGGCCACCGACAGGTGGGGCCCACCTGTCGGCGCCGACATCGCCGCCGCGACCGGCCCCGTCTCCGCAACCGCCCCGCCGCCGTGTCCGCCTCCAACTCCGCGTGGGGCCCCACTTAACCTCGCCGGAGCCGCGCGCCGCCACCACGCTTCAGCGGCCCGCCGCCGTCGCCTCCCCACGCGCCCGACCCCGCCGCCGACTCGACGAGGTCCGCCTCCTCGTCGCCGACCCCATACGCCACCTCGCCGCCGCTGTCCCGAGCTCGCCGCCGCCGCCTCGGGTGAGTCCACCGCCGCCACCCCTCCTGGCCGTTGGATCTCCGATCCACGGCTCAGATCGAGCGGAGACCGCGCGGTTGACTGGTCAACAGCCAGTCAACCCGCGCTGAGTCAGCAGGGAATATTCCCAGAATATTCCCTTTTGATTTAAATCGATTTAGAAATTGCAGAATTTTGTAGAATATTGTAAATTGCGTAGAAATTAATCTACTGGGCCAAAAATTGCAAATAAAATATGTATAGATTCAGTAAGTCGTGTAGAATCTTGCTGTACCATTGTTTCACACTTTTGCAGCAAGATTTTGTCCAGATTAATTAAATGAGTTAATGCCCTTTTTGGAGTAATTAATTCGTAGAAAAAGATCTGTAACTCCAACAATTGCAAATAATATGTCCCTGGTTTTAGTAGAACAAGGGGAATCTCAAAGTGAATTAAAAAGATAGGCTTACAGTAAAAACTTTTGCAGAAACTATTTAGTGGCTTTCTGCAGTATTTTAATTACTCAGGGAGTTTTATAATTCCTTTTTGAGTAATTCCAATTAGTACTATTCCTAAATAGCAATGCCTATACAGTAGAATTTTCCCAAGATTTTACAAACAGTATACTACCGGTAGTGAATTATTTGGGTTCTAGCTCTAGTTTTGAGCATTATATTTTGCATAATAGTTTTCCTTGCGCTAAACCTATTTTCCATGCATGCAATCAGTAGCTGTACTGAATAGGATTATGTGGTGCTGCTGTAGCATCAATCCACTTGTCATGCATGCATTCATGCATCATCTTTGTTGCATATGCTTGTGGATTGTTTGTTTATGATTACAATTGTATCGTATAGATTGTGACGAGTGCAACGCTTGCTCGTGTGTGGATTGTTCTTCCGACCGCTACAACCAAGGCAAGTAGATGCTACCTTGTTCATGATATTGTCCAACTATTTTCAATGCATTGTCGTGTATTTTGTAGATGCATGTGTAGGATGATACTATCGCTATGCTATGTCCTATTATGTGGTAGGGCTTCCTTGTAGATGAACCACCGTTGGTAGATGTGCTTAGCCATGCTATGATGAACGAGGTCTGGGTTACATCACTGAAAGTTGTTTCTAAATGTGTTGGTTTGTGAAAACTAAAACAACTTAATCAATGAATCTCCTAGGTGTGATGGGATTGATAATTTTTGGTGGTTTCATTGCGGAAACGCACCCATGTATCAAGAGAAAATGATTGGCTTCTTTATTGTGTAGATTACGTGTACAACCATGTGCCAATAATGAAATGGGCGGTTGGTTGGACCTAGTAGGTTGTGGTAACTCGAACCCGCGTATCCAGAGATATAGAATTTTGGTAGGTTGGACCGGTGCGCGTCGGGATTGAGGAGCTACTTTCCGAACAGTCTCTTCTTGGACTCCTCCCTATCATCACCCAAAATGAGAGTGATGGTACGAGCTGGGCTGGCCAAGTCACATGGGTAAAGTGTACTAACCCCTGCAGGGTGTATAATCTAATCGATTAGCCGTGTCCCCGGTTATGGACATCTGAGTTGCTTGATATTGATTTCATGACATGTTTCTCGCTCATTCTAATTTCATAATTGCTTTAATATTGTTGGGTTAACTTAATTGGGATCTTTTCAAAGAAAATCAAAAACTGTTTATGAAAGTAGGACAAGGTATTTGCAAATGCAAGCTAGCCACAGCTCCACTTGCCAGATATGCATGTAGATGTTAGCATTATTGTCTCCTTTATTAGCTCTACTTGCCATACATTCCATGTATTGACCCTTCGGGGCTGCTACGTTTCATGTTGCAGGATATTCCGATTCTGAGTAATCGATATAGGCCACGGTACTCCACTCGGCACTTGTTCACTTGTGGGCATTTTGAAGAATGGATGATTTACTTTACTTATGTTGCTACCTGAATAATTTGAGCTAGCCTTGGGCTAAGCTTTTATTGTAATAATGGTACTCTGGATCTTCGTTATTTATGATACACGGATATTTGCTATGTTATTCATCTTATTATATTGTGGGCCAATGAACCGATCCAGGGATTGGCATGTCACATAGAAGCCACGGTCTTTTCAGAACCGTGGTGTTACAATGTGCCGATGGAAATTGATAAGCAATATAACCCAGAATTCCCAAAAATAAAGACAACAGATGCAAGCATGAGTATGGAGAAATCCGAGGTAGTTATGTCAGCAGAAAATATGGAAATAGATAGTGAGGCTACACCAGAGAAAATCACACCTATATGGGCGCAACCCATATTCTCCTTCCTTAGAGATGCGATTTTGCCGAATAACGAGATATTGGCAAGACAGACAGTGAGAAGAGCTAAAACTTATACAATCATAAACAATGAGCTGTATAAAAGGAGTGTCACAAGTGTATTGCAAAGATGTGTGAGCTCGGCAGAAGGCCAGGAGATCCTCCTAGATATACATCAAGGAGAATGTGGACATCATGCCTCATCCCGAGCCTTAGTGGCCAAAGCGTTCAGGCATGGGTTTTATTGGCCAACAGCGTTGAAAGAAGCCAAAGAACTAGTCGAAAAATGTAATGGTTGCCAGAGATATGCAACCAAGATACACATGCCATCATCCGAGTTAAAAACGATACCAATTACCTGGCCATTTTCTGTATGGTGCTTAGATATGGTGGGACCATTTAAGCCGGCCCGAGGTGGGATGACCCACATATTGGTCATGGTGGACAAATTCACAAAATGGATTGAAGTGAAACTAATAAAAAAATGTGATGGGCCCACAGCAGTGAAATTCCTCAAAGATATTATCTTAAGATATGGATACCCACACAGTGTTATTACAGACAACGGTACAAACTTTGCAGAAGGAGCTTTCGCTAGATTTTGCCAAGAAAAGCACATAAGATTAGATGTCGCCTCTGTGGCTCACCTAGCATCCAATGGGCAAGTGGAAAGGTCTAATGGACTAGTATTGTCCGGAATAAAACCACGACTCGTCGAACCGCTGCAAAGGTCGGCAGGATGTTGGATTGAGGAACTACCAGCAGTACTATGGAGCCTCAGGACTACCCCAAACAGATCAACAGGTTATACACCATTTTTTCTAGTATATGGGGCAGAATCCGTGCTTCCAGTCGACATAATACATGACTCGCCAAGGGTCACCCAATATACAACCTCAGAGGTAAATGAGGTAGCTCGGCAAGATACTGTCGATCTGCTAGAAGAAGCCAGAGAGCTGGCACTATCAAGATCAGCTATCTATCAGCAGAACTTGCGACGATATCACAGCAAGAAGGTGAATCCAAGAGTGTTCAAAGAAGGAGATTTGGTTCTCCGGCTGGTGCAACACACGGCCGGCATGCACAAGCTGTCGCCTCCATGGACCATTCATCGTGAGCAAAGCATTGCACAATGATGCGTATTACCTAATCGATGCTCAATCACCAGGAAAGAACAGGGCATACAAAGCCGGCGAAGAATCGAATAGACCATGGAACGTGGCTTTACTTCGTCCATTTTACTCGTAGCAGTCATCTAAGACACATTGTAAAGTAATGTCTCAGGATGGAGCACCAACTATGTATTGAACCTCGGCGTCCAGAGTAGTGACTCGGGGACTGCCATATGTTGTTTTAAATTTCATGTTATGTATTAAACCTCGACACCTCGAGCAGTGGATCAGGGACTGCACTATATTGTTTTTAAGATTGGTTTATGTATTAAACCCCGGCACCCTGAGCAGTGGCTCGGGGACTACCCCATATTGTTTCTAAGCTTGATTCATGTATTAGACTTCAGCGCTTGAGCAGTGGCTCGGGGACTGACATATATCGTTTTTGATTTTGTGTTACATATTAAATCTCGGCACCTTGAGCAGTGACTCGGGGACTGTCTTATATTATTTCTAAATTTGAGTTGTATATCAAACCTCGGCACCTTGAGCAGTGACTCGGTGACTGTCTTATATTATTTCTAAATTTGATTTATATATCAAACCTCGGCACCATAGGCAGTGACTCGGGAACTGTCCTATATTGTTTCTAAGTAGGGGTTATCCTTTGTTACAAGAGTGGATATCAAACTTCGACACCCAGAGTAAGAGTATTTCGCTCTCGTATGATCTTCGAGGTCTACACCCAGATTAACAGTCCAAACCACAGTGGTCAAATGGCAAAGTTTATCAAAGTCAGGAGATATTGCGCGCCGAACTACGGGAGCACAAAGGCAAATATATACCCCAAACTCAAGAAGTTGAAGGCCGCCAAAACAAGGATTCGGACAAACAAGACTAGTTAAACAAAGTAATAACGATTACAACCATATATGTCTCAGCGGCACACGGCAAAAGAAATTCATACCGTACAAAAGACGGACAAATATTCTACGTACATCATACGCCCGGCATACCAGGGGTAAGAAATGACTTAGAGGTTTTTAGCTGGAGAGGCAATAACTTGGTCAGGGACTGGGCACTTCGAGGTAGGTGGAACTTCGGCCGAGGTTGCCTCGCCCTCCACAGACCCAGGAGCGACTTCGGACGAAGCCCGAGGCTACTGAGGAGCGTCAGCTTGCACAGTAGAATGCCCAGTACCTTTGGAGGAGGATCGTGCGTCGCCGTTACCATCTGAGCTCGAACTGGAATCACCAGAAGTAGCCGAGTCACCCTCATCTTCTCCTTGTTCAGCTGAGTTGTTATCCGAGGCATCCTCAACTACGACCTCGTCCTCTGGGTTAGGAAGGAAACTCGGACCTTCGTTCCAGGTATGCACGTCGGCATACTCAACGAGCTGGAAGGCACGAGCTTGCCGAAGAGCGACAAAGTCTGGGTCCTCAACCCAACGGGAACCAGTGCACAAATTTCTCAAAATATCAAGAGAAATATCTTCATACCATGACATGATGACAGTGAGAGCCATATCAACACCAGCTCGTCCGGCCGATTCCCTCCAAAGACTTAGCTGCCTCTCAGATGCCATTAATCTTTCTACCAACAATTGGACCTCATCAATATTAGGAGTCCCAGAAGTATTCGGCCAGAGAACATGGTAGGCTCGGATAGCTGCCTGCACCAAATCTCTGCCCATAATCTTCATCGGACCAACTGCAGCGCCAATAGCAACCAGGAAATCTTCCATCGAGTACTCCGAGTCCGCATCAATAGGAACACCTCGGCGCACACGAGCACTAATGAACGCTTTAGATCTCACGGGCTTAGCTTCTGGAAAATGTTCTGCGCAAAACACGACTGCATCAGTTAGCAGTAAGAAAAGGAAAAAGATAACCCGGCCGCGGTTAGAAGCTTACGATGAATATAACTCAGCATTATCTGAAGGTCTTTAGCCCAGTCAATCTTGCTCTTTTCAAAGCGAGTGATCTCCTCGCTCATCCCCCGTGTCTTCAGTTCGGCAGCCTCGAGGAGCTCTTTATTTTTCTGCAATTGCAGAGCTAGCCGATTTTTCTCCTCAGAGAACTCCTGGTCGACCTTTTCTAATTCAGACTTCTGAGAGAGCTTAAGGGCCTCCACCTCGGCACGCAAGCGAGCTATCTCGTCATCTTTATCCTTCAGCTGTGCCGAGTGAGTAGCGCTTTGTTCTAAAAAATACAGCATCACATCAGGCATGGACGTGCAATCTTGGTGAGATGCTGCAAAGGTTTGTAACTCGGCTTTACCAAAGCCAAAAGAGTTAAAAGAAACTTAGTGCACATTTCAAATATATAAAGTAAAAGAGTAACTAACCTTCTAGGGCCTTGACTTTCTTCTCAAGACGGATGTTAAGATTATTGATGTTCCCTGTTTACCAACAGAGTGAGCCAACATCTCGTGTACAAAACAATAAGAGCGTCGGAGATGACGAAAAAGTTTGTCGACTTACCAGCTTTTTTCACCACAGGAATAACTTTCTCATACTTTTCTTGCAATTTTCTATGCGCAAAAAGCAGCCTTTGAAATTCGGCGGTCCGTCGGTCGTGCGCAACCTAAGCAATAGAGAAAATAGTAAATAGGTATTCAAGCCTAAGACAAATCCGAGTCAAGCGAAACTTAACCCGGATCTAGGTGGCTGGATATTCGAAGCTAAAACAGATCCGAGTCAAGCAAAACTTAACCCGGATCTAGGTGGCTGGATATTCGAAGCTAAAACAGATCCGAGTCAAGCGAAACTTAACCCGGATCTAGGTGGCTGGATATTCGAAGCCAAAACAGATCCGAGTCAAGCGAAACTTAACCCGGATCTAGGTGGCTGGACATTCAAAGCTAATACCAGATCCGAGTCAAGCAAAACTTAACCCGGACCCAGGTGGCTGGATATTCGAAGCCAAAGCAGATCCGAGTCAAGCAAAACTTAACTCGGACCTAGGTGGCTGGATATTCAAAGTTCAGATAGACCCAAGTCAAGCAAAATTTAATGCAGATCTAGTTGGATGGAGGTTCGAACTCTAAGATAAAACTGAACTAAGTAAAGCATCATAAAACTTCCAAACGAATAACAAGTTATTCGCTTGCAAGCTTCGGGGACTAGAGTATATATAATAGTATCCGGAGAACTAATCAAAAGTCCATAAAAAACAATTACCTCATTCATCTTGTCACTTTCAAGAACGATCTTGGCAGCCTGATGCAGGCGACTGCTGATGTCGGAGAGTTGAAACGGCTGGCTGCTTGGATTACCCTTGAACTGATCGGCAGCATTCCAATTATTGGCATACTCAACCAGCGAGCCGAGGCTGTTCCCACTCTCCGTGCGAGTTAGGACTTTACCTCGGACATGCTGTGTAGCCACCGCTGTCGCAGGGCTTTTGTGAAGAGCGAGCTGGGTGCTGGCGGCCGGGGTAACAGAGGCTTTGGCAGAAGCAACCCCTTTGCGCAGCGCATCGGCAATACTAGGCTGAGAAGAGCCAGCAAGACCTTTCTGAGAGGAGGAAGCCTTGATGACGACAACCTTTCTTGTTTTAGAAGAGGCATCAGTAGGAGCTGATACCTCGGCACTAGGAGCGGCGTCTTTAGGAGCCGGAGGAATCACGGTTGTAGAGGGCGCCGAGATATTGACGTCCTCGGCCGGAATTGGAGTCACTATAGAGACCGCGGGGGTCGAAAGAGGCTCAGTGGAGACATTAGGGTTCACAGAGGAGGCAGCAGGTTCGGTAGAAATATCTGTTGGCCGAGTGGTATCGGCATCAACAGAAGGAATCTCAGGCGCATCATGGCGAGGTGGCGTCTGATTTGGAGCTGGAGGAGATGCAGCACGAGCAGGACTCGGAATCCTGGTATCTTCAGTAGGCGGAGGAGACGGCTGCTGAGTCATACGACTCGTCATGCTGGGACCGCTGGGCTTAACAGAAAGTGGAGCACTGCAAAAACAAAAAAAGGTCAAGTCAAAAAGCAGAAAGACAAAAACAAGAAATACAAGCAAAAGAAACTCACCCGGTGACCCCGGGCATGGTCTTGCGCCTGGGAGGATGCGGAGCTGACTTCTTCATTCGCTTCTTGGGGGCCGTTTCTGAGGCACCAGCGGGAGCACCACGTTACCCCGAGGTAACAGGAGGCCGGGAGGCAAGAGGCTCGGCGTCGTGAACCTGACCGGCCGGATTAGCTGAGAATGTAGAAGCCGGAAATGCATAAGAAATTGGCATTGCGGCAACTACCTCTAGAACTTGGACCTCGTCCGAATCACCTTCCTCCTCGTGGGCGGGGTCTTGCCACGAGCGCGAGCCGGAGCGAGATCAGACTTGGGGACGAACTCTTCTGAGTCCGGCTCCCCACTATCCGGAGTATTCCGATCCGCAGGCCACAGGAGTGACAAAACCTCGGCGTCCTCATTCTTCTGCTCCTCAAACCTCTGTAGGACAAGAAGGAGAAAAAATTAGCAAAGAGAGTTACAAACGCAATTAAGGAGCAAAACACTAATGAGTAAGCTTACTTCGGGTGGGGGATGCTTGCGGGTGAATGGCTTCAGTCCCCAAGCCCAATCCTCCGGCATCTCCGTTTTAAAGATAGCCCGGACACGCTTGAAGATGAGGTAGTTGTCCAGCTCCACCGTCGAGACTCGGTTGGGGTCGAGGGACCGCTCATATAGCAGAGTTTGTGTGTGCATTTCTGGAATGGGCAGATTCGGCTGCTGACGAAGGTAGTCATCAGATCCTCGCCGTGTAGCCCGGAGCGGATCAGTTCCTTCAGCCGAATCTCAAAAGCCTCGGCCAAAGCATGACTCTTCCTCGGATTATAGGTCCAGTTCTTCTTGGAAGGAGGGCCAATGGAGAAGGCAGGGAGCCGAATATTATCCTCACTCCCCGTATTCTTGACATAAAAGGACTTGTGCCACTTCTTACATGATTCTAGCCCCGCGACACGAGGAAATTCGGATTTCCTCCGAGGTGTGATGGACGCTGCTCCACATTGGGTGAGCAACTTCTCGGATGGGTGTAGAGATTTGCCTGGGACGACGTTGGAACGAATCTGGAAAAACTTTGACCATACATGCACGGATGGCCATAGGCCGAAGTATCCCTCCGAGGCAGAGATGAAGGCAGAGAGAGGCAATGGCGTTGGCAGGAAGATGATGCGGCTGAAGGCCAAAATAATCGAGAAACTCCCTAGCAAAGTCGCTGAGAGGGAGACCAAAGCCGCGTGCGAAATGCGACATGAAAACTACATACTCGCCTTCCCTAAGGTCAGGAGAGGACTCGCTGTCGGGTAAGCGACAAGCTACCTCGGCAGGAATACGGCGAGTCCGGATTAGCCACTCGACCTCGCAGCGAGTGACGGAGGAGCCCTGCCACGAGCCCCGCTCGGGCCCAGATGCAGTATCGTCATCCTCAACAAGCGCTCCGCTGACAGAGCTCGACATGAGATCGCCGGAGAAATTTACGGAGGAGGAGATAGCGGCGGAGGAAAATCTAGAACTGCAAGGCCCCGTCGTGGTTCTACCCAAAAACGGCGGCGGAGCAGAGAAAGAACTGTCGCTCAAGTACAGAAGAAAAACAGAGATCTCAAGAGGAAAAGCTAGGCGATTGGACCGGTGGAACTCACCGGCGACGGTGCCGGAGCGAGCGAGCAGGGACAAAGGCGACAGAGCAGTACGGCGGGATCCCTGCCGTCAAGGACTCAGACGAGCGCACGGCGGCGGAAGCACGAACGGGCGCAGAGGCGAGAGGTAGGAGAAGGGCGCAGGTGAGCGAAGGGGGAAAGTGAATCCCCCAGCGCCACGCCCCTCTTTATAACCGAACCGCCTGCAAGGTAGTGGGATCGTGGGTGTGGCGGTTGACCGTGTAGATCGTGTGCGCCACATGAACGCACGCCTCTAAGTGGAACCGCATTAAGGACCACACCATGGAAGAGAAGATCACGATCCCCGACGGAAACGGCTCACGAGGCGTCGCAGCGCCGACGCGACAGGCGCAGTAGTAACTGTAGCCTGTCAGTAATTACTGTAGAGGAACAAAAAACTAGAGAAACAATGATGAGTATGACACGTAGGACGAGGCGTACACAAGAAGATACGATGATACCTCGAGCGAGAAAAGTATAACTCGGAAACAATGCAGAACGCATATCATGAAACTGATACGACCCGACTGAAGTTATCAGCGGGGCCGCACCAGCTTCGGGGACTAATGTTGGGGAGGTGACCTCGGATAGGGTAAGGACGGGGAAAGAAGAAAGGATGTCCTCCGTCCAGTCTCCGAGTTACAGTCTGAGTCGGCCGAATCCTGTAGAGGTCGGCCGATATAGGAAAGGGCAGGACCCTTATGGTAATGGCAAGGCATTACCCGGCCGAGGTACTGCGTAAATCGGCCGGGTTAGCCCGAATAATCTTAATGCAGGTGAAGGACGAGCCGAGTTACGCAAGGCGGAGCCGAATGATGCGAAGCTTGTAGGAGAAGGAGAAGCCTAAAGTCAAACTCTAGCCGCAGGCTAGGGAGAATCTGAGCGGAGCCAAGCGCAAGGGACAAATGCGCAGAGTGACAGAGGGGCAGAAGGAGGTCACGGAGGTGACAGTCCTGAAGCCCGAGGCACGCGGGAGGGGCCCTCTGGAACCTTGCCGTCGTTAGAAGGGTGACAGGGAAAGGAGGCCACCGAACTACTATTTTGGAACAAGCATATTCCTCGAATATGCTTGCCACGTCAGCCCTAAAGGAACCCAAGGCTCTCCTTTATAAGGGGGGGCTTGGACCGTGAAGAGGGGATCGGCTCATTCAGTACTGTTAGGCTGGTAAAGTTCTACTTTTCTCCTTGTATACAGCTCAAGGAGCACTTGTAGCCCAAAGAAGGAGAAATAAAGATCTTTGTCTTAGTCTTTTGTGTGTAGAATCAACTGTATCTTTCCTTCCCAGATCCCACTAGCATCCATTGGCCCTCTTACTTTAGCCTACCCATGGCATCTGCCGTGTCACCACCACAACACAATTCGTGTTCACAGTTGCACATGCACTGGTTCGCAATTCAGCCAAAGCGAAAAACACTTCACCATAAGAGTTTCTTCCAATAAGATCCCAGCCTTACTCTCGGACAAACCACCATCCAGATTAACTTTGACGGACGATGGTTTTGCTGGTCAAATAAAAAATTAAGTTGCATGTAATGTATGTCTTACTCTCACGCCAGGTGGTTCGAATAACACGTTGGAGACAAGTCACGGAAACCGTGTGTCTTGATAATTCAGATTCTCAATAAAGGAACAAATCTTGTCGTCGATCCGGATTGTAAAATCAGTAATTGTGACCCTCAAATTACTTAATTTATATACAGGCAAGCAATGTTTAAGCGCACTCGATGGTACCTCTGAGTGTGGCCGACCAGCACCGGTTTGTGTTGAATAGAGGGAAAAAGTGTACTCCACTAGTTTAAGGACGTGCTTAAACTACTTTTAAGAATTAGTGGGTGGTCTAAGACTGGACTCCACACGCGGCAATGCCATCGCTAATTTCAACAACTAACCACTGACTGGTTTTGGTGCATCTTCTGACTTAAAAGGATGAGCATATAATATATAGACTAAGAAAATTGGCGCGGCGCGTGGCGTTAATTCAGTTGTATATAAACAAAATTATTGGAGAAATTATCCCGTGCTTGGGAGGTACCAGCAGGCACGGGTGCCTCCTGCCCAAATTTGGTACCTCCCTTCGATCTGACCGTCGATCTCCACCAGGACAGGATTGGTATTCTCAACCACACAAAGATTAATATAGGACACCGAACTCGCTAGCCGCACACTAAGGCCTAAGGGGAGATACCCCACCCTGCTCGGTGTTCGTGTTCTCTCCGGACTCCAGCGATGGTTATGTCGAATCAGTGGAACAGACCTGATGGTCACACGCTTGAATAACCTGTAACTCCTTGCCGGTGTTATCGATCTGGGCACTTGCTGGGATCTCTGCACACATTTATGGGTGGCGGCAGATGTGCCGCTCACGAAGAACGAAAATGAAATTACTGTATAGGACACAAATTCAGACTTTCAGACTACTAACTAACATGTTCCTCCTGGGCTTCGGGCTAGTAGACTTCTGTGTAGACCACCACTGAAACGAAACTCTTTTGGCATCACCGATAGCTCCTCCGGACTACTAAAATAAATGTAGCAGAATGAAACAGGTGCAATCTCATCGGCTGAGGACGACACCTAGGGCCCCAACAAAATAACAAAGGTAGCATATCAATTCAATGTTCTCAAGTTCAAATACTATAGCAGTTAAAATTCCAGTTGTACTCAAACCAAATGAGTACATTGTAAGCCGGCACATGACAAAATAGAAAGTAAAACTTCAGAATATCGCACAAATTGAACACGACATAATAGTTTTACAAGTCTGGAATGAACATAGAGTGGAAGCTTCTACAAAGTAGTGATACATAATGAAAGCAAACCAACCAATCAGTAGTACATAAATAATTGTTTATCGTGGGCGAAATGTAGTGGGCACCCTCAAACTTATTAATGGTTCTTGAATTGGCAGAAGCAAGCGGAAACACTCGAAGAATTCAGACATTTTAAGCGAACAGGATCAGAGCTTCATCTCGATGCAGAAGGAAGACAGACCGAACAGCAGAGCACGGGGAGGAGTTGCAGGCAGGCAGGATGGAGTCCATGTCGACGAAACTTGGTAGCTCCTGCTGGACTACCTGCAGATGCCATGCGGATTGTGGAAGCACATACATTCAGTCAAATGTTGCAAAAAGAAAAGGAAAAAATACGGAGTTCATCCAACTAGAGAAACACATATTACTTGGTGGATTGGTTGCTATGATCTGGATTACGAGTTTACACGTGTTATAATATTGTAGCATGGAGAAATAACAGGTAAGTGAAGTAGCCAACGCTGAAGAAATTCATATAGCCAAGGCAGCGACGGTGTGGATTGTGGAAGCACATACATTCAGTCAAATGTTGCAAAGAGAAAAGAAATAGAAAAAAAACACGGTGTTCATCTAAGCAGAGAAAACGCATGTTACTTGGTGGATTGCTTTCTATGATCTGAATTACGTGACATATGTTATAACATCGATGCAGAAATACTAGCTAAGTAAAAATAGCCAACGCTGAAGAGGACTTGAGGTTTTAAGAGGACCGATTGATCGATCAAGCCAGAGCTAGCTAGCTAGCTACCCAAAGAAATTCTGAAAAAAAATAGGTCGCTTCTCCAAATGTATGGAGTACAGCATAGTACCTGGTTGCAAAGATTTGATGAACCCACGTAGCACCCCGACCACCTGAAACTGAAAAACGGAAAGAGGAGAAAAATAAAAAAGTTGGTGAGAAAACAAGGGACTACATACAAAGTAAAGAAAACCGGAATGCATGCTTTGACTTGTGCACGTACCTTTTTCATACGTACGTATCTGTCAAAGTATTCTAAGGCTGGGACGGTTGGGATGCTCGGCCGCCGCCGCCCTCAGAACAGCTATCGCTTCCTTCACCTCCTCATGGGTGGCTCTGCTTCTGTAAAGCGCAACCTCAACTTCCTCGAGGGAAGGGAGATGCCACGTGCCCAAATCAATGTCCCCACGGGAGATCCACTCTGCTCGGAATACGAACTTTAGGCGTTTAAGCCTTGGCGCAGCTCCTCGTGCAAATATGGATGGAAGCACAGCCGTATTAGGACTGAAGTAGCACTCGGTCGCACATGGGTATGCACCAGCAGTAACAGCATGCATTTCTGCCGCATCCACTCCTCTGGAGCGGGCATTTAGCTCGAGATACCGAAGAGCCGGCAGCATTCCAAGAATCTGAATGTCCTCTGGTCGCACTTTATCCACCCGTATGCACAGACAAGAGAGGAGAGGAAGCGATGAAGGACTGATCCATGTCGGCAGTGTTAGGAGCGGGTCGTCCGAATATTGAATCTCTAATCTACGGAGTTGTCGAGGGGGCACCCAGCCTTCGCGCATGAGGTCGACGCTTCCATCTTGAATAGATAGACTTTCCAATTTTTGCAGATTGCTTAGAGATTCCACGAAAACCTCATACATGCTTTCATCCAAATCAGTCAACTCTAGCTGCAGCACCCTTAGGTTGGTCAAATGGGCCAGCTCTTTCACAACATGACTGTTCAAATGGCTATAATCTAAAATACACACCTCTGATAACACCTCCAGAGAAGTCACACTACCAATCCCAGGCGGCAGTTCCGTGTACCCGTCCACGTACAGGCACATCAGCCGCCTTAGACAAACAACACTAGCTGGCACAAATAGTATACTAGTTCCTCTAATATTCAGGGTTTGCAAAAACTGTAGATTCCCTATTTTCTCCGGAAGATCCACGACCTTAGTATCTTTTACTCCTAGGTACCTCAAATGTAATAGATTTGCCACATATCCAACATCTGAGATATGACAACCTTCTAAATCCAACACACGCATAACTTGAAAACTCGCAATATTCAGCACTGGATCAACAATATTACTTGTGAATGAAAGAGATCTCACATGTGCCATCATGATGGTATCCACATCTACCTTGCTAGTTCTGACGGATAATCTGCGAACCTTTATTTGTGTGTGAGGCATTTTTCTTTCCTTTCCATCCAATATAGTGACAAAGTTTTCTTCCCTCGATAGTGAGCATATGAGATCAAGCACCATGTCATGCACACGGCAAGATTCTACCTTTTCTTCATCATCAATGCCTATTGGCTGGATCATACTTCGGTTTACTAGCTCATTGAAATAGCTATCGCTGAGCTCAAGTAAGCTAGTTTCTCGTTTCTCACTGTAAACAAAACCTTCGGAAATCCACTTGCATACCAGATTACTTCTCATAATCTTCTCATCTTCTTTGAAGACACTTAGATATAATAAACACGGCTTCAGATAAGAAGGTAGATCATAATAGCTGAATAGTAATATCTTCTTCATTTCCTCCACACTGCGATCTTCTGTAAGACCACGACCAATGGATTTGAGCAAAGCATACCATTGCTCCTTTGTTTTTATCTGGTGATTACTAGACAAAAGACTTGCTATAGTTATAATTGCCAATGGTATTCCACCGCATTTATGCAATATGTCTTCAGATACTTGTGCCAACTCGAAAGGACACCCTTTCTCATCGGAAAATACTCTTTTGTTGAAGAGTCTTCTTGATACATCCCGAGAAAGAGGTTCCATTCTGTAGATATCATCAGAAGAAGCACAACATGCTTGAGAGACACTGATAATACGAGTTGTCGTGATTACACGACTGCCAGGACTTTTCTTGGAGAAAGCACACTTAATTAGTTTCCATGCTTTCTCGTCCCATATGTCATCAATTACAATGAGGTACCTAGACAAGTGTTTAAGAACGTAAGTTGACAAATCAAACAATACAAGTAATGATCTTTTTATGTAAGCTGGTCATTACTAATTGAGGAATAGGTGCGTGAAAAGGTGGGATTAGACTTCAAGTATTTACATGAAAATTATAAATCATAGTGAATCTGAGATTCATAAACAGGCACCAACAGTATATTATTAAATGTGTACATGCAAACTAAAAAACAACGTAGACTAGTGATTAGCAATAGAAAATATAGGCATATATACCTCTTGTTCGACAGAAACTCAATGAGTTCATTGATGAGATGTTGTTCTTCCCATTTTGCATTATGAATGTTTCCATACTTGTCCTTGTCAAGTCCATGGAGAATATTCTGGAGGACTTTCTTCACGTCGGGATTTTGAGAAACCGAAACAAATGCACCACAACTAAATTGCACTTTGATCTTGTCATACGCCGTTTTGGCAAGAGTTGTCTTGCCTAACCCACCAAATCCAACAATAGAGACTGTATTCATGGGCCGCTCCGACCAATCATCACCTTTAGCCAACATGTTGATCAACTTGTCTCGTGCTTCTTCAATGCCGACGAGCTCTGTCACATCTGTGTACAGAGCCATCATGCGGGGGTCAACGCTAGCACCATCGGCGGTATCCCGTGTCTCTTGCTCGTACCTTTGACGTAGCTCAGCCAACTGCTTGGCTTGACCAACGGCTTCATCTAGAGCATCGGAGAGATGATGGAGATCCCTCCCTTTCTTGAACAGTTTGATGGTCTTCTTGAGTAACTTCTTGACTTTGTTCTTGGTGTTGGCAGGTTCGGTAACAGCACCCTCCACACGAACCATGAAAGCATCAACAGTGTCCTCCATCTGATAGGACAACTCCTTGACATTTCCAGCCCAGATCTTGACCCCCTCGTCGAGCTGGTCTGGTGGTACCTTGGCGACCTTGCGGAGGGCGGCGTGCATAAGTGTCAGCTCGGTCTCCAGAGACTTGACACCTTTCCTCACGCGCTTCTCCAAAGTGAACTCGCCAGCGAGCAGGTTGCCGAGCTTGGGGAGGAGAGGGCCGATAGCCCCCATGGCGATCTCCATGGCCACCTAGCTCAACCTCGGTACACACACGGTTGTGGTTGGAAGAGAAGCAAGCAAGCACTCTATAGTGGTGTTTTGGTTGGAATAGAAGCAAGCAAGCAAGCACTCTATGGTGGTGTTTTGGTTGGAAGAGAAGCAAACCCAGGAAGAGAAGCTAGATCTGGAAGAAAGCAGTGATGGGGGAAGTGCACGAGAAGATTATTACTACACTGCTCTCTCTCTCTCAAAAAAAAAAAGACTGGATATGACAGACCATGCATGTGCATAGGCAGAGGCTGCCCTGTGGTCTGCACAGCTCTCTCTCTCTCTCAAAAAAACGACCATACTGCTGCAGCGGGACCGGATAAGACCGACCATGCATGTGCATAGGCAGTGGTCGTCTGCCAGTGCCAGCCGGGTGCATTTATCAGCTGGTTCAGACTAGTAGTCGGGGGCGAGGCTCAGACTAGTCGTTGACAGGGTTAAATTAGCTCACGCGTTGGTTTCTTGTGTGTCAAAGAAAAATTACTACGTATAGTAGATTCCTCTCCACTAAAAAAGACCGTGCCAACGTCCATATAAAAAAGACCATGCCAATATTATGAATAAATGGTTGAAGCGCCAGGACAGGGTATTTGAACATCTTAGACGGTTTGCACTTACTCAGGCAGCACACACCACAACAGGCCGTCTTGATCAGCACGTGCTTTACCTCACAAAAGAATTTCTTGATCAGCATCCACTACTCTTGCAGTCTTCATCTCACAGACAGTCTTGATCTAGTTCCGAGTATTTGACCAGATTCGACTAATGTTTACAACACACAATGGATTTGATTACTATTTCACCAACAGCGAGAATATTTTGTTAGAACTATATCATGTAAATTCCCTTTGATCACTTGGAAGCTTCACTTTCTTGCATCTGTACACAATAACCTGAAGCCTCAGAAACAATGACATTTCCTTCACACAAAAGCATGCGATCCACAGCTAAGAATTGCAAGCTGAAAAGGTAAGAAAATGAGCACGGTGCTTGAAATAACAACCATTTAAATGCAAAATCAAGTACACGCTATTTCATTTATTACTCCATTTGATTACGTGTCATTTCAGCAATGGTTTGGATTGACCACTGCTAGCGCATCGAATAGAAATCTGCAATGACAACCATGCTATATTGGCCCGTTAAAAGCGCAGTCTTTACAGGTGGGGTAGCTCTGGTACATGTGTGAATTCTTCGTGGAATACAACAACATTTCAATAGCCTCCACACTGAGCAAACATATATTGCTAATCTCTTGCTATTACACATTGTCTTGCAAAGATTCATTTCCTCTTTATTCTATTACAGCCTAATTATACTTGTTTCAAATAATTTTCATAGATGATGTACAACTTGTAGCAGATGGGTTTAGCTATTATTAGAGTGTGGAAATAGAAAACAGGATGGTGTATACATGACGAATTTGAGTATCTTTTGCTATAGCATTAGTAGGAGTTCAGATTCAGAGTCTATGCTTACTTAACAATATACTCCCTCTGAGCCTAATATATTTAGTAGGAGTTCAGATTCAGAGTCTATGTTTACTTAACAATATAGCATTAGTAGGAGTTCAGATGTGAGTGTCTTTTGCTATAGCATTAGGACAAAGGGAGTATATAGCATCAAATCATTAGTTCAGAATCAAAATCTTTGTATTTTTACAACGTATACAACATCCAAAATATTATGAATTCATAATTCGAGTCTTTTTTTACCTACAATGTATACAATTCTTTCTTTTCCTCGTGTTTCTTTATACAAAAATATGGATCTGAGCCTAATGCAGTCCACACAAATCAGAGATAAGAGACTGAATTACACAAACATAGCAAGAGATGGAGAGGAGATATTACCGATGTGATGATGCTCTGGCTCAGATCAAGAAATCCCATGGAAGGCTTCAGATCCAAGGTCAACCTAAAACACTTCCACCAGTATCTTCACCGCGCCTCACCAGGACGGCGGTCGTTGTGCCGGCCTGAACCACCATCCTCCCAGTCCCAGAGGGGTCAGGGTCAGGGATGCATGAAGCGAGGTTTGGGGAAGAGCAGAAGTTTTGGGGTCGCCCCAACGACGCCGCCCCGGCTGCTGCTGCACAGGCGATGCGCATTGACCAGATGGACGCTATGGGGGGCGCAGCGGTGCTCATGTGCGCGGCGCCAACCACGAGACTGGCCCCACCTGGCAGCTACTCATTGGCCAACCACGAGACTAGCCCCACCTGGCAGCTACTCATTGGCTGAGAGCACTGCCAGCCAGCCAGGATTACAGTTTAGAGATATTTGCCAGCACAATCAACTAACAGACGAAATCAGACGTTGACTAGATTCCCTAGTTCAACATCTACACTTCATTTGTCCTACAAGGCTACAACCTATTGGGCATCACATCTTCGTAAATATGCTACTCCAGGCTGTCCATCAATCTTACCACAACTTTCGATATACTTTCTACTCTTTTTTGATAAGTTAGTACCCTTTTCATATGCGCTCACATTTCAGCAAAACAGTCACGTTTATGTTTCAAGAAACCATAAGAGGATATTACCTTACATAGTCTTGACACTATGTAATCCTTTTTTAAAATTTCAGTTTGAAACACACAAGGGTTTTGCATATGTAACGAGTGCAGAATTAGTAGCATAAAATCCTATCTTGAAGCAGGAGGTGGAGGCTGCCAAGATGCACCAATAGGCAGCTCCAGAGTAGGGGGAAGCTGAAGCCTCTGTGGTTGGAAGTTGTCATAGCCTGTGCGTGCGCCATAGCAAAATGAGTTAGGGGCACCAAGTTGCTGTGAATACCCATAGTAGTTGGCTCCATTGAGATAGTTGAAGCATGGCTGGGGTGCCTGAAATCATAGGCAACAGCTTATGGTAAATGAGGGGAAAACGGACATATAGGCAACATGTCAAAAGTAGCACATCAGTACATCACAGCATAGCAGAAATAGATAATTTCATCTTTGTTACTCATTATATTATAATGAATATTATAGCGGTTTAGTTGCTTTTAGACTTGCTGATTGCAAATATTTAAACTTGGTGCCCATAGCTTGTTTTTTTCCTTTTTTACTTTCAGAAGGCACAATGAAACAATGCACAAAACATGTCAAGTTGGATCCATCGGCCGTGATGGCCCATGCGAGAGAATTACTACTAAGAATATGCATCTTGCGAGTATTTTTTAACAAGTGGAGATGGTCCATTCCAGAGCTACAGGTCAACAGAGGAGATAGCAGAATATCATGGGCTTCACCAATGTTTTTACCTCATGAGGTCCAAATTCACTGCTAGACGTCAACTGCTGTTTTGATGATGGCCACATTGGCTGGTAATTGTGGCAACCACGTACAGGGGCCAATGATGCATACCCAGGGCCACAGGGTCCATTTGGCTTGTTGAAGCATTGTTGCATTGCCTGGAATGGTACATTCTAATTAATCTTGCTGTATGAAGATGAGAAAATAGACAAACGTGAAACAGGGTATATGGAATACAACATACCAGATTGTTTTGATGGTGCAGCAATGAAAGCCCAGGGGCGTAGCATGGCACATCCCACTTGTTGAAGCACTACTTTTGTGGCTGGAAATGATGCATTCTAATTAATCTTGCTGAATGATGATGGGAAAATGGATTCGAAACAGGGCTTTTCAACCTGTCGACAAGCTATGCCGTCGGCCGCTACGCCGACGGCATCGCCCTCGGCGTAGCATACGCCGACGGCATTTTAATACGCTGACGGCCTCTATGTGCTCCGCCGAGGGAGTCCTTTGCCGAGGAGGCTACGCCGAGGGCAGCTGTCAGCGTACCATACGCCGAGAGCATTTTAGCCTACGCCGACGGCTTTTTGCCCTCGGTGTAGCGCGCGCATCCTGTAGTGTGGTCTCCTGCTGCGGCCCTCAGCGCAATCTCTGCTTCATCCACCACCGATCCGCTGGAACCTGAACCCAAATGCTGACTTCGACGATCTCGAGACAAGGGAGGTGCCCCATGCCCAAATCGAAGTCACTACGGGCGATCAACATAGCTGGGGAGTCGAACCTAACCTTTTGAAGCCTTGGCGCAGCACCTCGAAGGAATGTAGATGGCATCACAGGAACACCATAGAAGATTAACTTCGTCGCACATGGGAAGGCACCAGCAGTAGCGACCACCATCTCCACTGCATCATCCTCTATCGGTTTGATCTCTTGAAAGAGGAGAAAACGAAGCGCAGGCAACATCCCAAGGAGCTGAATGTCCTCTGCCTTCACCTTAACCACCGCAATCTCTAGGTAGGATAGGAGAGGAAGTAGTGAAGGACTAATCCATGACGGCATTGTTTGTAATGAGGATTCATATCCATGGAAATTTAGTATCCGGAGCCGCGGAGGAGGCACCCAACCTTCATGCATGAAATCGAGGCCTCCAACCTCGATCTCAATATGTACTACCATATCTTTTTTCACGCTTTCGTCACAACAGTTCCACAAAAGTCGAGTACGCTCAACTTGGTCAGATGGAACAACTCTTTTGCAATGTCCATGTTATGACAAAAATTTGGGTCGCCCACCTGCAGTCCTTCTAGAACTTCTAGAGATGTGAGGTTATCCATCCCAGATGGCAGCTTTATATCCCGAGTGGCATATAGGCACATTAGATTTTTTAACAAAATAATGCTTGATGGCAACTTTCTTATCCTTATAATTCCTCTCAAGTCCAATGTTTGCAGAAAATGCAACTTTCCTATATTCACTGGGAGCTCTTCAACTTTTGTACACCATAGCCCTAGGTACCTCAAGTGCAACATATTCTCCACATACCTAATATCTGAAACCTTGCATTCTTCTAAAGCCAATACACGCAGAACTTTAGAACCTGAAACAAGCGGCATTTGGTCAAGATTGTTGTTTCCGAAAACAGCAACAGACCTCACTTCTTCCATGTTGGTGGTAGCCAAATCTACTTTTCTATTTTGCATGGATAATCTGTGAACCTTGTTTTGTGAATTAGGCACCTTTTCCTTTGTACTATCCAATATGGCGACAAAGTTTTCTTCACTCGACAAGGAGCATATGACATCAAGCACCATGTCATGCACACGGCAACGTTTCACCCCTTCTGCTTCTTCTTTTCCAAAATAAGATTCTTCACTCATAACCGCTGGCTGGATCATGGTTCTATTTAGAAGCTCATTGAAATAACATACCCCGATCTCAAATAAACTATATTCTGATTTATCATTGTAAACAAAGCCTTCCGCTATCCACCTCCATATAAGCTCATCTCTCATAATCAAGTAATCTTCTGGATAGATACTTAGATATAACAAACAAGGCTTCAGATGAAAAGGTAGATCATAATAGCTCAACAATAGTATCTTCTTCATCTGCTGCAAATTGCGATGTTCTGTAAGTCCATGACCAATGGAATTAAGTAAACCATACCATTGATCCTTTGGTTTTGTTAGATAATTGCTAGCTAGAAGACTTGCTATAGTAATGATGGCTAACGGTATGCCGCCACATTTTTTCAATATATCTTCAGATACTTTCACCAATTCATGGGGACACTCTTTTTCCTGAGAAAATAATCTTTTATCGAAGAGTCTTCTTGAGACATCATCAGAAAGGTGTTTCATTCTATAAATATCATCACTAGAAGAACAACATGCTTCAGACACACTTAGAATGCGGGTTGTCGTGATTAATCGACTTCCAAGACTATTCTTGCAAAAGGCACACTTTATTAATTCCCACACATCACTATCCCATATGTCATCTACTACAATGAGGTACCTACATAAATAGTTTCCAAGAGTTAGTTGACAAAATCTATCAACCAAGATATATGTTATGCTACAATGAGATCATTAATAACTAAAAATACATCTAAAAAAGCATTTGGAGAAAACTCAAGGAACTTATATAAACACTATAAACTTTATGCTATTAGAATGCATATACATTAAGACAAAGCTATCATGATTTTAATATACAAGTGATCATCTATCTCTAACGAAAAAATACCTCTTGTCATTAAGGAATTCAATGAGCTGTCGATGAGATGTTTTTCTTCCCTTACTGCATTATAAATGTATCCATATTTGCTCTTGTCAAGTTCAAAGAGAATGTCCTTCAAGATTTTCTTCATGTCGGGACTCTGAGAAACTGAAATGAATGCACCACAATCGAATTGCACTTTGACCTTGTCATACACTGCCTTGGCAAGGGTTGTCTTTCCTAACCCACCGAATCCAACAATAGAGACCGTCTTCAGCTGTTGCTTCGACCAAGCATCACCTTCCATCAACATGTTGATCAACTCATCTCGCGTTTCTTCAATGCCGACGAGCTCTGACACATATTTGTACATGGCCATCAAGCGAGGGTCTACGCTAGCACCAGCGGTGGTATCCCGGATCTCTTGGGTGTTGTACCTTTGACGCAGCTCGGCCAACTGCTTAGCTTGACCAACAGCTTCACCTAGGGCATCGGAGAGATGATGGAGATCTCTCCCTTTCTTGAAAAATCGGATAGTCTTCTTGAGTAACTTCTTGACTTTGTTCTTGGGGTTGGCAGGCTCGGCAACACCCTCCACACGAACCATGAAAGCGTCAACAATGTCCTCCATGTGGTAGGACAACTCTCTCACATTTCCAGCCCAGACCTTGACCCCCTCGTCGAGCTCGACCGGTGGTACTTTCGCCACCTTGCGAAGTGCGGCTTGCATGAGTGTCAGCTCTCTTACAAGCGACTCGATGTCTTTCCTCATGCGCTTCTCCAAGGTGAACTCACCGACGAGCAGACTGCCGAGCTTCGAGAGGGCGGGGCGGATAGCCACCATCGCGATCTACATGGCTGCTAGCCTCGCTACACACAGCTGTGGTAGTGTTCTTAGGGTGGAAGAGAGGCCTGGATCGATGCGATATGCTAACGAAAGGCCACTGTTGCAGTGTATTGCTTGCAGCCCTGGTGGAGAAGCTAAAGAAAACCAACGTTTGGAGGGAGCACTGTAATTTTAATTAGCCAACAATCAAACCCCATGTCATGCGGGCAGGGGCGGAGCCCGGGGGAGCTAGCAGGGGCTAGACCCCCCCTAACCATCAGCCCCCTTAATAGATAGGTATAGATTTTAGTACTAAACTAATAGTCATATAGGCTTAATTAACACTAAGCTCAAATTTAATTGATTTATCGTGCTTCTCTATACCGAAAGTCAAATATAGCCCATGAATTCGTTTTATTAGTCAACCGTAGTAACATGTCCCAACATTCTTTATTTGTGTAACTAGACCTAATAGCTAGCACTATATGCAATTATTCAGATCAACTGACTCGATGTTTGCCACCATCGCTCGCTCCTACTCAGTAGCCATACGCCACGCGATGCCGTGGCCACGGCGCTATGCTAGCCAACCATGTTGTTTGCCAGTTTCTACCTTTGTTAATCATGCCGCAACGCCAACAATAAGCATGTTGTGCCATCGAGTGTAGGAATCAATCTTCCTCACTCTAATTGAAGGTACCAAATTGTTAGTATTTTGTCGATAGATTGCATAATCTATAAGTCTAATTGATTAGTTTACAAAAAATATGCGTCTTTTGTTTGATGTTTGCTCGGTGATGACGACAACTTATTGTAAAATAATTGAAAAATAATATTAGGAAGGTCACCTGCAATGGAATTATCAGGCTTTATACTCGTAGAGATAATGTTGATCCAATATAAACTAATCTTTTGTTTTCTATTGTCGAAGATTTAGTGATATATTTTAATATTAATTATATGTCGATATTTTGTATACTGTTATAATTTTTATCCAAACAGTTTTCCCAACACAAAATAATAGCTAATTGTTGTTTTCATAAGAGAAAAATCTTATATATAATCATCGGTATTTTCGTCCCTCTCGATGTTAAATCCTGGCTTGGCTTCGCTCCTGCATGCGGTCAGGTACTGGCTGTCATGTGGGCACTTGCACATCCATGTCCCATGCGTCATCTGGTTGTGCAGCAGTTGCGTGTTGGTCTGATTGCCTCAGATCCGACCTTGGGAGAGACGAAAAACCTTGGATTGAATGTGCTTGGACCGTGGTTTCGGATTTAAAATACACTATCTTCCATAAATGTTCACGTGGTGGATGCACGGACAAACACAAAAGAGAGATTCCTGCCTCGATCCGCGCCTAAGATCACGTGGGCTGGCGTATGCAAAGTCTAATTTCACGAGTGTTAGTCTAGTACTCCCTCTGTTTGGGATTATAGATCCTACGCGTATACCTTGGTTGTTAATTTGACCAACAAAATATAACTTATATATCACAAAAATTATACGATTAGAAAATATAACTTCTAAGGTATCTAGTCGTATAATTTTTATGCTATAATATGTATATTTTGTTGTTCAAATTGGCAACCTAGTTATCCGCGCGAGACTTATAATCCCAAACGGAGGTAGTATTTTCTTGGGTATCTACGGCCGATTGAAATGGTTTTCGGACGTGGACAAACACAAAAGAGAGAGATTCCAGCCTCGACAAACCGGTGCTTCGGCTCCATATGTAGTTAGTGTTAGTCTAGTATTTTTTTTGGGGCGTTGCTTACATAAAGGAGACTGCGTCGTGTCGAAATAGTTTGTTCCTGCTCTTTCTCCATCTTGGCATTGCTCCAACCAGTGGCTTTGGGGGACAAGTGGTCCGGTCTTCTCGCCGGTCTCTAGATCCGGTAAGATTTGTGCCTCGTGGTCGATGTTCGTCACTCTCGCGAGTGGTGGTCGACGAGGCACAAGTTTTTTCAGAGGTGACGGTCGAGGACGATGGACGACAGTTCGACGAGGCACAAGTTTTTCAAGGGGTTTACTTGTAGGGTTTTTTACCGTTCAAAAAAAAACTTGTAGGGTTTTTTGTACAAAGTTGCTCGACAAGCATGTTTATCTTAAGTGTTGATTATATATGTAATCTCTGAGTTATTTAATACTCTCCGGTCCATATTAGTTGATTATATTTATCTAAATATAAATACATCTAGTTAAGTTTTAGTGCTAGATGTACCTATATCTAGACAATTTAAATCAACTAATATAAATCAGAAAAAGTACAATAAATGGTTACTTCAAAAATGCTTAAGCGCTAGGACTGGACAAGCACGCCTGCCTGTCACGCGGTGCATTAGTTTACTTGAGCAAACCTCGACTGTAATTTGCATTGTCTGGAGACGAACCAAGTTTGGAAGCACGCCTGCCTGTGACGTGTTCATACCGTGCGTGTACTAAAAGAAAAGAGTGTTTTGTTTGAGCAACTCCCTCCGCGTGGGGAGGTGTCGACCAACTTCAACAAACAACATCATATGTTCAGAACAGAGAAAAAAATAAGACTGGCAATCCTTTTCGAGATTTAAATTGCCACGTGTCAATTATACGAGCTGATCCACTTATAGACCAAGTTCTACATAATTATTTTCCCAAGAAAAGACCCCACATCGCTCTTTAGAGGGTTGGCTCGGGCGGAAAGGTGCGCTCACGACGATGACTTGGGAACCACTAGTAGGGAAAACTTTACAGTCGGATTCCTTACCGCCGGCGAAGTGGACACGGGGTCGCCGGCGGTAAGGCCTTCCAGGCCCTCCTCCCATTACCACTAGTGGAAATAGAACCTCTAGTCGCTGGCCGTAAGGGCCTCTAGTCCCGGTTTTAGAATCGGGACTAACCAATCGGTACTAAAGGCCCAGACATTAGTCCCGGTCCAGTCACCAGCCGGGACAAATGGTTGTCCACGTGGACACCACGGTGCGCTCCCTGCCGCGGCAGCATTTTGTGTCTTTTCTCTACCGCGATAGAGAATTTATTTTGTATTGTTTTATTTATTTATTTTTTATTTCAAAAAAGTTTTTGAATATTTCTACGCCACCACATATCGTACACGTTCGTGCATATATAAGATAATTTGTATTACGATATCGAGCATACAAATATATACACCCGTCTGTTCGATTACATAGAGATCATTAGCGCCTATTCACACTAAATTCTTCGTCATCGTGTACGATCTCTTTGAAAATAAATCCCGCTAGCTCCTCCGCAATTCTTAGTACGCGTTGCTCTGATAGGAGTTGATCCCGCATTCTCTCAAACTATATAAGAAAAAGGAGATCAATATAAATATCAATCATGATAACAAAAAGTGACGGTAATAAAATGATGGTGTGAATGTATTGCTTACGTCGACTCTATAATCTTTGTGCTCGGTGGTAAACGTACGAATGAACTCGCAAACGTAGAATCCACATAGATTTGACCCCGTGGCAGCCTCACGCACTTTACGAGAATATAATTCAATCAAAATAATAATCTAGCATCATTATTATATTTAAACTAGAAGTAAAGAGATGCGTGGACATATCACATGCTACTTATCGAGACCGTCTTAAACATCAGCTTCTGACTAAAGGTTCCCGTAACCTCACGTTTGAACCGGATCCAAACCCTGCCCGGTAAAGAAAATGAATTAATGAGTTACTCATTACCTGATATCTCAGGAAATCAACGAAAGATACCGATATAGCGCGAAACATACTTTTGGAGCATGTCCTGCATGCTACGGAAATCTTTCAGGTTTCTCTTTAATGGGTCCATGACATCAACTCTTCCCTTATCAAGTTGAATGTCTAGCAGAATCCAGTGGAAGATGCAAACATTTATATATACATTAGTAACTCATAAGTTACCGTTAGCATCGAGTAATCAAAACTGAATTTGTACAATAGAGTAAGACCCTCACTTAAAATTGTAAGGAAACAATATGTGATCACATAAATTTTTCTCCATTAGAAACCTTAAAATGTTCTACTCCGTCTCCTCGGGTTTATCCCTTAGCATATTTATATGTACTTTATCTGGGTCGATGAACCCAACATTATAGATTCTTCTTAATTTACATTCATGGATCTTCATTCTCCATAATAATAGAGTATAAAAGGATATAATGAGGATAATTACATGTAATGAACTGAACAACTAAAAAACTGAACATGTAGACAATGAATTCAACAACTTAAAGACAATAGCAGCTGAGGATAGATTTGTCCAGGGCGTCGAGATGGTATATCTAGAACAGTTCTGAAAACTCAATATGGATCCCTTCGGGTCTGAAGTAGTACTCACGTGGGACTTTGGCTATGAGCATTTCTCTCCCCTGCTTTATGACTGTCGGGTACCATTGATGGAGATTCCGCATTTGTGTTGACAGTTCTTTTAGCCTCTCTTTGCTAACGAAATCCTCACCTTCGACATATCTACGGACTACAATAGCCTTGGGTAGAAGGTCGTCTAGGGAGCTTAACAGTTCAGCGATACTAACTTTCATACTGGCCGCCAACTCCGCAGTAGCTTGATGACTCCTTGGTGGCGCCAGAGAGATTGGTGCTTGATGTGGAGTCTTGTTGGGAACCCCAAGAGCAAGGTGTGAAGAGTACAGCAGCAAGTCTTCTCTCAGTTGAGACCACTGTTCAAAAAATCGTCCGATATGCCGATTTATCATCCGATTTATCGCTTATCACTAGGTGACCGATAAGCCGATTAATCAATTTATCGCCCGATAAATCGATTTATCGCCCGATAAATCGGCCGACACACCCAAAAATCACTAATTTCGGGTTGACCGAGAAGTTAACGATAAACGATATCCTCAACATTGGTTGATACCGAGGTTATCGAACCAGTAGGAGGAAGGAAACGTCACACATGTGTTGCAAGCAACGCGGAGACCTGCACAACACAAACTCAAGACTTTGACCCAACGAATCATTGAGGTTGTCAAGCTCACCGGTTTGCTGTAATAAAGAATTAAACGTATGGTGTGGAAGGTAATGGTTTGCAGCAAGTAAACAAGTAACAGTGGAAGATGTATCAATGATAAAGATTGGACCGGTGTTCATAGTTCACTAGAGGTTCTCTCCTTAGATAAACAACATGGCATGAAGGGTAAACAAATTACAGTGGGGCAATTGACAGGAACTGAGCAAGGCATAACAATGCAATTAGTATCCAGAAAGATCCTACGAGATTGATAGGGAAATACAAAAATATACATAGACCGTCATCCAACTGCATCTATGACTAGAAGTCCACCTTCAGGTTATCATCCGACCCCCCTCCAGTATTAAGTTGCAAGCAACAGACAACTGCTTTAAGCAAAGTGTGTAAGGTAAACAATCCACATATTCCATGAACAAGAGACCGTTGTTTTCTCCCTAGTAGCAACAACACATATACAACCGAAGAGATTTCTGTCACTTCCCTTGGACACTAGAGGCATGAACCCACTATCGAGCATAAATACCCCCTCTTGGAGTCAATAGCAACTACTTGGCCAAGATAACCACTAGCAACGGAGAGCATGCAAGATCACAAACAACACAGATATGATAGAATCATAAAGATAAAACCATTAATCAAACCAACATAATAATCTCAATATCCATTGGATCCCTGCAAACAAAACATGCATGATTACAAATAGATTAGATCTTGATCATGAACGGAGCTCACAAGATCTATACATGAAAGCACAAAGGAGGAGATACAACCATCTAGCTACTACATGGACCCATAGTCCAAGGTGGAACTACTCATGAATCATACCGGAGAGAAGGCCTCCGGGATGATATCCCCTCCGGCAGGGTGCCGGGAAGAACTTCAGATCCTCCCTGATCTAGGGACGATGGTGGCGGAGGCTACAAACGGTTTCGTGGATTTCTGATCGGGTACTCAGGGTTTATGCATCGGGGGCTTCTTATAGGAGAAGGGGAAGGTCGAGGCGGCGGCCAGAGGGGGCAAACCCTACCCAGGCGTGGGGTAGGGCTCACCCGCGCCTAGGGGGGTTTAGCCGCCCTGGCACGCCTCCTCGTCTCCCCTCTAGACTTCTTGTTCTGTAACATCCCAAGCTTGTAATATATGTAATTAGTACCTAAGCATTCATGCATCTGTTTAAATCAATGAAATATATGCATAAGATCAAGTGTGTTGAATTAAATGCAAATCCAAAACCCTAATTTCCCTCTCCCTTTGAAAGCAATTCAAATAGTTTTGAATTTTCAAATGACAAAATGTTTGGAGCCCAAAAGGATTAATAGGGCCCTACAATATTTAAAATATTTCTACAAAGTCTGGTACTTTTGAAATTATTCAAAAGAGATTCCAAATGAAATTTACAAAAGAGAAAACTGAATTCAGAAAAAGAAAAGAGTTTGGAAAAAATAAAATAAAAACAGTAGCAGCCGCAGCTGGGCCGTGGCCCATCTCCCTCTTCTCTCTCTATGTCGTGTTGCGCAGCCCGCGGCAGCCCAACTTGGCCACCCGGGGCCCAGGAGCTGGCCCATATCGCTTCGGCCTCTGTCTCTCTCGTCGTCTTCGTTGCCGACGCCGGAGCCGAAGCTCTTGCGTGTCCGCGCCGCCGTCGCCCGATCTTCGCCCCGAATCGCAGCGCCCGCCGCCCTCTGGGGAGGATAAGACCCGCCGCTGCACATCTCCCTCTCGTCCCTATCATTTTCCCCCTCGCGCTCTATCTCTTTCTCTCTACACCGCACAAGCCGAACCCTAGCCGCCATGGCCACCGGCTAGCCGCCGTCCCTGACCTCCCCGGCCTCATCTGACAACGACATGCTCCATCGCTCGCCTCGCCGTCTCTCCAGTCACCGCCTCGCCTCGCTATCACCATCAATCTCACCAGGGTGAGCCCACGGTGCTCAAGGCACCCTCCTTTTCCTCTCTAGCGCTCTATGTCGCGCCCACGTCGTAGATTAGAGAGCACCGCCGCTGTTCGTCGTTGTTGACCAAGCTCCGGTGACCAAGAATCGGAGGCGCCGCCGTAGCTAGGTCCACCTCTGTGCGCTGATTCGAACAAGCCGTAGCACGCATCCTTCCGTGCCCTGTAGCGCCGTCTCTCGCCGCTGTCTGACGCGGATTCCGACGAGCCAATGTGGCTCCTGCGTGGCTCTCGCGTGGCTTGTCTGCGTGGCCCAGGCCCCACCCGTCAGCCTCTCTGGCTAGAGCCAACCTTGGTGGGAAACGTCTCTGACCCCGCCTGGCCAACGTGGCTGCTGAGGTGGCATCGGGCCCATCTGTCAGTCTCACTGTCTAGGGTCAGCCCTTGTGTAAAAAGTATCTGGCGCCTGTGCTGATGTCAGCCTGATGCAATATTTCAATTTAAATTGTTTTAATAATTTCAGAAAAGGTTTAAATGTTGTAAAATCAATAACTAATTATCTATAAGTCAGAAAAATACAAATAATATATCAAAATGTTCAGAAAAATGAGGTCTATCTAATTACATTATAATCATGCATTGATCAACAACTTTAATGACAAGTTTAATTACAGAACAAAATCAACCCCTCTTATGTGTTTCCAGATTTTCCAGAGTTAGGGTTTTCAACCCTCGGAACCCCATTTAAGTTGACCAAGCATGTTCTAGGGTTCCTTTCAACACTATTTAACTTGTCATATCATTCATATTGATTGAGCATTGCACATGCCATGTATTGAATGTTGCTTTTCCTTTTCCGGTATTTGGTTCTTCGCGAATAGGAACCGAACCCAAGGTTGAAGTCAACAACACCGAAGATCCATACTTGTCTACTGAAGGACAAGGCAAGCGTAGCCTCTCATTCTGAACCTACTTTTACAAAGTATATTACTTTCTCGCTATGATGCACACGATTCCAATGTGGTCTTTTGTCAGTAGCTAGGGTTACCTATCTGCTGCACAGTTTCCCTTTTGTAGCCTTATACTCCTGATCCGCTGTTTCTAGCATACCTAGGTTTGGCATGTGAGCGTTGTTAGAGCTTTTGTTACCGACAACCTAGACATGCATAGCAACAACGTCTGATCTATCCCAATGATGAATCAGAGGTGCCAAGGAAGGTAGTGAGGTAGGAGATGGTGACATCATCTAAGGAGTTAACTAACTATGCTAAGGCTTGTATGGGAGGCCACGTTGGGTGTGGTTTTTGTAGTCCCATGCTCGCCACCACTAGGAACTGAGTTCTTACCTTTGGAACCAAGACGAGCATACAGCCACACGGGGCCTGGACAACCCCTCGACTAACTAACTTGCCTAGTAGATTCCATGAGTCACATAGTTCGGGTTTTCCATTTGGCATACGCATTGAAAATGTTTTCGAAATAGGAGGTGATGGAGGTGCATCATAACAGGTAGGGAAGCGTGGACAGGGTTGCTTGGGTTCGATGGAGCCCCTGGTGAACCAACCTCGCCTCACATCTTTAAGTACCGACTTCGGGATTTGACCCGTTACGGCGGAATCATACTTATTGCGTGACTCATGGTCTCGGAGAAAGCAAGGTAAAGGTCGTGGTCAACCACCCTCTATCGTCCTTCCAAGGAAGATGGCTAATAATTTGGCATTAAGAGTCGGTTGGTACGTGTGGGTAAAATTGTACACCCCTGCAGGGTTAAATCTTTTCGAAAAGCCGTGTTCACGGTTATGAACGACTTGGCGACCGAACTTAAGATCATAGATAACATTAACCACCATAAAACTTGCTGATCCACGAGTGATTAAGGATGCTTCCTCTGGGTCGAGGGGGTGATCCTAGATAGGAGGTTCTGATGAAGCTGACGGTTACCAAGATATGATGAACAAGATGAGGAAGTCGCTATCTTATCCCTTTTAAAAGATTCTGAGTAGACGAGCCTCTTCTCTCTCTTGTTTACAAACAAAGATTGCTTTCTGCAAAAGTAAACCCAGAGAAAGCCTTTCTAGCCAGAGCATGTAGATACTAGGTTATCTAAGTCTTGCAGGGTACATTCTCGTACTCAGCCTTGTGCCATTGTTGTTTTTCTACAGAGGATCTGGTTGCAACTGAAGGTGGCTTCTACGTTGACATCGACGAGTAGTTGGGAGTCCCAGGTAGCAGCCTGAGGACTATGGGATGGACGTCACTTTTGCTTATGGTCTCTTAGGCCCTTTGCTAAGTTGTTGTGTAGAACAACATAATTTGCTTTCGTTGTGTGATGTAATGTTGGGTCTTTGACCTCTGGTTTGTAATAACTCCGATATCTCACTCTGTTAGGAGTTTAAATTTATGTTGTTGAATCCCTGAGTTCTGTAATGTTACCGAATATTACTGTGATGTTCCGTTCTTGGAGTTAAGCTTATCTTAGATGATGATCTGAGGTTAGTTTAACCCTAATCGGGGGGGGGGGGGTGCCACAGTTCCCCACGGAAACTAATTGACTTTGACGTTTGTCCCATCCAATCCCGAGAATATTTCTTTACTAACTTTTCTGAAACCAAAAATAGCAGTAAACAGGCATCTGGCACTGTTGCAACTTATTAATAGTTTAGTACCAGAAAACATGTAAAAAGCACCTCAAAGTGTGGACAAGTAAAGCAAAGTAGATACTAAACAATCATGGAACATCAAAAATTATAGATACGTTTCCAACGTATCAGCATCCCCAAACTTAACTCTTGCTCATCCACGAGTAGGTAAGTGATAAACAGAATAATTTTTTAGGTGACATGCACCCTCACAATAAAGATCCAACCATTTGCAAACATTGAAAGCTGGGATCAAAGAACTCTAAACATGTGCATGAAAGATGGAGTTCTAACAATAGGACATAGTAATTATGCATTCAACATGACAAGCTACAAACAAAGATCATGAATAACATGCATTGAGAAACGTTTGTTTGTTTCACATGCAGAAAACATAGCATAGTGGTAATCAGCTTGTCCCTCATAGAGTAGCAATATAATGCATAAGACACCTGCAAAGTTCACAAGGGTGACTATAAACAAGTAGCACAAGAACAAGTAATAACACAATTTGTTTCAATTAATAAACTTTGGAACACTACACACAGAATGACAACTATGCTCTCTTAATGGTGGCTAAAGGTAGAAGGTGGAGACTCAAATAATGGTGGAAGAAAAGCCTTTTTGTAAAGGAAGCAGGGATTACAAGGTTCAAAAAGAGCTTCCAAAAATTATGGTACTTATTAGCTTTCAGCCCTCATTGCCCCTATCATAAGCATCTTGAAGTGGTTAAGGTTAACGTGGCAAAGCTGGAGTATATGCTTGATGAAGTATAAGTTGGCAATATCATGCCCCTCGAATACGAGGGCCACACCTCATGCATACTCAACTTTGGGTCCCGGTAAGTTCTTGTCACTGTAAGTATTTGCATATCATTGAGAACCGCCAACAGGGTACCCCTTGCACATGGTACAGGAGCTTTCCCTTAACCAAAATTACAAGGCAAGCAGACAATAAGCATCTCAGCAATTCTTCTTATGTACCATGGGAATATGGTGCTTTTTTCTCTCTTTCCTTTTTTTTCAATGTGTCTCTTTTTCTATAAGAAGAATGCTTCATAGATGTCACTATGGTGATGCTGCAAGTTTCCACCATGATTAGGCATGGCTTAGGCTAGCGGCCCAGGCGTTTCTCTAACACAGGATACAAACTCCATGGACTTACAAGTTCCCTCTTTATTTCACACCGGTGACATCCATAAACAAAAGAACATGATATCAAGTGAGTAGAACAAGGTACAAGTGCAATGTTGAAAACGTTCCCCGTGACATCACGGTTCTGCTAATTCCAACTTATAAGTGCAAGCATATACAACAAAGTTGTCACAATGGTTCAAGTTTATTAGGGGCAAAGAATAAAGTGTGCCATCAAATTCGTGAGGGCTTTAATCACTAAATTTTCACATAACAAAATAGTTTTTAATTGGAAGATAGGTGAAAACAAGAATATACTTGGAATGGTGTAACACGCCATGCATAGGAGTTTATAATGGACACTTTTGGAATAACTTGGTTTCTTGGGAGTTTGAAGCATGAGTAGAACTTACTCATACAAGTGGAGGCTAGCAAAAGACTGGGAGCAACCAACTAAGAGAGCAATAATGGCCATAATCATGTAGTGCAACAAATCATACTAATCAAAGCAAAGAGTGGTACTACAAGTCAAGGACTAAATGATCATAGAGGATAACGGTGACTTCTCATAGTCATAACATGGTGTGAGCATGTGCCAAGTCAACCCAAGCAAAACATCAAAGGAGAATACCAAAATACTATGCTTTTGCATGCTAAAACAACGCATAATTTCTTTAAGGCACACTAAGCATTCCCAATTGTTTGGAACAAGACATGCTACAACAATAATCTGTTGGAATTATGACCTAGAGGCAATAATAAAGATGTTATTATTATAATACTTGTTCATGATAATGTTTATATTCCATGCTAGAATTGTATTAAGCGGAAACTTTAATACTTGTGTGGTTTGTGAACAACACCGTGTCCCTAGTACGCCTCTATGGACTAGCTCATTGATTAATGATGGTTAAGGTTTCCTAACCATGGACATGAGTTGTCGATTAATAATGAGATCATATCATTGGGAGAATAATATGATGGACAGACCCAAACTAAGCGAAGCAATTAGATCGTGTCATCGTGTTCATCTTTGCGAAGCTTTTCTTATGTCAAATATTGTATTCCTTAGATCATGAGATAATACAACTCCCTGGTATCGGAAGAAAGCTTTGAGGTCATCAAACGTCATCCTATGAGAGGGTGATCATAAAGGTGTCTCTCAGGTGATCGGAAAGTATCTGTTGGGTTGTATGTATCGAGATGGGATTTGTCCCTCCCAAGTCGGAGAGATATACTTCGGGCCCACTCGGTAGTCTATATCAACACCGCTTGCAATAATGTGGTTAAGGAGTTAATCACAAAGTGATATCGGATTACGGAACGAGTAAAGTACTTGCTGTGAACGAGATTGAACTAGGTATGACGGTACCGACGATCAAATCTCGGGCAAGTAAAATATCGCGAGACGAAGGGAATATATATATGGGATTGATTGAATCCTGGTATCGTGGTTCATCCGATATGATCATCGATGAATGTGTGGGAGTCAATATGGGTTTCCAGACCCCGCTGTTGATTATTGATAGAAGATCATGTCTGCATATTCTCGAACCCGAAGGGTCACACACTTAACGTGTCTCCACGCTAGGATAGATTGGATAATTGGTTTATGAGTTTTTGTTCAGAGTCTCGGATGGGATCCGGGACATCACGAGAGGTTCCGTAATGGTCCGGAGAATAAGATTCATATAAGGCAGTGCAGTTTTTGGAGTTCGGAATTGTTCTGGGTTAATCGGTATTGTACCGGAAGCTTCTAGAACCTTCCGGAAGGGGACCAACGTGGCCCCACCTTCCGGGAGGGGGCATGGGCCTATGAGGGAGTGACCTGGCCGCATTGGTCCAGGGGCACAAGGCCCCATAGGGCCCAGCCGGCCAAGAAGGGATAAACCCTAATTGGAGCTTCTAGAAGGGGGGGTTTCCTTGCCCCCCACTCTTCCTCCTTGGCCGCCGGCCTTGGCTTGGGGGAGGGGATAGGGCTGCCGCCCACCCCTCTATATAAAGAGGGCTGGGGGAGCACCACCCCCACACACCTTCCCCTCAAGCCAGTCGCCCTGCTGCCCTCCTCTCTCTCTCCCTCCCGACTGCGTGTAGGCGAAGCCCTGCTGCAGAAACTCTCCACCAATTGCACCGCGCCGTCGCGTTGTAGATCCAACCCATCTCTCCACCATACTTGCTGGACCAAGGAAGGAGGAGACGTCAAGGTGCTGCACGTGTGCATCTCACGGAGGCATCGCAACTTGTGGTGCTAGATCGGATCGGATCGCGAGGAGGAGAAGCGAGTACGACTACATCACCCACATTCCGACGAACGCTCCGCTGTGCGAATCTTCAAGGGTATGAAGATCTAATCCAATCTCTCTCGTTGTTTGCATCTCCTAGATTAGATCTTGGCTTCCCTCTGTTCGCATACGTAGAAAATTTTGATTTACTATGACGCGAAACCCTTCAGTGGTATCAGAGCTAGATCTATGCGTAGATGTGTTTCACGAGTAGAACGCAACATGGTTGTTGCGGGCGTCGATGTTTTCTGTTGCAAGCCTCTTGTTTGTGTTCTTCTTATGACGCGGGATAGTGAGATTGAAGCGGTCCAGGCCAACCTTACGCGACGTCGTTCGCGAGACCGGCTCCGCACTTGACGTGTGGCTTGTTCCACACATGCGGCTGGTGGATGTCAGTTTCTCTCACTATATTTGTCATGGGATTTACACCGGAGTTTGGCAACCATAATATCACCGTTGTGGCTTTCCGTAGGTAAGAATCGTTCTTAGCATCTACTCCCATAAGCCACGTAAAACATGCAACAACAAAGTAGAGGCGTCTAACTTGTTTTTGCAGGGAGTGTTTTCTGTGGTATGGTATGGCCCAAGATGTGATGTGTATAATGTATGCGATGATCATGTTTTGTAATGTTTCACGACTTGCATGTCGATGAGTACACAACCGGCAGGAGCCATATAGTTGTCTTTATAATTGTGTATGACCTGTGTGTCAACTTCTTATACGCCATGTAATAGTTTCACTTTATCGCTAAGTAGTTAGCAATAGTTGTAGTTGCTATTCGTGGTGGAGGCAATCATGGTGGAGTGATGGAGATCATGCCGGCACGCACAGGATGGAGATCATTGCGCGAAGATTGGCTATACCATGTCACATAAAGTTATATGCATGTGATGTTTATCCTTTTATGTATCTTATTATGCTTAGATCGCGACGGTAGCATTATAAGATGATTCCTCACTTAAAGATCAAGATAAAAATTGTGTTCTCCCCAAGTATGCACCGTTGCGAAAGTTCGTCGTGTCCAAGCATCACGTGATGATCGGGTGCTATAGACTCTACGTTCACATACAACGGGTGCAAGCCAGTTTTGCACACGCAGAAATACTTGGGTCTAACTTGACGAGCCTAGCATGTACAGACATGGCCTCAGAACACATGAACCGAAAGGTTAAGCATGAGTCATATGAATGATATGATCGACACTTAGTTGTCCACCAATGAAACCACATCTCTTCTCATGAAGATCGGATTAGGTGTGGTGAATTTGGATCATGTTCACTAAACAACTTGAGGGATGTTGAATTTAGTGGGAGTTCATCTAGTTGATTAAAAGTTGAAATAGTTATCATGAACATAGTCTGATTTGTACTTGCAAATATTGTAGATCAAATGGCTAAGTACAACTTCAACTTCAACGTTTTTGCTGAGAAGGAAAAGCTTAAAAACAATGGGTCTAACTTCACCAACTGGTTCCGCAATCTGAGAATCATTCTCTCTGGCGGTCAAAAGGACTATGTCCTTGAGAATGCGTTAGGTGACGCCCCTGCTGCTACTGCGCCGGATGATGAGAAAGCTGTCTATCAGTCGCGCAAAGATGATTATGGTGTGATTAAGAGCACCATGTTGTTTGCTATGGAATCGGAACTTCAAAATTGTTTTGAAGACTATCCCGGGCCCTTTGAGATTCTCGAGGAGCTGAAAACCATGTTTCAGACTCAAGTCCGTTCTGAGAGATATGAGATCTCTGAGAAGTTCTTTAACTGCAAGATGGAGGAAGGGAGTTCCGTTAGTGAGCACGCCATTAAGATGTCGGGCTACACTCAACGCCTTGAGCAACTGGACTGCAAGATTCCAGAGGAGCTCAAGATTGACAGGGTTATGCAATCACTCCCTCCCAGCTACAAAAGTTTTGTAGTGACTCACAATCAGATTGGTTCCACTGATACGATCACCGAGCTCTTGGCAAAGCTGAAGGCTGCGGAGGTGGACATCAAAAAGGATAATCATGTGTTGATGGTCAACAAGCCCCCCACCTTCAAGAAAGGTAAGGGAGCAAAGAAGCCCTTCAAGAAGGGCGGCGGCAAGCGCGCTGCCCCTACTGAAAAGAAGCTCAGGTCTGGTCCTAAGCCGGACACTGAGTGCTTCTATTGCAAGGACAAGGGTCACTGGAAGCGCAACTGTCCGAAGTACTTAGCGGATAAGAAGGCTGGCACGATCAAAGGTATATTTGATATACATGTTATTGATGTTTTCCTTACTATCCCTCGTTGTAGTGCCTGGGTATTTGATACTGGTTCAGTTGCTAATATTTGTAACTCAAAACAGGAGCTACGGAATAGACGGCGGCTTGCGAGGGATGAGGTGACGATGCACGTTGGCAACGGATCAAGAGTTGATGTGATGGCCGTCAGCATGCTCTCCTTAGTTTTACCATCGGGATTAGTTTTAAACCTTAATAAGTGTTATTATGTGCCTGCGTTGAGCATGAACATTATTTCTGGATCTTGTTTATTGCAAGACGGTTATTCATTTAAATCGGAGAATAATGGTTATTCTATTTATATGAGTAACATCTTTTATGGTCATGCACCTATTGTGAATGGTTTATTTCTTCTAAATCTCGAAAGGGATGAAACACACATCCATAACATTGAGGCTAAGAGATGCAAAGTAGATAGTGATAATACTACTTATTTGTGGCACTGTCGTCTAGGTCATATTGGTGTAAAGCGCATGAAGAAACTCCATTCTGATGGACTTTTGGAGTCTCTTGATTTTGAATCATTTGACACATGCGAACCATGCCTCATGGGCAAGATGATCAAAACCCCGTTCTCCGGTATGATGGAGCGAGCAACGGACTTGTTGTAAATCATACATACCGATGTATGCGGACCGATGAGTGTTTCGACGCGCGGTGGATATCGCTATTTTCTCACTTTTACCGATGACTTAAGTAGATATGGGTATATCTATTTAATGAAACATAAATCTGAAACATTTGAAAAGTTCAAGGAATTTCAGAATGAAGTGGAGAACCATCGAAACAGAAAGATTAAGTTTCTACGATCCGATCGTGGAGGTGAATATTTGAGTTATGATTTTCTCACGCATCTTAAAGCAAGCGGAATCGTTTCGCAAATCACGCCACCTGGAACACCACAGCGCAATGGTATGTCTGAACGCCGGAATCGAACCCTATTAGATATGGTCCGATCGATGATGTCTCTTACTGATTTGCCGTTATCATTTTGGGGTTATGCATTAGAAACCGCTGCATTCACTTTAAATAGGGCTCCATATAAATCCGTTGAGACGACACCGTATGAACTGTTGTTTGGTGCTAAACCTAAATTGTCGTTTCTTAAAGTTTGGGGATGCGAAGCTTACGTCAAGAAGTTGATGCCGGACAAGCTCGAACCCAAAGCGGAGAAATGCGTCTTCATAGGATACCCTAAGGAAACTATTGGGTATACCTTCTATCACAGAACCGAAGGCAAAGTGTTTGTCGCAAAGAACGGTTCCTTTCTTGAGAAGGAGTTTCTCTTGAAAGAAGTGAGTTGGAGGAAAGTAGAGCTAGACGAGGTTATTGAACCTTCTCTTGAATTGGAGAGTAGCGCAGCACCTGAAATTGTTCCAGTGCCGCCTGCACCAACGATGGAGGAAGCTAATGACAAGGATCATGAAGCTTTGGACGATGCTACTACTGAACATCGCAGGTCGACAAGGTCGCGTGCTCCTCCTGAGTGGTACGGCAACCCTGTCTTGACTGTCTTGTTGGTAGAAGACAGTGAACCTACGAACTATGAGGAAGCGATGATGAGCCCAGACTCTGAGAAATGGCTAGAAGCCATGAAATCCAAATTGGGATCCATGAGCGAAAACCAAGTATGGACTTTGGTGGACCCTCCTAGCGACCGAAAGGCCGTTGAGTGCAAATGGATCTTCAAGAAGAAAACGGACGCGGATGGTAATGTTACCGTCTATAAGGCACGGCTTGTCGCGAAAGGTTTTCGACATGTTCAAGGTGTTGACTACGATGAGACTTTCTCTCCCGTAGCGATGTTTAAGTCCATTCGGATTTTATTAGCAATTGCTGCGTTTCATGATTATGAAATATGGCAGATGGATGTCAAGACTGCGTTCCTCAATGGCAACATTGATGAAGAGTTGTATATGATGCAACCCGAAGGTTTTGTCGATCCTAAGGATGCTGATAAAGTATGCAAACTTCAGCGTTCCATTTATGGACTGAAGCAAGCATCTCGGAGTTGGAACCTTCGTTTTGATCAAGTGATCAAGAGCTTTGGATTTGTTCCAAATTGCTACGAAGCTTGCATCTACAAGAAAGTGAGTGGGAGCTCGGTGACATTTCTGGTACTATATGTGGACGACATATTGATTATTGGAAATGACATTAACATGCTTAACGATGTGAAGAGTTATTTGAACAAGTGATTTTCAATGAAAGACCTAGGTGAAGCTGCTTATATATTGGGCATGAAAATCTATAGAGATAGACAAAGACGCCTGATAGCTTTAAGCCAGAGTACATACCTAGACAAAGTTCTGAAAAGGTTCAGAATGGATAAGGCAAAGAAAGGTTCATTGCCTATGTTGTCAGGTAAGATATTGAGCAAGGCTCAGTGTCCAGCTACGGTAAATGATAGGGAAGCTATGAGCAAAGTGCCTTATGCCTCGGCCATAGGTTCTATCATGTATGCCATGCTGTGTACTAGACCGGATGTGTCCAATGCTCTTAGTTTGACGAGCAGGTATCAAAGTGATCCAGGAGTGGAACACTGGACAGCCGTAAAGAACATCCTCAAGTACCTAAATAGGACTAAAGAAATGTTCTTAGTCTATGGGGGTGATGAACAACTCGTCGTAAAAGGTTACGTCGACGCTAGTTTTGACACCGACAAGGATGATTCTAAATCTCAGACAGGATACGTGTATATTTTGAATGGAGGAGCTGTGAGCTGGAGAAGCTGCAAGCAAAACGTGATCGCGGGATCTACAGTAGAAGCGGAATACATGGCTGCTGCAGAAGCGTCAAGTGAAGGAGTTTGGATCAGGAACTTCATCACTGAGCTTGGCGTGGTTCCAAGTGCATTGGACCCACTGGAGATATTGTGTGACAACACTGGAGCCATAGCACTCGCTAAGGAACCAAGATATCATCCAAAGACCAAGCATATCAACCGCAAGTTTCATATAATCCGAGATTATATAGCAGATGGAGATCTGAAGATTAGCAAAGTACATACAGATCTGAATGTCGCAGATCCATTGACTAAACCTCTTCCACGTGTAAAACATGATCAGCACCTCAGTGCCATGGGTGTGAGATTGTTGCCAAATGTAAACTAGATTATTGACTCTAGTGCAAGTGGGAGACTGTTGGAATTATGCCCTAGAGGCAATAATAAAGATGTTATTATTATAATTCTTGTTCATGATAATGTTTATATTCCATGCTAGAATTGTATTAAGCGGAAACTTTAATACTTGTGTGGTTTGTGAACAACACTGTGTCCCTAGTACGCCTCTATGGACTAGCTCATTGATTAATGATGGTTAAGGTTTCCTAACCATGGACATGAGTTGTCGATTAATAATGAGATCATATCATTGGGAGAATGATATGATGGACAAACCCAAACTAAGCGAAACAATTAGATCGTGTCATCGTGTTCATCTTTGCAAAGCTTTTCTTATGTAAAATATTGTATTCCTTAGACCATGAGATAATACAACTCCCTGGTATCGGAAGAAAGCTTTGAGGTCATCAAACGTCATCCTATGAGAGGGTGATCATAAAGGTGTCTCTCAGGTGATCGGAAAGTATCTGTTGGGTTGTATGTATCGAGATGGGATTTGTTCCTCCCAAGTCGGAGAGATATACTTCGGGCCCACTCGGTAGTCTATATCAACACCGCTTGCAAGCATGTGGTTAAGGAGTTAATCACAAAGTGATATCGGATTACGGAACGAGTAAAGTACTTGCTGTGAACGAGATTGGACTAGGTATGACGGTACCGACGATCAAATCTCGGGCAAGTAAAATATCGCGAGACGAAGGGAATATATATATGGGATTGATTGAATCCTGGCATCGTGGTTCATCCGATATGATCATCGATGAATGTGTGGGAGTCAATATGGGTTTCCAGACCCCGCTGTTGATTATTGATAGAAGATCATGTCTGCATATTCTCGAACCCGAAGGCTCACACACTTAACGTGTCTCCACGCTAGGATAGATTGGATAATTGGTTTATGAGTTTTTGTTCGGAGTCTCGGATGGGATCCGAGACATCACGAGAGGTTCTGGAATGGTCCGGAGAATAAGATTCATATAAGGCAGTGCAGTTTTTGGAGTTCGGAATTGTTCTGGGTTAATCGGTATTGTACCGGAAGCTTCTAGAACCTTATGGAAGGGGACCAACGTGGCCCCACCTTCCGGGAGCGGGCATGGGCCTATGAGGGAGTGCCCTGGCCGCATTGGGCCAGGGGCACAAGGCCCCATAGGGCCCAGCCGGCCAAGAAGGGATAAACCCTAATTGGAGCTTCTAGAAGGGGGGGTTTCCTTGCCCCCCACTCTTCCTCCTTGGCCGTCGGCCTTGGCTTGGGGGAGGGGATAGGGCTGCCGCCCACCCCTCTATATAAAGAGGGCTGGGGCGCACCACCCCCACACACCTTCCCCTCAAGCCAGTCGCCCTGCTGCCCTCCTCTCTCTCTCCCTCCCGACTGCGTGTAGGCGAAGCCCTGCTGCAGAAACTCTCCACCAATTGCACCGCGCCGTCGCGTTGTAGATCCAACCCATCTCTCCACCATACTTGCTGGACCAAGGAAGGAGGAGACGTCGAGGTGCTGCACGTGTGCATCTCACGGAGGCATCGCCACTTGTGGTGCTAGATCGGATCGGATCGCGAGGAGGAGAAGCGAGTACGACTACATCACCCACATTCCGATGAACGTTCCGCTGTGCGAATCTTCAAGGGTATGAAGATCTAATCCAATCTCTCTCGTTGTTTGCATCTCCTAGATTAGATCTTGGCTTCCCTCTGTTCGCATCCGTAGAAAATTTTGATTTACTATGCCGCGAAACCCTTCATAATCACTAAGCATAATGCTAAAACAACACCTAGCATGTCATGCTAAACTCTAAGTCACAGTCAATGCAAGCTCCTCTTGCACTTCAAGAAAGAACTTACTACTCCTTTCCAAACACGAAGCAAACTTATTTGCAAAACAACACAACGAGAATGGGGGTCCAAACTACTAAATCAAACTAAACAAACTAAGCAAAGCAAACTAAAACTAAGACGCTCCAAGAACAACACAACCGTGCATGAAACAATAAAAACGAAGTGTCTAGACAGACCTGAGCTTTTTATTGATGAAGAAGGGGATGCGTTGGGCATCCCCAAGCTTTGTCGCTTGTACCTCTTGGATATTTCTTGGGCTGACACCATGGTGGCATCCCCAAGATTTAGCTTTTGTCCATTCTTCATCTCATTGCATCATTCTTTCTTTATACCTGAAATTTTTCCTTCATACAAAACTTCACACAATCTTCATTAGCAACATTAGCTTATTCAAAAGATATTAGAACACTAGCAAAGCTTTGGAACAGCAAGTCTTTTCACTAAAAACACAAGCTACTGTATTAACTCCTTCAAAGAAACTCAATTTACTTGAAGAGAGCTCAAAAAGGAATCAATAAGAAGCAAATGCAAATAATGGCAGAAATCTGTCAAAACAGACCAGAAGGTAGAAACCGATTTTATCAAAATTATTATGTTGCTCAAATCAAAAAGTGTTGAACTAAATAAAGTTATCTAACATACTGGGGGATTTATTCATAAATTTTGAGCCCAATCCGAGTTACAGAGCCTCCTCACGGATTTTTTTTGGTGGAGGACAGTAATCTGTTTCAGGACAGTAACTCCCTAAATCTTACTTCCCTCTCATTAGAGGTCATTATTGGTACAAAAAGCAAACAAAAAGGATAAGGAGAGGTCATTACTGAAGTAATAACTTCCAAGACTCAATAAAACTCTTGGGTTATCTCCCAACAAGTACTTTTCTTTAACGCCTTTAAGTTAGGCACAAGAAGCAAGAAGAATCAAGTATTTTCAAATAAAGAATTGCCCCTCTTGTTCCTTATTTTCTTACCTTTCTTTTTCTCCTTGGGGAAGATACGATTGCTTACCGGGGGAGCAAAGTACATGATGCCTTTTACCACATCTATTACTGCCCCAAGGTGTTTCATTAGAGTTCATTTTGGCAAAGGTGGGCAAGCCAAAAACAGCAGCAACTAGAGCAGGAACTAATTTTTTGTGTTTTCGAAAAAGGCAAGCAAACCAAACTAGACTAATTTTTTTTAGTTTTTTTTTGAAAAGAGGCAAACAAAACCAAGAAAAAGAAATAGAGCAAACTAAAAACAAAATAAAGAGAGAGGAAGTGAAGGACTCCCCTTGTGAAGACGTCCTTAGCCCCCCGGCAACGGCGCCAGAAAACTTGTTGATGACTCCTTGGTGGCGCCAGAGAACTTGGTGCTTGATGTGGAGTCTTGTTGGGAACCACAAGAGCAAGGTGTGAAGAGTACAACAGCAAGTTTTCCCTTAGTTGAGACCGAGGTTATCGAAACAGTAGGAGGAAGGAAACGTCACACAGGTGTGGCAAGCAACGCGGAGACCTGCACAACACAAACTCAAGACTTTGCCCCAACGAATCAGTGAGGTTGTCAAGCTCACCAGTTTCTGTAACAAAGGATTAAACGTATTGTGTGGAAGGTAATGGTTTCCAGCAAGTAAACAAGTAGCAGTGGAAGATGTATCAATGGTAAAGATTGGACCGGGGTCCATAGTTCATTAGAGGTGCTCTCCTTAGATAAACAACATGGCATGAAGGGTAAACAAATTACAGCGGGGCAATTGACATGAACTGAGCAAGGCATAACAATGTAATTACTAGCCAGAAAGATCCTATGAGGTTGATTGGGCAATACAACAATATACATAGACCGTCATCCAACTGCATCTATGACTAGAAGTCCACCTTCAGGTTATCATCCGAACCCCCTCCAGTATTAAGTTGCAAGCAACAAACAACTTCTTTAAGCAAAGTGTGTAAGGTAAACAGTCCACATATTCTATGAATAAGAGACCATTGTTTTCTCCCTAGTAGCAACAACACATCTACAAACGAAGAGATTTCTGTCACTTCCCTTGGAAACTAGAGGCATGAACCCACTATCGAGCATAAATACCCCCTCTTGGATTCACTAGCAACTACTTGGCCAAGATAACCACTAGAAACGGAGAGCATGCAAGATCACAAACAACACAGACATGATAGAATCATAAAGATAAAACCATTAATCTAACCAACATAATAATCTCAATATCCATCGGATCCCCGCAAACACAACATGCATGATTACAAATAGATTAGATCTTGATCATGAACGGAGCTCACAAGATCTATACATGAAAGCAAAAAGGAGGAGATACAACCATCTAGCTACTACATGGACCCATAGTCCAAGGTGGAACTACTCACGAATCATACCGGAGAGAAGGCCTCCGGGATGATTTCCCCTCCGGCAGGGTGCGGTGACCCAGCATACCACTACATGTGTAGTACACTATAGTCGTTGACATGACATCCACAGAACACCATTCCGTAAATATCACATCCCTCAGAGTGGTACAACAGAAACATTGCGGGTCCATATTACAAACATACACACGTTATTATTATTAAAATACCGGAAGTTCAAGACTTCCATACGATTCAACTTACAAACCAAAATATAAGTGTTTCAGCGATAGTTTCAAATTTAAAACTTAAACTCCAAATTGAGCTCAACAACTTATTGCTATATATTGTTCATGTTGCTCGGCTCAAGTGGTTACTATAACTATAGTAATTATTCGGACTCTTGGAACTCTCCTCCGTAGACGATGTCGTAGTCCTCCCCTTCTACGGCTCCATACAGGTTGGGCTCTTCATAGAAGACCTCCTCTTGACTCTCAGATGCATACATTGGAGTATCTTCGGGATTCTTAGAGTCTAAGCAAGGATTCAAAGGAAAGGATGAGTAATAGCATTACCAGTAAATTCATTATATGCAAGGTAGGAAGTTTGGTGCTCTATCTACCACCTCGGACTATCAGTCTTTGGCACTATGCAATTTTTCGTAAATCTTTCTTCAAAGGTTGATTTTCTTATAAAAATCTATGACCATCAGCCTTCACAGGTTGACCAGAACTTTCATGGAGTTCCTTTCCTGCTGCGTTCGTAGCTCCTTCCCGGAACAGGGAGTAACAAGTTACAATTCTTACACTCTGCAGAGGTGCGTTACTTTACCCATGAGAGATCAACTCCTTGTTGCACAACTTGACGTACTTTCGCATCCACAATTCCATTATGTGGGGACCAGTAGTTGGTCCAAGCCAATCACTGCCCTCTCCGCGACCTCATATGTCTACACGATCCTTCGGGGCTGGCTCACCTTCGTTAAGCCCCCTTTCGGGCAGGCTAAAACCCTGATGAGTTCCCGAAGACTCTATGACCTAGTGATGCCCGGAATAGTACCATTTACATGGAATATATCCCTAAACACCATTCATAGATAATCTAGACACCAAAAGTGTGGGGCGTAAGGGTTCCCACCCATATGCTGGATCCGCACAAGGAATCACAACGTCACGTTAAGGTCGTCTTGCATCCATACAAGAGGAAAAATATACAGCTGACTTCTCCGTCCCATTCCAAATCTCATGATTAACGCGTAATATACGGCGCTAGAATCACTGATGTCATGGGTTATTAATCCCTAATTGTCCATCATTATTGCAATTAGAACCCTAAGTTCTATTGCTTCATCATATCATCACTTAGGATGATATCTAATGATTTAGTATCTTGAGAAAATAATGTTTTCTTTTTCAATAATATAGATGATAACACACAATTCGCAAATACTTTGATAAAGACTCTTCAAAGGACATGAGCAAGTGATGAACTTGCCTTGTGATGGCAAGGTAGTGAAGTCTGATGCTTGCACTTGACCTTGAGCTTCTATGTCTACAAAAACATCATTATTGCCCGGTAAGGACAATATTTAAAGAAGCAAAATGCTTATGCAAAAGTAATGTAATGCATTATTTAACTTTATATGTATTTTTCCCCATTATTTAAATTATAGAAAAAATCCCTTTTTCATAATTAAGGATTTATAAATATTAATTCTTTTAATATTTATTGAATATTGTACTCTTTATTTTATTTCCTTTTATTTGAATTTTATTGATTTAATAATTTATTTAAGAATTATTATTTGAATACCAAAAATTGTTATGAAATATTTGTTTAGTATTTTCTAAAATACTATAATACTAATATATAATGAAAGTGATTTTTATCATCTTTCAATAATTTGTAAAATTCCATAAGGAATATTTAAATTACAAAATTCTTAATAAAAATTATATGTTTAAAATTTTATTTCTTAATTTATTTGGATATGAATCCAAAAATATTTTATTTATAATTTTTGGATTTTTATTTTATTTTCTAGAATTTATTTAATTTAAGGGGCATTTTGGTATTTTTCCATTTATTAAAACAGTCTCTAAATGATTTGGGCTGGCTATTTGGGTTTTTTGGGCCCTTGTGGCCCTGTAGGGAAAATTCAAGACAACACCCCGAAGGGTTCTTGGCCCAACCTAGCCCATCACTCGCTGTCTCTCTCTCTCGAGCTCACCTCTCTCCTTCTCCTCCCCCGACCCCGTGGTCAGCGGTGTCACCACCGGGGATTCACGCCGCCGTGGACCTCCCTGGCCGCTGCCGTGGTGTAGGATGAGGTTGTCGGCCCCGCTCTTCCCTCATGTCCAATTCTATTTGGACCAGGAGCTCTCCTGCGGCCAGATCGATGCCGTTCCGAACCCTAGGGTTTGGGGTTGGCGTTGGTGCTGACGCCGCCGCTGCTGTCGTGTGCCATGGTGATGCTCCTCACGCCCAGGCGTGGCTATGGTCGCCGCCGTGGCGTTGTGTGGGTTACAGCGCCCTCTTGGGGTGCTCCCCATGCCGCCATGTTCGTCGGCCTTCTCTGCTTCCTCTTCTATTCTTCAGCGAGGACCTTTCGTAAGTTGTTCCTCTCCCTCTCGTGCTCTCTGCACTAGGCCATCCCATGCTAGATGTTGGTACTGGCCATTCCTGGCTAGGGTCATGTCACATCCCAAGATTTTCCAAATCTTGTAATGTGAAAATAAATCAATAAAATAAAACTTTGTTTGATTTTCAGAGCCAGAAGAAACTTTTTGAATTTAAATGGAACCTCAAACCCATTGGAATTAAATAAAATCCTAAAAGGATTTAAAAATATAAACATTTTTAAATAAAGGAAAATAAATATTTTGGAAATAGTATTTGGATCCTTAAAATAAAGGATTTGGTATTCAAAAAGAAAAGATGGATTTAAATAAAGATTATTTTATAAAACCAAGTAAAACCTTGGCCAAGCTTGTGAATTAAAAACATTTTTATTTTAAAGAAAATAGCAAAGGTTTAATTAAAAATAATAAAGGGTTGTGTAAATAAAATAATAAGGATTTTATATCCAACTTTATTTAATAAAAGGTTTTACCATTTTAAACAACAAAGCTTATTAAATTATTTTAAATAAGTTTTCCAAGTATTTTATATTCCCTAATAAAACCTACTAAAGTGTTTTGGCTTTATTTTAGATTGTAAAATAAATATTTTTCAATAAAGCAAACCTTAGTTGGTTTAATAGTGAAAGACTATTTTATTTAATTACTAATGGACCCTAAAATAAGAGATTATTGTTTTAAAACAAATCTTTCAAATATTCTTTATTTTCAAATAAACCTACTGTTTTAGAATTGAAAGTGTTTTCAAATGAGAATTATTATTAAATAAATCAAACCATGTTAAATAAATAAAACTCCATTTTATTTAATTAAGGAATGGATTAATAAAGTTATTATTATTTTAATTTGGACTTTTGACCACATCACTAAACAAAACTATTTTCAATATTACAAATTTGAGTGTTGTTTGAATTATTTTGGTTGATGATTATTTGATTGGAAATTCAAAACAGAAATTCAAATTAGAAAAAGAAAAGCATTCAGTATAAAAAAATAGAACAAAACAGCCCAGCCAAACAGGCCCAGCTCCAGCCCATCTAGCCCACCTCCTCTCCCGAACCGTTTTCTTTCCCACTCAGAACTGCACCCTCCCAGCAACCGACAAGTGGACCCCGCCTGAAACGTTTTTTCCCACTGACGCTGGACCCCACTCTACCCTGTTCATCGTTCTCCCCGCGACTCCTTCTCCCCTCACTGCGCGGCCGTTTCTGCCGTTGAAGCTGCGGCTTAAATTCGCGTTAACCACGGCCTTTACTCCCCCTGCGACGACGCCTACTTAAACGCCAGCGACTTCTCCTCCATTTCCCCCAGACCACCCCCTCTCTCTGCCCCCAGGCCGAGCAAATTTCGACCAGGAACGCCTCTGCTCCGACGATGTTCCGGTGACGATTCCGGCAACACGACACCACCCCGAGCCCTCCCAAGCACCCTGGAAGCTTCCCCACTCCCATACCTTCCTCCCTGTACCAACCATTCATCCGCGGGTGTCCCAGGAAGCCGTCTTGGACCAAGCACAGAAGCGCCGCCGTCTGTCCTCTACTCCGGCAAAGCATACTGGTAAGAGCCGACCACCCCAAGCCCTATAGTTCACGCTCACAGCTCCGCCATGGTCTCCCGCGACTAACCATGCTCTCGGTTTGCCCTCTCGAGATCTACAGCGACGCTAGCGACGACGACCACGACGACCACCGTCTGCCTCCAACTCCGACAGCGTTTCCAGGTGAAATCCGACGCCCCTCCGCTCCTCGATCATGCGAGCATATTCGCCTCGGACCTACGCACCTAACCATATTCCTGACTTGCCTTAGGGTGATCTGCAGCGTCGACTTCAACCAGAACCAGAGCCGCTCGACGCCGTTTCCAACTCCGGTGAGAAATTGCCGCAACCCTAGTGCGCCCCGAGCCACACCGACCACACGACGTGCTTCACCATAGCTCTGCGATCAAGGTGAGCATCCTCCCCTCTCTCCTAACGTTCTGTTTTGCCGAGCGCCGCCGCAATCTGACCGCCGCCGCCGCTAGCCACCGCCGGCGCCGCTCGCGAATGGTCGAGCGCGCGAACACCGTTGGATCCTTATCCAACGCCTGTGATAGAACACTTAAGCCGCGAAGGGGTACGTTATCTGGACCACCCGATCTGACTTAATCCAACGCCCCACAACGTGATCCACCCCGAACCGGTACCGTCCAACCAGAGCGTGCCGCGTGTCACCTATCTCGTTTTTAAAGAAATTTGAATCTGATTTAACTACAAACTTCAAACCTCTATAACTTTTGATCCACACGTCCAAATTTGACAAATTTTATATCAATGAATTCAGGAGAACAAGCCCTAACCAACCCTACCCTTAGTTTTGAAAATAGTAACTGTTAGCTTGTTGGAAATTTCAGAAACTTTTGTGTACTTATTTAGAGTATAAAAATTGTTTAAAAATTGATTTTAGGATTAAATCTTTTGCAAAATGGATTTGTGTGACCTTACTGACCCTAGGAACCAACCCTTGGTGTTAGAAATGATTTTAGTAAAATTTAGCTAGATTACTTGACTTAGCCATTTTCTAGCCAAATAAAGATAATGGATTTTGTTATAAAAATGTTTATGAAAAGGAAAACTTTGGGAAAATGTTTTAGACCAAACTTACTGACCCAAAAACACCAAGCCTTGCCAAGGGCAACTCACTTGGTGAAAAACCTAAGGTTTTGTTTTGATAAGAATAAATTTTCACCACATAAAATGATGAATGAATTTAAAATGGTCTTAGGATAAAACCCAATTACAAATAACTTTGCCATTTTGGTAAATGACCAATGTGGACCTTACAAAGTTTATAAACCTAGAAGAGACCAACTTTGCAATAGAACCCTCTTTTTACAAGACTTAGGAACCATTGCTTTGTGTATGTGAATTATTGTTTGAATGTTGGAATGTTAGTTGATTTGGTGATTGCTTGTTTGATTGTAGTGAAAATAGCAAAGTGTGAAAACTAGCAAGATCAAGAAGTGACTATCATTCCCTAAACCAAAAAGGCAAGTTACACTCTCATACAAAAGTCCTACTATTTTTATCACTATACTTAGTGGATTTTGAAAATATGCATGAAAAGATATTTTTTTAGTTAAGCTATGCTAAATCCTAATAGGATTCCCTATACACTCCTTAGTGAAAATATTTATGTTGTACATGCTTAGCCATGCTATGTTTTGAAAAGAGATATATGTTGAGATTTTACAAAAGGTTGAGAAAAGGACTTGTGTTTTACATAATAAAACAAGGACTCAATGAACCACCTAGGTGGTGGCTACTTTAAGTTTTGGAGAAGGTGGCAACAAAAGGGAACCATGTCTATGGCAATCACTTTGTGTTGTGCTCCAAAAAGAAAACCACCTAGGAAACTTAGAGATCAAACATGCTTCTCCAATTGTGGCTTCCATGTACAACCACATGCTATTATGGCTCTGGCTTAGTCAATTACATTAGGAAGACCCATGCATTGTCTTTAGTTACTGGACATGGGGATCTGGAATGCTTCATGGGGGCTGAAGACAAAGCTAGCAATGATGTATGGGAGGACCTTTTGGAAAGACTTCGTCACATTCTCAATCTGCCAGTATTCCATCTTGGTGAGCACTAATCCAGTAGGCCACTGGTGGCAACAAGATGGGATTGTGTCTTGTGGGTAAAGTGTACTCCTTCTGCAGAAGTTAACAAAATCTAAGTACTTAGCCGTGTCCCCGGTTATGGACAATACTGAGCAACTAAAGTTTGAACTGTGGGAGATCTCGACATTCCAACTTCTAATATAAAAACTTGATGCCCTTGTGTGTCTACCAAGGAATTCAAAGAGATTTAAAGCTTGTTGCACTTGGGGTTACCAAGGTGCTCAAGAGCATGATGTACTTGGGGCTTTACCAAGGAACTCATGAGTTTTGATAAAACTTGTTGCACTTGGGGTTACCAAGGTGCTCAAGAGATTTTGACAAGGATTTGAACACTTGAGTTTCTACCAAGGAGTTCAAGGAACTTGGAAAAGAGAATTGACAAAAGACTTTAAAACCCTTTTGAAAAGATAGGATAAAATATTGCTTTATGCAAATAAGCCTCAAAACCCTACTTAGCCAAATATGCATATAATGATAGGATCCACTCTTATTATACATAAAAGTGAAACTTGCCAATACAATTCAAAATGTATTGACCCTTGTGGCTGTAACTTGTAATGTTGCAGGTTGATTGTTTTAAAAATGAAGATTGTTTGATTGACTAGTACTACAAGTCTACAACCAACATCTGCCTGTGGCACTTTGAAGATGATGGACCCATACTTATAGTTATTCTGCTGCAAATGTAATGTAATAGCCAAATGAGCTATATTTGATGTAATAAACTTATGTTACTCCTGGTTATAAATTTATATTATGACCTTTGTATCTTGATATTACATCTTAATTGTGGATGCTAGCTATTGATCCAGGGACTAGCATTGTAAAACACAGGAGGACTCTACCTTATTGGGTTGGGACCTCTACAGATGGTATCAGAGCATTGTGTTGCCTGTAGGATTTGTAAACCCTAGGATTGGACAAAAACCCTTAGAAAAATAGGAGTTGTATCTTGTTCCAAAAACTTATTTACAAAACAAACTTGTATACTCTTTCCTCAAACCATTTTGGTTTCAAGTCTACACCTCTTCTACTTCAACATGATGGAAAAACCTACCCATGGCCAAAGACTACACCATGTGCAAAGGACTTCTTCAATTTCTTCAACTCTAATGACTTCAACTTCTTCAACTCTAATGACTTCAACATCTTCAACTCTAATGACTTCAACATCTTCAGCATATTCACCAAGGACTTGCAACTTGGAAACTACTAAGGACCACAAGTGAAACAAGGAAATCTTACTCAAGAATTAGAGACTGAGGGAATGCAAAATAAGAAGGAGCCATCCACAACTTTGAAGTTTTGCAACCAAGAGTTTTTCTCAAGGAAATTAAGATCACATGTAAGAAGAAGCAACCAATAATGATGGAAAGATCACAAGTAAACCATATAGATGGACCACCATATGTTAGTCAAATCAAAACCACCAACTTATGTGGTGTGACAAAAATATTTTGTTGACTAAGTATGTGCTTGAACTTTGTTGTTTGAGTGAAAGGATTGTTTTTGATTGCATGCACATTGTTTGTGTAAATTGTGATGTGTGTGATTAGAAATAATTCTTTAGAAGTATCTTGCTTATTCTAAACTCCCTTCAAACCCAAACAGATGACTTCTCCAAAGGACTCCAAGGTTGATGACACCAACACCAACCAAGCTGATAGCATGAGAGAGCTCATAGCAACCCAACACCAGTTGAATCAACTAACAGCTCAGTTCCTAATCAACAATAGTGATAAGGATCCAGCACTCCAAAGATTCTTGGAAGAGCAGTCTCAACTGATGCTTAAGGTGACTAATCAAATGATTAGCATAGAAGAAAGCTATCCACAGAGAGTTTATGATAACAGGGATGAAAGGAATGTTGTTCTAGATGGAGCCCCGGCTTGCATTATTTGTGGAGACAAGGATCATACCTCCAAGGAACATGAAGGACAATGCCCCAATTGTGAAGAAGATCATCCTGTTGGACAATGTCCTACCTCTCAAGCTACTTGCTACCTTTGTGAAGGAAGTGATCATACTCCAGGTCTATGTCCCATCTATGCCATGGTGGAACAAAGACTACAAGAAGGATCCAAGTCTACCAAAGGAAAAGGACCACTCCTACATCCAAACAAGACAACCCAATTCAAAGGATCAAGGAAAATCAAGAAACCCAAGCAAGACATGAGCCTTGTGCAATGTCGAAAATGTAAGGAAATGGGACACTACTCCAGTGGATGCCCAGAGAACAAGAAGAATAAAGAGATTGACCAAGTGTGGTGCAACAACTGCAAAGAACCAGGCCACTATGTAGCAACTTGCCCACAGGAACAACGCAAAGAACTTATGGACATTAATTGTTTCAACTGCAAGAATCCAGGACACTATGCAAGCAACTGTCCAGAAAGGATGAAAAACAAGTTGAACAAGCCTATGGAGAAACTCAACCTTGGCCCATGAGTCAAGTGTAGAAACAAAGCAAAAGTTTGCTTAGAAAAGTTTTTCCAGGACCCAAGAAGGCCAATATGTAATTTTTGTTTGAAAATTTTTAAGGGTGGTAGTACCCTAGTTGATTGAACTTGCTTGTAACCCTACCTTCCCAAATCTCGGGACGAGATTTATTTTAAGGGTGGTAGCCTGTCACATCCCAAGATTTTCCAAATCTTGTAATGTGAAAATAAATCAATAAAATAAAACTTTGTTTGATTTTCAGAGCCAGAAGAAACTTTTTGAATTTAAATGGAACCTCAAACCCATTGGAATTAAATAAAATCCTAAAAGGATTTAAAAATATAAACATTTTTAAATAAAGGAAAATAAATATTTTGGAAATAGTATTTGGATCCTTAAAATAAAGGATTTGGTATTCAAAAAGAAAAGATGGATTTAAATAAAGATTATTTTATAAAACCAAGTAAAACCTTGGCCAAGCTTGTGAATTAAAAACATTTTTATTTTAAAGAAAATAGCAAAGGTTTAATTAAAAATAATAAAGGGTTGTGTAAATAAAATAATAAGGATTTTATATCCAACTTTATTTAATAAAAGGTTTTACCATTTTAAACAACAAAGCTTATTAAATTATTTTAAATAAGTTTTCCAAGTATTTTATATTCCCTAATAAAACCTACTAAAGTGTTTTGGCTTTATTTTAGATTGTAAAATAAATATTTTTCAATAAAGCAAACCTTAGTTGGTTTAATAGTGAAAGACTATTTTATTTAATTACTAATGGACCCTAAAATAAGAGATTATTGTTTTAAAACAAATCTTTCAAATATTCTTTATTTTCAAATAAACCTACTGTTTTAGAATTGAAAGTGTTTTCAAATGAGAATTATTATTAAATAAATCAAACCATGTTAAATAAATAAAACTCCATTTTATTTAATTAAGGAATGGATTAATAAAGTTATTATTATTTTAATTTGGACTTTTGACCACATCACTAAACAGAACTATTTTCAATATTACAAATTTGAGTGTTGTTTGAATTATTTTGGTTGATGATTATTTGATTGGAAATTCAAAACAGAAATTCAAATTAGAAAAAGAAAAGCATTCAGTATAAAAAAAAATAGAACAAAACAGCCCAGCCAAACAGGCCCAGCTCCAGCCCATCTAGCCCACCTCCTCTCCCGAACTGTTTTCTTTCCCACTCAGAACTGCACCCTCCCAGCAACCGACAAGTGGACCCGCCTGAAACGTTTTTTCCCACTGACGCTGGACCCCACTCTACCCTGTTCATCGTTCTCCCCGCGACTCCTTCTCCCCTCACTGCGCGGCCGTTTCTGCCGTTGAAGCTGCGGCTTAAATTCGCGTTAACCACGGCCTTTACTCCCCCTGCGACGACGCCTACTTAAACGCCAGCGACTTCTCCTCCATTTCCCCCAGACCACCCCCTCTCTCTGCCCCCAGGCCGAGCAAATTTCGACTAGGAACGCCTCTGCTCCGACGATGTTCCGGTGACGATTCCGGCAACACGACACCACCCCGAGCCCTCCCAAGCACCCTGGAAGCTTCCCCACTCCCATACCTTCCTCCCTGTACCAACCATTCATCCGCGGGTGTCCCAGGAAGCCGTCTTGGACCAAGCACAGAAGCGCCGCCGTCTGTCCTCTACTCCGGCAAAGCATACTGGTAAGAGCCGACCACCCCAAGCCCTATAGTTCACGCTCACAGCTCCGCCATGGTCTCCCGCGACTAACCATGCTCTCGGTTTGCCCTCTCGAGATCTACAGCGACGCCAGCGACGACGACCACGACGACCACCGTCTGCCTCCAACTCCGACAGCGTTTCCAGGTGAAATCCGACGCCCCTCCGCTCCTCGATCATGCGAGCATATTCGCCTCGGACCTACGCACCTAACCATATTCCTGACTTGCCTTAGGGTGATCTGCAGCGTCGACTTCAACCAGAACCAGAGCTGCTCGACGCCGTTTCCAACTCCGGTGAGAAATTGCCGCAACCCTAGTGCGCCCCGAGCCACACCGACTACACGACGTGCTTCACCATAGCTCTGCGATCAAGGTGAGCATCCTCCCCTCTCTCCTAACGTTCTGTTTTGCCGAGCGCCGCCGTAATCTGACCGCCGCCGCCGCTAGCCACCGCCGGCGCCGCTCGCGAATGGTCGAGCGCGCGAACACCGTTGGATCCTTATCCAACGCCTGTGATAGAACACTTAAGCCGTGAAGGGGTACGTTATCTGGACCACCCGATCTGACTTAATCCAACGCCCCACAGCGTGATCCACCCCGAACCGGTACCGTCCAACCAGAGCGTGCCGCGTGTCACCTATCTCGTTTTTAAAGAAATTTGAATCTGATTTAACTACAAACTTCAAACCTCTATAACTTTTGATCCACACGTCCAAATTTGACAAATTTTATATCAATGAATTCAGGAGAACAAGCCCTAACCAACCCTACCCTTAGTTTTGAAAATAGTAACTGTTAGCTTGTTGGAAATTTTAGAAACTTTTGTGTACTTATTTAGAGTATAAAAATTGTTTAAAAATTGATTTTAGGATTAAATCTTTTGCAAAATGGATTTGTGTGACCTTACTGACCCTAGGAACCAACCCTTGGTGTTAGAAATGATTTTAGTAAAATTTAGGTAGATTACTTGACTTAGCCATTTTCTAGCCAAATAAAGAGAATGGATTTTGTTATAAAAATGTTTATGAAAAGGAAAACTTTGGGAAAATGTTTTAGACCAAAGTTACTGACCCAAAAACACCAAGCCTTGCCAAGGGCAACTCACTTGGTGAAAAACCTAAGGTTTTGTTTTGATAAGAATAAATTTTCACCACATAAAATGATGAATGAATTTAAAATGGTCTTAGGATAAAACCCAATTACAAATAACTTTGCCATTTTGGTAAATGACCAATGTGGACCTTACAAAGTTTATAAACCTAGAAGAGACCAACTTTGCAATAGAACCCTCTTTTTACAAGACTTAGGAACCATTGCTTTGTGTATGTGAATTATTGTTTGAATGTTGGAATGTTAGTTGATTTGGTGATTGCTTGTTTGATTGTAGTGAAAATAGCAAAGTGTGAAAACTAGCAAGATCAAGAAGTGACTATCATTCCCTAAACCAAAAAGGCAAGTTACACTCTCATACAAAAGTCCTACTATTTTTATCACTATACTTAGTGGATTTTGAAAATATGCATGAAAAGATATTTTTTTAGTTAAGCTATGCTAAATCCTAATAGGATTCCCTATACACTCCTTAGTGAAAATATTTATGTTGTACATGCTTAGCCATGCTATGTTTTGAAAAGAGATATATGTTGAGATTTTACAAAAGGTTGAGAAAAGGACTTGTGTTTTACATAATAAAACAAGGACTCAATGAACCACCTAGGTGGTGGCTACTTTAAGTTTTGGAGAAGGTGGCAACAAAAGGGAACCATGTCTATGGCAATCACTTTGTGTTGTGCTCCAAAAAGAAAACCACCTAGGAAACTTAGAGATCAAACATGCTTCTCCAATTGTGGCTTCCATGTACAACCACATGCTATTATGGCTCTGGCTTAGTCAATTACATTAGGAAGACCCATGCATTGTCTTTAGTTACTGGACATGGGGATCTGGAATGCTTCATGGGGGCTGAAGACAAAGCTAGCAATGATGTATGGGAGGACCTTTTGGAAAGACTTCGTCACATTCTCAATCTGCCAGTACTCCATCTTGGTGAGCACTAATCCAGTAGGCCACTGGTGGCAACAAGATGGGATTGTGTCTTGTGGGTAAAGTGTACTCCTTCTGCAGAAGTTAACAAAATCTAAGTACTTAGCCGTGTCCCCGGTTATGGACAATACTGAGCAACTAAAGTTTGAACTATGGGAGATCTCGACATTCCAACTTCTAATATAAAAACTTGATGCCCTTGTGTGTCTACCAAGGAATTCAAAGAGATTTAAAGCTTGTTGCACTTGGGGTTACCAAGGTGCTCAAGAGCATGATGTACTTGGGGCTTTACCAAGGAACTCATGAGTTTTGATAAAACTTGTTGCACTTGGGGTTACCAAGGTGCTCAAGAGATTTTGACAAGGATTTGAACACTTGAGTTTCTACCAAGGAGTTCAAGGAACTTGGAAAAGAGAATTGACAAAAGACTTTAAAACCCTTTTGAAAAGATAGGATAAAATATTGCTTTATGCAAATAAGCCTCAAAACCCTACTTAGCCAAATATGCATATAATGATAGGATCCACTCTTATTATACATAAAAGTGAAACTTGCCAATACAATTCAAAATGTATTGACCCTTGTGGCTGTAACTTGTAATGTTGCAGGTTGATTGTTTTAAAAATGAAGATTGTTTGATTGACTAGGACTACAAAGTCTACAACCAACATCTGCCTGTGGCACTTTGAAGATGATGGACCCATACTTATAGTTATTCCGCTGCAAATGTAATGTAATAGCCAAATGAGCTATATTTGATGTAATAAACTTATGTTACTCCTGGTTATAAATTTATATTATGAGCTTTGTATCTTGATATTACATCTTAACTGTGGATGCTAGCTATTGATCCAGGGACTAGCATTGTAAAACACAGGAGGACTCTACCTTATTGGGTTGGGACCTCTACAGGTCATATCCTGATTAGGATTCTTGGTTCAGCTTAGGGTTCAAATCCCTCTGTTGATTAAATATTTGATGAATTGGATCATGTATTGATGATCCCTGGAAGCAATACTTGGGAAATCTAGTAGTTTAATAGCTCACCACTGTCATTACTTGGTTAATGACAATGAGTGTTGTGTGATGAAGTCCCTCTCTTAGTACTTTTGACTTAAGAATTCATATATAGCTTGAGATCAAAATGGTCTCTTACAGTGATGATATATATATATATATGAATATTCCTGGTTATGATTCCTGTGATTAAGAACATGAAAATGATTAATAGTTGGTTGGTTGTATCTGTGAAGATTAGATGCTTAACCTTCTTAGTTTAGAACTGTTCTTGTGACACCATCCTTGTATGGCACACACGATTAGATTCTATTACAAGGTTTGGTCTTGTTCAAGCTTAAAATTGGCTTGGCATTATATATAAGTGGAATTCTCTTTCCTTGCATCCCTAGAATCCATGATGTTGGTCTGAGGTTTAGGGATTTAGACCTTTATCTTGTTGATTCACATGGATTGGGTTCTGGTAGTGATACCAACTACTGTTTCTTGAATCAAAGTTGGGGAAAGATGCTTGTAAGCTTGATAACTTATATGGATCCATAAGATAAATTCTAAGGTGCTACTCCTATTGAAGAGATGTTCCTAGAGGTTTAGTTCTTGGCTATATTCATTCTTGAATTGAAATATAGCTTGATAGCTTAGATCAATGATGTTGTCCTGAGATCTAAGTTGGATTTTTATAGTTTTCTGGTTGCTTTTAGTGTTTAAAACTTCAGTGATGGATTCACCCCACTTGGGTGTTATTTGAGAATTTGAGTAAGAGACAAATTATGAATACTTGTCTAATCTTAGACAGAAAGATCATGTGATTGTCTATTTTACTCACCACTATCATTTGATGTTGGGGTTGCTAGTGGTTGATCTTGTGCTAACTTGATCTGATGCTCTCCTGGTATTTCCAGATCCTGGCTTGTCCTTGATATAGCCCTTCACCTCCTGGTCCTGATGGCTTGATCTTGGTCTTGCTATCCACCTGATCCACCCCGTCCTTATATCACCATTTTGGTGATGTGATCTAAGGTTTTGATTGGTGTGATCTTGCTAAGCTTTGGCTTGGTTTAGCTGTTGGCTGCTGTTCTTGCTGTGTATGAACAAGAAAGTGGTGTGGGTTGGCTTGCCACGGCTGTGTTGATGGGTTTTGTGTGATTGAGATATTTCTGTGGTGCTGACAGCACACACACACCATGCAGTTTGGTGTGTGTGCTGCCTATGTGGCTGCTGCACAACTTGTGGATATGTTCTGAATGTGAGAGTTACTTTTATCAAGTTACCTTTTACTTGGCTGGTGAAACTTGCCCCTCCTTGCTATTTATTTGACTTATGGCTTAAAATTCTGAAAGATATATTCTTTCATATTGGTGAAATTTGCCCCTTTAAAAGATTACTCAATGATGAAATTTTGAAGAGTGCACTTCATTGTCAATTCTGAGAGTAAAATAATTTTAACCTTAACTTCTTTCTTTTTTTGTTTGAGTTTATTTTGTAGGTACCAGACTTGAAGATCAAGACTTTAGTTTAGGTTTTCTTTTCTTTGTGGAATAGTCACTTGTAATATCTCTCTGATTCAATTATAATCTTTAATTTATTCTTTTATACTTTTTATTTTTATTCTTTTGTAATAAAGATTGTACCATTATTCAATAAAGAAATATTATTTTTCTATTCAATTACTATTGTAAAAATTGTTTCTCATTTACATAAGTTACCTTGGTGTAACTTATTTATGGAATAAATAAATATTCATTTAATTGATTATGTTATTTATTTAAAGTTCGAGTTACTAATTATCTTCTCTTGATTAAAGTATAATACTCAAATATAACTTTGAATTCTTTTAAACTATAAATTCAACACTCAAGTTTAAATTCAAAATTCATTTCCCAAAACACATAAATCCACAAAGATCATATCAAAGTCTATAACAATCATCCTTCAAGACTATACCTAATCTCAAAGTATGAAAGAAACCTTGATCACTTTAGGTTTTTATTTGGCGAAAAATTTACCCACATTTTCACAGATGAATGCATGCAACATCATAAATTCCTAAATCTACCCTTCGTTGGTTCCTAAATGCTGGGATGTTACAGACTTCCCCCCTTAAATTAAACTTCGTCCCGAAGTTTGTTGAGATGTACCTGAATAGTTCTGGATAGGATTTTCTTAAATCCTGTTCTTTCTCCCAAGTGGCTTCCCTTTCAGGATGATGTTCCTACTGTACTTTGCAGTACTTGATTGCCCTATTCATCAACCTTTTCCAGTTTTCTTCCAAAATTTTACAGGGCTTTGCAACATAGGTCAAGTCTGCTTGTAGTTCTATCTCTTGATATGTGATTGCATCATTGGGAACTTTCAAACATTTACGAAGTTGTGAAACATGGAAAACATTATGCACTTGAGCCAATCTTGATGGTACCTCTAAAGCATAAGCTATAGTTATGTTTTGACTCAGTATCTTGAATGGTCCGATGTATCTTGGACTCAATTTTCCTTTAACTGCGAATCTTTTCACCCCTTTCATTGGGCTTACTTTCAAATATACCATGTCTCCCACTTCTGGATGCCATGATGTTCGACGTTGATCAGCATAACTTTTCTGCCTACTCTGAGCTATTTTTAGTCTATCCCTAATCTTATCAATGATATCTTGTTTTTCTTGAACATAGTCTGGCACAAATTCCTTGCTACTTCCAGGATCATACCAACATATTGGTGATCTACACTTTCTTCCATACAGAACTTGGTATGGAGCTGCCTTCAGACTACTCTGATAGCTATTATTGTAGGAAAATTCTGCCAATGGTAGATGATCTTCCCATGTACCTCCAAAATCTAATGCACAAGCTCTTAACATGTATTCTAGTATCTGATTTGTTCTTTCTGTTTGACCTCCTGTCTCTGGATGATAAGCTGTGCTAAAATCTAACTTTGAACCAAGTGCTTCATGCAATTGCTTCCAAAATGCTGAAGTAAACACTGATCCCCTATCAGTTACGATCTTTTTGGGCACTCCATGCTTACTTACTATCTCTTTGATGTAGACTTATACTAACTTCTCGGCATTATCTTTCTGATTTACCGGAATAAAATGTGCACTTTTAGTGAGTCTGTCCACAATTACACATATCATATCCTTCCGTTTAGGTGTCATGGGCAATCCTGTGATGAAGTCCATACCTATTTCCTCCCACTTCCATTCGGGAATTTCCAAAGGTTGTAACGGTCCTGCTGGAGTTTGATGTTCAGCCTTCACCCTTTGGCAAGTATGGCATTCTAATACATATTTAGCAATGTCCCTTTTCGTGTTATTCCATCAGAATAGTTCTTTGAAATCCATATACATCTTAGTACTTCCTGGATATATAGAATATGGTGTTTCATGTGCTTCTCTGAGTATGACATCACGAATCTCAGTCACATCTGGAACACAAACACGGTCTTGAAACCATAAAGACTCATAATCCCCAAGGCAAACTGATTTTTGCCCTTCATATATCCTCGGAATTTCCTCAGCACTGAAAGGATCTTCTGCTTGATGTCTAAAAATTTCGTGCTTAAGATCACTGTCCTGCTCTGCAACTATCTGCATAGTAGCTAATCCTCCAAGAACCTCTGTTCGGATGAATTGAAGTTCTAATCTTTCCAAGTCCATTTGTAACTCTTTTGGTACCTCCTGATTGCTAGGCTGAATGTCTGCACTCTTTCTGCTTAAAGCATCAGCTACAACATTTGCTTTCCCTGGAGTATAGTTGATTGTTAAATCATAATCTTTGATTAGTTCCAACCAACACTTCTTCCTCATATTTAACTCCTTTTGGGTGAAGAAATATTTAAGACTTTTATGGTCAGTGTATAACTCACATCTGGCTCCATAAAGAAAATGCCTCCATCCTTTCAGCGCAAAGACTACTGCCGCTAACTCTAAATCATGAGTTGGATAATTGACTTCATGTGGTTTCAGTTGTCTTGAACCATAAGCAATCACTTTCTGATCTTGCATTAACACACAACCCAAACCTTATTTAGATGCATCACAGTATACTGTGAAGTCCTTCCCTGTTTCAGGATATGCTAAGATTGGAGCTATGGTTAACCTAGTCTTCAACTCCTGAAAACTTGCTTCACACTTCTCATCCCAATTGAATGGTGTATTATTTCTTAACAATTTGGTCATTGGTCCAGATATTTTGGATAAACCTTCAATGAATCTCCGATAATAACCAGCCATTCCTAAGAAACCTCGAATTTGCCTCACATTGGTTGGTGCAGTCCACTCTAGTATTGACTGAACCTTAGATGGATTTACAGCAATTCCATCTTCACTGATCACATGGTCGAGGAATTCTACCTCATCTAGCCAAAATTCACACTTACTGAACTTAGCATAAAGTTTATGTTCCCTTAGAGTCTGCAATGCTATTCTCAAATGATCAGCATGCTCTTCCTTATCCTTGGAATATATCAGAATATCATCAATAAAGACTATGACGAACTTATCCAAATATGGCATGAAGATTTTGTTCATTAGATTCATGAATATTGCTGGTGCATTGGTCAAACCAAATGGTACTACCAGATACTCATGGTGTTCATATCTTGAGACAAATGTTGTCTTGGGAACATCCTAAGGCTTGATGTTTATTTGATGGTATCCAGATCTTAGGTCGATCTTTGAAAATACTCCAACTCCTTTCACTTGATCAAATAAATCTTGAATTCTTGGTAAAGGATACTTATTTTTTATAGTAACATTGTTTAGATTTCTATAATCTCCACGCATCCTTCTTCCACCATCCCTCTTATCCACAAAGATTACTGGTGTTCCCCATGGAGATACACTTTCCTGGATAAACCCTTTTCTGGCTAACTCATCAATTTGCTCTTTGAGTTCTTTTAATTCTTTTGGTCCCATCTTATATGGTGCTTGAGCTATTGGTGTTGTACCAGGAATTAGATCAATAGTGAACTCTATCTCCCGATCTGGTGGCATTCCCGGTAGCTCTGCAAGAAAAACATCTTGAGATTCAATTACTATAGGAATATCTTCCAATTTGACCTCTTTCATTGAGTTCAACTGCAGATCCACCATGATATGACTGTGCTTATCTGCTTGGTAAACTATCCTTGCTCCACTTGGAGTTTTTATTGAGACAGTTTTCTCCTCACAATTTATCTAAGCTCCATGTTCCATCATCCAGTCCATCCCCAACACTACTGCAATTCCCTTCAAAGGAATCACATAAAGATCTGCAAAGTATGTACAACCACAGATCGAGATAACCTGATCTTGTTTAATGTGGCGTACAATCACATTCCCCCTACCGTAACTATGGTCATAGGACTTTCTAACATTGCCCTTCTAATCCCGAACTTATCACAGAATTCTTCAGAAATGAATGAAGTAGTTGCACCAGTATCAAATAGAACTTTGCCGGGATTGGGAAGGATATTGAGCGTACCTATAACTGCATGCTCCGAATTATCCACCTCCTTGAGGGTTGCACAGTTCAGCTTCCCGGTAGGTCTGTTCCTCTTGCCATTGTTGTTCTTGTCATTATTTCCTCCCTTATTGGGCTGTCCATTTCCTCCACTGGCTTGCCTTCCATCTCGAACTAGCAAACCTCCTTGTGGTTTTCTTGGACAATTGGGCTTGATGTGACCTCTCTGACCACAAGCATGGCATACAATTACTGGTTTCGAGCAATCCCTGCTCATATGCCCTGGGAGTTTGCAATTGTGGCATATAATATTCTTTACATTTGGATTTGCACTCCGATTGGAATTGTTGTTGTTATAGGGCTTATTCCTTGGTTTGAATTCTAGATTGGGCTTAGGCTCGCTTGCTTGTATCCTCTTGGTTTCCTTCTTAGCTCTCTTCCTTCTATCCTCTTGGACATTCTTGTAGTCATCTTCGAAGGTAATAGCTGCATCTAGCAAATGCTAATAAGTTTGCTTATTAGCCAACCTCAACTGCATCCTCACAAATGGGTTTAATCCACATAGGAAACACTTCTTCCTCTTTTCCTCCGTATTAACTTCTTCCTCAGCATAACGAGATAGTTGACTAAACTCCCAGATATACTTCATAACACTAGTATATCCTTGTTGCAGCTCCTCAAATTCTCTCCGCTTCAACTCCATAACACTCTCCAGAACATGATATTCACAGAATCTATGTTTAAACTCTTCCCAAGTGTACTCTCTTCCTGGTTGTTGCATGGCCAACTGATTCTCCCACCAAGATGTTGCAGATCCAGTCAGAAAATGAGTTGCATACCTCAATTTCTCCTCCTCATTGCAACCTACAGTCTTCATCTTTCTTTCTGTATCTGCTAGCCAATCTTCTGTATCCATTGGTTCAGGAGCTGATGCAAAAGGTAACGGCCTTGTATTCTGGAAGTCAGATAGACTCACTCCTCCACCTTCAGGTGCCCTCTGATTTTCTCGCCCCAGTAACTCCTCCATGAACTTGTTCTAGGTCTCTTGCATCATTTGCATACAATGCATAAATTTCTGCTCCATTAACAGCCTCATTGGTGGTGGTGGTAATGCTCCCTGATTTGCTGCATCAGCATCGACCTTCTCCTTGGCCTCACGTTCCATCCGCTATTGTTCAGCTTCGGTTTCTACACCCATATCCATGACCCTCTATTCCTGGAACATAAAGCGAATACTCATAATTACATCATGCACATGTGTTCTGAGCTCGACTTTACGCACAGAACTAGTCATCACACAATGAAGATCCAAAGAAAATCCAAATATGCATTTCACATATTATACATAATATCGTAATAATACAAAGTCATTACAACATAAACCAGGTAGGTATATTACAACACTACCTTATTTCTTGGAGTACAATACACGGTAATTGATACCTCTAAATAATTGCCTACTTCTAGTAGTAACTACGCTCATCATACATGCCTGAAGTCCAACCGTGATAACGTGTTGTTCATCGCACAGTTTGTGGAACAAATGGCCTTCCAGAAGGAACATACTCAGTATCTGAAGTGTTAGGACTTGAGTTATTACTCAACCTGAGCGCATTGACTCCCTCCAGCTCAGCTGAAAAGTCTTCAGAAACATATTCAACATTATCTCCTGCCTGCATCTCCTGAGCTTCATTCCTTGAGTTGTCAATAGGATACGCAGATCCTGCTGATCCCCAGGTGTTACTTTGGGCAACATAGTTAAACACCGGATAATGTATATTCCCTGGGTTTTGAGAAGATGTTGATGATTCAAACACTCTCTCCTCAGGATATTCTTCTTCATCCTGATTATCTATTGACATGGCATTTCTACTACTGTTACTAGGGTTAATTCTTGCACCCATCCAGCTAGATTGTCCAACATTTCTCTCAGAACCATCTGTGGGCATCTGGTGTTCATGAGATCCTTCATATGATCCCCTTCTCCAACCATCAGAATTCTCAACAGGAAGTTCTGAATTAGAACCTTCCTCTGAACCCTGTGGTACTGCATACCTCGTATCCATAGTAGGATCATGTATAGGTTCAGGCCTTGGTGAATAAGGAGGTATAAAAGATTCAGGATCTATAGGTATATCCTTAAAGATAGGTGTTGCACTACTACTTGCTTCCTTCTCTAACTGGAATGCTAACCGCTTCCTCCTTTCCGGATTAGTTAGATCCTCTAACATGTCATTTTTATCTTCGACAATCACTTGCTGTGTCTTATAAAAAGACGCAAAGAGTGTTCGGTATCTATCCTTAAACTTGGAAGCTAACTTAAGATGCTTCTTAACCAAAGTAAGATGATCCGGTATAGGCTCCGAGTCTATAGAATCATGAGGTATCATAGAAAATGTGCTACCTTCTAACTCCTTGGCTTTATGCTCCCGGATATTAGCTATCGCCTCCATAACGGCAACATGATATGCTGCTAAGTGACTCCAACCTTCACCTATAGGTAGATCGTGATATAATCCAAGCTCCTATGGAAGTTGGATACTCACACGATACTTGGATAACATCCGGCCATCATGGTAAGTTATAGTGTTCACTGGAATTCTAGTTGGACAACTAAAAATCTTTAAAAGTTGACGAAGTTGATGTAACTACCTCGGTGAATTACGCTCCTAGTTACAAGCCTGGATGAGCGGAAATGGTTAAAATAGTATGGTGGGGCCCAAATGCCACTCACAGGTAGACCTTTCGGCCGTCCTAACCATTTCCAAACATCGGGACAAGAACGGGCGGCGTAATCGGCAGGCGAAGGGATCAACTACATACACAAATGAGTATGTATGCAAGCCACCATACAACAGTCCTCAGATCCATTCCATCTAAAAGAAATAGAGATATTGCAATGCCATACGGCAAGATCCAAATATCCTAGATAGATATAATAGTTTAGGATATCTCCTCATACATCAAACATCAGAGTATCAGGCGGAAGCGGCAAAACAAGATCCGAGTACGGATAAGAAGCAAATCGGCATAAGATGCCCCATAAATAAACACATCCCGTCCACAGATCTCACGGATCCCCGTTCCCGGAATCTCTACACCGAATGATCGTTGCCCACATCGTCCGTCTCCTCCACCCAGTATCCATCTTGTGAGTGTACCTGTTCTACTGAATCAAATAATTTATCGTGTGAGACCCTAGGGGTACTCAGCAAGTCTTTATGCCTCTAAAGGGGACACAACCTGGGGTGACGCAATTGTAGCAAAAGATAATACCTATCAGTTCTATAGATACTCGCTAACCATCCGCCTAACCAAAGATAGACGGATGTCCGTGAATTAATAAAAACAGTTATAACGGTAATATTAACAGATCCATCCTCCTCCTCGCTTACCAACGAGGAAGCGGACGAACACCCCCCATCCGTTGGCAGTTTTATTATCCATTCCATGAGTGTTGCACTATTTACTAGTCAGTTACTTAGTCAAATTAAAAGCGCTACTTTAGTTATACTTGTCTATGATCGAGAAACTGTGCTCCAAGTCATCCATAACCGCGGACACGGCTTTCAGAAAGTTTTACCCTGCAGGGGTGCACAAATAGCAACACACACTCGATCAACCTCGGAAAAACCAAATCAAAACCCAACGAGGCTTTCACGACAAAGCAATCACAAGATTCAGAAATATTTCAGGGGGCCACGCCATTAAGTATACCCGCAACGAAGCTGGCCGGCTCCGAGACGGACTCAAGGTTTGGGTGGACGGCTGTAAACGACTGGGAACCCGAAAGTGTGACTGGGCTTGTCGATACCGCGAAATCGTGTCCCGATCCTAAACAGTACAGGTGCAGTACCTCGCACAATTTTAAATAAAGCAGTAAAGCATGGCATAAGTACATGATGGTAAATAAAACCTCAAACTAGTTTGTGGCCCCAAGAAATAAGAATGAATCAAGCTCTGGCTCAGGGGGGTCCCATAAGCCTCCCGGATATGGATAGCGCGAATATTCAAGGAACAGGAATCAAGTACTCGGGGTCCTACGGGACACAAGTGAGCATGAAAAACCAAATAGCAGATATTGCTCACCAGTGCCACTTTCATTAGTTATCCCATACTACTCAGGTTAAGTTGTTTAGGTACCTCGTTATCCATCAGACACTCACATACCCTACACATGCTGTTCTATGACTCGCATGGCTCAAACAACTCCTGTAGTAACGGCTCATGGGATGGAGGAACAAGCTTCGGTGGGGTTTAAAAGTAAAGGCTATGCAGTACTTGGGATTCAGTTTAATGCAATCGCGACTCGATGATGCAAGAATAAGATAGAGGCAATAGGTACTGTATGTATGCAAGCATGTGGTAGTGCTTGCCTGACAGCTCAGTTGAAGCGAGAGAAGGATCTGGGTAGTGCTCCTGGGTTTCTTGATATATCCCCTGCTCAGCGTCTATTTGAAGAAGAACCAAACAAACAAGGGCCAACATAAATAAAGTGCACAAGCATAGGAATATAATGCGATAAGCAAACAATCATGCCATGATGAATGATGCACAATTTGCATGGCAATAATGTAGCATGGCATGGGTGAGCTGTGGAATACAAGAATAAAGCCTTTTATTGAGTGTTGGTCACATTTTTATACTCCAATAAGTTTGTGTATAGTTTATATTTATATCATGCATGCTGCAAAACAGAACATGGAATGCATAAACAGAAAGGTCTCGTCGAGCTGATCGATTTAGACATATCATTTGTCAAATTTGGAGTTATAAAACAAAAGTTATTAATTAATTAAGAAAAAGGGCATTTATTGTAATTTTAATCAACTCGAAAACTAAAGTGTCCAAAATATATTTTAAAGGGCATATTTGAAATCCTCACATTTTTCTGATTCAAAAACATATATTACATGTTGAATTTGGAATTACATTTTAAAAGATATTTGAAAACAGATTTGAGTTTGAATTTAAAACAAATTTGAAAAGTTTAATTCAAAACAGAAAACGGAAAAACCTTTTGCTACTCACACAGAGCTAGCCACAGACAGTGACAAGTGGGCCCGTATTGACCTGGCAGAAAAACGACGCAGAGAAACCTTTCTCCCCGCGAGCTGGGCTAGCCCATGCGGCTGACAGGTGGGGCCGGTGGGGCTGAGGGTCCACGGCGCACGCGGCCAGCCGGTAGGCGACACGTGGTGGATCCGGGGGAGTGCGGGTTGCGAACGGGAAAAGCCAGGGGGTTTTCTGTAAACGCGCTGGCGTGGCTGACTGGTGGGGCTAGCGAGGAGCGCGGGTTGAGCAGGTAAAAACTAGGGGGGGTAAGTGCAAAAAGGATGCCACGGGTACTGTTGTTCTTCTCTGCGATGGACCGATCGGTGTCCGCACGCGCAGAGCGCGGCGCGCGGGGGATCGAACCCAGGTCGCGGGCGTGCGCGCTGAGGGGGCTGACCAGCGCGGCTGGCTACGGGATGGTGACAGAGGAGCGGACGCAGGCTAGCTATGTCGCTGCGCGGAGTAGCAACGAGGGAACGACGTCGGCCGTCGCGCACCGAGGCTGTTCGACGATTTGACCGGCGAGCACAGGCGACGACAGCGAGGCGGATCATGTCAGGGAGGGAGAAAGGCTCACCGCGAAGTCGTCGGAGGGCTTGGATCGGGCCAGGGGGCAGAAGGGCGACGGCGACGCAGACGCGCCCGGAGCTAGGGTTTTGGCTCGGTGTCGATGGTGTGCAGCGGTGTACAGGCCTTCTCCTCCTCGCTGGCGGGGTCCAGGCTGAAGCAGAGGTACTCCTTGGTCCCTTCGGTCACCCCCACGACGTGCTCACCGACTGGATCGACGGGGCGACGCGGTGCTGGCGGTGATCGTCGTCGGCCGTTGGTGGTCGGAGAGGAGGAAGGAGGAGGGGAGGCTGGCTCGGGACAGATCTGGGCGAGGCCAGAGGAGGCGGGAGAGGGAGGTAGATAGCAGAGGGAGAGGGAGTAGATAGGAACGAGAGGGAGGGGTAGATGGCGTGGGGGCACGGGTAGAGGAAAAAGGTGGTCTCGGCCACCTTTTCTCCACCTCCTCTCACGTGCTCGAGCTGGACGGCAGGGGCAGGGGCTACCAGGTGGGGACGGTGAGGAGAGCTCGGGGTGGGCTGCTGTGGTAGGGAGAGAGAGCTAGAGAGAGAGAGGGGGAGGGTAGCTCGGGCTAGGGTAGATGGGGCTCGGGTTAGGTTTGGTTTAGGGTTAGGGTAGATGGTGGTAGGGTTTATAGCAAGCTCAAACAAAATCCAACAAAAGGAGTGTAGAGAGGAATAAAGGTGATGGATGGATATGGCCCCATAAAGAGAAAACCCATCTAAACCAAGAGAGAAAACAAATGGCTAAAGTGGTGGTACTCTTGCATGGCCCATGCAAAACTAATAAATGCCTTGGTTAAATTCTTGTGAAAACAAAAATAATAATCATGGCATTATTCCTATGCATTACCCAAAATGTGGAGTAAGGCCAAGCAAAAGAATTTAAAGGAAAGTTCCAAGTGGAGTAGATGGAGATGATCATACATGATTATAATTGGGACTTGCTAGTGTGTATATTCCACTAGATGTCTGATAGTCCCAAAAATATCCCAACATGAGCATAAATCCATAATAATCCATATGAAAGCTAGGAAAAAGGAGCACTACTCATAATGCATGCAAAGGTGGCTCCACATATCAATAATGTGAAAACAACATGATGCTAATATGAGAGCATGTGGAAATAGAATTGGATCCATCCCCACCCACATGAGCTAGAGGTAAAACCCAAATAAAGTGCAAAGCTCATATTTAGTTGGATGGTGGAATTATAAGGTGGTGACAAGGAAAGGTGATGGAGTTGAATAAAATATATGCCCCCAACTCAACTTGGGCATTTACACAATATATCAATAACAAAATACAATATCAAGAGGCAAATACAATTTACAATGCATATGAGAGAAGAACCAAAACAGAAAGGGTTTTATATGATGCTCAAATGCAAGGTGGCATGATGACATGAGCATGATATAATTATGATGCAACAATTATATGTAGGAAGTAGCATTTATATAGACTAGGCTAGTAGCATTGCAATTGTTAGACAATTGGGATGCTACAACTCTCCCCCGCTAAACAAGAATCTCGCCCCGAGATTCCTAGGAAAAAGAAAACAACACAAGGAGAGGCGGGTGTCCGAACGAAGGTGACCCTCACGTTCCCAAGTTGATGAACAACGGAATGGTGCGACCACTACACCTTGCAAAACTTTCTAGACTTGTTGCGAGTCTAGCGTTTTGCTTGAGAAACAATGGGTTAGAAGAGTTGAAGGATTGTTGTGAGACAAGAAGGATAGGATGGGCATAGCTCCGGTTTTCCCAAGAATCATGATAAAAGAATATAACCACTTGTGAAGGAAAAGGAGAAGATGATGTATCATGGATAAAGAAAGACACACCATTAGGATTAAAGATATACCGATACGAGAGAGGATGAATCTTTGTCTCGCCGGAAGAAAGGAGCTTGATTGGAGAGGTTTTGAACCACTATTACAATAGCATCGTATCTTCTCTCGGATTTGAGAAAAGAAGTTCGGAAACAATATTGCCTTCAAACAATAGAGTCCCTTGATAACAACAGAAAGATTTAGTTAGACATCATCGGATTAGATTCTTGTTGCGCCGGTAACAACCAAGGATCACGCAATTTAGGTGCGCAGATATAACTTCCAGAGATGGATGTGAAGCCAGATCATGGTGGAATCCCGAGAAGCAAAGAATATGGAGGATCTGGAGTTTATTGTAGAGATACTTATTGCTTTCTTTAGCCTTGAGGCTAACGCAATAGATTTGCGGCTGATGGCATCAACCATAATTGGCTTTACCACAGAAAAAGAATTGATGAAACAAAGAGAGATAGTTTCCTTTAATCTTGTTTGGGGATATCGAGCATCGGTAGAAAGACGAGGATAGAAAAAGGTTTGCGTTTGTTTCCACCAGATAATTGAGGATTTTTCTCCGTGTAGAAAGGGTGAGATCACCAACAAGAGATTATTGATTACTTTCTTCGAAAGAGCACTCCGGAAAAACAAGGACGGAAGTAAAAGTATCAAGGGATAAAGGCCACTTCTAACTTCCGTGGAATGAGTGAAATCACATTAATTCACCAATTCAATGTACAAGAGCGAATGATAAGATTAGTGGTATGGTAGCTACTCCATCCCGCACTCAAAGCATTACTCCGCACATGAATAAGAAAATCATGCAACCCAACTACCGAAACAGACTGAAGGTGTTGGCAGAAACTCATAGAACTCCGTTAGAAAACAAGGATAGATGCAAACGATTCGCCGGATTCATAGATAGATAAAGATGATGATGTTGTCGTCATGTCGGAAGTACCAAGCCACCGGAAAGATATAAAGGAAGATCACGGAGACAACTGCAAAATTTCACAGATATAGAAAAAGATAGCACCACTTGAACAGAAGGAATACAAGATCTGGAAGGTCTTCATGGCCTCCGATGGATTGAGCATAGACGATAGAGCGAGAGGGTTTCAAGAGATTACTTAACGAGATGGAGGTGGAAAGAACTCCATGTTGTTCTTGAAAAGATTGAGAGAGATTTAGCAGCCTTGAGGAAATCTTCCGCGGAACGACGATGATAACTCGCCAACAAGGAACAACTCCGGATTGGTTGAAGATGGAGGATGGAATTAACAATGGACTTGCTGATTCCAGAGTTGAAGTAATGTATTTAGCAGAAGTACGTGGTCGAGATATGTGACTTCAAAAAGTCAGAATTCTCACTTTGAGACTTTGCACACAGGCAGTGCTCACGAAGCTCGAGAGAAAGAGACACAGATGATCTTCCATGTCCTTCCATAGATATCGAATAGGCAAGCATATTATCAACATATACCACCGTGGATTAACAGGATATTCCCAGAATACCAAGTTCAAGAGGCGGGAGAACGAACAAATGCTCGAAACACTTTCTGAGCTCAACGCTCTTTGAAAGATCAACGTTACGAGTAAGGATTCCTGTTGAAGAAGATGCGCTGACAGAATAGGTTAACTGGTCCTTCGGAAGAAAAAGAGATGTCACCTGGTTCACATTGTCGATCGGAGCACCGGTTACAAAGATAAAGAGATCTTGGATAAGATCCGATGATAGCTCATACCTTAAGCAAAGCTATCAGAGACGAAAAGACGCAATTCCCTCGTATCCAGGAGAATTGTGCAGATATGGGGTTAAAAAGGATGTGCAGCATGATGGACAGAGGATAGACCGCCGTAGTGCTTGGAGAAAATCTGGATTGCCAAATATGCTTGAAAAATGCATAGATATGATCGCGGTGTACTCAAAATCACAGGAGATAACCGTCACCATTTGGAGGATAGTGGTGATTGCATTTTCCATATTCCACTCAAGATAAGTGTCATATAGCTATGCCGAGAACCAAATTACAATCACCAGCATCGGATCGACACATGTTATGTAATTAGCCCAAGAGAATTGGAGATGAAATGAAACTCTAGGATTAAGCGCCGGTGACAAAAGAATGAGTTAGCATGGACATGCTGATAAAAGGGAGATAGATAATTTTTCACACACGACTGAAAAGGAGTGTGGAAGCACAAATGTATCAAAGAAAAATTTTCCGCATTTTTCGGCATTAAAATACCAATAGATGCGCAAAAACACTTATCAGGTAGCGATTAGCAACTGATGGTTTCACAGAATGTGGAGTTGCTAGAAGGAAGGACACCCTTAAGAAGATGGCAGCGGTTAACAAGGAGTCAGATAGATCGCGCCGGTATTCAAAAGCCTGTCAGTATGGAATGTACCAACAGTTGATAACCAAAGGCAGATAAAGATAACATGTTGGATGCAACAGATAGACAAGGAATTACACACACACACACATTCTATGGTACTACGGAAACCCAGAACACGTGAATCCTAGTTTGAATTTTAAGAAGAGGATTGAAAACGTTACACTTCCTTACCAGAAAAGGGTGGTGGGTGGGTAAGAAGAAAAGTGGAAGCAGTCCTACTCTCACGTTTTGTTTTTCCCTAGTATACATAGCTACCAAAAATATTTGCTAGACTGACAACGACCATTTGGCTGAGACCCTGAAGGGCGGGATGGCTCTGATACCAATTGTAACTACCTCGGTGAATTACGCTCCTAGTTACAAGCCTGGATGAGCGGAAATGGTTAAAATAGTACGTGGGGCCCAAATGCCACTCACAGGTAGACCTTTCGGCCGTCCTAACCATTTCCAAACATCGGGACAAGAACGGGCGGCGTAATCGGCAGGCGAAGGGATCAACTACATACACAAATGAGTATGTATGCAAGCCACCATACAACAATCCTCAGAGCCATTCCATCTAAAAGAAATAGAGATATTGCAACGCCATACGGCAAGATCCAAATATCCTAGATAGATATAATAGTTTAGGATATCTCCTCATACATCAAACATCAGAGTATCAGGCGGAAGCGGCAAAACAAGATCCGAGTACGGATAAGAAGCAAATCGGCATAAGATGCCCCATAAATAAACACATCCCGCCCACAGATCTCACGGATCCCCGTTCCCGGAATCTCTACACCGAATGATCGTTGCCCACATCGTCCGTCTCCTCCACCCAGTATCCATCTTGTGAGTGTACCTGTTCATCTGAATCAAATAATTTATCGTGTGAGACCCTAGGGGTACTCAGCAAGTCTTTATGCCTCTAAAGGGGACACAACCTGGGGTGACGCAATTGCAGCAAAATATAATACCTATCAGTTCTATAGATACTCGCTAACCATCCGCCTAACCAAAGATAGACGGATGTCCGTGAATTAATAACAACAGTTATAATGGTAATATTAACAGATCCATCCTCCTCCTCGCTTACCAACGAGGAAGCGGACGAACACCCCCCATCCGTTGGCAGTTTTATTATCCATTCCATGAGTGTTGCACTATTTACTAGTCAGTTACTTAGTCAAATTAAAAGCGGTACTTTAGTTATACTTGTCTATGATCGAGAAACTGTGCTCCAAGTCGTCCATAACCGCGGACACGGCTTTCAGAAAGTTTTACCCTGCAGGGGTGCACAAATAGCAACACACACTCGATCAACCTCGGAAAAACCAAATCAAAACCCAACGAGGCTTTCACGACAAAGCAATCACAAGATTCAGAAATATTTCAGGGGGCCACCCCATTAAGTATACCCGCAACGAAGCTGGCCGGCTCCGAGACGGACTCAAGGTTTGGGTGGACGGCTGTAAACGACTGGGAACCCGAAAGTGTGACTGGGCTTGTCGATACCGCGAAATCGTGTCCCGGTCCTAAACAGTACAGGTGCAGTACCTCGCACAATTTTAAATAAAGCAGTAAAGCATGGCATAAGTACAGGATGGTAAATAAAACCTCAAACTAGTTTGTGGCCCCAAGAAATAAGAATGAATCAAGCTCTGGCTCAGGGGGGTCCCATAAGCCTCCCGGATGTGGATAGCGCGAATATTCAAGGAACAGGAATCAAGTACTCGGGGTCCTACGGGACACAAGTGAGCATGAAAAACCAAATAGCAGATATTGCTCACCGGTGCCACTTTCATTAGTTATCCCATACTACTCAGGTTAAGTTGTTTAGGTACCTCGTTATCCATCAGACACTCACATACCCTACACATGCTGTTCTACGACTCGCATGGCTCAAACAACTCCTGTAGTAACGGCTCATGGGATGGAGGAACAAGCTTCGGTGCGGTTTAAAAGTAAAGGCTATGCAGTACTTGGGATTCAATTTAATGCAATCGCGACTCGATGATGCAAGAATAAGATAGAGGCAATAGGTACTATATGTATGCAAGCATGTGGTAGTGCTTGCCTGGCAGCTCAGTTGAAGCGAGAGAAGGATCTGGGTAGTGCTCCTGGGTTTCTTGATATATCCCCTGCTCAGCGTCTATTCGAAGAAAACCAAACAAACAAGGGCCAACATAAATAAAGTGCACAAGCATAGGAATATAATGCGACAAGCAAACAATCATGCCATGATGAATGATGCACAATTTGCATGGCAATAATGTAGCATGGCATGGGTGAGCTGTGGAATACAAGAATAAAGCCTTTTATTGAGTGTTGGTCACATTTTTATATTCCAATAAGTTGCTGTATACTTTATATTTATATGATGCATGCTGCAAAACAGAACATGGAATGCATAAACAGAAAGGTCTCGTCGAGCTGATCGATTTAGACATATCATTTGTCAAATTTGGAGTTATAAAACAAAAGTTATTAATTAATTAAGAAAAAGGGCATTTTATTGTAATTTTAATCAACTCGAAAATTAAAGTGTCCAAAATTTAAAGGGCATATTTGAAATCCTCACATTTTTCTGATTCAAAAACACATATTACATGTTGAATTTGGAATTACATTTTAAAATATATTTGAAAACAGATTTGAGTTTGAATTTAAAACAAATTTGAAAAGTTTAATTCAAAACAGAAAACGGAAAAACCTTTTGCTACTCACACAGAGCTAGCCACAGACAGTGACAAGTGGGCCCGTGCTGACCTGGCGGAAAAACGACGCAGAGAAACCTTTCTCCCCGCGAGCTAGGCTAGCCCATGCGGCTGACAGGTGGGGCCGGTGGGGCTGAGGGTCCATGGCACGCGCGGCCAGCCGGTAGGCGACACGTGGTGGATCCAGGGGAGTGCGGGTTGCGAACGGGAAAATCCGGGGGGTTTTCTGTAAACGCGCTGGCGTGGCTGACTGGTGGGGCTAGCGAGGAGCGCGGGTTGAGCAGGTAAAAACTAGGGGGGGGGGTAAGTGCAAAAAGGACGCCACGGGTACTGTTGTTCTTCTCAGCGATCGACCGATCGGTGTACGCACGCGCAGAGCGTGGCGCGCGGGGGATCGAACCCAGGTCGCGGGCGTGCGCGCTGAGGGGGCTGACCAGCGCGGCTGGCTACGGGATGGTGACAGAGGAGCGGACGCATGCTAGCTATGTCGCTGCGCGGCGTAGCAACGAGGGAACGACGTCGGCCGCCGCGCACCGAGGCTGTTCGACGATTTGACCGGCGAGCACAGGCGACGACAGCGAGGCGGATCATGTCAGGGAGGGATAAAGGCTCACCGCGAAGTCGTCGGAGGGCTTGGATCGGGCCAGGGGGCAGAAGGGCGACGGCGACGCAGACGCGCCCGGAGCTAGGGTTTTAGCTCGGTGTCGATGGTGTGCAGCGGTGTACAGGCCTTCTCCTCCTCGCTGGCGGGGTCCAGGCTGAAGCAGAGGTACTCCTCGGTCCCTTCGGTCACCCCCACGACGTGCTCACCGACTGGATCGACGGGGCGACACGGTGCTGGCGGTGATCGTCGTCGGCCGTTGGTGGTCGGAGAGGAGGAAGGAGGAGGAGAGGCTGGCTCGGGACAGATCTGGGCGAGGCCAGAGGAGGCGGGAGAGGGAGGTAGATAGCAGAGGGAGAGGGAGTAGATAGGAACGAGAGGGAGGGGTAGATGGCGTGGGGGCACGGGTAGAGGAAAAAGGTGGTCTCGACCACCTTTTCTCCACCTCCTCTCACGTGCTCGAGCTGGACGGCAGGGGCAGGGGCTACCAGGTGGGGACGGTGAGGAGAGCTCGGGGTGGGCTGCTGTGGTAGGGAGAGAGATCTAGAGAGAGAGGGGGGAGGGTAGCTCGGGCTAGGGTAGATGGGGCTCGGGTTAGGTTTGGTTTAGGGTTAGGGTAGATGGTGGTAGGGTTTATAGCAAGCTCAAACAAAATCCAACAAAAGGAGTGTAGAGAGGAATAAAGGTGATGGATGGATATGGCCCCATAAAGAGAAAACCCATCTAAACCAAGAGAGAAAACAAATGGCTAAAGTGGTGGTACTCTTGCATGGCCCATGCAAAACTAATAAATGCCTTGGTTAAATTCTTGTGAAAACAAAAATAATAATCATGGCATTATTCCTATGCATTACCCAAAATGTGGAGTAAGGCCAAGCAAAAGAATTTAAAGGAAAGTTCCAAGGGGATTAGATGGAGATGATCATACATGATTATAATTGGGACTTGCTAGTGTGTATATTCCACTAGATGTCTGATAGTCCCAAAAATATCCCAACATGAGCATAAATCCATAATAATCCATATGAAAGCTAGGAAAAAGGAGCACTACTCATAATGCATGCAAAGGTGGCTCCACATATCAATAATGTGAAAACAACATGATGCTAATATGAGAGCATGTGGAAATAGAATTGGATCCATCCCCACCCACATGAGCTAGAGGTAAAACCCAAATAAAGTGCAAAGCTCATATTTAGTTGGATGGTGGAATTATAAGGTGGTGACAAGGAAAGGTGATGGAGTTGAATAAAAGATATGCCCCCAACTCAACTTGGGCATTTACATAATATATCAATAACCAAATACAATATCAAGAGGCAAATACAATTTACAATGCATATGAGAGAAGAACCAAAACAGAAAGGGTTTTATATGATGCTCAAATGCAAGGTGGCATGATGACATGAGCATGATATAATTATGATGCAACAATTATATGTAGGAAGTAGCATTTATATAGACTAGGCTAGTAGCATTGCAATTGTTAGACAATTGGGATGCTACAGTTGATCTGTGAATGATCCTTGATAATCATCAAGAGTCTCCTCTTTCCTTACCAAAGTCTGTTTTGGAAACTTTGGTGTCATAGCTCTGTATATCAGGAAAATAATTTTTTATTAGTAACCAAAAATATATTGCATCATAACAAAGAATTATCACACTAAAACATATAACGGAATATTCTCATTTGAATACCCATTATATTTCTTTTAGAGAATTCTTTATCGTTGCTACACCCTCCTACAGGTAATACCCTTACTAGGTTTCCAACCTAAGGTCAAAGCAATTTGCTCTGATACCAACTACGGTGACCCAGCATACCACTTCATGTGTAGTACACTATAGTCGTTGACATGACATCCACAGAACACCGTTCCGTAAATATCACATCCCTTAGAGTGGTACAACAGAAACATTGCGGGTCCATTTTACAAACATACACACGTTATTATTATTACAATACCGGAAGTTCAAGACTTCCAAAAGATTCAACTTACAATCCAAAATATTAGTGTTTCAGTGGAAGTTTCAAATTTAAAACTTAAACTCCAAATTGAGCTCAATAACTTATTGCTATATATTGTTCATGTTGCTCGGATCAAGTGGTTACTAGAACTATAGTAATTATTCGGACTCTTGGAACTCTCCTCCGTAGACGATGTCTTAGTACTACCCTTCTACGGCTCCATACAGGTTGGGCTCTTCATAGAAGACCTCCTTTTTACTCTCAGATGCATACATTGGAGTATCTTTGGGATTCTCAGAGTCTAAGAAAGGATTCAAAGGAAAGGATGAGTAACAGCGTTACCCAGCAAATTCATTATATGTAAGGTAGGAAGTTTGATGCTCTATCTACCACCTCGGACTATCAGTCTTTGGCACTATGCAATTTTCGTAAATCTTTCTTCAAAGGTTGATTTTATTATAAAAATCTATGAGCATCAGCCTTCACAGGATGACCAGAACTTTCATGGAGTTCCTTTCCTGCCGCATTCATAGATCCTTCCCGGAACAAGGAGTAACAAGTTACAATTCTTACACTCTGCAGAGGTGTGTTACTTTACCCATGAGAGATCAACTCCTTGTTGCACAATGGACGTACTTTCCCGTCCACAATTCCATGATGTGGGGCCTAGTAGTTGGTCCAAGCCAATCACCGCCCTCTCCGTGACCTCATATGTCTGCACAATCCTTCAGGGCTGGCTCACCTTCGTTAATCCCCCTTTCGGGCAGTCTAAAACCCTGATGAGTTCCCGAAGACTCTATGACCTGGTGATGCCCGTAATAGTACCATTTACATGGACTATATCCCTAAACACCATTCATAGATAATCTAGACACCAAAAGTGTGGGGCGTAAGGGTGCCCACCCATATGTTGGATCCGCACAAGGAATCACAATGTCACATTAAGGTCGTCTTGCCTCCATACAAGAGGAAAAAGATACAACTGACTTCTCCGTCCCATTCCAAATCTCATGGTTAACGCGTAATATACGGCGCTAGAATCACTGATGTCATGGGTTATTAATCCCTAATTGTCCATCATTATTGCAATTAGAAACCTAAGTTCTATTGCTTCATCATATCATCACTTAGGATGATATCTAATGATTTAGTATCTTGAGAAAATAATGTTTTCTTTTTCAATAATATAGATGATAACACACAATTCGCAAATACTTTGATAAAGACTCTTCAAAGGACATGAGCAAGTGATGAACTTGCCTTGTGATGGCAAGGTAGTGAAGTCTGATGCTTGCACTGGACCTTGAGCTTCTATGTCTACAAAAACATCATTATTGCCCGGTAAGGACAATATTTAAAGAAGCAAAATGATTATGCAAAAGTAATGCAATGCTTTATTTAACTTTATATGTATTTTCCCCATTATTTAAATTATATAAAAATCCCTTTTTAATAATTAAGGATTTATAAATATTAATCCCTTTAATATTTATTGAATATTGTATTCCTTTTATTTTATTTCCTTTTAATTGAATTTTATTGATTTAATAATTTCTTTAAGAATTACTATTTGAATACCAAAAATTGTTATGAAATATTTGTTTAGTCTTTTTCTAAAATAGTACAATATTAATATATAATGAAAGTGATTTTTATTTATTTTTATCATCTTTCAATAATTTTGTACAATTCCATAAGGAATATTTAAACTACAAAATTCTTAATAAAATTTATATGTTTAAAATTTTATTTCTTAATTTATTTGGATAGTTTAGATTATTGTGAATCCAAAAATATTTTACTTACAATTTTTGGATTTTTATTTTATTTTCTAGAATTTATTTAAGTTCAGGGGCATTTTGGTCCTTTTCCATTTATTAAAACAGGCTCTAAATGATTCGGGCTGGCTATTTGGGTTTATTGGGCCCTTGTGGCCCAGTAGGGAAAAGTCAAGACAACACCCCGAAGGGTTCTTGGCCCAACCCAGCCCATCACTCTCTGTCTCTCTCTCGAGCTCACCTCTCTCCTTCTCCTCCCCGACCCCATGGTCAGCGGTGTCACCGCCGGCGATTCACGCTGTCGTGGAGCTCCCTAGCCGCCGTCGTGGTGCAGGATGAGGTTGTCGGCCCCGCTCTTCCCTCCTGTCCAATTCGATTTGGAACAGGAGCTCTCCTGCGGCCAGATCGATGTCGTTCCGAACCCTAGGGTTTGGGGTTGGCGTTGGTGCCGACGCCGCCGCTGATGTCATATGCTGTGGTGATGCTCCTCGCCCCCAGGAGTGGCTATGGTCGCCGCCGTGGCATTGTGTGGGTTGCAGCGCCCCCTTGGGGTGTTCCCCATGCAGCCATGTTCGCCGGCCTTCTCTGCTTCCTCTTCTATTCTTCAGCGAGGACCTTTGGTAAGTTGTTCCTCTCCCTCTCGTGCTCTCTGCGCTAGGCCATCCCATGCTAGATGTTGGTACTAGCCATTCCTGACTAGGGTCATGTCCTGATTAGGATTCTTGGTTCTGCTTAGGGTTCAAATCCCTCTGTTGATTAAATATTTGATGAATTGGATCATGTATTGATGATCCCTGAACTCGTGGAGTGATGACTTGCTGTGGCTTACTGCTGATGGTTAGCTATGGTGATGCTAGTGGTTTATCAGATGATTCTATGGATTAATTTTGATATGGTTCAGATGGTAAAGTTGCTTTAGAAGCAATACTTGGGAAATCTAGTGGTTTAATAGCTCACCACTGTCATTACTTGGTTAATGACAATTAGTGTTGTGTGATGAAGTCCTTGTCTTAGTACTTTTGACTTAAGAATTCATATATAGCTTGAGATCAAAATGGTCTCTTACAGTGATGATATATATATATATGAATATTCCTGGTTATGATTCCTATGATTAAGAACAGGAAAATGATTTATAGTTGGTTGGTTGTATCTGTGAAGATTAGATGCTTAACCTGCTTAGTTTAGAACTGTTCTTGTGACACGATCCTTGTATGGCACACAAGATTAGATTCTATTACTAGGTTTGGTCTTGTTCAAGCTTAAAATTGGCTTGGCATTATAGATAAGTGGAATTATCTTTCCTTGCATCCCTAGAACCCATGATGTTGGTCTGAGGTTTAGGGATTTACACCTTTATCTTGTTGATTCACATGGATTGGTTCTGGTAGTGATACCAACTATTGTTTCTTGAATCAAAGTTGGGGAAAGATGCTTGTGAGCTTGATAACTTATATGGATCCATAAGATTAAATTATAAGGTGCTACTCCTATTGAAGAGATGTGCCTAGAGGTTTAGTTCTTGTCTATATTCATTCTTGAATTGAAATATAGCTTGATAGCTTAGATCAATGATGTTGTCTTGAGATCTAAGTTGGATCTTTATAGTTTTCTGGTTGCTTTTAGTGTTTAAAAATTCAGTGATGAATTCACCCCACTTGGGTGTTTTCTGAGAATTTGAGTAAGAGACAAATTATGAATACTTGTCTAATCTTAGACAGATAGATCATGTGATGGTCTATTTTACTCACCACTATCATTTGATGTTGGGGTTGCTAGTGGTTGATCTTGTGCTAACTTGATTAGTAGTAATTTTATTAATTAGTAGTAATTTTTCTAGCTATATATAGTTATGTTTTTGGTTATTAATATTTATTATTTGTCAGTATTAATATTTGTAGCTAGTAATTTGTCAGTAGTTAGTGTATTAGTAATTATATATTTTGCTCAATTAGTAGTATATTTAGGGTTTTGTAGTAAAATTTATTATTATTATTAGTAATATTTAGGGTTTTGTATAAATGCTATTATTAGTATTTATATTATTAATATATTATTAGAAAATGTTAGTAGTATATTATTTATATTATTAGTCTATATTATTATAATTATTATATTATTAGGAAATGTTTATATAATATATATTTTTCTAACCTGTTTAACTCTTTTTCTGTTATACTTAAGTCATGAATCATGATCGCAGTGGTAAAGATCTTCTTCAGGGCATGATAAGAGGTAAAATACCTCTTATTACTACCGGTGAAGATATCGAGCTCGAGGAAGAGATTTTCTCATATCTGTATCCATCCGGTGATGGACTAGAGGAAGACTTGATGTATGAAGGGCAATACCGGACGGACGAAGGGCAAACAAATAACAACAATGATGGCCCCTCGACAGGATCCGGCGAGGTATATATATTAAGCCTCGTGTTACCTCTATGCATTAATTGATCTAGATATACCTATATATATATATATTAATCTCTCTCTCTAGCCCACCAGATCGAAGCAATCGATAGCTCAAACGAAACGAGGGCCGAACAGAAAGTTGGATGGTAATCAGAGGTTCACAATCGAAAAAATAGATGATAATGGACAACCGATTGCTCCAGATAAGCACCGGAGGATGTTTACAAATCAATGCGGGATGATTGTTAGGGACAACCTACCGATCACCATTCAAGAATGAAATAAATCAAAGAAACCACGTGAAGAATCCAACAATTATTTCACCGATGATGCCGAAGATGACCTTTGGCAAAAGCTCATAGCGTATTTCATACTATCTCCAGAGTATGAAGAATTTCTGGTATTGAAGAACACTAGAATACGAAGCATTCTTGATGAACACATCCCTGAAATTATCTTGTAGAAGAGCGGCGATAATGGTTACTTAGACTGATTATTGAGATAGTTTTACTACTTCCTAGGAGCTCCCTTTTTCAATCTTTACTGAAAACAGAACATAATTCAGCTAGCTAGTTGTCTTAAGTATCCATGAGCAAAAACATGGTTTCTGTCTACATTCAAAATCTGAAAAAATAAAGTTCGTCTAAGATTGGCAACGATGCCTTATTTCAAGAGCTTCCTACATATACTAGTATCATGCCATGCAAAACCTGAGAGCAAACCTTGCACACAATAGTATTGAAACGACAAACTGTTAAGAACTCACCTTAGTGTGATGGATGACCTGACGATGCTTAACTGCTAACTGGTGATCTTGTTTGCTAAGCCTAGTCATAGTGGAGGTAACTTCACTAATAACTAAGCGTCCAAGTCAGCATTTTTGCTTATGTACCAATGATTTAATAAAGAGAGATGGATTGAGTAACTAGCTATGTTACTATAACATCACACATATCAAGTCAAAGTGTGTCTACAACCTAATTAATATGGCATTGCATGTATCACATCTAAGTTATTTTCCACTATGAAGGTAGTAACTTAGACTAGTAACATGTGCATGTTACTACTCTAAGTTACTGCCCATTATGACCAGCCTAGGTACCGCTGCTACCTGGTTCTTCCACTGCTTCCATTGCTTTCATACTTGTACTCAGTTTCGTTGGCTGTGATGAGTCGGATGTGGTAGCTGGTGCTTGACTTTGTTGACTGGGAAAGTGGAAGTCTTTCCTTGGCAAAAAATTGTAAAGCTATGTGAGTTTGACTGGAAACTAAAGTGTACAATTTGTTGGGGAGGTCACCTCGGATAGGGTAAGGACGGGGAAAGACGAAAGGATGTCCTCCGTCCAGTCTCCGAGTTACAGTCTGAGTCGGCCGAATCCTGTAGAGGTCGGCCGATATAGGAAAGGGCAGGACCCTTATGGTAATGGCAAGGCATTACTCGGCCGAGGTACTGCGTAAGTCGGCCGGGTTAGCCCGAATAATCTTAATGCAGGTGAAGGACGAGCCGAGTTACGCGAGGCGGAGCCGAATGATGCGAAGCTTGCAAGAGAAGGAGAAGCCTAAAGTCAAACTCTAGCCGTAGGCTAGGGAGAATCTGAGTGGAGCCAAGCGCAAGGGACAAATGCGCAGAGTGACAGAGGGGCAGAAGGAGGTCACGGAGGTGACAGTCCTGAAGCCTGAGGCACGCGGGAGGGGCCCTCTGGAACCTTGCCGTCGTTAGAAGGGCGACAGGGAAAGGAGGCCACCGAACTACTATTTTGGGACAAGCATATTCCTCGAATATGCTTGCCACGTCAGCCCTAAAGGAACCCAAGGCTCTCCTTTATAAGGGGAGGCTTGGACCGTGAAGAGGGGATCGGCTCATTCAGTACCGTTAGGCTGGTAAAGTTCTACTTTTCTCCTTGTATACAGCTCAAGGAGCACTTCTAGCCCAAAGAAGGAGAAATAAAGATCTTTGCCTTAGTCTTTTGTGTGTAGAATCAACTGCATCTTCCCTCCCCAGATCCCACTAGCATCCATTGGCCCCTTACTTTAGCCTACCCATGGCATCTGCCGTGTCACCACCACGACAGTTGGCGCCCACCGTGGGGCCAGCAGCGGTGCTAGCTGGAGTCATGATCCGGACGGGAAACTTCATCAACACTGGCGAGCGCATTGTCTCTGGCTTGGTCCGGAGACTTGATCTCTGAGACTACGTCAGCGACAATGCAGGCAGCTTCAAGGGAAAAACTCCCCCACGTAACGGCGTCTTCATCAGCTTGGGCATGCACTAGGTCTATGTCGGCGTCGACATCTCCGGCGTTTATCCTCACCAGGTTGTTGTTGCAGGAGAACCTCCCCTTAGCGCCACGAGCCGTCCGCGCGGAGCGCGCCCGGTCGGCAGCGTCGAGGTGGTGGTCGCGGCCGGGGTGCAGGGGGGAGCAGCAGGCGCCGGATCAAGTAGAGACCCAGCGGCGGGTGCGCAGGTCGCGCCCAGGCAGACAGCTCCACAACCCACCGAGGTAATCCCCTCAGCGGCCGACCAGACCGAGGTGCAGGAAACAACCCCAAAGGCACCAAGGGTAAGAGGGCCACCTCTAGAAAGACCAGAAAACATTCTTCAGGCAACTATAGATAACTTGACTACACCTGTAGCACCGATACTTCATCCGGCAAATGCCCAGGCAGAATTGGAAGAAACCAGGCAAAAGGTGCTGGTAGAGGCAAAAAAGGTGTCGGTCTTGCGGGAGTCCTTAAACAGGACCCTGCGAGAGTATGCCAAAGCAAACAATCTTGACGTCGCTCCCGAACGGGTTGACGAGTTGAGATTAAGAGGAAAGAACCTCATAGATGATATCAACAAGGAGCATGATGCTCATAAGGCGGAATCAGTTGATCTAGGCTTGCCGAGGTACAATACCCTGGCAAAGAATCTGAGAGCGGCAAATGCCGCAGCATTAGAGTTAGAGGGATTGACCGGCGAAGCCCGGCAGAAACAGCAAGAAAGAGTGAATGAGCTGGTACGCATTGCGAACCAGCAGAATGAGGAGATGCTCAGGGCAGATCCGGCGAGGCCAGGGGCTTCGCGAATGGTTCACTCGGCTGGAGCAGCACCTGCCTTATCTGTGGCAGCAGCATCTTCACCCAGAAACAATGCACGAAAGGACAGAGCGGTAACTTCGGGAAAGAGAAACAAGCAAATTGTTCCATATGATCCGGCGATAGCCGGGAAAGCAAACGAGAACAGAGGCAATGGAAGCCGAGGTAACAGTGGCGAGAGGAACCCCGGCCGTGCTGAGAAAGGCGGCGGAAGCCGAGGCAATGGAAATTTAGGCAGAGCAGAACTCGGAAGAGGAAATCACGAGAACAATATCCCGGTCGAAGGAAGGAAAGAACCGCCGCACAACCCGCAGCCGAGACATGAACCTCGGCAGGAAAGAGAAGCGAGACCAGCTCGCCACAATCAGGTAAATGAAAGTTACAATGATGGTTATTCCGAGATGGAATATGCGATCCATGGTGGAAATAACCACTATGGAATGCAGGACAGAGTTCTGTACAGAGATATGCCGTCAAATGATGCCAGAGTAAAGCTAGACCGGCTATACCGATCCGAGTTGCTGGAAGAACAGGGTCCACCGGGTCCGACATGCTTCGGACCACGGATCATGGGCGAACCACCCGTGCCGAATTTTCAGCTGGCAAGAGGCACAAAAACATATAATGGGAGCACCAAACCACAAGATTGGTTGATTGATTATGCCACTGCTGTGAAAATAGCAGGTGGGAACTTACGATGGGCAGTGCGGTATGTGCCGCAAATGTTGGAAGGACCAGCTAGAGTATGGCTGAATAATCTGCCAGCAGGCAGTATCAACTGTTGGTTGGATTTTGAAGAAATGTTCGTTAGCAACTTTACCAGTACTTACAAGAGGCCAAACAGGCCGCGGCAATTAGCCATGTGCAAGCAAAGACCGAATGAGACAGACAGAGAGTTTTTAACTCGGTGGTGTAACCTGAGAAACTCGTGTGAAGGAGTTATAGAATCACAACCAATAGCTTGGTTCGCTCAAGGATGCCGCTATGCCAGTGTGTTATGGCAGCGACTGCAAAGAGATATGCCAACCACATTGGCAGAAACCATCAGAATAGCGGATTCCTATGCATTGGGAGATCCGACGCAACCAGAATTAATGTCGGCAGATCATCGGGATCATCAAGATCAATATGCAAGAGATATAGATGGGTCATCCAGGCGCAATGACTTCAGAGGAAGAAGAAGAGAAGAGAGACCGGATTACAGATATGGTTCAGCCTAGGTGGCAGTAGTAGCGCAAGATCAGCCGAGTCACGTAACCACTCAACGGCAAAAGAATGGTCCTCAGCAATGGACACCAAGGAATGAAGGAAAAAGACAGTGGACACCAGAACAAAAGAAGCAATGGCAGGAGAGGCCGAAGTACACGTTCGAGTCTATGTTAGATCAGCCGTGTAAATTTCACACGTCAAACCTAGCCAGGCCAGCCAACCATACGACCCGCCAATGTGCATGGATGAAAAATCCAATGGGAAACCCCATAGGCATACAAGCAGCGCCTCTCCAGGCACATCCGCAGCATCAGCCGCAGTTAACTGGAGCAAATGCACAGCAACTAATGTTACCACCTCCTCCCCCGAGGTATGACAACTCGGACCGGAGGGATGCGGTGCATCAAGTGATAAACCAAGGTCCGGATGGAAGGACAAATCCAGGAAATAATGGACGCAATGATTACAGAGAACATCATTAGTCGTATTGCATGTTCACAACAGAACAGCAAGACAAGCAGAGTGTGCAGCGCCGGCATATGGAAGTAAATGCAGTGATTCCGGCAGTACCAAGATATGTGCCTTGGTCGGATCAGGAAGTAACCTGGAGCATAAAGGATCACCCCAAGATAATGCCGAGCCCAGGGTCGTATGCACTCGTGTTAGATCCGACATTTGTCGGACCAAGCATTAATGTGAAATTTTCAAAGGTACTCATTGACAATGGGAGCAGTATCAACATCATGTACAAAGATACAATGCATAAACTCGGAATATCGCAGAACATGCTGCAATCCACGAGGACCACTTTCCATGGGATAGTACCAGGACTTTCATGCGAACCCATTGGTAAGGTTCTAGTGGATGTATTATTCGTCACAAGATATAACTGCAGAGCAGAAAACTTAGAGTTTGAAGTGGTGGATCTAGAAAGTTGTTATCATGCTCTACTCGGACGGCCAGCGTTGGCCAAATTCATGAGCAGCTGCCATGTAAGTTATCTGAAAATGAAGTTACCCGGACCGCAAGGGGTGATAACAGTAGCAGGGGATTACAGGAAGTCAATGGAATGTGCTTCAGCCGGGTCAAATTTGGTCGAATCATTGGTAATAGCAAGGGAAAAAAGAAGGATTCAGGAGGTAGCAGCCCTCGCTCAGTCAGCATAGCTGAATATGTCGGCATTAGCCAACCCACATGGAAGTGTCTCCTTTCAGCCGACTAAAGAAACAAAAAAGTTCCAGATAGATGAGCAATTCCCAGAGCGCAGCGTCACTATTGGTGCCAGCCTAGATGCTAAATAGGAAAGCGAGCTCACCAACTTCCTCTGTGAGAATCGGGATATCTTTGCATGGTCAACTCAGGATCTGCAAGGTGTGCCGATGGAGTTGGCTGACCACTCTCTAAATGTAAGGCCAGGAGCAAGGTCGGTGAAGCAACCTCTCCGCCGCTTCGCCAAAGACAGGAGAAAAATAATAGGGGATGAAATAGCTCGGCTCCTTGCGGCCGGATTCATCATGGAGTTGCTGTATCCGGATTGGCTATCAAACCCGGTGCTAGTAGAAAAGAAGAAGGATGATCCAAATGTAGCCATTGTATGGCGAATGTGTATCGATTACATGAACCTGAACAAGGCGTGTCCAAAAGATCCTTTTCCTTTACCTAGAATAGACCAAGTCATTGATTCGACCGCTGGTTGTGAACTATTATCATTTGTAGACGCGTATTCTGGTTATCACCAGATACCGTTAAATCCGGCCGATCAAATAAAGACTGCGTTTATTACCCCGTACGGGGCTTATTGCTATCGCACCATGCCATTCGGCCTGCGCAACGCGGGAGCGACGTATCAGAGATGCATGCAAAAATGTCTACATGACCAGATAGGAAAAAATGTACAAGTATATGTGGATGATGTGGTTATCAAAACCAAAGAAAGCAAAACGCTACTGGATGATATACGGCAGACTTTCGCGAACCTGAGAAGGTTCCGAATGAAGCTTAACCCGGAAAAATGCACATTTGGCATGCCAGCGGGAAAATTGCTCGGTTTTCTCGTATCTAGCCGAGGTATAGAGGCCAACCCAACTAAGATAAAAGTAGTAGAAAGGATGGAATTTCCAAGATGTCTAAATGACGTACAAAAGTTCACAGGTTGTTTAGCCTCGCTCAGCCGATTTGTATGTCGGCTGGGAGAGAAAGCACTACCACTTTACCAGCTGATGAAAAAATCGGATAAGTTCATTTGGACTCCACAAGCAGACAATGCATTTCATGAATTGAAAAAGATGTTGGTCACAATGCCCATCTTAGCTTCTACATTATCGAAAGAGCCTATGTTACTCTACATAGCGGCCACCAACAGAGTAGTGAGCGCTGTGATCATGGTAAAACGAATTGAAGATGATAAATCAGTACAAAGGCCGGTGTATTACCTAAGCGAGGTACTATCAGCCTCAAAACAAAATTACCCACATTATCAGAAGATGGCTTATGGAGTGTACATGTCGGCAAAGAAACTTAAACATTACTTCGAAGAGCACCCCATCAAAGTGATTTGTGAAGCACCCATAGACGACATATTGAGCAACAAAGATGCAAGTGGCCGAATAGCAAAATGGGCAATTGAATTGTCACCTTATGCTCCACAATTTGATAGGAGAGATGGAATCAAATCTCAGGCTGTGGCCGACTTCTTCGTAGATTGGGCCGAGGTGCAATATGAACCACCATTACCAGATCCGAATTATTGGACGATGCACTTTGACGGTTCCAAACTAAGAAATGGTTTGGGGGCAGGAATAGTGTTAATCTCGCCAAAAAGAGATCAGCTGAGATATGTGTTGCAGATACATTTTGTCGCGTCAAACAATGTAGCCGAATATGAAGCACTAGTCCATGGATTGAAGGTGGCAAAAGAGATTGGCATACGCCGAATCTTATGTATGGAGATTCAGATCTGGTAGTACAGCAAGTCCCAGGCAATTGGGATGCGTTGGATGATAACATGGCTTTGCATAGATTTCATGTGCAAAAACTCAGTGGATACTTCGAAGGATGTGAATTTCACCATGTACCTCGGGCAGAAAACGACGCTGCAGACACATTGTCAAAACTAGGATCAACTAGACAGTCAATTCCCCCAGGTATCGCCCTAGAGCACCTAAGGAAGCCATCAATAACACCGTCACCAGAGTCCGAATCCATCTTTATTCCGGCAAAATCAAGAGAACATAATGTGCCGATGGAAATTGATAAGCAATATAACCCGGAATTCCCAAAAATAAAGACAGCAGATGCAAGCATGAGTATGGAGACATCCGAGGTAGTTATGTCGGCAGAAAATATGGAAATAGATAGTGAGACTACACCAGAGAAAATCACACCTATATGGGCGCAACCCATATTCTCCTTCCTTAGAGATGCGATTTTGCCGAATAACGAGATATTGGCAAGACAGACAGTGAGAAGAGCTAAATCTTATACAATCATAAACAATGAGTTGTATAAAAGGAGTGTCACAAGTGTATTGCAAAGATGTGTGACCTCGGCAGAAGGCCAGGAGATCCTCCTAGATATACATCAAGGAGAATGTGGACATCATGGCTCATCCCGAGCCTTAGTGTCCCAAGCGTTCAGGCATGGGTTTTATTGGCCAACAGCGTTGAAAGAAGCCAAAGAACTGGTCGAAAAATGTAATGGTTGCCAGAGATATGCAACCAAGATACACATGCCATCATCCGAGTTAAAAACGATACCAATTACCTGGTCATTTTCTGTATGGTTCTTAGATATGGTGGGATGACCCACATATTGGTCATGGTGGACAAATTCACAAAATGGATTGAAGTGAAACCAATAAAAAAATGTGATGGGCCCACAGCAGTGAAATTCCTCAAAGATATTATCTTAAGATATGGATACCCACCAGTGTTATTACAGACAACGGTACAAACTTTGCAGAATGAGCTTTCGCTAGATTTTGCCAAGAAAAGCACATAAGATTAGATGTCGCCTCTGTGGCTCACCCAGCATCCAATGGGCAAGTGGAAAGGTCTAATGGACTAGTATTGTCCGGAATAAAACCACGACTCGTCGAACCGCTGCAAAGGTCGGCAGGATGTTGGATTGAGGAACTACTAGCAGTACTATGGAGCCTCAGGACTACCCCAAACAGATCAACAGGTTATACACCATTTTTTCTAGTATATGGGGCAGAAGCCGTGCTTCCGGCCGACATAATACATGACTCACCAAGGGTCACCCAATATACAACCTCAGAGGTAAATGAGGTAGCTCGGCAAGATACTGTCGATCTGCTAGAAGAAGCCAGAGAGCTGGCGCTATCAATATCAGCTATCTATCAGCAGAACTTGCGACGATATCATAGCAAGAAGGTGAATCCAAGAGTGTTCAAAGAAGGAGATTTGGTTCTTCGGCTGGTGCAACGCACGGCCGGCATGCACAAGTTGTCGCCTCCATGGGAAGGACCATTCATCGTGAGCAAAGCATTGCACAATGATGCGTATTACCTAATCGATGCTCAATCACCAGGAAAGAACAGGGCAGAGAAAGCCGGCGAAGAATCGAAAAGACCATGGAACGTGGCTTTACTTCGTCCATTTTACTCGTAGCAGTCATCTATGACACATTGTAAAGTAATGTCTCAGGATGAAGCACCAACTATGTATTGAACCTCGGCGTCCAGAGCAATGACTCGGGGACTGCCATATGTTGTTTTAAATTTCATGTTATGTATTAAACCTCGGCACCTCGAGCAGTGGCTCGGGGACTGCACTATATTGTTTTTAAGATTGGTTTATGTTTAAACCCCGTCACCCTGAGCAGTGGCTCGGGAACTACCCCATATTGTTTCTAAGCTTGATTCATGTATTAGACTTCGGCGCTTGAGCAGTGGCTCGGGGACTGGCATATATCGTTTTTGATTTTGTGTTACATATTAAACCTCGGCACCTTGAGCAGTGACTCGGGGACTGTCTTATATTATTTCTAAATTTGAGTTGTATATCAAACCTCGGCACCTTGAGTAGTGACTCGGTGACTGTCTTATATTATTTCTAAATTTGATTTATATATTAAACCTCGGCACCATAGGCAGTGACTCGGGGACTGTCCTATATTGTTTCTAAGTAGGGGTTATCCTTTGTTACAAGAGTGGATATCAAACTTCGACACCCAGAGTAAGAGTATTTCGCTCTCGTATGTGTTGGAGATATGCCCAAGAGGCAATAATAAAGTGGTTATTATCATATCTTCACACTTATGATAAATGTTTACATACCATGCTATAATTGTATTAACCGGAAACATTAATACTTGTGTGATTTGTAAACTAAAATAAGAGTCCCTAGTAAAGCCTCTTGTTAAACTAGCTTGTTGGTTAATATATGATCATTGTTTCCTGATCATGAACATAGAGATGTTATTAAACAACAGGATCATATCATTAGTAGAATGATGTGATGGACATACTCCTATAGATAAGCGTAGCATAAAGATCAAGTCATTTCAATAGTTCAATTGCTATATGCTTTCTGATACATAGTAACCTAATTCCTTCGACCATGAGATCATGCATATCACCTTTACCGGATGGATACTTTGATGACATCAAACACCACACCGTAACTAGGTGGCTATAAAGGTGGCATTGAGTGTTCGGAAAGTATTGGTTGAAACACATGGATCAAGAGTGGGATTTGTCCATCCATATGACGGATTGATATACTCTGGGCCCTCTCGGTGGAATGTCATACAATTAGCTTGCAAGCATGTGGCTGGCTCACAAGGGATCACATATCACGGGAACGAGAAAAGAGTACTTATCGGTAACGAGGTTGAACTAGGTATGCAGAGATACTGACGATCATAACCTCGGATAAGTAAACTATCGTGAGACAAAGGGAAATTGGTATCGTATGTAAGTGGTTCATTCGATCGCAAAGTAATTGTAGAAATATGTGGGAGCCATCTGAATTTCCAGATTCCTCTATTGGTTATTGTTCGGAGAAGTGTCTCGATCATGTCCGCATAATTCACGAACCGTAGGGAGACACACTTAAGGATTCGACGTTGTTTGAGTAGTTATGGTATTATGAGAAAGAGACCGAATGTTGTTCGGAGTCTCGGATGGGATCCGGGATATCACGAGGTGATCCGGAATGGTCCGGAGAATAAGATTCATATAAGGAAAGTCCCGTTTCGGAGTTCGGAAATAATTCCGGTGTTTTCATCGGGAATGTTCTAGAAGGTTCCGGATTGTCCGGCACTCCGGGGGGGGAGAGTACATGAATGTGTCATTACATATTGAGTGATTGCATCATGTACTAAGTGTTCTTGCTGTTCCAAATAAAGGATTAAATTGAATCCTAAAACAGAAAAGTTAAATGGCCAGTTTAAAAGTCAAACGGCTAAAACAGGAAACTGTGGGAAACAAGCAAGAGGTGGTTGGAACCGACTTGGGGGAGGAGTCCCTCCAAGCCGGCGCGCCAACCAAGGCCGACTTGGGGAGGGACTCCCCTCCCCTTGGCCGCCCCTCCCACCTATAAAAGGAGGGGCAGGGCCTCCTCCTCTAGACACACAAGTTCCTATCCTCTAATCTCCGGTTTAGAGCCGTTTTGGTTTAGAGCTTCTAATTGCACTAGCCTTCGGTTTAGAGCCTTCTAATTGGTGTGTCTAATCTCTAGACCACTAATAGCTCTCTCTCATACTCCACCATACTCGCTCCGGCTTAAGGCGAAGCCCTGCGGGATCTCCCCTCTACTTCCGGTACCACGCCGTTGTGCTGCCGGAATCACGAGGAGAGTGCTACAACCTCCGCTGCCTGCTGGAACAAGGGAGAGGAAGGTCTTCGTCGAGTACCGAACGTGTGACCGACTACGGAAGCGCTGCCGGAACGCAGCGCCGGAAGGATCGTCTACGCGATCTTGAGATCGGAAAGAGTACGACTACATCACCCACGAGAATCTGCTCTCGTTAACCGCTTTGGAATCTTCGAGGGTAAGTTATTCCATCGACTTGTTGCTACAATCTAGTAGATAGATCTTGGCTTGTTTGTTTGTATGCGATAGAAAATTTTTGTTTTCCATGCTACGAACCCCTACAGTGGTATCAGAGCCGTGTCTATATGTAGATCTGTTGCACGAGTAGAACACAATGGTCATTGTGGGCATTGATGCTTTTATTGTCGATTGCTTCTTGTGTACTTTGCATCTTGCGGTATGTTGGGATGAAGCGGCCCGGGCTAACCTTACATGACATCGTTCATGAGACTTGCTCCACGCTTGACATGCAACTTGTATTGCATAAGTGGCTTTGCGGGTGCCTGTTTCTCCTAGCATAGTTAAGATCCAATTTACAACGGGTGATTGACAATACTAGTATCAATGTTGTGGTTCTTGTTCGTAAGTTAGAACGACACTTATTGAAAGCCCCAAACCACGTAAAACATGCAAAGAAAATTAGAGGCGTCTAACTTTGTTTTGCAGGGGTGTGCTGTGATGTGATATGGCCATGATTGTGATTATATATGATGTATGCAATGTTCCTTATTGTAAGTTGGCAACCGGCAGGAGCCATATGGTTGTCTTTAAATTCTGTTAAGACCCGCGTGTCTATTCAAAGTAGTTGTAATAGTTGAAGCTGGTGGACGACAACCATGGAGCAGCGTCATTGACCTTGATGCAATGCTGGTGATGATGGAGATCATGTTCGTGCTTGAAGATGGAGATCGGAAGCACAAAGAAGAAAGGCCATATCATATCACTTATTATGAATTGCATGTGATGTTAATCCTTTATGCATCTTGTATTGCTTAGTAGACGACGGTAGCATTATAAGATGATCCCTCATGCACATGAATTTCAAGTCATAAAGTGTTCACCCTTAGTTAGCACCGTTGCTAAAGCTTGTTGTTTCGAAGCTCCACGTGATGATCGGGTGTGTTAGATTCTACAAGTGTATACAACGTGAGCAAGCCAGATTTGCTCATGCGGAAACTAAGGTTTGATCTTGACGAGCCTAGCATGTACAGACATGGCCTCAGGAACACGGATTACCGAAAGGTAGAGAATGAGTCATATAGTAGATATGATGAACATGTTGATTGTTCGCCATTGAAGCTATATCAACTCTCGTGATGATCGGTTTTGATGTGGTGGATTTGGTTCGTGTGATCACTAAAACAATGTGAGGGATATTGTTTTGAGTGGGAGTTCACCTAGATTAATTTAATTATTAATTAGAACTCAATTTATCATAAACTAAATCAAAGTGAATTTGCATAGTTGTTGTAGTCATTGGCATCCGTTTACCACCTTGCGCTTAGTTATAATTGAGATGATAGAACTATAGAATTCTGGTTAGATACTTTACGAACTGGAATCGTATTGTTTTAAGTGTTAATCTAAAGTTTAAAAGTCCTATTGCAAACTTTCAGTAAGTTTCGGTTACTCCATGAAGTTTAATAATTAGTATTAAATCAAGAGTAACAATTCCAAGTGTTAGTATATAAGTATCATGTTTGTCTCCATGATTCTTGATATTCAAAGGATTCTCTTAATATCAAGGTTATCTAGGATCTGAAAGAGTTGTTTCAGAAACCATGATGTGTGGAAGATATTGTGATATCTGAAACGAAGTATTGGTTACAACATGATAGAGTATAATATGGCAAAAGTCATGTTCTCATATTTGATGAGAATTTTCAAAAGGTTGGAGACACTAGTTGTCCTATGTGGCATCCCGTAAAACCACTAATAGAAAATCGCGTTGTTTTTGTGCATTGCATCATCATGACCGCATGCTCATGTCATCATGCCACATTGCATTTGAGCATCATCATGTCATCATGCATTTGTTTGTCGAAACCTATTTTCTAAAAGCCTATTTTGTTCTCTAGATATTCTCCTCTTTGTTCAAATCCAAACCCTAGATCTGTCCGGATCTTTTGTTTGTCTAAAACCTTTTTACAAATGTTTTGATTTAAAACCAAGAACAATAATAAAATATTTTAAATCTGTTTTGTTCCGGGAAAGGCCGCCACCGGCCAGGCCAAAAGGCCCAGCTGGCAGCAGTCTACTACCCAGATAAATATCTAAATCAGCCACCCAAAAATCCTTTTATACCAAGTCCTAGTCTACCCACCCCTCCTCCACCTCACCCCCTCCAATCCCGGGTCGACACGTCACCCTGCCCCATTTCTCACCCAACCAAACGTTGCCACCTCACCTCTCCTCTCTCCCTCTCACCAATCCCACCCCCTGGCCCCACTCCCCACTCACCCAGCCACAACACACATAGCACACACGCCCGGCCCCACCCCTCTGGCCCCCAAGCTCGCCGTCGACCTCGCCTCCTCACCGCGCGGCCCCCTCCGCCAGGCGTCCGGACGCCTCCCCTTCCTGCGAGCCTCGGCCCCCTCCGTCATCGGCCGCGTCAGGCCGCCCTCCCGACGCCGCGCCTGCGAGCTGCGCCGCCTGCGCGACCGGCCTCGCCATCCGTTCCCTGGACGCGCCCCTGGAGCGCCGCCAGGCTCCTCGCCGCCTCTCTACCGCCGCCCCTCAAGCTCCGGCGCCCCCCAGACCCTCCGCTCCCCGTCGGCCTCGCCCGCGCCCGCCCTCCGCCCGCGCGTCCCCGACCCCGCCGGGCTCCTCCTCGCAGGGCGCCGCCTCGCCGGCCGCGGCCTCTCCTTCCCCCACCTCCGAACCCGAGCACCCCGCCGGCCTCGCCTTCTTCACCGCCTCCGGCCGCGGCACCGACCCCGGCGAACTCCTCCGACCGCCCGCCGCGTCCTCTGCCTCCACCTCGCCGGCGCCGCCTCGCCCGACCCCGCTCGCCGTAGCCTCCTCCTCGTCCTCGCCGGCCCGCGGCCCCGGCAACAACCGCAGCAACCGCCGGCCGCCGCCACCGCGGTGCTCCCCTCCCCTCCCGTCGCCAAGCCCGGCCCCGGCCGCGCCGACGTCCGCCTCGCCGGCCACGGCCCGTCTGCGCCGCCTCCGCCACCCGCGGGACTCCGCCGAGACCGACCCCCTCCGGCCGTTGCTGCAAACCGCCGTCGGCGAGCCCCACCTTCGCGCCCCCTTCTCTGCCTCGCGCCCGCGTGCCGGCCTCGTCCTCACCCTCCTGGACGCACGCAGGGCTGTGGGTCGACGCCGCGCTCCCCGCATCATGGTAGCCGCCCTCTGTTTCCCAGTCTCAGGCCAGCGTTTTGCTGCTGATGCCCAGGTTGCAGTACGGCAGTTGGATCGCAAGGTTCAAACCGGTGTCATCAAGATCTTCTCAGAACGCGTAATCCGCCTTCCTGGACCCCTGAAGACCGGTCCGAAGCGCCAAGGCCCGAACCCAAAGACCGCCAAGAACGCCACCGGTACGACAAGCACTTCGCCGTGGAGCGCCAAGTTCTCCCTCCCGGATGCCAAGACCGACTCGATGCCGCGGGCCCGACAAGATCGACACCGACCCGGAAGAATCCGATGCGCCCTGACGCCGAACCAAGTCCTCCTTCCCGGAATGCCAAGATCTACCTCCGTTGTCCGAGAATGTTCCGTCGAGACCGAACCCCAGATCCGAACCCTGTCGAACCCCGAACCCCCGGACCAAGATCGCCGAACCCTAATGTGTGAACCTTTTCCCGAGCCCTATTTTATAAATTGCCAACTATATAAATTGTTGCATATTAAATTGTCGTTCTCGCATGCATATTGTCATGTGGTTTGGGGGCCTTATGCCGATTCACCTCTAATTAAATATGGGGCCCATATGCGGGCAAATCTGGACTCATATTGGCCTCATTTAAATTTGTGTAGCGAACCGGTAACTTATTTTGCCATGTGAAGACAACATTTAATTTGCGGGGTAGATAAACAACTTGAACCATCTAACTAATTGTCGGGACCCCGGTTCCACTTAATATGACCTAATTGCATCGCACCTTTACCATGCCATGCATCAACCATGCATCATGCCGATCTTCTGCCGTTGTATTAAATATTGCATCCGGTGTTTATTCTAGTGTTTTGCTTCTTCGCGGATAAGGCCGTCGAGTTGTTGTGAGCTTCGCCCCGATCTTCGGTCGAACCTTCGGCAATGTTTTCAGGCGAGCATCTCCCCCTTTCTACCTATCTTACTTTTATAGTATTTATTCCCTCCTGTTGATCTATTGCTATCTGTGTTGCGATGCTCTAGTTTCCGTACCCGTGATATCCCTTGCAGCCATATATTGCCTTGGACACATCCTATTACCTGTTGTTTGGTAGATAGTTGGACTTGCGCGTCGTAGTCGCTTGCTCAAATGCTGTTGCGTGTCGTCAAGTACCACAGTTGTTGGAGTATTGCCGCATGTTCAATGTTGGAGATGATCATGGCTTTAATTATTGTTCACTTTAATTACTATTTAACAACTAAAATTGAAGTAGGTAAGTAGAGGCACCAGTGGGTGATAGATAATATCTGGTTTCCGACCGCCCACTTGTGTCCCGTAGGACCCCGAGTTCTTGACACCTGTTCCGAGATCGAGCGCGCTAACCACAGGTGGGGAGATATGGGCCCCCCATCGATTAGTACCTGATTTCAAAGTATTGTACTGGGGGCCACAACTAGTTTGAGGTTTTATTTACTATCCTGTACCTATGCCATGCTTTACTGCTTTATTTACGATTGTGTGAGGAGCACGCTGTACTGTTTAGGAAGCGGAGTGTTTTCGCGGTATCGACAGTCCCAGTTTTGGGATTTGCTGTCGTTTACAGCCACTGTCGCAAACCCTGAGTCCGTCTCGGAGACCGGCCGACTTTGTTGCGGGTGTACTTAGTGGGGTGGTCCCCCGTGCTTGCTTTGGGTCTGGAAACGTCGTGACTTAGGCCCCGCCGACATACCGATGGGTGTATGTTAACTGATCTGGCAAAAAGGGTCGAAGTGCTTGTGGATACTTTGGTGCACCCCTGCAGGGTTAAATCTTTTCGAGAAGCCATGTCCGCGGTTATGGACGACTTGGAGCACAGGTCTCGATCATAGACAACTAAAACTAAAGTTTACTGTTATAAATTGACTTGTATCCGATATGACTAGTAATCAGCTTCACTGCAATGGAATGGCTAAATAAAAGTACCAACAACTGCTGGGTTTTGGGTTATCTCATGCTATTTGTATCTGACTAGTAAGTGTTGCAACTATAACGGAATGGTTAACTAAAACGGCCCACTGCTTATTTTTATCAGGATGATTATCTATACCTGACTAGTAATTACTGCAACGATAACTGAATAAATAAAACTGCCAACTGAGTGAGTTCCTCGGTTGACTCCCTCGGTTGGTATCGAGGGGAATACCAGGATGGGTTTGTTTGGTGTTAGTATCAGGTTGGTTCCGAATAGGTCTTTCTTACCCTCTCTGATAGCCACCAGTTGTATCGAGTCTCTATAGGTTGTTTAGTGCATGCTGCCGCTGCCGCTTCAGCCCACCATACCAATGTAGGCGAGGACCGCCGAATTCTAGCCTCGCCGTGTACTGGCCTCAGTACTGACGCTCCTCTTTTTCCTTTGCCCTTTGTCGGCACCCCTTTTGTTTAAGCAGGTTTTGGGATCGACGTCGTTAGCAGGGTTACCCTTCCGGCTTGGCCTGGGCAGGGTTATGGACGCCATTGGTTATTCTTCAGGGCTCTTAGCTCAATTTGCATCTTGTCCGTAGCTGGACGCTCTATCGTTTCAAGGTGATTTGGATCTTTGTATTGTATATCTGTATTCTTGACTCTTTGAGTCGCTGCTGTATATATATCTGTTCTGTGGGTCCCATCGAGGACTGTTGTGTAATGTTATTACTTCGTTTTCCACCCGCACGAAAGTGCCTGGTGGGCACCTTCGAATCGTTTCTATGCGGGTTTGGCGGGAATCGCTAAAACTTGCATAGGGCCGATTCTGAGGGTGTTAGATCCTAATCCTCCAAAAGGTTTTGGAGAGCAACATTATACTTGCGATTCACCGTTACAAGCTAAAAGTAGCTTGATCATGGATAAATCCATGATGAGGGTGAATATTTGATGTAGGTAAGATGTTTACTACACCAAGAGATTACTAAAGAAAGGAATTTGAAAGAACACCAAACATTTGATGATAGGTGATCTACTTCAAAGTGCAAGTCCAAAGACATTGGTATTTAATTATACACGCTTTGGATTATGTGTCATATGTATGACTCCACTATTGATATTGATAGATTCTTTCAAACAGAAAAGGAAATATTGAAAGAGAATCTCATAAATATATGGCAGAAAAGAGAAGACTAGAATTGTTCAGTTTAAGTATATAGATGATATACATGTTATGGCTATATTCTTTGCTTATTAAACAATGTGGTTATTAAGTATTTGATACTGAATTTGTTGGTGTGAATCGTCATACGAAACAACACAATTCATGAACTACAATGGCCTAAGTAACTAGCAAAAGAATATGTGATGATGTTCATCGAGAACAAATAAAGGGTTATTGTGTTGCTCGTTAAACATCAAAGCTTGCCTTCAAGATTTGTTTTATCAGGTATTATGAGAACAAAAGGGTTGTTCAAATAAATTACCGTAATCCATATAAGATGGATGATTCACAAATCTCGTTGGAGAAATCACATCCATAAAACTAGTGCTAAAAATGTCGAAAGACAAATTGATTGAAAGATCACTTAGGAAGTGACATCGCCGTTTAAATTATAATGGAAAGAAAACAAGAAGAAACTCCATGTGGATGGAATTTTGGAGTCTTCTGATTTTGATCAAATGACGCTTGTGAAACTTTCCTAGAGATAATTAAAACTTCATTCATAGGCCAAAAGGGAACGAATGACTAGCTTATTGGAACTTGTACATATTGTTGTACGAAATCCATTATGTGTAGTCAAAAGCGATGGATTTCAACTTCATATGCTTTCTCCGAAAATTTGAGTGAATATATGAATATTTACTTAATAAGGATAAAGTATGAAACACTTGAAAAGTTCAAAGACTTTCAAGATGAAGTGCAAAATCATTGTAACAAGAATATGAATAGTTTATGATAAGATCATAAAGGAAAATATTTAAGTTACAAGTTTAGCATAATACCTAAGATTTAAGGAATCGTTCCGTGGATTTGCATTTCCCGAAACACCATAAAAGTATGGAACGTTCGAGATATGTAATTAAACCTTGTTTGACATGGTAAGATCAAAGGTATAATTCATAAAACTGCCATTATATTTTAAAGATTAAAAGCTTTAGAGATTACCGTTTTTCCACTGAAAAGAGCTCCATCATAATCCGTTGAAATGACACCATATAAAGTTATGGTTTGGGATAAAACCCAAGTTGTCCTTTCTTAAACATTGGCATGCTATGCATAAAAAGGATGTTTGCAACCAAAGTCGGATGAACCTGTCTTTGTATGTTATTTCGAATAACTGTTAAGTAATCCTCCATAAAACACCGGAGACAAAAGTGTTTGTCGCTTAGAACGTCAAGTTTCTTTGAGAAGGAATTTTTCGTGAAAAGATAAGTGGGAGGAAAATAGAACGTTGATAAGGTTAAAGGAACCTTAGCTATATGTGCAAAGTTGCGCAGCGCCGAAAAGTGTTCCGGAGGCAGCAACAATGCTCATAGCTCACGTGCCTCAAAGGTTGTGGTTACGAAGGTCAAAGTTTCTATTGAATCAAGTAGGTCGAGTAAACAATCAAATACCAAGATTTGAGGGTTGAATCATTATTTGAGAATAATGAATGGACTACATGCAAAGAAGCGATGATGGGCCATGACTCCATCAAATGGCTTGAAGCCATAAAATCCGTGATAGTTCCATACACGAGAAATCAAGTTTTGAACTTGAAGGACCCTCGAGAAAGGTGTAATACCTTACAGTTGTGTTTGGAACTATAAAAGAAATAGACATGGATGTTGCACATCTATGAAATAGTCGACATGTTCGGAAAGAGTTCACAACAATGTTCAAAGGTTGACTATGATAAGATTTGATCTTTCATAGCGATATTTAGTCTAGGCGGATTAATGTAGCAACCACTACATATAATTTTGTTATATGGTAGTTGAATAAACAAAACAAGTTCTTCTAATAGAATGGTTACCTAGGACGTGTGCATGACACGGTCCATAGGGTTTTGTTAATTCAAAGGATGCTAAATATGCAAACTTCAATGGTTGAAGTAAGCATCGCGGAGTTGGAATCTTCACAATGATGAAATTGTTAAAAGAGTTTAAATTCATCAGAGACAATGGAGATGCTTGCGTTTGCAAGAAATTAAGTGGGAGCGCTAAGACATATTTCTAATACGTTATGTGGAAGACATATTGTTGATTGGAAATGATGTATATTTTATTAACACATATTAAGAATTTCATCTCGATGAAAGGCTTAGGCAAAACCCAAATATTTGGCATCAATAGACGCTAATATGGTTGTACCAGAAGTACATAGACGAGATATTGAATGAGTTCAATATAGAAACTACAAGAAAGGTTCTTGTCGCACAGAAAGGATTGAATGAGTTCAATATTGATGATATATTCAAGTGTATTGACACAGGGTAAGTGAAACAAAGATTCAAGTATAGATTGATACTTGATGTTTGAAATCACAAAGAATATTTGTATCAATCATACTGTGATATGTACAAATCCAGATATGTCCTGTGCTATGAGCATATACTAGAATGATTCATAAGAAGATCATTGGACAATAGTAAGGATATTCTTATGATCTTTTGGAAGAACTAAGAGTATATTATTTGTAGAAGTGACAAATAGATGGTTAGTTCATTGTAAAAGTACTACATTGATACTAGTTTTGTCACAAAATACAAATTAAGTTTATCTCAATCTAAACTAAGGGTGGCACAATATAATGGAAAGTAAGTTCCATAATGAATTTGGATGAGTTCCAAAGTTAAGACATTGTGACAGATACTACAATAAAAGGCTAAGTATATGACTGCTATTTTAGCAGCAAAAGAGGGCATTTGTGTCAAGTAGTTTGTTATCAAACTAGGTGTAGTTCACAGTGGGATAATACTATGAAGATATATTGTGCGACAATATTATCAACATGTTTTAACCCCAAAGAGCTAAAGGTCACACCGAAAGACCAAATTTGTGCAAAGCCATCTCATTAGAGAATGAGTGATGCGTAGAGACGCAAAGACATGCAATTACACACGGACCTGGAAGTGTCAGATCCGGAGATCAGTTGACCGCTAGCAATCGTGTACATACAACACCGGAAAGCCATAGGTGTTGAATACACAGAGGTTTGAAACTAGATTATTGACTCTAGTGCAAGTGGGAGACTGTTGGAGATATGCCCAAGAGGCAATAATAAAGTGGTTATTATCATATCTTCACACTTATGATAAATGTTTACATACCATGCTATAATTGTATTAACCGGAAACATTAATACTTGTGTGATTTGTAAACTAAAATAAGAGTCCCTAGTAAAGCCTCTTGTTAAACTAGCTTGTTGGTTAATATATGATCATTGTTTCCTGATCATGAACATAGAGATGTTATTAAACAACAGGATCATATCATTAGTAGAATGATGTGATGGACATACTCCTATAGATAAGCGTAGCATAAAGATCAAGTCATTTCAATAGTTCAATTGCTATATGCTTTCTGATACATAGTAACCTAATTCCTTCAACCATGAGATCATGCATATCACCTTTACCGGATGGATACTTTGATGACATCAAACACCACATCGTAACTGGGTGGCTATAAAGGTGGCATTGAGTGTTCGGAAAGTATTGGTTGAAACACATGGATCAAGAGTGGGATTTGTCCATCCATATGACGGATAGATATACTCTGGGCCCTCTCGGTGGAATGTCATCCAATTAGCTTGCAAGCATGTGACTGGCTCACAAGGGATCACATATCACGGGAACGAGAAAATAGTACTTATCGGTAACGAGGTTGAACTAGGTATGCAGAGATACTGACGATCATAACCTTGGATAAGTAAACTATCGTGAGACAAAGGGAAATTGGTATCGTATGTAAGTGGTTCATTCGATCGCAAAGTAATCGTAGAAATATGTGGGAGCCATATGAATTTCCAGATTCCTCTATTGGTTATTGTTCGGAGAAGTGTCTCGATCATGTCCGCATAATTCACGAACCGTAGGGAGACACACTTAAGGATTCGACGTTGTTTGAGTAGTTATGGTATTATGAGAAAGAGACCGAATGTTGTTCGGAGTCTCGGATGGGATCCGGGATATCACGAGGTGATCCGGAATGGTCCGAAGAATAAGATTCATATAAGGAAAGTCCCGTTTCGGAGTTCGGAAATAATTCCGGTGTTTTCATCGGGAATGTTCTAGAAGGTTCCGGATTGTCCGGCACTCCGGGGGGGGGGGAGGGTACATGAATGTGTCATTACATATTGAATGATTGCATCATGTACTAAGTGTTATTGCTGTTCCAAATAAAGGATTAAATTGAATCCTAAAACAGAAAAGTCAAATGGCCAGTTTAAAAGTCAAACGGCTAAAACAGGAAACTGTGGGAAACAAGCAAGAGGTGGTTGGAACCGACTTGGGGGAGGAGTCCGTCCAAGCCGGCGCGCCAACCAAGGCCGACTTGGGGAGGGACTCCCCTCCCCTTGGCCGCCCCTCCCACCTATAAAAGGAGGGGCAGGGCCTCCTCCTCTAGACACACAAGTTCCTATACTCTAATCTCCGGTTTAGAGCCGTTTTCGTTTAGAGCTTATAATTGCACTAGCCTTCGGTTTAGAGCCTTCTAATTGGTGTGTCTAATCTCTAGACCACTAATAGCTCTCTCTCATACTCCACCATACTCGCTCCGGCTTAAGGCGAAGCCCTGCGGGATCTCCCCTCTACTTCCGGTACCACGCCGTTGTGCTGCCGGAATCACGAGGAGAGTGCTACAACCTCCGCTGCCTGCTGGAACAAGGGAGAGGAAGGTCTTCATCGAGTACCGAACGTGTGACCGACTACGGAAGCGCTGCCGGAACGCAGCGCCGGAAGGATCGTCTACGCGATCTTGAGATCGGAAAGAGTACGACTACATCACCCACGAGAATCTGCTCTCGTTAACCGCTTAGGAATCTTCGAGGGTAAGTTATTCCATCGACTTGTTGCTACAATCTAGTAGATAGATCTTGGATTGTTTGTTTGTATGCGATAGAAAATTTTTGTTTTCCATGCTACGAACCCCTACAGTATGATCTTCGAGGTCTACACCCAGATTAACAGTCCAAACCACAGTGGTCAAATGGCAAAGTTTATCAAAGTCAGGAGATATTGCGCGCCGAACTACGGGAGCACAAAGGCAAATATATACCCCAAACTCAAGAAGTTGAAGGCCGCAAAAGCAAGGATTCGAACAAACAAGACCAGTTAAACAAAGTAATAACGATTACAACCATATATGTCTCAGCGGCACATGGCAAAAGAAATTAATACCGTATAAAAGACGGAAAAATATTCTACGTACATCATACGCCCGGCATACCAGGGGTTAGAAATGACTTAGAGGTTTTTAGCTGGAAAGGCAATAACTTGGTCAGGGACTGGGCACTCCGAGGTAGGTGGAACTTCGGCCGAGGTTGCCTCGCCCTCCACAGACCCAGGAGCGACTTCGGAGGAAGCCCGAGGCTTCTGAGGAGCGTCAGCTTGTGCAGTAGAATGCCCAGTACCTTTGGAGGAGGATCGCGCGTCGCCGTTAGCATCTGAGCTCGAACTGGAATCACCAGAAGTAGCCGAGTCACCCTCATCTTCTCCTTGTTCAGCTGAGTTGTTATCCGAGGCATCCTCAACTACGACCTCGTCCTCTGGGTTAGGAAGGAAACTCGGACCTTCGTTCCAGGTATGCACGTCGGCATACTCAACGAGCTGGAAGGCACGAGCTTGCCGAAGAGCGACAAAGTCTGGGTCCTCAACCCAACGGGAACCAGTGCGCAGATTTCTCAAAATATCAAGAGAAATATCTTCATACCATCACATGATGACAGTGAGAGCCATATCAGCACCAGCTCGTCCGACTGATTCCCTCCAAAGACTTAGCTGCCTCTCAGATGCCATTAATCTTTCTACCAACAATTGGACCTCATCAATATTAGGAGTCCCAGAATTATTCGGCCAGAGAACATGGTAGGCTCGGATAGCTGCTTGCACCAAATATCTGCCCATAATCTTCATCGGACCAACTGCAGCGCCAACAGCAACCAGGAAATCTTCCATCGAGTACTCCGAGTCCGCGTCAACAGGAACACCTCGGCGCACATGAGCACTAATGACCGCTTTAGAGCTCACGGGCTTAGCTTCTGGAAAATGGTCTGCGCAAAACACGACTGCATCAGTCAGCAGTAAGAAAAGGAAAAAGATAACCCGGCCGCGGTCAGAAGCTTACGATGAATATAACTCAGCATTATTTGAAGGTCTTTAGCCCAGTCAATCTTGCTCTTTTCAAAGCGAGTGATCTCCTCGCTCATCCCCCGTGTCTTCAGTTCGGCAGCCTCGAGGAGCTCTTTATTTTTCTGCAATTGCAGAGCTAGCCGATTTTTCTCCTCGGAGAACTCCTGGTCGACCTTTTCTAATTCAGACTTCTGAGAGAGCTTAAGGGCCTCCACCTCGGCACGCAAGCGAGCTATCTCGTCATCTTTATCCTTCAGCTGCACCGAGTGAGTAGCGCTTTGTTCTAAAAAATGCAGCATCACATCACGCATGGACGTGCAATCTTGGTGAGATGCTGCAAAGGTTTGTAACTCGGCATTACCAAAGCCAAAAGAGTTAAAAGAAATTTAGTGCACATTTCAAAGGGGAATATATAAAGTAAAAGAGTAACTAACCTTCCAGGGCCTTGACTTTCTTCTCAAGACGGATGTTAAGATTATTGATGTTCCCTGTTTACCAAAAGAGTGAGCCAACATCTCGTGTACAAAACAATAAGAGCGTCGGAGATGACGAAAAATTTTGTCGACTTACCAGCTTTTTTCACCACAGGAATAACTTTCTCATACTTTTCTTGCAATTTTCTATGCGCAAAAAGCAGCCTTTGAAATTCGGCGGTCCGCCGGTCATGCGCAACCTAAGCAATAGAGCAAATAGTAAATAGGTATTCAAGCCTAAGACAAATCCAAGTCAAGTGAAACTTAACCCGGATTTAGGTGGCTGGATATTCGAAGCTAAAACAGATCCGAGTCAAGCAAAACTTAACCCGGATCTAGGTGGCTGGATATTCGAAGCTAAAACAGATCCGAGTCAAGCGAAACTTAACCCGGATCTAGGTGGCTGGATATTTGAAGCCAAAACAGATCCGAGTCAAGCGAAACTTAACCCGGATCTAGGTGGCTGGACATTCAAAGCTAATACAAGATCCGAGTCAAGCAAAACTTAACCCGGACCCAGGTGGCTGGATATTCGAAGCCAAAGCAGATCCGAGTCAAGCAAAACTTAACTCGGACCTAGGTGGCTGGCTATTCAAAGTTCAGATAGACCCAAGTCAAGCAAAATTTAATGCAGATCTAGTTGGATGGAGGTTCGAACTCTAAGATAAAACTGAACTAAGTAAAGCATCATAAAACTTCCAAACGAATAACAAGTTATTCGCTTGCAAGATTCGGGGACTAGAGTATATATAATAGTATCCGGAGAACTAATCAAAACTCCATAAAAAACAATTACCTCATTCATCTTGTCACTTTCAAGAACGATCTTGGCAGCCTGATGCAGGCGACTGCTGATGTCGGAGAGTTGAAACGGCTGGCTGCTTGGATTACCCTCGAACTGATCGGCAGCATTCCAATTATTGGCATACTCAACCAGCGAGCCGAGGTTGTTCCCACTCTCCGTGCGAGTTTGGACTTTACCTTGGACATGCTATGTAGCCACCGCTGCCACAGGGCTTTTGTGAAGAGTGAGCTGGGTGCTGGCGGTCGGGGTAATAGAGGCTTTGGCAGAAGCAACCCCTTTGCGCAGCGCATCGGCAATACTAGGCTGAGAAGAGCCAGCAAGACCTTTCTGAGAGGAGGAAGCCTTGATGACAAAAACCTTTCTTGTTTTAGAAGAGGAATCAGTAGGAGCTGATACCTCGGCACTAGGATCGGCGTCTTTAGGAGCCGGAGGAATCACGGTTGCAGAGGGCGCCGAGATATTGACGTCCTCGGCCGGAGTTGGAGTCACTATAGAGACCGCGGGGGTCGAAAGAGGCTCAGTGGAGACATTAGGGTTCACAGAGGAGGCAGCAGGTTCGGTAAAATATCTGTTGGCCGAGTGGTATCGGTATGAATGGAAGGAATCTCAGGCGCATCATGGCGAAGTGGCGTCTGATTCGGAGATGGAGGAGATGCAGCACGAGCAGGACTCGGAATCCTGGTATCTTCAGTAGGCGGAGGAGACGGCTGCCGAGTCGTACGACTCGTCATGCTGGGACCGCTGGGCTTAACAGAAAGTGGAGCACTACGAAAACAAAAAAAGGTCAAGTCAAAAAGCAGAAAGAGAAAAACAAGAAATGCAAGAAAAAGAAACTCACCCAGTGACCCCGGGCATGGCCTTGCGCCTGGGAGGATGCGGAGCTGACTTCTTCATTCGCTTCTTGGGGGCCGTTTCTGAGGCACCAGCGGGAGCACCACATTTCCCCGAGGTAACAAGAGGCCGGGAGGCAAGAGGCTCGGCGTCGTGAACCTGACCGGCCGGATTAGCTGAGAAAGTAGAAGCCGGAAATGCATAAGAAATTGGCATTGCGGCAGCTACCTCTAGAACTTGGACCTCGTCCGAATCACCTTCCTCCTCGTGGGCCGGGGTCTTGCCACGAGCGCGAGCCGGAGCGAGATCGTACTTGGGGACGAACTCTTCTGAGTCCGGCTCTCCACTATCCGGAGTATTCCGATCCGCAGGCCACGGGAGTGACAAAACCTCGGCGTCCTCATTCTTCTGCTCCTCAAACCTCTGCAGGACAAGAAGGAGAAAAAATTAGCAAAGAGAGTTAGGAACGCAATTAAGGAGAAAACACTAATGATTAAGCTCACTTCGGGTGGGGGATGCTCGCGGGTGAATGGCTTCAGTCCCCAAGCCCAATCCTCCGGCATATCAGTTTTAAAGATAGCCCGGACACGCTTGAAGATGAGGTAGTTGTCCAGCTCCACCGTCGAGACTCGGTTGGGGTCGAGGGGACCGCTCATATAGCAGAGTTTGTGTGTGCGTTTCTGGAATGGGCAGATTCGGCTGCTGACGAAGCTAGTCATCAGATCCTCGCCGCGTAGCCCGGAGCGGATCAGTTCCTTCAGCCGAATCTCAAAAGCCTCGGCCAAAGCATGACTCTTCCTCGGATTATAGGTCCAGTTCTTCTTGGAAGGAGGGCCAATGAAGAAGGCAGGGAGCCGAATCTTATCCTCACTCCCCGTATTCTTGACATAAAAGAAGGACTTGTGCCACTTCTTACATGATTCTAGCCCCGCGACACGAGGAAATTCGGATTTCCTCCAAGGTGTGATGGACGCTGCTCCACATTGGGTGAGCAACTTCTCAGAGGGGTGCAGAGATTTGTCTGGGACGACGTTGGAACGAATCTGGAAAAACTTTGACCATACATGCACAGACGGCCATAGGCCGAAGTATCCCTCCGAGGCAGAGATGAAGGCAGAGAGAGAGGCAATGGCGTTGGCGGGAAGATGATGCGGCTGAAGGCCGAAATAATCGAGAAACTCTCTAGCAAAGTCGCTGAGAGGGAGACCAAAGCCGCGTGCGAAATGCGACATGAAAACTACATACTCGCCTTCCCTAAGGTCGGGAGAGGACTCGCTGCCAAGTAAGCGACAAGCTACCTCGGCAGGAATACGGCGAGTCCTGATTAGCCACTCGACCTCGCGGCGAGTGACGGAGGATCCCTACCACGAGCCCCGCTCGGGCCCAGATGCAGTATCGTCATCCTCAACAAGCGCTCCGCTAACAGAGCTCGACATGAGATCGCCGGAGAAATTTACGGAGGAGGAGATAGCGGCGGAGTAAAATCTAGAACTACAAGGCCCCGTCGTGGTTCTACCCAAAAACGGCGGCGGAGCAGAGAAAGAACTGCCGCACGAGTACAGAAGAAAAACAGAGATCTCAAGAGGAAAAGCTAGGCGATTGGACCGGTGGAACTCACCGGCGACGGTGCCGGAGCGAGCGAGCAGGGACGAAGGCGACAGAGCAGTACGGCGGGATCCCTGCCGTCAAGGACTTAGACGAGCGCACGACGGCGGGGAAGCACGAACGGGCGCAGATGCGAGAGGTAGGAGAAGGGCGCAGGTGAGCGAAGGGGGAAAGTGAATCCCCCAGCGCCGTGCCCCTCTTTATAACCGAACCGCCTGCGAGGTAGTGTGCCGCATGAACGCACGCCTCTAAGTGGAACCGCACCAAGGACCACACCATGGAAGAGAAGATCACGATCCCCGACGGAAACGGCTCACGAGGCGTCGCAGCGCCGACGCGACAGGCGCAGTAGTAACTGTAGCCTGTCAGTAATTACTGTAGAGGAACAAAAAACTAGAGAAACAATGATGAGTATGACACGTAGGACGAGGAGTACACAAGAAGATACGATGATACCTTGAGCGAGAAAAGTATAACTCGGAAACAATGCAGAACGAATATCATGAAACTGATACGACCCGGCTGAAGTTATCAGCGGGGCCGCACCAGCTTCGGGGACTAATGTTGGAGAGGTGACCTCGGATAGGGTAAGGACGGGGAAAGACGAAAGGATGTCCTCCGTCCAGTCTCTGAGTTACAGTCTGAGTCGGCCGAATCCTGTAGAGGTCGGCCGATATAGGAAAGGGCAGGACCCTTATGGTAATGGCAAAGCATTACCCGGCCGAGGTACTGCGTAAGTCGGCTGGGTTAGCCCGAATAATCTTAATGCAGGTGAAGGACGAGCCGAGTTACGCGAGGCGAAGCCGAATGATGCGAAGCTTGCAGGAGAAGGAGAAGCCTAAAGTCAAACTCTAGCCGCAGGCTAGGGAGAATCTGAGCGGAGCCAAGCGCAAGGGACAAATGCGCAGAGTGACAGAGGGGCAGAAGGAGGTCACGGAGGTGACAGTCCTGAAGCCCGAGGCACGCGGGAGGGGCCCTCTGAAACCTTGCCGTCGTTAGAAGGGCGACAGGGAAATGAGGCCACCGAACTACTATTTTGGGACAAGCATATTCCTCGAATATGCTTGCCACGTCAGCCCTAAAGGAACCCAAGGCTCTCCTTTATAAGGGGAGGCTTGGACCGTGAAGAGGGGATCGGCTCATTCAGTACCGTTAAGCTGGTAAAGTTCTACTTTTCTCCTTGTATATAGCTCAAGGAGCACTTGTAGCCCAAAGAAGGAGAAATAAAGATCTTTGTCTAGTCTTTTGTGTGTAGAATCAACTGTATCTTCCCTTCCCAGATCCCACTAGCATCCATTGGCCCCCTTACTTTAGCCTACCCATGGCATCTGCCGTGTCACCACCACAACACAATTCGTGTTCACAGTTGCACATGCACCGGTTCGCAATTCAGCCAAAGCGAAAAACACTTCACCATAAGAGTTTCTTCCAATACGATCCCAGCCTTGCTCACGGACAAACCACCATCCAGATTAACTTTGACAGACGGTGGTTTTGCTGGTCAAATAAAATTAAGTTGCGTGTAATGTATGTCTTACTCTCACGCCGGGTGGTCCCAATAACACGTTGGAGACAAGTCACGGAAACCGTGTGTCTTGATAATTCAGATTCTCAATAAAGGAACAAATCTTGTCGTCGATCCGGATTGTAAAATGAGTAATTGTGACCCTCAAATTACTTAATTTATATACAGCCAAGCAATGTTTAAGCGCACTCGATGGTACCTCTGAGTGTGGCCGACCAGCACCGGTTTATGTTGAATAGAGGGAAAAGGTGTACTCCACTAGTTTAAGGACGTGCTTAAACTACTTTCAAGAATTAGTGGGTGGTCTAAGACTGGACTCCACACGCGGCAATGCTATCGCTAATTTCAACAACTAACCACTGACTAGTTTTGGTGCATCTGACTTAAATAATATATAGAGTAGGAAAATTGGCGCGGCGCGTGGCGTTAATTCAGTTGTATATAAACAAAATTATTGGAGAAATTATCCCGTGCTTGGGAGGTACCAGCAGGTATGGGTGCCTCCTGCCCAAATTTGGTACCTCCCTTCGATCTGACCGTCGATCTCCACCCAGGGCAGGATTGGTATTCTCAACCACAAAGATTAACATAGGACAACGAACTCGCTAACCGCCCACTAAGGCGAGATACCCCACCCCGCTCGGTGTTCGTGTTCTCTCCGGACTCCAGCGATGGTTATGTCGAATCGGTGGAACAGACCTGATGGTCACACGCTTGAATCACCTGTAACTCTTTCGGCATCACTAACAGCTCCTACGGACTACTAAGTAAATGCAGCAGAATGAAACGGGTGCAGTCTACGCATGAGATCATCGGCTCAGGATGACATCTAGGGCCCCAGCAAAATAACAGAGGTAGCATATCAATTCAATGTTCTCAAGTTCAAATACTATAGCAGTTAAAATTCCAGTTGTACTCAAACCAAATGAGTTCAAATACAGATTGTAAGCCGGCACATCAAAAGGACAGTGTCGAGTTCCTCGATTATTTCACACAAAAAAAACATGACAAAATAGAAAGTGAAAACTTCAGAAGATCGCACAAATGAAACGTGACATTGTAGTTTTATTACCCTAAGGGTTTAGGGTTTAGGGTTTAGTCTAGAATGAACATAGAGTCTGGAAGCTTCTACAAAGTAGTGATACATAATGAAAGCAAACCAACCAATCAGTAGTACATAAATAATTGTTTATCGTGGGAGAAATGTAGTGGGCGCCCTCAAACTTATTAATGGTTCTTGAATTGGCAGAAGCAAGCGGAAACACTCGAAGAATTCAGACATTTAAGCGAACAGGATCAGAGCTTCATCTGATGCAGAAGGAAGACAGACCGAACAGCAGCACGGGGAGGAGTTGCAGGCAGGCACGATGGAGGCCATGTCGACGAAACTTGGTAGCTCCTGCTGGACTACCTGCAAATGCCATGTGGATTGTGGAAGCACATACATTCAGTCAAATGTTGCAAAAAGAAAAGAAAAAACGCAGAGTTCATCCAACTAGAGAAACACATATTACTTGGTGGATTGGTTGCTATGATCTGGATTACGTTACACGTGTTATAATATTGTAGCATGGAGAAATAACAGGTAAGTGAAGTAGCCGACGCTGAAGAAATTCATATAGCAACAGTCATGATACTACATGAATTTAGGAGGACTGATTGATCGATCAAGCAAGGTTTCTACAAATGCTGAAAAAATAGGCGGCTTCTACAAATGAATGCAGTCATTATAGTACCTGGTTGCAAGATTTGATGAACCCACTTAGCACTCACACCACCTGTTAACTGAAAAAAGGAAAGAAGAGAGGAATAAATGCTTTGTGAGAAAACAAGGGACTGCAAGTACACATAACTGGAATGCACATGCTTATGGGACTTGTGTACGTACCTTTTTCACATCTCAAGTATTCTAAGGCTGGGACGGTTGGGATGCTCGTCCGCCGCTGCCCTCAGCGCAGCTGTCGCTTCCTTCACCTCCTCATTGGTGGCTCGTAGTATCAAAAGCCTAGCCTGGACTTTCTTGAGGGAAGGGAGATGCCACGTACTCAAATTAATGTCCTCACGGGAGATCCACTCTGCTGAGAATGCGAACTCAAGGTGTTTAAGCCTTGGCGCAGCTCCTCGTGCAAATATGGATGGAAGCACAGCCGTAATAATACAATCGAAGTAGCACTCGGTCACAACATTCATTTCTGCCACATCCACTCCTGTGGAGTTGGCACTTAGGTTGAGATAACGAAGAGCCGGCAGCATTCCAAGAATCTGAATGTCCTCTGGTGGCACTTCATACACGTGTATGGACAGATAGGAGAGGAGAGGAAGGGATGAAGGACTGATCCATGTCGGCAGTGTCAGGAGGGGTTTGAACGAATATTGAATCTCTAATCTACGGAGTCGTACAGGGGGCACCCAGCCTTCGCGCATGAGGTCAACGTGTCCACCAAGAATATATAGACTTTCCAATTTTTGCAGATTCCTTAAAGATTCCAGAAAAAACTCAAACATGCTTTCGTCCAACTCGTTCAACGTTACCTGCAGCACCTCTCAAATGGCCCAGCTCTTTCACAACATGACTGTTCAAATGGCTAGAATCTGAAATGCGCACCTCTCATAACACCTCCAGAGAAGTCACACTACCAATCCCAGGCGGCAGTTCCGTGTACCCGTCAACGTACAGGCACATCAGCCGCCTTAGACAAACAACACTAGCTGGCACAAATAGTATACGAGTTCCTCTAATATCTAGGGTTTGCAAAAACTGTAGATTTCCTATTTTCTCTGGAAGATGCTTGACCTTAGTATACCTTAGTCCTAGGTACCTCAAATGTAATAAATCCACCACATACCCAACATCTGAGATATCACAAACTTCTAAATCCAACACACGCATAACTTGAAAACTCGCAATATTCAGCACTGGATCAACAATATTACTTGTGAATGAAAGAGATCTCACATGTGCCATCCCCGTGATATCCACATCTACCTTGCTATTTCGAATTGATAATATGCGAACCTTTCTTTGCGTGTGAGGCATGTTTCTCTCATTTCCATCCAATATAGTGACAAAGTTTTCTTCACTTGATAGTGAGCATATGAGATCAAGCACCATGTCATGTACATGGCAAGCTTCTACCTTTTCTTCATCATCAATGCCTATTGGCTGGATCATACTTCGGTTTACTAGCTCATTGAAGTAACTATCACCGAGCACATGTAAGCTAGTTTCTTGTTTCTCACTGTAAACAAAACCTTCAGAAATCCACTTGCATACCAGTTTATCTCTCAGAATCTTCTCATCTTCTTTGAAGACACTTAGATATAATAAACAAGGCTTCAGATAAGAAGGTAGATCATAATAGCTCAATAGTAATATCTTCTTCATCTCCTCTACACTGTGATCTTCTGTAAGACCACGACCAATGGATTTGAGCAAAGCATACCATTGGTCCTTTGTTTTTATCTGGCGATTACTAGACAAAAGACTTGCTATAGTTATAATTGCTAATGGTATCCCACCGCATTTATGCAATATGTCTTCAGATACTTGTGCCAACTCGAAAGGACACCCTTTCTCATGGGAAAATACTCTTTTGTTGAAGAGCCTTCTTGATACATCCTGAGAAAGAGGTTCCATTCTATAGATATCATCTGAAGAAGAGCAACATGCTTGAGCGACACTGATAATTCGGGTTGTCGTGATTAATCGACTGCCAGGACTCTTCTTGGAGAAAGCACACTTAATTGGTTTCCATGATTTCTCATCCCATATGTCATCAATTACAATGAGGTACCTAGACAAATGTTTATAAATGTAAGTCGACAAATCAAACAATACAAGTACTAAACTTTTTCTATAAGCTGGTCATTACTTATTGAGGAATAGGCGTGTGAAAAGGCAGGACTAGACTTGAAAATTTACATGGACATTATAAATCATTAGTGAATGATCACCGCTATGATTCATAAAATGGTACCAACGGTGTGTTATTAAATGCGCACATGTAAACTATAAAACAACGTAGACTAGTGATTAGCAATAGAAAATATAGACATATATACCTCTTGTTCGAAAGAAACTCAATGAGTTCGTCGACGAGATGTTTTTCTTCCCATTTTGCATTATGAATGTTTTCATACTTGTCCTTGTCAAGTCCATAGAGAATATTCTGGAAGACTTTCTTCACATCAGGATTTTGAGAAACTGAAACAAAAGCACCACAATCAAATTGCACTTTGATCTTGTCATACGCCATTTTGGCAAGAGTAGTCTTGCCTAACCCACCAAATCCAACAATAGAGACAGTACTCGTGGTCTGCTCCGACCAATCGTCACCTTTAGTCAACATGTTGATCAACTTGTCTCGTGCTTCTTCAATGCCGACGAGCTCTGTCACGTCCGTGTACAGAGCCATCATGCGGGGGTCAACGCTAGCACCATCGGCGATATCCCGTGTCTCTTGCTCGTACCTTTGACGTAGCTCAGCCAACTGCTTGGCTTGACCAACGGCTTCATCTAGAGCATCGGAGAGATGATGGAGATCCCTCCCTTTTTTGAACAATCTGATGGTCTTCTTGAGTAACTTCTTGACTTTGTTCTTCGGGTTAGCAGGATCGGCACGACACTCGACCTGCACCATGAAAGTGTCAACAATATCCTCCATCTGGTAGGACAACTCCTTGACGTTTCCTGCCCAGATCTTGACATCCTCGTCGAGCTGGTCCGGCGGCACTTTTGCTACCTTGCGAAGAGCAGCGTGCATCAACGTCAGCTCCGTGCGGAGAGACTCGATGCCTTTCGTCACGCGTTTCTCGAGGGTGAACTCACCGACGAGCAACTCGCCGAGCTTCGGGAGGAGAGGGCCGATAGCTCTCATGGCGATATCCATGGCTGGTTGGACCTCTCTACACACGCGGTGGTGGTGGTGTTTTCGCTGGATCGGAGCTAGGAGTGCTATGGCACTTTGGTCAATGTGAAGAGCAGCGCTAGGAAGAAACCAACACGGGTTGTTCAAGATTATAGTGCACTAATTTTTTAGTGACGAATCGGGACCAGATGTGAGTGATCATGCGCATAGCTTGGCTGCCCAGTGGGCCTATGCACAACCGGGTCCCATGTATCAGCTGGTTTTGACCCTAGTAGATAGTGTTAGTCTAGTAAGACTCAGATGCCATCTTGAGAAGGGAGACAATATGCATTGGATGCCGCTAGGAGTGTAGTGGCCGTGTTAAATTATACCATTCTGCTGCTCCCTAAGACCATGTGCTTAGCACTAATTAACACCCCCATGTGGCCTTGTTTAAGCAGACAGCTCAGGATGCATCGACTCGGGACAAAGGACACAGCACACTAATTAGTAGGATTAATCAAGTCAGGCAAGCATTGGAGAGAGCAATGAGGTCTGACTTCTGAAACCAGTATCGGCAGTTGCGACCTGATGAATGAAGCTATGCCGAGGGAATTACAAGTTGTGCGCGCTCCTCATCCAATTGCGTTTTTACTTCCAGGTGTCCTTGCATTCTTGTGATGGGTGAACACAGCCTTGGTTAAAATTACAGGATAGACGAACACGACTAATGTGTACCCATCTACCCAAGAAAAAGAGCCAAATCCAAACTCAGGACAATTGGGTATAAACTAAACAGCTGTTCCCCACAGAGAGAAACTAAGTATTTGCAGGTCTTCTCACCAGATCATTCTTATTCTTCTTACCTCAAGAAATCGTTGCATCAGTTCAGGGCTAGCACACTGTGTTCCCCGTTTATATGGTCAAATGTAAACCAACATGACAAATCCTGTACAAGGCCATGAAGAAGAAACTGACAAGGCAAACATGAAGCCACAACAGATTTCAGCCAATAGATTGCTGGATCAGTGGAAGACACAACAGAACTCAGATTGCAATTGCATACACTTCGTTTACAGAACAGATAAATAGGAAGTAAATTCAGCAAGGGGAAATGCAGGAACCTAATGATTACTTTATCAGTCAGTGGAAGCCACAACAGATTTCAGTCGATAGATTGCTGGATCAGTGGAAGACACAGCAGAATTCAGATTGCAATTGCATACACTTCGTTTACAGAACAGATAAATAGGCAGTAAATTCAGCAAGGGGGAATGCAGGAGCCTAATGATTACTTTATCAGTGGAAGCCACAACGGATTTCAGATACAAATGGGTAGATCACTAGGTAGAACTTCACGTCATTGCAGAATAATAACACCAAGATGCAATGTTCTTGAGTATCAGCAATATTGATTGGTCAGAATGGAGGCAATGCAAACGCTCTTGACATCAGCAACACTGGATCAAAAAAGGACATCTGGAAAGTGCAAGAAATCACCCTTGAGGCGTGCTGCTGCTGGTAGTTATATCAGCCATATGGTCTTTCGCATGGATAATCTTCAAATCTTGTCTTTGGGTTTTGACCACTTGCGCTTGGTGCCATTAAATTGTCACAAAGTTTTCTTCACTTGGCAAACAATTAACTAGATCAATCACCATATCATGTACACAATAAGATTTTCCAAGCCTCCATCATCAACATTAATGTCTATTGGTTTAATCATACTTCTGCTTAGAAGCTCATTGAGTAACCTTTTCCAAGATCGAATAGTCTGATATCTTGTTTTTAATGATAAACAAAACATTCAGCTATCCACTTACACATCAAGTGACCTTACCTAATCCTATAATCTTCTCGAAACATAGTTAGCAATAATAACTAATCCTATAGATGAGAAGGTGAATCAAAACTAGTAAAAGAAGCTTGACTTGTAGATAATATCTCCCACATAACCTAGAAGTCAAGATCCTCCTTTACTATATCTAGAGTACTTACGATATCATGTATGTGTGACCCCTATTTGTGCTGAACCACTAGCCTACCGCAGATGGTGTTGTTTTTTCTATGATCTACCTTCACATGATTTATTATATCTAAGCATATTTCTAAAAGACTACAAAATTAAGAGAGACCAATTGATATGCAAGTGGATAGCTGAAGGTTTTGTATATCATAAAAACAAGAAATCGGACCATTTGAGCTAGGAGATGGTTACTTCAATGAGCTTATAAACAGAAGCATGATCCAACCAGTAGACATTAACGGTGAAGGCATAGCAAAAGTTTATTGTGTACATGATATTATGCTTGATCTAATATATCCTTGCCAAGAAAGAAAAAACTGTGACAGCATTCAATCCACAAGAAGACAGAGGTACCTATGCATATGAAGTTATTTGTTAGCTGTTAGTTGAGAGCTCAATCAACATGCATCTAATGTAACTTACAAACAGGACAATACTGAATCATGAGCTATCTAGGAAACAATATGGATTGTATCAACCCAAGGAATCTATATATAGCTTATACCACACATTTTAGATCTATACTGGAGGATAACCAACAACAGCAGTTCAAACTAATGCACACACACCAACCAGCCAAACAACAGTGGCTGGCAAGCATGGTTTACTTGCAGAAATTAAACTATACGATTGTGATTTTCATTGATTTAACTCATGATTAGTTAGGAAACTAATCAACATGCATCTAATGTTTCTTCATACAGAGGATGAATCCTGAACCATGGGTTATCCAGGCAACAAATGGACTACACCAGACCCTATAAATCTAGAAAAGCTTATACCAAACAATGCAGATCTATACTGGATGACCAACAGCATCACAGATACCAGACAGCCATCACAAAAAAGACAGTGATAACTTGGCATGGAAGGTTTAGTTGGAACAAACTAAACTATCTGGATCAGCAGAAATGTTTTATACCTTTCGTTAGTTCACATCCATGCCCTGTGAGATCTAGGGCTGTTACCATGCACACCGCCTCTTCAGGCTGCTGCGAATAAACACCGACGAGCAGGCAGGTCGTCGGTGGTCAGCAGGAGGAGCTCCAGGCAGAGCCCAGCCTAGATGTGACGTCTGATCCAAAAGAAGATTGATGGCAGCAGCTCAATGACAACATCTTCCTCCACCTCATCTGTGCAGGCTCACAAACAGCTGTGATTTTCGTCCCATACAGGTAAAGGTACCTATGCCCATATGCAGTGTTAGTCGTGAAACCCATCAACGTGCATCCAGGAAATTTATCTTAATAATAAATAAAGGCACAATACTGAACCATAGAGTTATCATCAAGGCAAGAAACGAACTAGAGCAACTGAGCTAAACCTAGGAGCCTAACTTCCAGCAAACACTGTAAATCTAAGGTGACTGACCAACAATTTACACTGAGGACGCACAGACAGGCCAGCCCAAAAATCCAGGGTGTGCATGCTTTACTCGAGCAAGCTAAACGATCTAGAACAGAAGAAATGAAACCCGAGGAATCTAAGTTACTATTGACCCTCTAGATCTGTTGTGGTGGTTGGCCAGCAATTTGCAATTAAGATAGATGCAACACACACGGGTCAGCCAGAGCAAGAATAGTAGCACGCGTCGTTTGCTTGAAGAGAACCAAACGAAACGATGTAGAAAGAAGGGAGGAAAAGGAAGCCCAGGAATCTAGCTTACAGTACCAAATTAACACTGCAGATCTACGGTGGACGACCAATAATTTCCACTTCAGATCCACCCACCGGCAAGCACGGAAATAGTGGCTGGACACGAGGCTTACTTGCAGAAACTAAATCATACATCTAGAATAGGAGTAGAAAATATTTATACCTCTCGTCGTTACACATCTTTGCGCGGCGAGATCCGGCGCCTCACCCCTGCACGCGCCTCTTCAGGCCGCCGCACATACACACCGACGAGCAGGACGCCGGCCGAGCTCTGGCCTCCGGGAGGAGCCCGGCCGGGAGGGCGAGCCCCCGCCGTGAGATCCAATGCACACACTCTCCCCCTCTCCAAACACGGTAGAAATAAACCCCGGGAGCAGAGGGCTCGCTAACGGACGTGACAGATCACGTGGAGTCGTGCACTGCCTTGTGGTCAACGTTAGCCAAAAGGCAATGGATGAGAACGGTGCTGATGGGATCGAATGCTTGCTGAAACCACGTTACCACTAAGGGCCTGTTTGGAATGTTGTTTTTTAACCAAAACCTCCGGATTACATCGAGCTTCTGTGATTAGCATCTTTTACAAAATAAAAACGACAGGATGCAGGCATAAAGCAGGAAATTATATCAGGGGCCTGTCAATGAGAAACAAATACTCCGTGTACAATTCCGGGCTTTCAGATTTAGCTAGCAATAGCAGTTGGATGTTCGCAAGTTCAGATACTATAGGAGTTCCACTTATACAAAATTCAGATCGTAAAGCCGGCACATCAAAATTACCGACTTCCTGCCTCCTCCCTAACTAATTGGTGTCACTCATTTGACCCTCCCTGAGCTCTAGGCTCACCAATCCTTCTCTCTGCCTCTAAAACTTTGTAAGAGAACAATGCTGTTTCGGTCCTCTTGATAATATATGTTCAGGCTGGCGCAAGCCCGCCGCCGTAGACTCCGGTCAAAAAAAAAATTTACCGACTTCATTGCTTTCAACAGAAGGCGAACCTACCGAAGATTGTACAAACTGAATGCTCTATTCTAATTAAGTGTTCACCATGGGAGAAATGCAGCGGTGTGTCCTCACGCTTACTGATGTTCCTGAATTGAGCACGGGAGGAGTTGCTGGCGGGCATGATGGAGTCCATGTCGACGAAACTCGGTAGCTTCTGCTGGACTACCTGCAAGTTCACGCGGACAGTGGAAGCATAAACCTTTAGTCAAATGCTGCACAAAGAAAAAAAAACAGAGTTCATCCTAGTAGCTAGAGAAACACATATTACTTCATTGATTGCTTGATAATACAGATTTCCTCATATATACTGGATGTAATAATCCGTAGCATGCAGAAATATCAAATTAACAACAAAGGATCCATATGCACGTATTCTCTGCAGCATAAGTAGCACAACCTGAATTTATTCATACTGCAATATTCATGGCACTAAGGGTTTAGGGGGGCCTCAAGGTACCTATAAAAATGCTGAGAGAATAGTTTGGTGCTACTAATAAGTGGAAGAAGTATAGTACCTGTTTGCAAGAGTTGATGAATCAAAGTAGCAATCAGGCCGCCTGAACTAAAAAAGACGGAAGCCGAGAAGAATAAATGATGTGGTGAGAAAACGAGGGACTACAGGTCTAGTGCCTTGTATATTTTTTTCCAGGCTGCAATTGAGAAAGAAACAGGAAACGAGGGATGAGTGCAGCATAATGGCAAATTCATGCTTATGCAACCTGTGTACGTTTCATACCTTCTGGTTTGTACATGTGAAGTATGGGACGGTTGGGATGGGCGTTCGCCGCTGCCACCAGCGCAGCCTTTGCTTCCTTCACCTCCGTATCGGTGGCTCCATCTTTGTAAACAGAAGCACTGACATACTCGAGGGAAGGGAGATGCCCCATGCCCAAATCAAAATCTCCACGGGCGATCCACCTGGCTGAGAAGGTGAATTGAAGTCGTTTAAGTTTTGGCGCAGCCCCTCGTGGAAACATAGATGGCGCCACGGTAAAACGATTGAAGTAACAGTCTGTCGCGCATTGGAAGGAGTCAGGGGAAACAACAAACATTTCTACCACATCGACACCTAGGACCTTGGTACCACCCCTGCCACCCCATATATGGAGATAACGAAGAGCTGGCAGCATTCCAACAATCTGAACGTCCTCAGGTCTCACTTTCTCCAATGATATAATGAGGCGCGAGATAGCATGAAGTGAGGAAGGATTAATCCATGCTGGTAGTGTTAGGAATGAGCAGTGAGCTACGTCGAAACATAAACTGCGGAGTTTTAAAGGGGGTACCCAGCCTCCGCTCATAAGATCGACATGTGGTTTGCAATTCAGCGCAACAGAACTATCCAGAATTTCCAAATTGTGCAGATTATTTAGGGATTCCACCAAAGCTTCACATAGGCTCTCATCCAACTGTCCCCATTGAAACCGGAGTACCCTCAGCTTGGTCAGATGGCCCAGCTCTTTGGCAAGATGGCAGTTCGAATTGCATGAAGATATCTTGCCCACCGTCACTCCGCACAACACTTCTAGGGAAGTTAAGTTACATATCCCATAAGGGAGATTCATATGCATGCCAACATGCAGGCACATAAGACGTCTTAGCTGAACAACACTCGACGGTAGGTTCTTTATGCTTGTTCCTTTAATATCTAGGGTCTGTAGAAGCTTTAGCTTCCCTATTTCCACTGGAAGATCCTTGAACCCTCCATGATTCAGTCCAAGGTATCTCAACTGCAGTAAATTCCCCATACATGCACTGTGCAAAACAGGACAATATTCTAAATCCAACACACGCATAACTTGAGAACTAGATTTTTCTTGCAGTTGGTCAACAACACCATCACTGAAAACGGTCAGAGACCTCACATGTGCCATACTGATGGTAGCCATATCAACCTTGCTACATTGTACTGATAATCTCCACACCTTATTTTGTGAATTAGGCATTTTTCTCTCATCACCATCCAATATAGTGACAAAGTTCTCTTCACTTGCCAATGAACATATGAGATCAAGCACCATGTCATGTACACGACATGCTTCTACCTTTTCTTCATTATCAATGCCTATTGGCTGGATCATACTCCTATTTACTAGCTCGTTGAAGTAGCTGTCACCAAGCTCATATAAATTAGTTTCTTGTTTTTCACTATAGACAAGTCCTTCGGAGATCCATTTCCATACCAGTTTGCCTCTCATAATCTTGTGATCTTCTGGAAAGATACTTAGATATAATAAACAAGGTTTCAGATAAGAAGGTAGATCATAATAGCTGAATAATAGTATCTTCTTCATCTGCTCCACACTGCGATCTTCTGTAAGTCCATGACCAATGGACTTCAGTAAGGTATACCATTGATCCTTCCCTTTTATCTGATGGTTACTAGCGAGAAGACTTGCTATAGTAATGATTGCTAATGGTATCCCTCCACATTTGTGTAAGATGTCTTCGGATACTTGCACCAACTCGGCATGACACTCTTTTCCATGAGAAAATACTCTTTTGTGGAAGAGCCTTCTTGATACATCGTGAGAAAGAGGTTTAATTTTGTAAATATGATCACTAGAAGAGCAACATGCTTCAGAAACACTGATAATGCGACTTGTCGTGATTAATCGACTTCCAGGACTCTTCCTGGAGAAAGCACACTTAATTATGTGCCATGCCTTTTCATCCCATATGTCATCAATTACGATCAGGTACCTATGTGAATGTTTCCGAGAATTAGTCAACAAGTTATAAAATGAAAATATATCTAAGAGACTTATTGAGGTGAATAATTGATCATGTAAGCGAAAATATGCGGGAAAGGAGTGCAAGGATTTGCACGGACAATGTAAATCACTATTGAATGACCAACAATATGATTCTTTTATAAAAGGAACAAAGTATGCTGCTAAAATGTAATTTGACTAATACAGAATGATGTCATGATTTTACATACATACAAAAATACTAAAGGAGTGCATAAAAAGAAGCATATACCTTCTGTTTGTAAGAAAATCACATAGTGCATCGATGAGTTGTCTTTCATCTCGTGTTGCATTATGAATATCGGCATACTTGTTCTTATCAAGTTCATAGAGAATGTCCTTGAAAACCTTTTTCATGTCTGGATTTTGAGAAACCGAAACAAAAGCAGCACACTCGAATTGCACTTTGATCTTGTCGTACACCACTTTGGCAAGAGTTGTCTTGCCTAACCCACCAAATCCAACAATAGAAACCGTCTTCAGCGGATCTTTGGACCAATCATCACCTCCAAGCAACATGCTGATCAGCTCGTTTTGTGTTTCTTCAATGCCAACAAGCTCTGTCTCATCTGTGTACAGAGCCATCACACGAGGGTCAACACTAGCACTAGAGCCGGTGTCCGGCATTTTTTGCTCATACCTTTGGCGCAGCTCGGCCAATTCTTTAGCCTGACCAACCACCTCTGCTAGTGCATCGGAGATCCCATGGAGATCCTTTCCCTTCTTGAATAATTTGATGGTCTTCTTGACTACCTTCTTGACTATGTTCTTCAGGTTGGCAGGCTCGCCTCCATCTTCCACACGCACCATGAAGGCATCTACGATGTCCTCCATTTGGTAGGCTAGCTCCTTGACTTTTCCTGCCCAGATCTTGACACCCTCGTCAAGCTGCTCCGGAGGTACTTTTGCCACCTTGCGAAGAGCAGCGTGCATCAACGCCAACTCTGTCACAAGAGACTCGACACCTTTCCTCACGCGCTTCTCCAGGGTAAACTCACCGACGAGAAGGCCGCCGAGCTTCGGGAGGAGAGGGCCGATAGCCCCCATGGCGATCTCCATGGCTGGTATGACCTCTCCACAGATGCTTCAGTGTTTAGTGTTTTGGTTGGAAGAGATCTAGGAGCGCTACATGCAGTTTGGTCAACGGGAGAGAGAAGTTCTAAGAAGAAACCAGCAACGGGGTGCTCAAGACTAATTTATCTACGAACCGGGACAGGATATGAGTGATCATGTGCATGGCCAGGCTGCCCTGTGGGCCTACGCACAGCCGGGTCCCGGGTCCCATGTATCAGCTGCGGTGGTGTAATCTTGCTATCTTGTGCCAAAGAAAATTAGAACGATTCCTGCTGCTCCCTACTCCCTAGATAAGACCATGTGCTAACACTAATTAGCATCCCACTTGTTGGGTGATGCCAAGCCGAATTTCGGACCAATTTTGGGCCGAACGAAGCTTAGGCCGAGTTCCCGAATTCAGTTAAACACGACAAAATTTGGATAAATATCGGAGGATTTCATTAATTAGGGCAAGAACGCGTATATTACATCGAATTTTAACTATGAAAACATAAAAGGGCCACCGCCGTGGCCAACACCGATGCCGGACGCCGCTTCTACATGCCGAGGCGGGGGTGGTTACCGGCCTGGATATGCTCCAGCACGGTGGCGTGCGTTCGCCCGGGAGCGCTCCACCAGCGGCGGCGCGACGCCGCATTGTTGCGCATCCCGGGAGCGCTCCACCAGCGGCAGCGCGACGCCGAATTGTTGCGCATCGACGGCGAGCCCGACGGTCCCTCGTGGCGGGCGAGCTCCTAGAGCCGCCTGTCGGCGAAGAACTGCTTCCAGAAGACCAGGTTGCCAGGATCCTTGGCAGGATCCGGGTCTTCCATGACGGTGATAGCCGCCTGGATCTCGTCGGCGATGTCCTCGTCGGTCGGCACCGGTGGAATCGGATCCCACTGGCGCTAAGATTCTAGCCGAGGGGGAGAAGAAAGTCTGACGGTGCCATATAGCCCGCGTCGTGGAGCATCCGAGCCTCCCACGGCTGCGGTGTGCGTCGGCCGAAGCCGTTCGCCGCCGCGTTGTGGCTGGGGTATCTCTCGACCATACGGCTACAACGTGCGTCGGCCGAAGCCGTTCGCCGCCATGTTGTCGCCGGAGAATCTCTCGGCCATGGCTTTTCGCCGTAGTTGTGGAGGTGGAAAGGTGCGAGTGTTTGAAGTTCACCGAAATTAGGAGCGTTGTGAGAGACTGTGAAGGAAAGCGACGAGATGTATGGCTTTTATAGGCCGAGGCCGGCGGCGAGGGCGGGAAAAAGGGAAACGGCGGGAAGGATGCCGACAACTCGGCTTCTGTAGCTGACTAGGCGGGTCCACGCGCCGTCTCTTTTTTTTCGCGGAATTTGTTTCGTCCGGCGTTCCCGGATCCTGGGAATGGACTAGAAAGTCCGGACCAAACTTGGTCCAAACCCGAATGAAAACAAGTTTCTGAAAATGCGACTAGGTACGTCCAGAGCTAAAATTCACCCTGGGATCTGCGGAAATGTGAGTAGAGATGCTCTTAACACCAATGTGGCCACGTTTAAGAACTAAGCTCAGGATGCATGACTCCGGACAGACGAGTTGGGCTCAGGATGCATGACTCCGGACAGACGAGTTGGGATATTAGTTGGATTTAGCAACCACTGCCGCCGTGAACAGATGGGCAAACCTAAAAATCATATGGTTGTGATCGGAGAGAGCAGTGTGGTCGACTTCGGAAACCATGCCAAGGGGGATTACAAAGTTGCGCATGCTCATCCAGTTGCGTTCTTAGTTCCAGGTTAGGCAACCACCGCTACAATCAAAAGGTGGAACTTGAAAAGATTGTAGTGGGACTGGGAGACCCGCTTGCTTTTAACAAGTCGCCATGGATTATTGTCCACGACAAAGTAGTTTACTTGAACATCAACTTGAAGTTAGTTTCCTTGAACATCTACCAGACAGGACATGGGAAACCGAGCCACACCTTTACGCCTATGTACTAACAGAGAGCCATGTCGCTGTGACCAAGAAAATTCTCAGCATTGTATTAACTCCCATCATTAACACCTCGTTAATTGCCACTCTTTATTTTCTTTTTCTCTCACACCGTTCAAGGAAAGAACCAGCAATCAATAACCTTTTTGCAGCGCATGCACCTGTCTTTATTAGGGCGCTGGGAATTAGGAAAGTTAATGCTCCGGACTTATAATTTAGAAATATCTGAAAATGCTCTTCGGCCCAATAATCCTAAACAGAGGGAGTACGTCCTTCTCATATAAATATATATCTGGATGATAATAAATATCCTTTTATTGGTTCACTGGGTAACTTGTCATCTTAAGATTAGAGGCACTTCATAAAAATCAGTATCAACTAACAAGTTCTTCCCCACAAAGAAAAGTGGTATTAGTACAGGGCCATCCTTAATTATTAGGTCAAATTAACATGAACGACCATGATGAATATGACATGACAAATATGAACCATTGCAAATAACAGGTGAAACTGCCATAATTGTATAAACGGGAAAAAATTATCAGATTGCTAGTAAGATGACACAGTGAACAATCAAAGCTTGCAAACCAACCAGCTCTATACCATGATTTCATACTCTTGCTTACAAAACAGATAGATGGAAGGAAGTTCAGCACGAGAAAATGTAGGAGCCTAGTGATCCTTGGATCAATGGAAGCAACAATAGAACACAAATACAAGTGGGTAGATCACTACGAGAGCTTCAAAACACCAAGTAAGATGCAATGAGTCTGGACAGCCTTGATTGGTTAGAATGGAGGAAATGCAAACACTTGGCATAAGCAGCACTGGATCAACAATAGGACATCTGGAAACTGCATAGATCACCCTTGAGGCATGCTGCTACTGGTAGATATCTGTCCTCTGCAATCTTCAAATCTTGCCTTTGGGTTTTGACCTCTCTTGCTTGGTGCCACTAATTTGTCAAAGTTTACACTTTGCAAAAAATGTATAGATCAATCACCATATCATGTACACAATTAAGACTTTCCCTGCCTTCATCATCAACATTAATGTCTATTGGTTGAATCATACTTCTGTTTAGGAGCTCATTGAGTAACCTTTTCCTAACTCAAATAGTCTAATATCTTGTTTTTAATGATACACAAAACATTCAGCTATCCACTTATAGATCAAGTGACCTTGCCTAATCTTGTGATCTTCTCAAAACATAGTTAGCCATAATAACTGATCCTATAGATGAGAAGGTGAATCAAAACTAGGAAAAGAAGCTTGACTTGTAGATCATATCTCACCTAGAAGTCAAGAACCTCCTTTACTAGATCTAAAACTAAAGTACTTAAGATATACAGTATGTGAGACCCCTATTGTGCATTATCATAATATTGTGTCCTCTCAATACATAGTTAGCTATAATAACTAATCATATAAATGAGAACATGAAAAAGAACTAGTAAAAGAAGCTTGACTTGTAGATCATATCTCCCACATGACCTAAAAGTCAAGTGCATTCTTTACTAGATCTAAAGTAATTACATAGTGTGACCCTTATTTATGCCAAACCACTAGCCTACCACAGCTAGCTTGCAACCAAAGATGATGCTTTTTCTATGATCTACCTTCACATCATTTATTATATCTAAGCATATTTTCAGAAGACAACAAAATTAAGAGAGACCAACTGATTTGCAAGTGGATAGCTGAAGGTTTTGTGTATCATAAAAACGAGAAATCGGACCATTTGAGTTAGGAGATGGTTACTTCAATGAGCTCATAAACAGAAGCATGATCCAACCAGTAGACATTAACGGTGAAGGCATAGTAAAAGTTTACTGTGTACATGATATGATGCTTGATCTGGTATATCCTTGTCAAGAGAGGAAAAACTGTGCCAATATCGATCCAAAGAAGACATGTACCTACACATATGAAATTATTAGCTGTTAGTTGACTACTCAATCAGCATGCACCTAATCAAAATAGACTGTATCAAACCCCAATAATCTAAACAACATATACCACAGATTGTAGATCTATGCTGAATAACCAACAGCAGCAGTACAGATTGATGTACACACCAACCAGCCAAGCAACAGTGGCTGGTACACATGGTTTACTTGCAGAAATTAAACTATATACGATTCTGGTATTCATTATTAGACAGGAAACTAATCAGCATGCATCTAATGTTTCTTCATAAAGAGGACAAATTCTGAGCCATGAGTTGCCTAGACAACAAATGGACTGCACCAAACCATATGAATCTAGATTAGATTATAGATAAAACTGTAGATCTACACTACAGTAGACAGACAACAGCAACAAAGATCGATCTTGGCACCAGGCAGCCATCTCAGAAAACAGTGACATGCTTACGCAAGGCTTGCTTGGAACAAACCCAAACAGTCTAGAACAGCAAACAAAAATTATACCTCCTGTCGTCCACATGACAACCTGCAAGATCCAGGGCCTCTCCCCTGCACAGGCTGCTTGTGCATGAACACCGACGAGCAGGCAGTTCAGCAGGCTGTGCTGTAGGAGGAGCCCAGTCCAGATCTGACAATGTTCGACACAAAAGAAGATGGATGGTGGCAGCTAAATAACATCATCTTCGACTCATCTTTGCAGGACACAGAAAGCCGTGACTCTCATCCCATGCTGGTACCTATGCAGATGTGAAGTGTTAGTTCTGAAACCCATCATCCAACATGCATCAAGCATATGGAACTTCATAACGAGGCAAATATTGAAATCATGCAATAAACGGAATAGAGCAAAACCTAGCGGCCTAGCTTATACCAAACACTGTAGATCTACGGCGGCTGACCAACGATTTGCACTAGAGACGCAGGCAAGAAAAAATAGTGGTGCTCATGGTTCACTTGAGGAAACTAAGAGATCAAGAACCGTAGAAAAGAAACACCAGGTTATCCGGCTTATAGTAGCAGGTTAACAGTGTAGATCTACCGTGGATGGCCAGCAAATTTGCCCCACGGAAACAGTGGCGCTCATGTTTTACTTGAGGAGAACTAATAACTTATTACACGAACTAGAACGGACGAAAAGGTAGCCCAGGAATCTTAGTACCACATTGACACTGCAGATGTACGGTGGTTGACCAACAATTTTAACTTCGGATTCGGATCCACCCACCGGCAAAATAGTGGCTGGACGCGGGGTTTACTTGCAGAAACTAGATCTAGTTGAGGAGAAAAGATTTATACCTCCCGTCGTTCAGATCTATGCCACGCGAGATCCGGCGCAACACCCCCGAGCGCCCCTCTTCAAGCCGCCGCACATACACACCGACGAGCAGGACGCCGGCCTAGGCCGAGCCCTGGGCTCTGGCCTCGGAGGAGGCCGCGACCCGGGAGGGCCGGAGCCCCCGCCGCTAGATCCACTCCACTCTCCCCTGACTGACTCTCGCCCCTTCTGCAAACGCGGGTAGAAATAACCCCGGGGAGCGGGGGGCTAAGCTAACGGACGCGACCGATCACGTGCTCGCGCACAGCGGCTGCCCCGTGGCCCTCTCCATGGAGGGGTCCCACATGTAAGCTGGCTACATTAGAGGTGGTATGGCAAGGCTTAGATGCGATCTGGGAAAGGGTGAGAAATGACCTCGGATGCCGCCTGGCCTGCCGCGCCAGAGGGTAAATTAATGCCTACCACGCCGGGACGAGCGGTGTGTGGGTGGGTCACGAGCGCGCACCCGGTCTCTGCTCGCAATCTGCCCCTGGAGCGGCGCAGGAGTAATTTACGGGAGTATCGTCCCACAAATTTTGGACCATCTTGTCTCGTCCCGTCTTGGACTGGGAGTAGATTAGCCCAACCAACGTTTCAGTACTGCACGCCTCGATCGTGTCGACGAGACACGATCACAACGTCGCAGCCAGTAGGAGGAGAATGGGGATGAGCACTCGTGAGCATACCTGAGCTTCGTGTGTGTTTGTAAAAAACGTCTTGGCCTCCAGCTTGCATCAGGCCGTGATAGCAGAACGGGTCTACCATATTATTCCCAGCTGGACACAATGTTCAACGGAAAGCTAGCAGAGAGCACGTTTACACAGACAGAAAGACCACGGTACAGATTGTGAGCCGACACGTCAAATGCGACACAGCCCAACTCCGCATCTCCCCTTCACTGCATAATTACAGGCGACTGGACAGTCAAGCGCTCTTGAGAAACTGGGCGTGGTGTGCGATGTGATCGTCGACGAACGTAGCGATGAAGAAGAAGGAATGGTCGTATCCGGGCTGCATGCGGAGGGTCAGGGGAACTCCCGCGGCCTTGCACGCCTCCTCAAAGTTGCCAGGCAGCAGCTGCTCGGCCAGGAACTTGTCGTCATCTCCCTATTCAAATTAGCAAAGAAAAGAACAGATAAGTGCTTTTGCAGAAATTGGTTAATTCATACTGCTCCCTCCGTTCTAAAAAGGATGCCGCCGATTTGTCTAGATTCCTATGTATCTAGACGTGTTTTAGTGTATAGAGATCTTTGGCATCCTTTTTAGGAACGAGGGAGTAATTTTGGAGGGACGGACTAATAAAGGCAGATGTGACAGCATTAGGCAGGTATAGACAACTTTGCAAATAGCAGCAGCATGCTGAAATCCAAAGGTTATAAATCATAGGGATTAAGTTTTGAAATACATGTCCATCGGATACAATTCGTGTACAGCTAAACTACTCTCTAGGGACCTGTACTATTCACATTGTTCATCAAAACTATCGACCTATGTATAATAAATTCCTTAATGCACTTGTGTTGCGTAGACAGTCTTCGGCTCTGGGCAGTTGAGCTGAACATGTCTAATGATAACACGGAGAGAAAATACATGCTACACTGATGGAACTTCTGTAAGCATGTCTGATCCAGAAGTACCGTGACATAGCCTTGATAGACTCTCTTACTGAACATGCAATGGACTCCTACTGATGCTAACCAAGCTAGAAAGTGATCACTTTGAGGCAATCATATCAAAGCATATCCAGTGTACAAGACTACCAACTGAACCCGCCATGTGCAGCAGGCATAGCAATCAAAATGGCTTCATGTCTTTCAGACACCAACTCATTTAAAATTGTCATGGGGCTCAGTTTATAACTAACCAATCAGTTGCCTGTTATCCAGGAGGATGACTACATGTTGTCACAAATGCCTGACAGCAGGTCCTAGTTTGATGCTCACTTGTACCTTTCAGCAACATTTTCCAGCTACCTTGCATGCCCATGGAGATGACTAGTTGCTCGGTTGTCACTACACTCGAATCGAAACATGCAACTCAACATGCTAAATGGTTCATTCCAACAACATATGATAAAAACAACACAATGGGCTAGAAATAGCCTGAAAGCAGGAATTGGACACTGTCCATTTCATAGTTGCATTATACGTTTATACCTGGTCAATCAGGATAGAAGTTGAAACTCCGTTGGACTTTTTAATCAAGCAGGTTGCATCATATTCCTGCAACAAGCACACACTATTAAGTATTTAACATTACCTGGTTTCAGGATGGATGGAGAGAGTGAGGGAGATGGTCTCAGAGAAGAGTTACCTCCCATTCTGATTTAGCTGAGCCCAAATAGTTAGAGAATGCTTTCTGACCCCAAGGGCAGCTTATTGGGTTAGCAATTGGAGCAAATGCAGACACCGACTGCATATATGAGATAAATTCACAATGCCAAGTGAGATTCGGTGAAAATAATAATAACAGAGTGCAGATTGTATATGAGGTAGACACCTACAAGTTTCCAGATATAAAAAGGTTCCTAGATAGAGATTTCCAGATATTGAGGTTTTAAGAAATAGACAAATAGTACCTTGTATTTGTCAGTGTTCTTCAGGTAGATAGTCAGTGCACCATGCCCTCCCATAGAGTGACCAGAAATTGATGCACATGACGTGTTAAGCTGTTCAAAGTTGTCAGTTAAAACGTTTGGCAGCTCCTTCACAACATAGTCATACATGCGCCAGTTTTTCCACTTCTCATTTGTGGCATTCAAATAAAATCCAGCACCTACTCATGAACAATCAAGATAGGAATGTTAGGCAGGTCTAGCCACATGCACAGACACATATACTTAACATGACACAATGCTTCAGGTGGTGCTCGCTTAGAAGAACTCGACAAATGTAAACAATCTGGACTCTCTAATGGAGAAAAGAAAATCAGAGCATCCATTATTATTACATAATTGATTTATAAATACTGTAGAATAACTTAACGAATTCATGAATAGATATCTTATTATGACCCAACAGTAAGGTGTATTCAATTATTGCATCTTTATGTCAAACATAGGTGCCAGTCTGCCAGATGAAAGAATTAATGGCCACATATTATTATTTTTTGTCCTAGTTGTCAAATTCACTTTCTGAATAGTACATGATGTTTGTGTCTTAACAGGTTAACAAAGGCCAAAGGGCGCCATGTTATCAGATCCCACATTGATAAAGAAAAATCTAAACCATCGGATATATATCTGTTGTGTCTTAACATATGAGCTGGTGGCACCCTGATGGTTGAGATAAAGCATGTTATCGCTAGGACAATCTTTCTGAGCTTTGACCACATCAAGATACAGCAATGTCAAAATGAAAAGAATATCCTTAGCTTGTGTTGATTAAATATTTATTTATTCAGCAACTCCATGAGAGGTTTCATCTACTCCCTCTATTCCAAAAAGGGTGTCGCAGATTTGTCTAGATTCGCATGTATCTAGACGTAGATACATGCGAATCAAGACAAATCTGCGACATCTAATTCAGGACAGAGGTAGTATTAAAGAACATGTTTGCAGTAATTATGTGCATATGTTTCTAAAAAATTAAAAATATTTGCTCCATAACAAACACAATATCAGCAAACCAGCATACATAAATTTAAGACAAAAACAGAAAACAGTACAGCCATATATCATGCAGTAAGTTGTAGACTCTCATGGAAGTTGCTGAGCCTTATATTGTATAAACTGCAAATGTCAAACAAGATTGTCTTAGTTATAGTCCTTACCAACACCAAAATCCCAACTATCTGCCTCTCCTTCTACATTTAGTCCACCTGCATGAAACAAAGGAGAACAGTGATGAGAAAAGGAAAGGTTTAACAGTTAAAATAAGGTCCAGGAATCACATAATGTGTTCTCAACAAAAGAAAGGTGATAAGAAGCAACAGAGATGAGATCACACTGAATTTACAAGTTATTTGGTAGTTAAAGAGAACAAAACACTTTATTCGTTCCAAGAATATCAGCAACACGGCAGTCGTTCATAAAGCTAGAATGGCTGTAAAGTTATTCAGACCTCAACTCTACGCCATGTTTAGGCTGAACAGGTCTATCTTATTGCTCAACTAGGTAGAGAAAATACTCCCTCCCGTCTCAAATTAGATGTCTCAGATTTGTCAAAATTTGGATGAATCTAGACACTATTTAGTATATAGATTCATCCAAACTTTGTCAAACCTGCGACATCTATTTTGAGACGGAGGGAGTAGAATGTAAGATACAGTTTATACATGCCCCAGACAAGAGGCAGATTGTGTTTTGTTGGCCTTGCTTGGTTTTAACATCTACCAACCTTTAGGCTGGACAGATCTATCTTATTGCTCAATTAGGTCGAAAACAATGAAATATAAAATACAGTTTATACATGTTCTAGACAAGAGGCAGAATGTGTTGGGCTATAACATCTTCCATCCCCTAAGAATCCAAACCAAACATGTAAAATTTAAGTTATTATGTGTCAGGAAGATGCCAAGATTCTTATGGTTACTCTTGTTCCTTCAGCTCCATACACAAGCAGAACTAATGTGGAGAATTAGATTACTCATCCGGGAGGCTTGCTAAACCTACTAAACTACCGGGTAGCAACATGACAATGGACACTTTTTGACATGTCAATAATGGTAGTAACTGCAAAAGTATACTGTCATGAAATAGTATAAATATGTACCAAACGGAATGGAACTTGACCCTACTACTGAGTACTGACATGGGAAATTGGGAATTTGGGGCCAGTCAACACTTGTACTCAGTAACTACCAGACACTCAGCAGAAAAGTGAACCCTACACAGAGACCTGTGGCAAGTATCACCAACTGCAGCAAACAATTTTGGTACAATAATCCATGGAGGTATAAAATGGAATGACACAACCATTAAACAGGGGCAATTCTGAACACTCAAACTTAAGTGCAGTTCTAGCAAATGAACATGGAAAATCACCCCAATAATCAAGCAACATACAACTACTTGGCCAAAGTCTTGTTGTATGAGTGGGGTGATACTCGTGAGTTCACCAATTTACCATGTCCAACCTGGCAAAAAATGGATAAAGACTATTTACTGGTGCATAGATGTAACAGATACATCACAGACATAATCATCAAGCAAAAAGCAGGTAGAGTATCACAAGACATGTGCATTGCTACCATGACACGATTTAATTACAACATTAATGATTAGAGTTAGGCCCTCAATAGTCCCTGCCAAGCGCAATGCTTAGAAATGAGTATCGGTACGCACTCACAAAACATAATCCTTGAATCAATTACACGTTGAAGCGTTAAGGTGTACCAAAGAAGCGGACCAGATAACTCCATGTGCCGCAAATGAGGCATCAGTGGTCATTTTCCATTGAAATTCAACGTGCATTATTCATGCCGCCTATACTTTTCTCTTGAATTTTCTCACAGAAATTTGACAAAACCAAGTGGGCAAGGCAGTGTAGGCATTGGTGACGAGCCCATGATACCGCAGCATATGGGTACACATCCTACAATTCCTCTGGTAGAGGATCCCAATTCCCAAATCTAAAATGCATAAAGCACCAAAATATCGACATAAAGAGGAAGTGCCTAGATCTTAGGCGCCTGAGAACTTCTTATGTCTAAGTCGCTGACATCATCCTACTATTTGTGCTAGTTATAACTTACTTGCAACTTATATAATTTGTACTAATTTTCAGTTGCCACCTCATTAAAATCCCAGTTACAACCTAGTTGCAACTCATGTGAAAGTCTCATGTTGCACGAATCGCGAGGTAAATCTAATGGCGAGAGAGGTGACTAAGAACTAAGAAGTTCTCAGGCGCATGAGAACTAGCAAATCCGTAAAAAAAATTAACCTCGCTGTGTACCGTCCACACTCCCACAAAAATCTAAGTACTACACTCACAATTGGATGGTATGGCTGCAGAGGGCCGGTCAGGCATAAACCCTAGAAATTGAACGAGACGAGAGAGGGGTTTAGGCTCGACATACGCGGGGAGGTGTCGGGGGCGACGATGGCGATGCCGTGGGCCGCGGCGGCGCGCTGGACACCGGACTTGATGATGAAGTTCTCGTCCGTGCAGGTGAGGCCGGAGAGCCAGTACAGCACCTGCGCCAAAACCAAGAGGAAATATCAGATTCCTATGACGGGGGAACTGTCCAGGGGCGAGCGGGTTAGGGCACTCACGGGGAGCTTGGACGCCGGGGAAGCGGGGAGGAAGAGGGAGAAGGTCATGGGGCAGCCGAGCGTGGCGCTCTGGTGACGGAAGCGGAGGTTGTGGCCGCCGAACATCTTTGTCTTGCTCAGCTGCTCCAGCGCCGCTGCGGGAGGGGGAGCGGCCGCCGCCATCGCGGGATCGCCGGCGAGGTGGGGAGGAGAGGGGAGTGGTGCACGGAAACTGGACTGGAGATGACAAGAGAGTGTAGATCTCTAGAAGAGAGGATCCCAGTATCCAAATCCAGTGATAACCCGGCAGCCTCCTTTGGGGCCAGTGATAACCAGGCAAGTGTCAGGGAGGCCCAATATGCCTTGGTTTTGAGCCTGTTTGGTTCTTTTTTAAGGGAGTTTTTTTAGGTATTGAATCTGTTTGATTCAATGAGAGTATGAGACCATATCCTGTCATCTTGTTTTTGCAACGTCTATGTAGTGTTCCTGTGTAGTTCTTAAACATGAAAAAAAGTATCTCTAAAACTTTATAACTGGTTGACAATCCCTGCACATTGATTTGCCCTCAAGAAGATTTTTGAAACTAAAATCACATGTTGGCATGTTTCGAGAAAAATCGAAGTATTATAACCACTTTGGTACCAAGGTTTATAGTAACTGAAAAAGATATGCCCTAGAAGCAAATAATAAAGGTTATTATTATCATATCTTAATTAGTTTGTAATAGTTTTATATTATGCTATAACTGTATCAAGTGAAGACATTAATACAGGTGTGATATGAAACAGAAGTCCCTATTAGCCTTTATTCATACTAGTTCGTTGGGCAACCGATGATCAATGTTTCATGATCATGGAGCTTCTATGTCAATTGACAACAAGGTCATATCATTAGTGAATGATGTGATGAACATTATCCAAAGATTGCGACACGATCAAGTCATGAAGTTCTTCATTGCAACAGTTAGAAACATAGTCTCCTTCTCCTTAGATTGTGAGTAATCACTATCTCCCAAGGTTGCTCCAACTACATCAAACGTCATTTCCTTGGTCGGGTGACTATAAAGGTATACGTTGGATATTCCAGAGAAACAATTGAGGCTATGAATCAAGAGCGGGATTTGTTCACCCGCGTGACGGGTAAGATACATACGACTGACTTGGTGAAATTACATCCATAGTTGTAACATGTGACTAGGTTACGTGGATGTAATATCACGGAAACAAGTGAAACAGTACTTGTCGATAACGAGATTGAACAAGGTATGTGATATCAAAGATCGGATCTCGGACAAGTCGTATCAAACAAACAAAGGGAATTGGACTCGAAGTTTACGATTCAAACAACATTGTCATCGTGGAATGTACAGGGGTAATTATGGGCATCCTGGTTCCGTTATTGATCATTGATGGAGATCATGTATATGCCATTTCCAAGTCGTAGGAGGGATACACTTAAAGGTACGATGAGTTAGAGATCATCTGTAAGTTAGAATCATAGTGGAGAAAGAAAGAGAGATCAGAAGTTGTTCAGAGAAAGAAAAAAGGAAAGAACCAAAAGGTGTTTCCGATAAATGTCAATTTATAATATGTATTACTATATATTAATTATGAATTAAATAAATATTTAAATTAAAATTTATAGGATAACTTTCTCGATAGAACAAAACCCCGGAGAGAATTAGCCTAGAAGAAAGCCACCATGAAAAAGAAAAAAGGAAAACAGCTCCTGGCGCTGATGGGCCGGATTTGAACCAGTCCAAGAGGACAGGCGGGCGATAGGTGCTAAGCGCCGCCCAGGGCAGAGAGCCACCGCGGGCCTCACTTGTTGGCGCGCCACGCGGGAGGATGGCCGGCCCACCTAGGCCACGCAAGCCGCTGCCGCTAATGGGCCATGCGCGCACCGAGGCGGACCACCTGGGTCGTTGCTGCTACCGCGTCGGGATGCGCGCTGCTGGGCCCGGGCAGGCGTGCTGCCCCACCCGGCCAGCCACTGCCACCGCTTGTTGTTGCCCCGCGGGTGGTACAACCGGCCCACCCGGCTAGCAGCAGGTGGCTGCTAGGCTGAGGCTGGCTGGCCTAGCCGGCTGGCCCCTTCTGTTTTTCCTTTATTTCCTTTAGTCCCACATGGGGAACCCAAAGGGGAGGACACACCTTCCTCTACCTATATTGTTGGAATTATTCCCTAGAGGCAATAATAAAGATGTTATTATTATAATTCTTGTTCATGATAATGTTTATATTCCATGCTAGAATTGTATTAAGCGGAAACTTTAATACTTGTGTGGTTTGTGAACAACACCGTGTCCCTAGTACGCCTCTATGGACTAGCTCATTGATTAATGATGGTTAAGGTTTCCTAACCATGGACATGAGTTGTCGATTAATAATGAGATCATATCATTGGGAGAATGATATGATGGACATACCCAAACTAAGCGAAGCAATTAGATCGTGTTATCGTGTTCGTCTTTGCGAAGCTTTTCTTATGTCAAATATTGTATTCCTTAGACCATGAGATAATACAACTCCCTGGTATCGGAAGAAAGCTTTGAGGTCATCAAACGTCATCCTATGAGAGGGTGATCATAAAGGTGTCTCTTGGGTGATCGAAAAGTATCTGTTGGGTTGTATGTATCGAGATGGGATTTTTCCCTCCCAAGTCGGAGAGATATACTTCGGGCCCACTCGGTAATCGATATCAACACCGCTTGCAAGCATGTGGTTAAGGAGTTAATCACAAAGTGATATCGGATTACGGAACGAGTAAAGTACTTGCTGTGAACGAGATTGAACTAGGTATGACGGTACCGACGATCAAATCTCGGGCAAGTAAAATATCGCGAGACGAAGGGAATATATATATGGGATTGATTGAATCCTGGCATCGTGGTTCATCCGATATGATCATCGATGAATGTGTGGGAGTCAATATGGGTTTCCAGACCCCGCTGTTGATTATTGATAGAAGATCATGTCTGCATATTCTCGAACCCGCAGGGTCACACACTTAACGTGTCTCGACGCTAGGATAGATTGGATAATTGGTTTATGAGTTTTTGTTCAGAGTCTCAGATGGGATCCGGGACATCACGAGAGGTTCCGGAATGGTCCGGAGAATAAGATTCATATAAAGCAGTGCAGTTTTTGGAGTTCGGAATTGTTCCGGGTTAATCGGTATTGTACCGGAAGCTTCTAGAACCTTCTGGAAGGGTACCAACGTGGCCCCACCTTCCGGGAGGGGGCATGGGCCTATGAGGGAGTGCCCTGGCCGCATTGGGCCAGGGGCACAAGGCCCCATAGGGCCCAGCCAGCCAAAGAGGGTTTAAACCCTAGAGAGAGCTTCTAGAAGGGGGGTTTCCTTGCCCCCCACTCCTCCTCCTTGGCCGCCGGCCTTGGCTTGGTGAGGGGATAGGGCTGCGCCCACCCCTCTATATATAGAGGGCTGGGGGCGCACCAACCCCCCACACCTTCCCCTCCAACCCTAGCCGCCCTGCTGCCCTCCTCTCTCCCTCCCGACTGCTTGTAGGCGAAGCCCTGCTGTAGAAATTCTCCACCATATACACCACGCCGTCCTGTTGTAGATCCAATCCGTCTCTCCACCATACTTGCTGGACCGAGGAAGGAGGAGACGTCGAGGTGCTGCACGTGTGCATCTCACGGAGGCATTGCCACTTGTGGTGCTAGATCGGATCGGATCGCGAGGAGGAGAAGCGAGTACGACTACATCACCCACGTTCCGACGAACGTTCCGCTGTGCGAATCTTCAAGGGTATGAAGATCTAATCCAATCTCTCTCGTTGTTTGCATCTCCTAGATTAGATCTTGGCTTTCCCTCTGTTCGCATCCGTAGAAAATTTTGATTTACTATGCCGCGAAACCCTTCAGTGGTATCAGAGCTAGATCTATGCGTAGATGTGTTTCACGAGTAGAACGCAACATGGTTGTTGCGGGCGTTGATGTTTTCTGTTGCAAGCCTCTTGTTTGTGTTCTTATTATGACGCGGGATAGTGAGATTGAAGCGGTCCAGGCCAACCTTACGCGACGTCGTTCGCGAGACCGGCTCCGCACTTGACGTGTGGCTTGTTCCACACATGCGGCTGGTGGATGTCAGTTTCTCTCACTATAGTTGTCATGGGATTAACACCGGAGTTTGGCGACCATAATATCACCGTTGTGGATTTCCGTAGGTAAGAATAGTTCTTAGCATCTACTCCCATAAGCCACGTAAAACATGCAACAACAATGTAGAGGCGTCTAACTTGTTTTTGCAGGGAGTGTTTTCTGTGATATGGTATGGCCCAAGATGTGATGTGTATATTTTATGCGATGATCATGTTTTGTAATGTTTCACGACTTGCATGTCGATGAGTACACAACCGGCAGGAGCCATATGGTTGTCTTTATAATTGTGTATGATCTGTGTGTCAACTTCTTATACGCCATGTAATAGTTTCACTTTATAGCTAAGTAGTTAGCAATAGTTGTAGTTGCTATTCGTGGTGGAGGCAATCATGGTGGAGTGATGGAGATCATGCCGGAATGCATAAGATGGAGATCATTGCGCGAAGATTGGCTATACCATGTCACATAAAGTTATATGCATGTGATGTTTATCCTTTTATGTATCTTATTATGCTTAGATCGCGACGGTAGCATTATAAGATGATTCCTCACTTAAAGATCAAGATAAAAACTGTGTTCTCTCCAAGTATGCACCGTTGCGAAAGTTCGTCGTGTCCAAGCATCACGTGATGATCGGGTGCTATAGACTCTACGTTCACATACAACGGGTGCAAGCCAATTTTTGCACACGCGGAAATACTTGGGTCTAACTTGACGAGCCTAGCATGTACAGACATGGCCTCGGAACACATGAACCGAAAGGTTAAGCATGAGTCATATGAATGATATGATCGACACTTCGTTGTCCACCATTGAAACCACATCTCTTCTCGTGAAGATCGGATTAGGTGTGGTGAATTTGGATCGTGTTCACTAAACAACTTGAGGGATGTTGAATTTAGTGGGAGTTCATCTAGTAATTTGATTAAAAGTTGAACTAGTTATCATGAACATAGTCTAATTTGTACTTGCAAATATTGTAGATCAAATGGCTAAGTCCAACTTCAACTTCAACGTTTTTGCTGAGAAGGAAAAGCTTAAAAACAATGGGTCTAACTTCACCAATTGGTTCCGCAATCTAAGAATCATTCTCTCTGGCGGTCAAAAGGACTATGTCCTTGGGAAAGCGTTAGGTGACCCCCCTGCTGCAACTGCGTCGGCTGATGAGAAAGCTGTCTATTAGTCGCGCAAAGATGATTATGGTGTGATTAAGAGCACCATGTTGTTTTCTATGGAACCGGAACTTCAAAATCGTTTTGAAGACTATCCCGGGCCCTTTGAGATTCTCCAAGAGCTGAAAACCATGTTTCAGAATCAGGCCCGTTCTGAGACATATGAGATCTCTGAGAAGTTCTTTAACTGCAAGATGGAGGAAGGGAGTTCCATTAGTGAGCACGCCATTAAGATGACGGGCTACACTCAACGCCTTGAGCAACTGGAATGCACGATTCCAGAGGAGCTCAAGATTGACAGGGTTCTGCAATCACTCCCTCCCAGCTATAAAAGTTTTGTAGTGACTCACAATCAGATTGGTTCCACTGATACGATCACCGAGCTCTTCGCTAAACTGAAGGCTGCGGAGGTGGACATCAAAAAGGATAATTATGTGTTGATAGTCAACAAGCCCACCTTCAAGAAAGGTAAGGGAGCAAAGAAGCTCTTCAAGAAGGGCGGCGGCAAGCGCACTGCCCCTGCTGAGAAGAAGCTCAAGTCTGGTCCTAAGCCGGACACTGAGTGCTTCTATTGCAAGGACAAGGGTCACTGGAAGCGCAACTGTCCGAAGTACTTAGCGGACAAGAAGGCTGGCACCATCAAAGGTATATTTGATATACATGTTATTGATGTTTTCCTTACTAGCCCTCGTTGTAGTGCCTGGGTATTTGATACTGGTTCAGTTGCTAATATTTGTAACTCGAAACAGGAGCTACGGAATAGATGGCGACTTGCGAGGGATGAGGTGACGATGCGCGTTGGCAACGGATCAAGAGTTGATGTGATGGCCGTCGGCACGCTCTCCTTAGTTTTACCTTCGGGATTAGTTTTAAACCTTAATAAGTGTTATTATGTGCCTGCGTTGAGCATGAACATTATTTCTGGATCTTGTTTATTGCAAGACGGTTATTCATTTAAATCGGAGAATAATGGTTGTTCTATTTATATGAGTAACATCTTTTATGGTCATGCACCTATTGTGAATGGTTTATTTCTTCTAAATCTCGAAAGGGATGAAACACACATCCATAACATTGAGGCTAAGAGATGCAAGGTAGATAGTGATAATACTACTTATTTGTGGCACTGTAGTCTAGGTCATATTGGTGTAAAACGCATGAAGAAACTCCATTCTGATGGACTTTTGGAGTCTCTTGATTTTGAATCATTTGACACATGCGAACCATGCCTCATGGGCAAGATGATCAAAAACCCGTTCTCCGGTATGATGGAGCGAGCAACGGACTTGTTGGAAATCATACATACCGATGTATGCGGACCGATGAGTGTTTCGACGCGCGGTGGATATCGCTACTTTCTCACTTTTACCGATGACTTAAGTAGATATGGGTATATCTATTTAATGAAACATAAATCTGAAACATTTGAAAAGTTTAAGGAATTTCAGAATGAAGTGGAGAACCATCGTAACAGAAAAATTAAGTTTCTACGATCCGATCGTGGAGGTGAATATTTGAGTTATGATTTTCTCACGCATCTTAAAACAAGAAGAATCGTTTCGCAACTCACGCCACCCGGAACACCACAGCGCAATGGTGTGTCTGAACGCCGAAATCGAACCTTATTAGATATGGTCCGATCAATGATGTCTCTTACTGATTTGTCGTTATCATTTTGGGGTTATGCATTAGAAACCGCTGCATTCACTTTAAATAGGGCACCATCTAAATCCGTTGAGACGACACCGTATGAACTGTGGTTTGGTGCTAAACCTAAGTTGTCGTTTCTTAAAGTTTGGGGATGCGAAGCTTACGTCAAGAAGTTGATGCTGTACAAGCTCGAACCCAAAGCGGAGAAATGCGTCTTCATAGGATACCCTAAGGAAACTATTGGGTATACCTTCTATCACAGAACCGAAGGCAAAGTGTTTGTCGCAAAGAACGGTTCCTTCCTTGAGAAGGAGTTTCTCTCGAAAGAAGTGAGTGGGAGGAAAGTAGAGCTAGACGAGGTTATTGAACCTTCTCTTGAATTGGAGAGTAGCGCAGCACCTGAAATTGTTCCAGTGCCGCCTGCACCAACAATAGAGGAAGCTAATGACAAGGATCATGAAGCTTCGGGCGATGCTGCTACTAAACGTCGCAGGTCGACAAGGTCGCGTGCCCCTCCTGAGTGGTACGGCAACCCTGTCTTGACTGTCTTGTTGGTAGAAGACAGTGAACCTACGAACTATGAGGAAGCGATGATGAGCCCAGACTCTGAGAAATGGCTAGAAGCCATGAAATCTGAATTGGGATCCATGAGCGAAAACCAAGTATGGACTTTGGTGGACCCTCCTAGCGGCCGAAAGGCCGTTGAGTGCAAATGGATCTTCAAGAAGAAAACGGACGTGGATGGTAATGTTACCGTCTATAAAGCATGGCTTGTCGCGAAAGGTTTTCGACAAGTTCAAGGTGTTGACTACGATGAGACTTTCTCTCCTGTAGCAATGTTTAAGTCCATTCGGATTTTATTAGCAATTGCTGCGTTTCATGATTATGAAATATGGCAGATGGATGTCAAGACTGCTTTCCTCAATGGCAACATTGATGAAGAGTTGTATATGATGTAACCCGAAGGTTTTGTCGATCCTAAGGATGCTGATAAAGTATGCAAACTTCAGCGTTCCATTTATGGACTGAAGCAAGCATCTCGGAGTTGGAACCTTCGTTTTGATCAAGTGATCAAGAGCTTTGGATTTGTTCCAAATTGCTACGAAGCTTGCATCTACAAGAAAGTGAGTGGGAGCTCGGTGACGTTTCTGGTACTATATGTGGATGACATATTGATTATTGGAAATGACATCAACATGCTTAATGATGTGAAGAGTTATTTGAACAAGTGTTTTTCAATGAAAGACCTAGGTGAAGCTGCTTATATATTGGGCATCAAAATCTATAGAGATAGACAAAGACGCCTGATAGCTTTAAGCCAGAGTACATACCTAGACAAAGTTCTGAAAAGGTTCAGAATGGATAAGGCAAAGAAAGGTTCAGTGCCTATGTTGTCAGGTAAGATATTGAGCAAGGCTCAGTGTCCAGCTACGGTAAATGATAGGGAAGCTATGAGCAAAGTTCCTTTTGCCTCGGCCATAGGTTTTATCATGTATGCCATGCTGTGTACTAGACCGGATGTGTCCAATGCTCTTAGTTTGATGAGCAGATATCAAAATGATCCAGGAGTGGAACACTGGACAGCCATGAAGAACATCCTAAAGTACCTAAATAGGACTAAAGAAATGTTCTTAGTCTATGGGGGTGATGAACAACTTGTCGTAAAAGGTTACGTCGACGCTAGTTTTGACACCGACAAGGATGATTCTAAATCTCAGACAGGATACGTGTATATTTTGAATGGAGGAGCTGTGAGCTGGAGAAGCTGCAAGCAAAGCGTGATCGCGGGATCTACAGTAGAAGCGGAATACATGGCTGCTGCAGAAGCGTCAAGTGAAGGAGTTTGGATCAGAAACTTCATCACTGAGCTTGGCGTGGTTCCAAGTGCATTGGACCCACTGGAGATATTGTGTGACAACACTGGCGCCATAGCACTCGCTAAGGAACCAAGATATCATCCAAAGACCAAGCATATCAACCGCAAGTTTCATATAATCCGAGATTATATAGCAGATGGAGATCTGAAGATTAGCAAAGTACATACAGATCTGAATGTCGCAGATCCATTGACTAAACCTCTTCCACGTGTAAAACATGATCAGCACCTCAGTGCCATGGGTGTGAGATTGTTGCAAAATATAAACTAGATTATTGACTCTAGTGCAAGTGGGAGACTGTTGGAATTATGCCCTAGAGGCAATAATAAAGATGTTATTATTATAATTCTTGTTCATGATAATGTTTATATTCCATGCTAGAATTGTATTAAGCGGAAACTTTAATACTTGTGTGGTTTGTGAACAACACTGTGTCCCTAGTACGTCTCTATGGACTAGCTCATTGATTAATGATGGTTAAGGTTTCCTAACCATGGACATGAGTTGTCGATTAATAATGAGATCATATCATTGGGAGAATGATATGATGGACAGACCCAAACTAAGCGAAGCAATTAGATCGTGTCATCGTGTTCGTCTTTGCGAAGCTTTTCTTATGTCAAATATTGTATTCCTTAGACCATGAGATAATACAACTCCCTGGTATCGGAATAAAGCTTTGAGGTCATCAAACGTCATCCTATGAGAGGGTGATCATAAAGGTGTCTCTCAGGTGATCGGAAAGTATCTGTTGGGTTGTATGTATCGAGATGGGATTTGTCCCTCCCAAGTCGGAGAGATATACTTTGGGCCCACTCGGTAATCGATATCAACACCGCTTGCAAGCATGTGGTTAAGGAGTTAATCACAAAGTGATATCGGATTACGGAACGAGTAAAGTACTTGCTGTGAACGAGATTGAACTAGGTATGACGGTACCGACGATCAAATCTCGGGCAAGTAAAATATCGCAAGACGAAGGGAATATATATATGGGATTGATTGAATTCTGGCATCGTGGTTCATCCGATATGATCATCGATGAATGTGTGGGAGTCAATATGGGTTTCCAGACCCCGCTGTTGATTATTGATAGAAGATCATGTCTGCATATTCTCGAACCCGCAGGGTCACACACTTAACGTGTCTTGACGCTAGGATAGATTGGATAATTGGTTTATGAGTTTTTGTTCGGAGTCTCGGATGGGATCCGGGACATCACGAGAGGTTCCGGAATGGTCCGGAGAATAAGATTCATATAAAGCAGTGCCGTTTTTGGAGTTCGGAATTGTTCCGGGTTAATCGGTATTGTACCGGAAGCTTCTAGAACCTTCCGGAAGGGGACCAACGTGGCCCCACCTTCCGGGAGGGGGCATGGGCCTATGAGGGAGTGCCCTGGCCGCATTGAGCCAGGGGCACAAGGCCCCATAGGGCCCAGCCGGCCAAAGAGGGTTTAAACCCTAGATAGAGCTTCTAGAAGGGGGGGGTTCCTTGCCCCCCACTCCTCCTCCTTGGCCGCCGGCCTTGGATTGGGGAGGGGGCTAGGGTTGCCGCCCCACCCCTCTATATAAATAGGGCTGGGGGCGCACCACCCCCTACACCTTCCCCTCCAACCCTAGCCGCCCTGCTGCCCTCCTCTCTCCCTCCCGACTGCTTGTAGGCGAAGCCCTGCTGCAGAAATTCTCCACCATATACACCACGCCGTCGTGTTGTCGATCCAATCCGTCTCTCCACCATACTTGCTGGACCGAGGAAGGAGGAGACGTCGAGGTGCTGCATGTGTGCATCTCACGGAGGCACTGCCACTTGTGGTGCTAGATCGGATCGGATCGCGAGGAGGAGAAGCGAGTACGACTACATCACCCATGTTCCGACGAACGTTCCGCTGTGCGAATCTTCAAGGGTATGAAGATCTAATCCAATCTTGTAACACCCTCAGAATCGTCCCTATGCAAGTTTTAGCGAAACCCGCCAAACCCGCATAGAAACGATTCAAAGGTGCCCACCAGGCACTTTCGTGCGGGTGGAAAACGAAGTAATAACATTACACAACAGTCCTCGATGGGACCCACAGAACAGATATATATACAACACGACTCCATGAGTCAAGAATACAGATATACAGAACAAAGATCCAAATCACCTTGACAACGATACAGCGTCCAGCTACGGACAAGATGTAAATGGGGCTAAGAGCCCTGAAGAATAACCAATGGCGTCCATAACCCTGCCCAGGCCAAGCCGGAAGGGTAACCCTGCTAACAACGTCGATCTCAAGACCTGCTTAACCAAAAGGGGTGCCGACGAAGGGCAAAAGAAAAAGAGGAGCGTCAGTACTGAGGCCAGTACACGGCGAGGCTAGAATTCGGCGGTCCTCGCCTACACAGGTATGGTGGACTGCAGCGGTAGCGCAGCATGCACTAAACACCCTATAGAGATTCGATATAACTGGCGGCTATCAGAGAGGGGTAAGAAGGACCTATTCGGAACCAACCTGAATCCAACACCAAACAAACCCATCCTGGTATTCCCTCTCGATACCAACCGAGAAAGTCAACCGAGGAACTCACACAGTTGGCAGTTTTATTTATTCAGTTATCGTTGCAGCAATTACTAGTCAGGTATAGATGGTTGTCCTGATAAAATAAGCAGTGGGCACTATTAGTTAACCATTCCGTTGTAGTTGCATCACTTACTAGTCAGATATACGATTAGCATGAGATATCCCAAACCCAGCAGTTGTTGGTACTTTCATTTAGCCATTCCATTGCAGTGAAGCTGATTACTAGTCATATCGGATACACGTCAAATTATAGCAGTAAACTTTAGTTATAGTTGTCTATGATCGAGACCTGTGCTCCAAGTCGTCCATAACCGCGGACACGGCTTCTCGAAAAGATTTAACCCTGCAGGGGTGCACCAAAGTATCCACACGCACTTCGACCCTTTTTGCCAGATCAGTTAACATACACCCATCGGTATGTCGGCGGGGCCTAAGTCATGACGTTTCCCAGACCCAAAGCAAGCACGGGGGCCCACCCCACTAAGTACACCCGCAACGAAGTCGGCCGGTCTCCGAGACGGACTCAGGGTTTGGGTGGACGGCTGTAAACGACTGGGAACCCGAAAACTCGGGCTTGTCGATACCGCGAAATCGTGTCCCGATCCTAAACAGTATAGTGTGCTCCTCGCACAATCGTAAATAAAGCAGTAAAGCATGGCATAAGTACAGGATAGTAATAAAACCCCAAACTAGTTTGTGGCCCCCAGTACAGTACTTTGAAATCAGGTACTAAATCGATGGGGTGCCCATACATCCCACATGTGGTTAGCGCGCTCGATCTCGGAACAGGTGTCAAGAACTCGGGGTCCTACGGGACACAAGTGGACGGGCAACAACCAAATAACATCTATTGCCCACCTGTGCCTCTGCTTACCTACTTCAATTTTAGTTATTAAACAATAATTAAAGTGAACGATAATTAAAGCCATGATCGTCTCCAACATTGGTCATGCGGCAATACTCCAACAACTGTGGTACTTGATGACACGCAACAGCACTTGAGCAAGCGACTACGACGCGCAGGTCCAACTATCTACCAAACAACAGGTAATAGGAGGTGTCCAAGGCAATATAAGGCTGCAAGGGATAACACGGGTACGAAAACTAGAGCATCGCAACACAGATAGCAGTAGATCAACAGGAGGGAATAAATACTATAAAAGTAAGATAGGTAGAAAGGGGGAGATGCTCGCCTGAAAAACATTGCCGAAGGTTCATCCGAAGATCGGGGCGAAGCTCACATCAACTCAACGGCCTTATCCGCGAAGAAGCAAAACGCTAGAATAAACACCGGATGCACTATTTAATACTACGGCAAAAGATCGGGCATGATGCATGTATGATGTATGACATGGCAAAGGTGCGATGCCATTAGGCAATATTAAGGGGAACCGGGGTCCCGACAATTAATTAAACGGTTCAAGTTATTTAGAACCCCCACAATTTAAATGTTGTATTAACATGGCAAAATATAGCACCGGTTCGCTACACAAATTTAAATGAGGCCAATATAAGACTAGATTTGCCCGCTTATGGGCCCCATATTTAATTATATGGTGAATCGGCATAATGCCCCCAACCCACATGATGTGCATGCGAGATGAACAATTAATATGCAACAAGTTTTATATTACATTTATAAAATAGGGCTCGAGAAAGGGGTCACACATTAGGGTTCGGCGATCTTGGGGTTCGCCGAGGGTTCGGGGTTGGTCTCAGGGTTTCTGATCTTCGGGAGGGTCGGTCTTCGGATCTCAACATGGGCCGGTCTTGGTGACGATCTTGTCCGATGGGGATCTTGGTTCAACATCATCGCGGTCCTCGGGTCCGAGAGATAGATCTTGTCGCCCGAGGGGAAGTTCATGTCGTATCCGTGTCGACGACCTTGGCGTTCAGGGGGGAGTTCTCGGTGTTCCGTGTGGAAGGCCGCGAGGGTTTGGTGACGGAGATCTTGACGGGTCCGGGAGGAAGAACTTGGGTTGGCAACGGTGGTCGAGGGTGACTTGTTTGGTGCCGGCGGTTCATCGAATTCGTACTGGTCGTTGTCGAACTTGGTGAATCCTCGGGTCAGAGAAGATCTTGGCGCTCGGTGTCCGGGTAGGCGAACTTGTCGGTTCAGCGGTTTCGATTGTCGGTGTCGGACTCGGGCCTCGGCACTGGGAGATCTTGGTGTTCCGTGACGGAGAACTTGGTTTTTTCGGGGTAGGCGATCTTGGATTGGTGTCGGTATCCTTCGAGTCACGCTTTATACAACCTTCGAATGTGTCGGCCTTGGGTTGGCCTCGTTGACGAGAAGATCATGCCCAACTTTACTGAGGGATCGGCTCACCACGAAGCTGAAGATAGACAAGTTCATACATTGATTGGAACAGAGGCCGCGAGGGCTGCAAGAGGCCTCGTCCGAGGCGGAGAGGAGTAGCTACCTTCGGTGAGGGAGGGGCGGGCTGGTTGCAGAGGGAGGATGCGACGCGCGACAACAACCGAAGTTCGGTCCTGGGCGACACGACGACAAGGTGGAAGCAGGGATGTCAGCGCGGCCTGACAGCGGTGGGCCCAAGGGAGACGCTGGCCGACGAGACGGCTGCGCGATAAGACGACGAGGGCCAGGCGCACGAGCACTGGAGGCGAACGGAAGGCGGCGGCCGGAGGAGGTCGAACGACGGCCGGCTCGAGCGGCGGCCAGGGCGACCAGGGAGAGGCAGCTCGCGGGGGGAGGCGTTCGTGGTCGAGGAAGCCCAGGGAGGCGGCGGGGAGCTTGGCGACGGAGGGCCGGCGAGGGGAGCGGCGCGGGGCCAAGGAGGTCGAATGGCGGCCGGCTCCGGTTGCTGCTGCAGACGACGGGGAGGGAGGGGAGACGGCGGCGCCTGGGGAGACGAGGTCTGAGGGCGCGGCGAGGCCGGCGAGATGGCGACGGAGAAGGGCCGCGGCCGGGGAGGCGGAGGAGGTGGCCGACGACGGGGAGGCGGACGGAGCCCTGCAGGGCGACGTGACCGCGGCCGGAAGGAGCGGCGGCCGGAGAGGAAGGAGGCGGGGACCCGTGCAGGCGGGGCTTGAGGGCGGTGATGGAGGGGAGGGAGGAGGAGGTCCCTGCCGGCGGCGGGAGGGAGGCCGAGCAGGGAGGGAGGAGGAAGGAGGGGGACGCGGTTGGTGGGGAGTGGCCACACAGGGTGAACGGGGTGGGTCCAGGGCAGGGGTCGAGGCCACGGGAGGGGGGGGGGGGAGTGGGGACTGGGGGTGTGGTGTGGGCAGGTGGGCACGCGTGGGCCAGGGGTGTCAGTGGGATGTGGGTGCTGTGTGTGTGGTGGGTTTGGTTTGACCAGGGGAGTGGCGGCGGTTGAGGGAGCTTGGGGTGGTGAGGTGGCAGCGTGTGAGTGGAGGAAGGAAGGGAGAGGATGAGGTGGCAGCTGGCTATTGGGTGGGGTGAGGTGGAGGCAGGGTGGGTAGTTTAGGTCTGGGTAGAAAAGATTTAGAGGGACTGGTTTAGATATTTATTTGGGGTAGTAGACTGCTGCCAGCTGGGCCTTTTGGGCCTGGCCGGTGGCGGCCTTCCCCGGACAAAACAGATTTATTATATTTTATTATTTTTCTTTGTTTTAAATCAAAACATTTGTAAAAGGGTTTTAGACAAACCAAAGGTCCGGGCAAATCTAGGGTTTGGATTTGAACAAAGAGGAGAATATCTAGAAAACAAAATAGGCTTTTAGAAAATAGTTTCAGACAAACAAATGCATGATGATGATGACGATGCCCCAATGCAATATGGCATGATGACATGAGCATGCGGTCATGATGGTGCAATGCACAAAAACAACGCGATTTTCTAGTAGTGGTTTTAGCGGGATGCCACAAATCTCTCTCATTGTTTGCATCTCCTAGATTAGATCTTGACTTTCCCTCTGTTCGCATCCGTAGAAAATTTTGATTTACTATGCCGCGAAACCCTTCATATATAAAGGAGTATCCATGTGTGGGACTAAAGATACAATTATAAGATATTTTCTAAGATATTTTTTCTTTAGAGAATTATCTCCTCTCTCTATACGTTTGTCTCCATGCATAGGCACAGTCCCCAAAAAGGAGGGTACGCGCAAGAGACAACGCACTTGCAGTACACCGTTGCGCTGCAGGGATTTCAAGTCGGAGATCTACTTTTGCACTCCCAGCAGGGATCGGGGAGCCGGAGGTCTTCATCGTACACCTTATGTATACGAAACCTCGAGGGTGTTGCACTTGTGACATCTTAAATGTCGTGAGCCGGACTAGTCACGATGAAGCAAGATGTGACTTGCGAGGAGCTTCATGACCTTGAGGTCGGCTACGAGATGACTACATCAGCCATGTTCCTCTCAAAACGTTAGCCATTTTCGGACTATAAGGATATGTATCCGAAATCTAGTCTGCTACTACATTACTAATAGATTGATCTTGAGCAGTTGGAACGTTCGAACATCATTCTACACTATTGCAAAACTTGCATTCTGCTAATTTTATCAAATCATGGCATATCTTACTAAACATCATTATCTGGTTTGGGTATAATAATTTCTTATTTAAAAGCACTAATTTGGAGATATATCTAATTTAAGTCCGGAGGCATCAAACTCTTCAAAGTTCACCCAAACTATAAAACATTTACATAATTTGTTTCCATCAATTTGACAAGAGGAACACAACTGCGTTGTCACTAATTTTCATATGCCAAGTAGTAAATATAAATCTGGTTTTCTTAAGTAGTTAACTTATTTTATTTTAGATTCACAATTTTTTAGGGGGAGAATTACATGTGAGGAGCTTATCAATATCAAAATGAGCTACTTTCGACTTCCACGGTAGGAAGCTTGAGTATATCACCCATAGATATATTTTGCAGTCCGTGTGTTGCATCTTCTTTTTTTGCTGGCCATCCGTGTGTTCTCACTATCACATAAAATGTTCCTATCATAGATAATCCAATAGTACTTTTAAATTGCTTGAGCTATATTGTTTGGCACTAATAATTTACAAAACATGTTTCTACAACCAATCTAAAGAGAAAATAATCACTCAAAATTGTTGAAAATTGAATGGCACAAGACGAGTGAAAAAATTGGCCACTACCCATTTTTCTTATTTATAGAATATCGGTCACTAAATCTTAATTGGGTGTTTTCTAGTGATAAAATGTAGAACCTTAGCTATTATTTTTCTCTCTCATGTCTAACGACATGCTTATCCAACATTCACCATTATATAATTTAGATGTCAATTGCCAGAAAAAAGGAATTGCTATCGGTATGCGTAGAAGTCCTAGAAGGTAGGGTTGCAAGCGGGATCCTGTGAAAGTCCTCTAGAAGGTGATCTGGTCTGGTAAAGAAAGGGTCCAGGACCCGTATCTTATTGTGGCCATGATGGCGGTGGAGACGGTGAGGAAGATCAGTGTGAGCACCCGGAGGGCCAGGGTCGCCACGGGCAGGACGCCGCACGAGGAAGCAGTCTTTTCGATTAGTACAATGATAGTTGATCAAGCCAGTTGCGAGCTTTTGTTGCTGCAATCGACAGTGGTGACTGGTTTTGTTCTTCTCCAAGGCATTGGGACTCATTGTCCGCTCGACCTAGATGATGGTGGACGTGTAGGGAACCTGTAGCTTGCATGTGTTGAGCGGTGGCTCCTTGGAACACTCGAGATCGAGAGGCGGGACGGAGACCTTGCTCTAGCTCGACCGTTGAACAATCATGCATAGGGCCTTTATGATGTGTCTCTATTGTTGCGCCGCGGCCTTGTTGTCACATGACAATGTGGTGTCGGTACATGGTTTTGTTGGTGAAGCTAACATTCTTGGTGTCATGAAGTGTGAATAGCAAAACATTCAGCATATTATTGTGCATATACAGCTTTATCCAAGATGAAGTCATGAAAAATAACTGAACGTACGATGGATGTGCTACTAGTACTTTATTATGTCTATGCAACCGAACGCTGAGAACCCGTGTATTGCAACATCTACGAGAGATTTTTTTGCAAAATCAAGCCCATGAGAGTTGACTTCAAGTTGGAACAAGCCCAACCAGTGCGAAGAGGTGGCCTTGCGCGGGGGGAGGGCCATCCACTCATAGGCGGCCGAGCAACCCTAGATCACCGACATAGGGGATGACAAGGGAAGGGCCCGCCAACCAGCCACAAAGGATCAATCTGGCGCATGAGTTAACAAAAGTCCCACTATGAATATGAAAATATAAACTTAGGCTTATGATATAGCTTGTTCTTCGATTTCTCCAACAAAGTATGATTTTTTTGATAAAGAGTATATACTAATATCGTGGAGATATCAGTTACACTCAGCTCTGCAACAACACATTACCCTAGCACCAATACGGATGCACACAGCCAAAAAAGAAGAGAAATTACAAAAAAACGCTACCGCGATCTATTCCTTATAAGATCAACACTAACACCACCAGGATAGCACTAGAAGTTTAGCTTATTTAAAAGCAACACCTTTAAGAAGGAAACAGTGCATAAGCGCCATCGTCGCCCGATCATATATCTTAGGTTTTTACCCTAAAGAAAATTCTCGCTCCCAAAATAATGCCTTCGACAAGACCATTGCCAAACACAACCAATTAAAGCCAGACCTTGGATTATCCCCCTAAAAGGCAAGACTTTGAACTTCTCGTGTGCAGTCGCCCCCACTTTTGCAAGCCGCTTCTCCAAGTCACAAATCACCAAGCCAATTCCTCATCGCCACAAAGATTCGAACCACCATTGCTAGTCCTTAGATTTCGGATTCGATGACTTTCTCCGCCAGCACCATGGAACGAGAACATGCCCTATGATATTAACAGCCAACAGAGTTTCGAAGCGCTCCCTCTAAAATCAAATGGCTAGAGTAAAACACGGGTGCACACGACCGAATCTCACCCGATCCAACAATCTCCAAGAATGATTCGTCTAGTGGATTTTACCGATGAAGCCTTCTGAAACACGCCACTACAGCCAGATCGATGGGGGCAAGCATCTGGTAGATCAACATCTCGGCGCGAGTTGGAATTCTAGGAGATCCACCTTTATTCATGCTGAGCTAGTAGCCCCCACGCCACCCACCGACACCCTGTTAGATCCGTCGCCTTGAACCCCACCGATGGAGGCCGTTCGAGGAAGGAGATGGTAGAAACAGGGACGATCTTCCCTCAGATCCGGCCGAAGAAACCATGCAGCGAGGAGGATATGAGAAGGAGGCCATCTCCCAGATCAATATCAAGATCTAGGAATCCAACCCCTCCCAGCCCCAAGCCCCGCCAAAGGCAGTCAACGCTTCTTCGATGGACGATATCCACCTCCACCCCGGGCAGGGATGCCGCCCTGGCCGCTGCTCGAAGATGAGGCGACCTCACCTCCCCAACAGCTCCATTTCCGGCCTCTGGCGACCAGCCCCCCGGACACCGTTCGGCGGGTAGTCCCGCCGCCACCGCAGCGAGGGCGGCGCAGAGATGGACCAACAATTGAAGGGGAGTGTAACATCCCAAAAATATCAAACTTAGATCATCAAAATACTAATCCTCAAGTTTAGGGTTAACAAAAACTTTTCTAAATGAATTCATGAATGCATGTATATGTGTATGCATGAATTTTGAATTTCTTTAAAAACCACCTTGTTTGTGTGATCCATTGCTTGTAAAATGTTTATTAGGTGAAAATAACATCATCTAAAACATTTCCCACACTTTTCCTAAAGACAAGTAAATCAAAACAAATATATTAAGTGAATGGTCATTTTGGCCAATTTAACTCACATGCCTACTTTGGCTGTCTCAAACTTTCAAAACCTAACAGAAACTTTTCTGGATCTTTGCACCCCTTGAATGTACTCACAACAGAGTATCAAGGCCCACTTTGTGATCATCCAGAAACTTTCAAATGCATAGTTTAAATGACAATTCAAAATTGAATCTTCTTCATATGGGAAGATCCCACCTTTTCAAAACCCACTCAAACAAGCTCAACTTTCAAAACCCAAGCATCTGCAGACTCACCAGAACCAATCTAGCAAACTCACCAAAATTCATTTCAAAATTCAAAACTTGAGTTCATGCGGCCATTTCATCAAACAGGTGGCAGACACAAATCAAACAAAACCACAAACACTATAGTGTGCAGTGTTTTGAGCCTAACTTGTTCCCTAGTTAGCTCACACACAAACCAGTAGATCATCTAGAAAGTTTAGCCCAACACTAGCACCCCTGTGAGCTTGCCACTGCCATTAATGGTGAACAGCCGAGCACCCCCATGTTACCCCAATGTGGACAGCAAGCTAGGAGCAGCAGCAAGCCTAGCCAGCATGTCTGGGAGGCAGCCCACCGTCCACCACCACTGCCTGTCCCAGTCGCGAGCATTGCCAAGCCCTGGACCACGCGCACAAGCCGCGCCCAGACCATGCCGAGCGTGCGCTAGAGCGCCACCTGCGACCAGCATCCCCAGACCGCGCGCCGCCCTCACCGCGCGCACACACGATCACCACCGACCCAGGACACCGCCAGACACTCTCGTTTGCCGTCCCGTGCCATACAACCACCGCCCGCCGCCGAAGACGCCGCCTCTGCCGCGCAGAGCACCGCCCGTTCCAGACCAAACCACACCGCCCCATGCCTCGCGATCATGTCGTTGAGCATCGCCAGGAGACACAGCACAGTCCCCTACCCTTGCCCATGCCATTAGCTGCCTGTAACGTCGCCCCCGACGAGCTCACCTTGCGCCCCGACGGTCCCCTCGCTCGACTATAAATAGAGGCCACCCCCGCACGATTTCTTCACACCATCTCACTCCCCTCTCCCCACTGACCGTGCCACACCATCCTCAGAGCAAGGCGAGCACCACTTCGCCGGAATTTCACCGGAGCCCGCCGCCTCTGGAGAAGAAGGGAGCCAGCGATTGGAGCCGCCCCAGGAGAAGCCACCGGTACCAGGAGGATCGCCGTCGTCGTTCGCCCACCTCGCCGACCCTCGCCCGTACCCCGGTGAGCCCCCAGCACCCCCCACTGGCCGCGCTAGGTTTCGTTCTCGCCGGAGCTGTCTCGCGTCGACGATGACCCTCAGCCGTTAGATTAGGACTAGATCGGACGACCCACGTTGCCCCATACCGCTTCGCCCAGCCCCGTGTCACTGACGAGTGGGGACACCCACTTAAGCAGCCCGCGGGAGCACTGCGCTTAGCAGGCCGGCCCGTTAGAATTTCCCGCGCAGCCCAGCAGTTCAAATTAAACCTTTTTCTTTTTAATTTTAAACACACTTCTGTACCCATTTTCAAAAATCAACCCAGATCGATTCAGTGCATCAAATTGGATGAAACCAATTTTGTTGGAAAGGTCTGTGAATGCTTAATCCAAGCCCGTTGGATTCAAGTCATTTGGATCTGTAGATCACCCATAGCAAAAATAACAAGGCAGAAGCTTTTATGCATTCAAACATTTTTCAAATTTAAACCATAAAAGCTTTTGAGTTGTTTCCAACTCTCAAAAATCACATTTAACCATACCTTTCAGAATATATAAAAATATATAGGGTTACTTGCAGAAATAATGTTCAAGGAATAAAAGAATGCTACACAAGCATTTCTAGCCACTTTAATTAATTAAAATAAAAAGGTAAAACCTTATTAAATTGTGACACCACTTTAAATCACATTCCCATGGACTAAAATATGTGGTGATGGCATGTGTCAACATGATCCCATGTTTAGTTTGGAGAATATTAAATCTTAAGTAGTTTTTCAATGAGTAGAAATTACTTTTCTAAAATAAAAAGACTTAAACCAATCCTTAACCTTGTAATGTTAGAGATGATGCTAGATCATCTATAGGACCCTTGTGTGTGATGATTGCAAGTAGTTAAGTATTGTTTGGTGATTGTGTACCTCGTATTTATTCATAGACGCTAGTACCGACCAAGGATACTACGAGGAGGAAGGAGGATACTACGAAGAGGAAGCCGAAGAGAACTTCAACCACTGCTCTGCATAAGGCAAGCTTTACTAACCAAGTGGACCAATGCAAGCTAACACTTGCAAGATACTATACCAGTGCAAGCTAACACTTGCAAGATACCCTATTGTTGCCACAAACCCATGCTTGTGATATGATTACTATATGCCTTAAGCGTATGTGATCATACCAACTTGCTAAACCAATCCTAGTTTTATGGCAAGCTCCTCACTTTATTTCTTTATCAAAGCTTACTTAGAGTCTACTTAAGAGTTTGGTAGATATTAGACAGCTGTGCTCAAGTTTTCCCTAAGAGCATAAAATTTGGCCTAAGCTAGAAACCTTGATGTCAGCCTAAGATACAAGGTTGTACTTAGTTGAAACCCCACCAGTTACCACCCCTCATTAGTACTACCCCCACCTGTAGATGCTAGTGCTAAGCATAAAACTTGATCAACTTTTGGATGGGAATACTTGGTGGAAAAATGGTTATGAAAACCTTGGAATGATGGATCATTCTATTGAAATGTTTTGGACATGTGTTTCCAAACCCTTGATGATTTTGGTGATGAAAATGTTGAGGCATTAGCCTTACCCCTTTATAAAACTGATGGTTGTCTGGATGCGATACCATTCCAATTTTATCGTACAACCACAATACCCGAATATTGGGTAGGGCTTGACTGGAAACTTATATACCTTAGTATTAGTTCCCTCACGGCCAAGGTCTGAGCTGAGGCTACCTTGTGAAGATTGTCCACCTGTGCAGTACCCAAGATGACAGTGGTCATGGTTGGGAGGCCAAACTCACAGGAGAGGTGCTTATACTAGGGAGTGTAATTGAAAGGTTAGGATTGATTATCCGCATACTGAGTATGGTGAATTCAGGATTTGTTCCTGACGGATGTATCGAATGTTGTGGTGAAAGTGTACAATCTCTGCAGAGTGTCAAACTATTCGAATAGCCGCGTCCGCGGTTATGGACAGTTGGAGTGGCCATACTGTTCCCCCGTCAGACTTTTCAAAATGACTTGTGAAATGAATTGAGACTTTGACTTGACCACAACAGAGTTGTGACCCGAGTTACAAGATCCCACTTAGGAGTTATAAAACTATAACTAGTTTTGGGAACTTAGTAGAGATAAACCTGGCTTTTTGCAAAACAACCTTAGAGCCTAGTGTCCCATTATCTAAAAACCCCTTTACTTGTTAGTATTAGTTTGCGAGTACTTAAAGAGTACTCATGGCTTTGTCCCTGGCTATTCCCATGGCCAGACTATGAAGAGGAGTACCTGGAAGATGGACCCCAGGAAGGTTACGACAACTAGGATCATCTCCCATCGTCAGCATTGCCTGTGACCCCGAAGATGGAGCTTCGCCTACGCTACCGTTATTACTACGTATTCCGCTGCTTGATGTTGTATTAAGAACTGGATCATGAGATCCCTATTTGTGTACGAACTTGTACCGTTGTAATGGATGAAGTACTATGGTATCCAATTCTGTTATGTCTCGCAAAAATGGTAATCCTGGGATTGCGATGTATGGCATAACAGGCATCTAGGATTGAAAAATCCGGGTGTTGACAGGGAGTTGGAGGAGTCATATGTCGGAAACGTATCTATAATTTTTGATGCTCCATGCTTGTTCAGTATCTACTTTGCTTTGCTTTGTCTACACTTTGAGGTGTTTTTATATCTTTTCTGGAACTAACATATTAACAAGTTGCCACAGTGCCAGTTGCCTTTTTTTTCTGTTTTTGGTTCCAGAAAGGCAGAAAATCAATATTCTCGGAATTGGACGGGACAAAAGCTAAAGTCAATATTTTACCGTGGGCAACACGAAGTTTAGAGGGGAGACGGAGAGGCGAACCAGGGCCGCCACATCCTCCTAGGCGCGGGTGGGCCCACCCCGCACCTGGGTAGGGTGTGGGCCCCCTGGCCGCCTCCCAGCCTCACCTCTTTCCTTATAAGAAGCCCCTGATGCAGAAACCCTAGGCACCCGATCAAAACTCCACGAAACCTTCTGTAGTCGCCGCCACCGTCGTCCCTAGATCGGGGGATCTGAAGTTCTTCCTGGCACCCTGCCGGAGGGGAGATCATCCCGGTGGCCTTCTTCTCCGGTATGATGCGTGAGTAGTTCCACCTTGGACTATGGGTCCATGTAGTAGCTAGATGGTTGTATTTCCTCCTTGTGCTTTCATGTATAGATTTTCTGAGCTCCGTTCATGATCAAGATCTAATCTATTTGTAATCATGCATGTTGTGTTTATGGGGATCCGATGGATATTGAGATTACTATGTCAGATTAATTAATGGTTTTGTCTATTTGATACTATCATGTCTGTGTTATTTGTGATTTTGCATGCTCTCCGTTGTTAGTATCTTGGCCAAGTAGTTGCTAGTGACTCCAAGAGGGGGTATTTATGCTCGATAGTGGGTTCATGCCTCTAGTTTTCAAGGGAAGTGACAGAAATCTCTTTGGTTGTAGATGTGTTGTTGCCACTAGGAAGAAAACAACGGTCTCTTGTTCATGGAACAAGTGGATTGTTTACCTTACACACTTTGCTTAAAGCAGTTGTCTGTTGCTTGCAACTTAATACTGGAAGGGGGTCGGATGATAACCTGAAGGTGGACTTCTAGTCATAGATGCAGTTGAATAGCGGTCTATGTATATTATTGTATTGCCCAATTGAATCTCATAGGATCTTTTTGTCTGGTATTGTATTATTATGCCTTGCTCAGTTTCTTTCAATTGTAATACTGTAATTTGTTTACCCTTCATGCCATGTTGTTTATCTAAGGCAAGCACCTCTAGTGAACTATGGATCCCGGTCCAATCTTTACCATTGATACATATTCCATTGTTACCTGTTTACTTGCTGCAAACCGTTACCTTCCACACCATATGTTTAATTTTTTGTTAGAGCAAACCGGTGAGCTTGACAACCTCACTTATTTGTTGGGGCAAATTCTTGAGTTTGTGTTGTGCAGGTCTCCGCGTTGTTTGCAACACCTCTGTGACATTTCCTTCCTCCTGTTGGTTCGATAACCTCGGTTTCTTACTGAGGGAAAACTTGTTGTTGTGCTGCTTCATACCTTACTCTTGGGGTTCCCAACGAAGCGCTCCTACATCAACTCAGCGCTGCATCAAGGAGGGGTCAGAAAAGTCTTAAAAATTAGGAGAGAATTTCACTTACCCATGCCTCTATACCAACTAGATATGCACGCAGCCTTTTAAGCATGAGTACCATAATTTTTTAAAATGGTAAAACACCAAGGATGGTTCTTATGATAAATTGCATGAGTACCACGAGAACCGGTCCTCAAGTATAAATAGAACATGCCAAATACCGTACATCGTGCCATCCCCCGTACGATCCGTCTGCCTCAGCTTGATCCTCTCTTCAGTTAGGGAGTGCCTAGATCTCAGCTCAAGCGACCGAGAACTTCTTATGTCTAAGTTCCTGATGTCATCCTAATATTTATGCTAATTCTTAGTTAGAATCTGGTTATAACTCATAAGATTTATACTAGTTCTAGGTTGCAACTCATTAAATTCTCAGTGACACCCAAGTTGCAATTCATGTATAACTTCCATTTTACACGAATCATAAGGTAAATCGCACAGTGAAAAAGGCGACTGAGACTTAAGAAGTTTTCAGGCGCGTGAGAACTAGCAAATCCGCTTCAGTTAATCATCTATCCTTTTTAGTGTCCTACATATATATATATATATATGCTTAGACCGAGCTAGCGCCGGCCATCAAATAGTCCAAAAAAAATTTCACGACCATGTCTACCGATCCAGACAAGTACATACGTCCATACGGGGGCACGCGGCTCTTATTGGACGATCAAACCAAGAAAGCTGTTGTTAGTAGTACGACGAGATCAGCACGCACGCGCTTCATATAGAGAAGAACAAAACCGATCACCACTGCTTAGTGCAGCAGCAGCAAAACCTCGCAGCTCGACCGATCAATCGCCATCGCCAAGAATGGCTTCCTCCTCGAATCGCGTCCTGCCCGTGGCGACACTCGCCCTCCGGGTGCTTGCGCTGCTCTTCCTCATCGCCTCCATCGCCATCATCGCCACCGCTAAGATCCGGGTCGAGGACGCCTTCTTCGACGAACCTGATCAGATCACCTTCAAGGACTTCTACGCGTACCGGTAACAAAAATAGATAGACGACGACGTCTCTCCTCTGTCCTGCCGACGTACTACTACTATAGAATCTCTAGATTAAACAACTGTGCATGTGTTCAATGGTTGTCCATCAGGTTCGTGCTGGCCGTGGGTGTCATCGGGTGCGCGTACAATCTGCTGGCCATGTCCTTCGTGGCCGTCAGCGTCGCCGGGAGGAGGAAGATGATCGGCGGCACCGAGCTCGGCACCGTACTACTCATCTGCGCCGACGTCGTGAGTATTATTCAATATCCCGATTCGACGTCGACCCCATTATATATACACACACTGATTTCTTACCGTGGCCATGCATGTGGATGAATGTTTGAAGGTGTGCGCCGTGCTGATCGCCGCCGGAGGGGCGGCGGGCCTAGGTCTCACGGTGGAGGCCCAGCGCCGGTTCGGGGAATTCTTGGACTCCAGCTTCAAGACATTCTTCAACAGGGTTGACATCTCATGCGTCGCGCTCTTGCTCGCAAGCCTCTGCGTCGTGGCCATCATTATGCTCTCCGTCTACTCCCTCACCAAGTAGCTAGCGAAGTAGCGATACTAGTTGTTGTGAGCCCCTCTTATTCCTGCTTGCCCCCTCGTGGTCGTGGAGATATACGCCCCGTGATGGCAAATAGCTAGCGATCGATACTTCGAGCCTCTCTCTTTTTTCTGCTTGTCTTGGAGATATAACTTCTAATGTCAAAATAAAGTTTTTATTTTACAATGAACAAATGATGAAAAAATAAAATAAAAGTACAAGCCAAGCCATCATTTGTATTTCTGAGTCTGGAAGATAAATGTATGTTTTTTTAGTGTGATAAATGTATTTAACTACTATGTGGTCTACCGAAGAAGGCCGGCTGGACCGGCGGCGCCAGGAAATAGGTAGAGGGTATTCATTTTACAATTTTTTTTGTCTCAGTGCGCAATATAAACTATGAGAATTGATAGGATTAGCACAAAATAGTATATGATAGTAACAAATTTTCATTGAAGCCACAATTCATAAATCATAAAAGATAAGATAATAATTTCATAATAACAACAAAGTACCAATCTACTATAATAGTACAAAATATTTTCGAATTGAGGCATTACCTCTTGATTGAAACCAAATTATAATACAACTTTGTGACCGCCTTGTTGAAAGAGATTGACGACATCCTCTTATCCTGATCATGAGAACTACTTGATTTAACAACTGTCTGGTTCGGTGTGGCTGTTTCGTTTGTTGTTTTGGCTTTTGAAGCTTTATCCTACAATGCAAATATGCTACTGCAGCAACACTCTTCTTTGTCTAGATTACAAGAAACTAAGAGAGTAATAGTCAATATGTTTTTGCTAATTGCTAGTAATGGATATATACAAAACGGAATCTGCTAGCTAGTAATTGATAGATATTACAACGCCGAATCTGCTACTCCCTCCAATCCATATTAGTTGACTTAAATTCGTCTAGATTTAAATAAATCTAGACACTATTTATAAAAATTCATGAAAATTTTGATAATTTAAATCAACTAATATGGATCGGAAGAAGTACTAGCAATTCGTACTGAAGTTCAGAAATTAGAAAGGCATATAGCGTCTAGCGATGAGAGAAGTCCAGTTTACCCCCCCCCCCCCCCCCCAAAACTTCGCCCCAAGTTCAGATTACAACCCCAGGCTCCTACTTGGTTCAACATTCAACCCCAAACCATATAAACCGTTCATAATTTACCCCTTTCACTGTTTGGCCAAGTTTTGAGCCGGTTTTTATCGTTACGTCAGTGTTTTTTCCCGTATACAGTACAACGTTCGGGGTCCAATGTACTCTCTCTCTCCCCAGAAATACACTCTCGCTTCCCCGCAAAAAAAAAGAAAGAAATACACTCTCGCTCGTGCATCCCTGTATGTGTTGACTTGAGCTGGTTCCTCTTCTTCAATTGGAAATTACAGAGGAGCGCCTCCGCCGGCCAGCAATAACCAGGCTCCGGCGGCCGCCCTCAACCAGCCTCCGCCCTCCACATCCTCTGCGTTTCAGCCAGCAGCCAGTACAGGGCGCCACCTAGTGGCGTGACGAGTCGCCGGAGAGGCTCTGCTATTCCGGCGCGGAGAGGTTACAGGACCTGATCCATGGAGAGGGAGAGGAAGCTCACGGGAGGGAGATGGGATGGGTCGACCTGATCCAGTCGGCTACGTGGCCGTGTAGAACCTGGGGCAGTGTAAGCTTGTAGGGGAGAGAGGAGCAGCGGCTGTGAAGAGGTGGAGGGGAAAGACAGAGGCGTACTGAGCTCCAGCCTGGGAGGTTACAGATGGTCGTCGCTCCAGCCTGGGAGGCGTACTGAGCTGCTGCCACTAGCTAATAATGGTAAGACAGAGATATGATGTTGCTTGCTAATTTAGAATAATGCTTGCTTCTTGCTTGTTTCTTCTTCTAGAAACAATACTGCTTGGTTCTTACTAATATAGGGAGAAAGTAAGAGATATTGCAGATTTTAGAGATGCGCTATTGCTTGTTAATTGTTATAGAGAGATTGGGAGAGAGTGACTTGTACGCATCTTGTTTGCTAGACTGTGTCAGAGACATCATCCTTTTTGTCTTCTAATATGGTGTATCGACATCAAGAGAATACCATGTATCAACACCAAGAGAATACCACGTATCAGCAATTTGACATAGTGAAAAATAAACATGAACAATGAGTTCAAAACCTTTTTTTTCCATGACTCTTCTGCTTAGCTAGGAATAGTTATGATAATAGAAAAACAATTTTAATTTGTCATACATCACTAAATGGATTAAAATAACAGAACTATTTGCTTCCTTTCTTTCTTGAAGATTCATTTCTGGATGACAAATTCATGGTGACACTTGAACTTGCTTGTGACCCTTGTATCAAACCATGAACGTTCACTGTGTTTCCGGAGGTTCTGTTATTGTTGCCCTTAAAAGATGACCTCTTTGAATTAGATGGTCCTGATTGTGCACTTGCCTTCCTCTTTGTACTACTTGTCCTGCTTCGTTCTAAAGGCTACAAACACAAGGTCAAGTTGAGATATCGATGGCCACAAAAAATAAAAAATAAAAAAATAAAAACATCGTGATAGATTACCATGGACGGTGCAGCCCTTGATTGTGTAGATGGTGCGGTTGTATGACTTTGTTGTGAAGGCTGCAAGTGGAGATTTGTTAACATCAGTCATAATTCATAGTATATTCAATTAAGTTGAACAACAAAGATAAATTACCATTTGATTAGATGGATCTACGCCTCTATTTCTTCTCTCACAAGAGGTTTTATTATGGCCTAACTGTTTGCATTTCCCACACCTTATGGTAGTTCCAGTTCTGCTAACTGTGGTCCTCCCTGGCTTCTCCTCTGGTTCCCTTGTCCTCGACTTCTTCTTTCTACCAGGCATACGAATGTGCCCTGGTGCCACAGGCCTAGGCCTGTTTGAAATAGGCCATGCAGGCATGCTCTCCACAGGCTGAAGGCAGTGCGCATAGGTTTTTCTGAACTCCTCAACATGGTAGCACTTGGAAATGTAATCATCAAGGGAGCTTGTATGGAAATATATGCAAGCTATAGCATGTGCACAGGGGAGTCCAGAAAGTTGCCGGTACCTGCAGGTACATGTTCTCTCTCCAAGTTTAACAGTAAATCCGTGCTCTACACCCCACTCTTTAAGCTTAACTTCATATGCATCCTTGCCATTAAAAATAGTCTCACAATATGCTGACCGATTGATGCTCTTCTTCAGCTTCTTTGTTATGTTAGGACATATAATGACATTTGGAGCCCACTTATCCATTTGAGTTATCATCTCTTGTATCCTAACCATCACCTTGCGTCTAATAGCTTCGAAGGAGCTAATTATGGGCAAATACCTAGCTTGAACTATCCACTTATTGAATGACTCACAAATATTGTTGTCCACGGAGTCACAATCAGATCCTAACTTGAACCACGCTCTGCTCCAATGATGAGGCTCTTTGTCCATGATTTCCCTTGCTCCATCTGGTGTCTCTTGTGCCAAAGAAGCCCTTGCTTTGTTGAACAACATTACACATGGGGCTTTTGCACATGCCCAGAATAGCTTCTGCCAATCCTTATTTCTAAACTTCTTTCTCCAGTTGGCGTATATGTGCCTTGCACAGTTTCTATGCTCTGCCCTTGGAGTCCAGTTTTGCACGGCATTGAGAATACCCTTTTGTTGATCAGATATTATCACCCATCCCTCTCCATCTCCTAGCCGAAGTTCATTGAACAAGATAGAACAAAACCAATCCCAAGAATTATTAGTTTCTTTGTCAACTGCTGCCCATGCAATGGGATATATTTGATTGTTAGCATCTCTACCAACAGCACACAAAAGCTCTCCAGCTCTTCCTTTGAGAAAACATCCATCAAGACCAATCACCTTCCTACATCCAGCAAGGAAGCCTTTTCTACAAGCTTCAAAGCATACATAAAATCTGTCAAATGTTGGCTTCTCAAAATCCGGGTGAAGCTTGACAATTACTGTACTACCTGGGTTGCTTCTAAGTAACTCGTTTTGGTAATCAAACACTTTGCCATATTCACCAAATTGTGCATCCATCATTCTAGCAACCACTATAGCCTTAGCTTTCTTGATCTTTGATATGTGCACATTTGCAAACATTTGTTCCTGGACAGTCTGTTGTAAGTGTGCAACACTCCACTAGGGATTTGCGATTATCAAATTTTGGAACTTGTTTGCAATTCTAGTTGCCGTCACCAACTTACTATCTCTTCTCTGAGGACATATGTGCTCTTTTTTGTAAGAAGTTACCTGCCAGCTCTGGAATTTGCTTGTTTTCTTCAATAAGCACACCCAAGGACACAAAGGCCAATTACAGGCTGCCCTAACTCTGTCACCCTCATCCTTAACAAACTTGATTTCCTTCCTATCATTGAGACCATAACTGATCACTGCTTGCTTGAACTCTTGTTTGCTACTGAATTTCATACCTAGCTCAAAATACGGCACCGCAGCATTTCTATCAAACCTTGCATATTTTGACTCTTTAACGATAAGCTCACCTTCACTATCTTCATCCAGTGAGTCATCATCATCACTAGAGTTACCTTCTATCTTCTCAGGTGCATCATTGAACTTGAGATCACCATCAAAAATAGGAGATTTTCCGGCCTTCACCGAAGCCCTGAACTGCATATAACCCTCGTGAATGTTTGCTGCCTCATCATCATTAGAAGAATCATCATCGGGAGTATAATCATCATCATCAGAAGAATCATCATCGCGACTTGGCGCTGCCCTGCGCACTGCTAATTTTTTTCCTTACTTTAGCCTGCTTTGAAGACATACCAACAGTACCACCAATAACCTGCAACTCATCATGAAAATCTGGTTCAGGAAATCGGGTGCCAAGATCTCCACCTTGTATTTCATCCTCCATAAATCCACCATCCGTCGTCTGATTTGGATGAACCGGTTGTTCCCCTGGCTCTTCAACATAAATATTCATAACATCGCCAATGGGTACATTCTTTAACATTAATGTGCATGCTACATCACTTGCAAGACAACCAAGGCCATCAAACAAACATTTTCCAGGCATCAACCAGTGCAACATCTCTCTGTCTGAAGTGTTGTGGTGCAGCCTCAAATGACGATGAATATCTGCAATTCCGCATCTCTCGCGGAGAATCAAAGACATAGCATCGTCACCGCCCATGTACTCCAGTGTTCGCCCGTTGTTGACAAATTTTCCATCAAAGTGAAACCGAACAGCCAAATAATCCTCCTAGCGCCTACAAACATATCGAAACAAATGTTATGCGAAGCATAAAATAGCATTAACACATGAGAGCTAGCAGTGTTGCCAAACAATGTCTTCAGTAATCAGTCTCAGTAACATGGCTAGATCTACGATCAATTGATCTAGTAGTATATTCAGAAAATTAATGAAACTGATTCTACTTGGAAACCTAACATACAAAGTGCAGAGAGATATGATCGCTCAAGGGCATGTCACCTACAATTGATCCTTTGGCAAGCACGCATAACAACATGAACAAGTTCTTCACCTGTTTATCCTCGACCTAGGCAGTTGCTAGAATGGAGGAGACAATGCAGTCGCTCCTCGATGACTTAACACCAGCCTGAGCGATGGCGATCTGGGCAGGGGTAGGTAGGGGAGGGCAGCACCGTGGTCTGGCTGTCCGGCGGCGCCGTGATCTGGCTAGGGCGAGATCGGTATCTGTCTTTCTCGCGTGATAAGAGGAGAACGGGAGAGAGACGAGGGGGATCACATCTGTTTCTGGCGCTGCATGTACGTGTAAGGGAACACAAATACATGTACCTGGTATGTTGTGTTGGATATGGAGAGAAGAGACTGACGGTCAAAGAAAAACCGGATCAAAACCAGTCCAACTGGTAAAAGGGCCAATTTTAAACGGTTTTCATAATCCAGGGTTGAAGGTTGAACCAACTAGGAGCCTGGGTTGTAATCTGAACTTGGGGCGAAGTTCAGGGGGGTAATATGGACTTCTCTCTCTAGCGATCTAAAGAAATCTGAAAAGTACAGACTAAAGAGGAGGGAGGACGGGAGAAACAGGGAAACGCACCTAGCCCTGGCTTCCTAGTCCGCCGCCGCCGCAGGCTCCTGCAGCGCTGCTCCGCCGCTTCCCGCCTGCGCGCCGCTCGTCCGGACGGGGGGCCTGCCGCGCCGCCGCTTCCTAGCCCTAGGTCGGTCGCATGCGCCGCTGTCCAGAGTGCTGACCCCGCTGATGTGCGTTTCCGTGCGTGCGAGGAGGTCAGGTGCGTGCGAGGAACCGATCGATCGGTAGCTTGATGGGCTGGGATACGTATTGACTACATGTACTATTTTCTTTTCTTAGACTAGTTAAATGCCCGTGCGTTGCCACGGCCAACAAATTAAACTTGTATAGCTACTCCCTCTCCATCCCGTCCATTGCATAGTGCTTTTGTTACAATTTTAGTCTTATGTTTACTTTGTCTAAGTGGCTATCAACTTGTCATGTGTTGTACTTGATGACTCATGTTCGCAAATGTAAATTAATTTGTGTGCACTGCTCTCTAAATGAAGAAATCAAATTCTAAAGAAAGAAAGAAAGAAATGCTTTGTTTATAAGTCATATAAGACCAGCGTAAAGAACTAACAAGAAAACAAGGAAGAAGTATCATTCAGTTCTGTCATGATGTGGCAATAGTCGTCTCAACACATATTAGCCTTTGCACAAATAAGAGGATGCACAACTGCTAATAGTTCAAAAACAGATTAACAATCAATTCCTGGATTTTTCTACAAAGCATCTTGCTTGTCTTTGGACGTTGGCTCCATGAAGACCAATTTGCAGCGTGTTCTTTAATAAGGTGAAGGCTCGTTACAATTGAAAGCAAGTAACTATGGTCCAAGCATGATGATACCAAATGTTGTTCTCCCAAGAAGACCAATTTGCAGCGTGTTCTTTAATTATTTGAAGCACATCCAATGGAGGAGCAGCCGAAGACTGCATTTTCTCCAATCCAAATTTCCCATTTTATGAGAAGGGATTGAAGAGCCTTCTTTTCGATCAAACATTCCTCATTTTTGTTCACTTACATGACATACACTGGAAAATATAATATAAGATATATAAAGATTTGGATCAATAATCCCACTTCCCACCTAACGGACAAAACAGGAAAAAATAGCATGGTACTAAGGCCACACTATAGGATGACAATGTAGCAACTGTGGCCACCCCTGTATTTTCAGGTCAAATCACAAATTCTAGCTAAGCAAAATCATCTGATTTTATGCTATTTACTCGGATTAGGGCTTGAGCATATGTTAAACTGCATTATACCCAGTAGTTCAACATTACTGCTCAAGTTGTTTCCTAGATTGGATCAACCGTTAAACAGTGTCAAATCTAACAGCCTATCAACTCCATAGATTACCCAGTAGATTACTTCAACACTATATATAACCCCAAAACTTGAGAGCATGAACACCTCTAACTTTCATGTCAACAAGAGGGTTCAACCCCATCAACTCAAGTCTCCTTACAGGAACACTTTCTTTTTGCAAGGAAGAATGTAACCTTGCTGATTCACTGGTTGGCGCCTTGACCTGAAATGCCTAAGAAATGCTTAACTATTAGATCAAAATATACATACATAAGAGGCTGGCAGAGACGAGTTTGCATATTTACCGTTGGAATTGTCATAGTTATAAATTTAGTTGACTCTATGTCACGAAAAAGCTCTTGTGCCTTACCATCATTTCCCTGAGTTGCTCCAATTTGTTCACCTTGAGTAGGAGAAGATGAATTTGATGTTTAATCACCTACCTGGTGAATAAACAATCCATTTTGCAAAATCCTACACTTCAGAATTTCCACAAATTGAATTCAGATTCATCGCAACCATGGTAATTGGTATCCAAATATTGAATTTCCATAAATGTATGCCGAAGGTTTTAAAGGCTGATCGGTCCAAAAATAATGATCAGTACAACTATTTAGCAGCAAACACAAATCCTTATGTAGCTGACCTGAAAAGGAGGTGAGAGGACACAAGCACACCAAAGAGTATTCCACTGGCCAATGGTTACTCCTGTTAACAACAAGATTCAAAAGACAAAGAAACTCAAGAATGTTTTTCGATGCTCAAAGCAAGGACTCGTAGTCTTCTCTTACAGTATCATCTACAAATATTGTCTTGATCTCCAACGACCGAGTCATTTGTATGATGACGAATTCAAATCAGATCTCAAATTGTTAAGAATTCTGTAATGTCACAATCCAGAGTCCTAATCAAGGATAGAAGAATTGATTCTGATCATGGGTGAACTGAATCATCACACCTTCCAGGACATTGGTAGCCTCTTCAACAACTTCTCCAGCTTAGAATAACCACTACTCTTGTCATCAGATTCAGTCGGCCCAGCTAAAGAAATAGCACTGCAGAAAAAAGAAGCATCATAAAATACATTAGTTTTCTACAATTGACCATTGGTCTGATTAGCCTTCAACAATCTACACATACAACATATTGCAGACCACTCATATTATACTTCTGTTATTATTTATGAAACCAACAACACATTCTGAACAAAGATTGGTTGAATGGACATAAGTTTTACATCAAATCGGTTCATTGAAACTATTAATCCAATCAGGTCTGGCTACAAAGATCTGTACGCATCAGTGTGGTATGAACTATTGTTTTGGTATAAGTAAAATGAAAAAAACAGCGAATCAGTAGCAGACCTGATGCTAGGGGGTCGACTGGTACTACCCATTGCTTTGGTCTTCAATGTTGTTCATCTTGAAATCCATGTCTGCTCGGTCGTCCGTCTGAGGAGAGGCGCTCTGCCCGGTCGTCAGTAGTCTGGCTGCATGAATCTTCTGCGAGATGGCAATGAAAGGCCGTCTGGAAGATGAAGTTTCTAATTTAGAGAAGATGAAGTTATAATGATGTATAAACTAAATAAATGAAGCTACAATAATATACGAACTTTAATTCTTATCATACCGATTGGTTACACATATCCGTATTGTCCTAATAAAATTAAGAATACTAAAAAACATCATGTAAGAACCTGCTTGGAAGACAACATATAAATGAAAAAATTAGACATAGTTTTATCTAATAGTAAGATGCATGCACGTGAGCTCAAGTAGATTGCAGCACTGAAAATTTTCCAGTAATAGTCAAGAAGGCTGAACTGGGTAAGAAAGCTAAGATGCGTAAAAAAGAGAGTTAATTAGGATCACTTTATCTAGCACCTGATGTGAGTTTCAATGTAAGTTCTGAAGATGCAAGAATTGTGTTCTATACTCTCGACGAATTCAGTCAAGCTTGATTTCATCTGGCACTGAACTATACAAAAATTCAGCTTAAGCAAGGTACATTCAGCAATAATGGACAAAAGACAATAAAATAAAAGGTTAATTAGAGGGTATATAACAACCAAAAATTGCATAGTTGACCTTGCATTATGAATCTGGACTGTTAAAAACATCTAAATGACAACAAGTCAAGAAAATTCACTTGTAGTTCTTGATGAACCATTGATGGTAATACAATCCAGAAGAATCGGTGATGATATCTATCTACCTCAATGGATTTGAACTTTGCCATGGCGTGATGATCACCTCTGCTGCCAGGCTCTGACCTCCTGTGTTACTTGATCTATTTTCAGAGGTCAACAAAACACGACAAACAATGAAACTTCTTATATAGTGTAGATGGTTGCAGTAGAGTTGCGGAGTGATGTATTTTCAAATCAGCGAGTCAAATTGCTATTTAAAGCTCGGTTCTGTTATTTAAACCTACTATTTTCATCAATTTCAACCGCGCTGATTGAACCATTGTTAAATCATTACAACTTAGAATCCCTGATCACACACACAAGTTCATGGAGAGGAAAAACTATATGTAATACCGCCTAGGACATGCATACACTGCTGAACTCCCCAGTTTCCTTGTGCTCCTGTAGCTCGCTGTCGATGTAGTCGTCCAGATCCAAATTATCTCCTCTGACTACATCATCTTCACCCCTACCAACAACTCTGATCGAATTAATTTAATTACACCCAAATCCAATAACGAGCAGATAGAGTGCATTTCCCTCCGCCACAATGATGATTTCCAATGCCACGACAAAGAGAGAAAGAAGGGACTTGTGGAGAGGAGCGCATCGGCGGTGATGGTCGGAGGTGCGGTCGGGGCTGATGCAGGTCGGGGATGTAGGAAGACGATTTCGCGGGGACGGCAGTTCCTTTCAGGCACGATGGTCGATGGGCATGTACATCGAAGAACGGATCGGGCCACCCCTGCTTATCACCTTCCTCGCATCCTCCGATGTCAGGCCGCCGCCGCCGCCGCATCGCGCCCTTGAGCTGCCGCCGCTGCGCGTTGTTGCACCAGAGAAGGTGAGAGAGACGATCTGAGAGATGGAGAAGGATGCGACAAAGGAGAGATGGAATCGCACCTCGATCTCCTGCACCGCACGGAGATTTCCTGATTGTTCGCGGTGGGGGCTTTAGTTTGCGGCGAGTTTGGGGTTAGACGGATGCAGTAGAGCTATCCAGGCAGTTTGTCATGGGGGATGTTGCGAGGCGGATCTTGCTTGTGTGGGCCAAGGATAATAATGGGCTAATGGGCATTATTAGCGCGAGAATGCGATCGGGAGAAGGCATACGAAGGACGAGCGTTTCGTCCGAGCGACGTATCGGCGGAAACGGAACCCCACTTTCTTTTTAGGTAGTATTAGGTAGTAGAGATTCTTTGGTATTCACGGGAATACAGAGAAATACCCCTGGCGCCGCCGACATTTGACAGAGAATACCCGTCAAATCGGGAATTGGTTATCTACATGGCATCGACCTCATGGCATGCAGCACCCGTAAAGCCCAAAATGTCCAGCTGGCACTATACTATTTACAATACAAGTTGTGGCTGCACAAATGCAATACTCGTTTAAAAGCGTGACAATATTCTCTAGCATTAGTAGATTTTTCTCCAAAATTGATAAACAAGTTTAATTAAAAAAGATCGTGTGCACCTTGAGTATATAACTATATATAGGCTAACTACTGCTGGAAATTGAGTACCGAACCGGTACCCAACACAAGGCAAGCATAGGCGGTGGCTACTTCAAACCTATCTAAGGTTCCGACCTCTGGCCGGTGACGCCAGCGGTCTGCTCCATCTCCGTTGGCCTTAGGGCCATAGAGGGGTGGCGGACCACATCACCTCGCCGGCTGAAGGGTTTTTGTTCTTTTTAGGTCTTTTTCTAGTGTCTTCTTCGGATGATGAGGCGACGGCTACCTCTTGAAGTTAGAATAATGTCCTCTGCATCCTATCCTCGCTCCGTTGGCGCATCTAGTGCTAGAGGAAGGCGCGTAGAGCCGTGTGTCCGGCAGATCTCTTGAGATCTTATTATTTTTCGTATTCGTTGGTGTGGTTTGAGGTCAGTCTCTTCAGATCTACGGTTATCACCTTTAACGATGGTTGCTTCTCTGGTGCGTTGGTCCTTTGGGGGCTTAGCATGACGACTTCTCGTCTGTCTACTGCAACAAGCTCTACTTCGACAAGTTTTGCCCGGCTCCAGCGATAGAGCGGCGGGGACGATGGCGCGCCTTGGGCTCGTGCTAGTGTTAGTAGTCCTCGCTAGGTGGTCCATTGATCTATTTGTATTTTTTATTACTTTTGGGACTTTTTGTACTGTTGTTGATGATTATTAGTAGATATGTGGAATTTTGCAAAAAAAAAAAAGAACTATATATAGGATATAAGCATATAGTTGTATATGTACAGATTAAGCGAAAAATATAAATATGTTGATCTCGTATAATTTGTTTTCGAACCATGCAGGAGAACTGCATGTATTATATTAGGAGAGAAGAATGACTAATAAAGGTCGTAAGGATCTCAAGAATAATGTATCCAGACATATTTGCGTGCATGAAATACCAATCACATCAAATTTGGAACATGACCTAACCATGGACATACCACATATGCTAAATGCTAGCCAATTTATAACCCCGCAAGCCAATAAGGAATGATTGGTAAGAGCTAAATCTAAGGACGGACAACTTGCTGTCACCTTGCACTCTAGAAACCCCTATTCAAATATGCTTAGTCTTTCTTTAAGCATCTAGTAAGAACTAATTCAGTTTTCGATTAAAAGCTTGGGGGCTATAGTATAAAGTTTTTTAACTCAGACATATGCTTAGCTTCTCTTTGAGCATCTAGTCGGAACTAATTCAGTTACAACTAGAAGCTTGGGGGATACAGTATCAAAATGTATAAACACTATGTATGCTACTCTAAAAGCATCTAGTCGGATAATTCATTCAAACTATATGCTTGGGGTCTACAGTGAGAAGTTTTCTAACTTAGTCCTTCTTAGAGCATTTAGATGCAAAGACCTATGGTTTTCCGTCTAAATTCTCGGGGGCTACAGTGGGATACTCATATGAAATGCAAAAGGCAAATAAAACTTACAAGTGCAATGATCTTGAGATTGGTAGCACTCTCAGCCAGCAACTTGCCGAAGGATACACGGTTTCCTTGCAAGATCTCTGCTTGCCGGAGAAGCTCCTCGAGACTGCATGTTGGAGATGTCGGCGCCGCACCAGGAACCAGAGAGGTGCTACCCGGCGTAAGTGCCGGATATACTATCTTTCGGGAACTCTATGGTCTTCCTGGGGGCAAGGGCACCGCCTTCGGCAGATGTACCACCGCCTTACCGCTACCCATGACATCCTTAGCCGAAGTTTCAGCCATTTGGTTAGCGGCACTCTCCTGCGTCGCCTGTTCACCGACAATAGAGAGCTCTGTGGAGGCACCTGAGTCCACTTCCATGACGGAAGTGTTGGAATTATGCCCTAGAGGCAATAATAAAGATGTTATTATTATAATTCTTGTTCATGATAAAGTTTATATTCCATGCTAGAATTGTATTAAGCGGAAACTTTAATACTTGTATGGTTTATGAACAACACCGTGTCCCTAGTACGCCTCTATGGACTAGCTCATTGATTAATGATGATTAAGGTTTCCTAACCATAGACATGAGTTGTCAATTAATAATGAGATCATGTCATTGGGAGAATGATATGATGGACAGACCCAAATTAAGCAGAGCAATTAGATCATGTCATCGTCTTCATCTTTGCGAAGCTTTTCTTATGTCAAATATTGTATTCCTTAGACCATGAGATAATGCAACTCCCTGGTATCGGAAGAAAGCTTTGAGGTCATCAAACGTCATCCCTATGAGAGGGTGATCATAAAGGTGTCTCTCAGGTGATCGGAAAGTACCTGTTGGGTTGTATGTATCGAGATGGGATTTGTCCCTCCTAAGTCGGAGAGATATACTTCCGGCCCACTCGGTAATCGATATGAACACCGCTTGCAAGCACGTGGTTAAGGATTTAATCACAACGTGATATCGGATTACGGAACGAGTAAAGTACTTGCTGTGAACGAGATTGAACTAGGTATGCCCATGCCGACGATCGAATCTCGGGCAAGTAAAATATCGCGCGACGAAGGGAATATATATATGGGATTGATTGAATCCTGACATCGTGGTTCATCCGATATGATCATCGATGAATGTGTGGGAGTCAATATGGGTTTCTAGACCCCGCTGTTGATTATTGACAGAAGATCATGTCTGCATATTCTCGAACCCGTAGGGTCACACACTTAACGTGTCTCGACGCTAGGATAGAATGGATAATTGGTTTATGAGTTTTTGTTCGGAGTCTCGGATGAGATCCAGGACATCACGAGAGGTTCCGAAATGGTCCGGAGAATAAGATTCATATAAGGGGAAGCAGTTTTTGGAGTTCGGAATTGTTTCGGATTGTTCGGTATTGTACCGGAAGGTTCTAGAAGCTTCCGGAGTGGGACCAACGTGGCCCCACTTGTCGGGAGGGGGCGTGAGCCTACGAGGGAGTGCCCTGGCCGCATTGGGCCAGGGGCACAAGGCCCCATAGGCCCATCCGGCCAAGCCCTAGGGGAATGTAGGGTTCGCAGCATAGAAAACAAAAATTTTCCTACGATGGGAACTATGTACCAAGATCTATCTACTAGATACAAATAACGGGCGGATGTATATTCGTAAAGAACATACCCTTGAAGACCGACAAAGCTTAACGAGTTCAACTCGTGGTTGATGTAGACGTTCTCTTGCCGATCTTAAGATCGAGAGGAAGTCCTAGCGCCGCAAAGCAGCAGCGCATCCGTGCTCGCACACACGTACAAGACACCGAGCAACCTCCGCCTCCTCGCTCCAGCGATGCAGCAGAAGCACAACCCTTTCTTTCCGAATAGCCACCGGGAACATGTATCTCGCTAGTCCGAGACCATGGGGGATAAATTCTAGAGGTTGAGAGAGATCCTTCACGAGGAGGTGTGAGTGAGAAGTGAGGAGAGGCGTGCCTTTTATAGGAGAGAGGGGGGGACCCCAAGGGGGTGGCCGACGCATGGGGGCTGCCCCCTTGCCATCCCCTCTTCATGTGGGTGGACACTCCACTCACAAAATTCCTTTAAATTCCCTCCACTCAAAATCCCACTCAAACTTGCCATTAAATTTCCACCAAATTTAATGCAAACTCTCATTAAATAAAACTCTTCTATTTTATTCAGAATTTTGTCAATTACTTTAATGACAAACATTCACAAATAACCCCTTGCTAGAATTCCATTTCACATGTATAACCTCTTTATGCAATTTCACCCGAAAACCTGTTTCGGTATCTAGTGAAATAAATTCCTGCGCTTGTTTATTCTTTCGGCATGAAACATTTGCTCCAACTGGATGCCAGTGTCCCTTAAGTGTGTCACCCTACGGTTCGCGAATAATGCGGACATGATCGAGACCCTTCTCCGATCAATAATCAGTAGCGGGACCTGGAGATCCATACTGACTCCCACACATTCAACGATGACTGTTCCTGTGATCGTCGGAACCTTTTACGCTTGTATCTTAATCCCTTTGTTTCACGATATATTACATGTCCGAGATTGGATCATCGGTATCTCCATACCTAGTTTGATCTCGTTACTGACATGCACTCTTTTCTCGTTCCCGTGATATAACATTCTAGTGATCAAATCACTTGCTTGCAAGCTAACCAATGTGATATCACCGAGAGGGCCCAGAGCATATCTATCCGTCATCGGGATGAACAAATTCCACTCTTGATCCATGATTCTCAACATAACACTTTAGTAGCTTTGAAGCCATCTTTATAATCACCCAGTTACGGTGTGACGTTTGATGTCAACAAGAAACTCTTCCGGTGTTAGTGATTGGCATGATCTCATGGTCTAAGGATTAGGACTACTTCATAAGTTGTTTATAGCAATATAAACTCAATGAATTTGATCGTAATGCTATACTTCGGATGAATGTTCATCACACCATTACACTAATGTTGTGATCTCATTATTAACAACATCCAATGTCTATGATCAGGAAACTATGATCATCTTGTTAATCAACAAACTAGTTTATGAGAGAGGCATAACTAGGAACTTTCTGTTTGTTTATTAAACACACATGTATTAATGTTTCCGTATTAATACAATTATAGCGTGCAAAATAAACATCTATCATATACTTGGAATACACATAATAAACATTTTATTATTGCCTCTCAGGGCATATTCCCTTCAGTCTCCCACTTGCACTAGAGACAATAATCTAGTTACATAGTGATGTATCTAACACCCATGGAGTTCTGGTGTAGATCATGTTTTGCTCTAGGGAGAGTTTTAGTCAACGGATCTGCTACATTGAGATCCGTATGTACTTTACAAATCTTTATATCTCCATCCTTGACATGATCGCGGATGGAGTGAAACCGGCGCTTAATATGTTTGGAATGCTTGTGAGACCTTGGCTCTTTGGCATTGGCAATGGCACCATTGTTGTCACAATAGATCACCATTGGGTCCAACGCATTTGCAACCACACCTAGTTCGGATATGAACTCCTTCATCCAAACTGCTTCCTGAGCCGCTTCTGAAGCAGCAACATATTCGGCCTCCGTTGTTGATCCCGCCACCACAGGTTGTTTGGAGCTCCTCCAACTAACCGCTCCGCCATTCATGAGAAATACGTATCCGGATTGAGACTTAGAGTCATCCGGATTGGTGTCAAAGCTAGCATCGACATAACACTTAGCGACGAGCTCTTCTTCACCTCCGTATACAAGAAACATATCCTTAGTTCTTCGTAAGTACTTAAGGATATTCTTGACCGCTTTCCAGTGTTCTGAACCTGGATCTGATTGGTACCTACTAGTCAAACTAATAGCATGTGCCACATCCGGTCTTGTACATAGCATGGCGTACATTATAGAGCCTATGGCTGAAGCATAGGGGACCTTGTCCATTATCTCTCTTTCTTCCGCCGTAGCCGGACTTTGAGTCTTACTCAATGTCATGCCTTGTGTCATAGGTAAGAACCCCTTCTTACTATCTTCCATTTTAAACTTCTTTAAAATCTTATCAAGGTATGTACTTTGCGATAGCCCTATTAGGTGCCTAGATCTATCTCTATAGATCTTTATGCCTAATATGTATGATGCTTCACCTAGGTCCTTCATTGAAAAATTGTTGTTTAGATAACTTTTAACACTGTTTAAAAGATCTATATCATTTCCGATCAATAATATGTCATCCACATATAATATCAGAAATGCCACATTGCTCCCACTCACTTTCTTTTAAATACAAGCTTCTCCATAAGTTTGGACAAATCCAAACTCTTTGATCACCTCATCAAAGCGGAGATTCCAACTTCGTGATGCTTGCTTCAATCCATAGATGGATCGCTGAAGCTTGCACACCTTGTTAGCATCCTTAGGATCGACAAAACCCTTTGGTTGTATCATATACAACTCTTCTTCAATATTACCATTGAGAAACGCGGTTTTGACATCCATCTGCCATATCTCATAATCGAAATATGCAGAAATTGCTAACATAATCCTAACTGATTTTAGCATCGCTACGGGAGAGAATGTCTCATCGTAGTCAACTCCTTGAATTTGTCGAAACCCCTTTGCGACAAGTCGAGCTTTATAGACGGTTATATTACCATCAACATCAGTTTTCCTTTTGAAAATCCATTTGTTCTCCACGGCCTTTCGGTCGTGAGGTAAGTCCACCAAGTTCCAAACTTGATTTTCATACATGGATTCCATCTCGGATTTCATGGCTTCTAACCATTTGTTGGAATCTGGGCTCATCATCGCTTCTTCATATGTCGCAGGGTCATCATTTTCATCAACCATGAAATTCATGACAGGATTTCCGTACAGCTCGGGAGCTGCACGCGTCCTGCTTGACCTGCGAGGTTCGGTAGTACTCTCTTTTGGAGTTTCATGACCATTATCATTAGTTCCTTCTTCAACAGGTGAAGCCAACTCTGGAACAACTTCCGGCGCTGTGCTACTCGCCATACTTTGAAGAGAAGGTTCAATAACCTCTTCGAGTTCTACCTTCCGACTACTCACACCTTCCGCGAGAAACTCTTTCTCTAGAAAGGATCCATTCTTGGCAACAAAAACCTTGCCCTCGGATCTGTGATAGAAGGAATACCCAATAGTTTCCTTAGGGTATCCTATGAAGACGCATTTTTCCACTTTGGGTTCGAGTTTATCCGGTTGAAGTTTCTTCACATAAACATCGCATCTCCAAACTTTAAGAAATGACAGCTTAGGTTTGTTTCCAAACCACAATTCATACGGTGTCTTTTCAACGGATTTAGATGGTGCCCGATTTAAAGTGAATGCAGTAGTTTCTAGTGCATAGCCCCAAAATGACAATGGAATGTCCGTCAGAGACATCATAGATCGAACCATATCTAATAAAGTACGATTACGACGTTCCGACACACCATTTCGCCGTGGTGTTCCAGCAGGTGTGAGTTGTGAAACAATTCCACACTCTTTCATGTGAGTGCTAAACTCGTAACTTAGATACTCACCTCCACGGTCGGACCGTAGAAATTTGATCTTTCTATTATGATGATTTTCCACTTCATTCTGAAATTCCTTGAACTTTTCAAAGGTTTCAGACTTGTGTTTCATCAAGTAGATATAACCGTATCTACTCAAATCATCCGTGAAAGTAACAAAATAACGATATCCACCTCGCGCCGACACACTCATTGGACCACATACATCAGAATGTATGATTTCCAATAAATCTGTCGCCCGTTCCATTGAACCGGAAAACGGCGTTCTAGTCATCTTGCCCATAAGGCATGGCTCACATGTATCAAATGATTCATAATCAAGTGATTCCAAAAGTCCATCCGAATGGAGCTTCTTCATGCGTTTAACGCCAATATGACCTAGACGGCAGTGCCACATATATGCGGATATATCATCATTTAGTTTAATCCTTTTAGCATCAACATTATGAATATGTGTAACATTATTATCGAGATCCAAAAGAAATAAACCATTCATCATCGGTGCATGACCATAAAAGATTTCATTCATATAAATGGAACAACCATTGTTCTCGGATTTAAATGAATAACCACTTCGCATTAAACACGATCCAGATACAATGTTCATGCTCAGTGCAGGCACCAGATAACAATTATTCAAGTTTATTAGTAATCCCGACGGCAAGTGGAGAGGCAGCGTTCCGACGGTGATCATATCAACGCTTGATCCATTGCCGAACGCATCTTAACCTCACCCCTTGCTAGCGGTCGCTTGTTCCACAGCCCCTGATCCGAGTTACAAATATTAGCAACTGAACCGGTATCAAATACCCAGGTGCTACTACGAGCACTAGTCAAGTACACATCCATAACATGTATATCATATATACCTTTGTTTGCCTTGCCGGCTTTCTTGTCTGCCAAATACTTGGGCAGTTGCGCTTCCAGTGGCCAGTCCCCTTACAATAGTAGCACTCGGTATCAGACTTAGGTCCAACTCGGGGTTTCTTTTCAGGCACGGCAACCGGCTTGCCGCCCTTACTTCCCTTCCGTTTTCCCTTCTTGTCTTTCTTGAAACCAGTGTTCCTATTGATCATTAACACTTGATGTTCCTTTTTGATCTCCACTTCTGCAGTTTTAAGCATTGACAGAAGCTCGGGGAGAGACTTCTTCATGCCTTGCATATTATAGTTCATCACGAAGCTCTTATAGCTAGGTGGCAGAGACTGCAGAACACGATGGATGCCTAAGTCAATGGGAATCGATATTCCCAAGGACACAAGCTTATCGGCATAACCCGACATCTTGAGTACATGCTCACTAACGGAGATGTGCTCTTCCATCATGCAGCTAAAGAAGTTTTCTGAAGCGTTGTATCTCTCTACAGCAGCATGTGTGTCGAAAATCATTTTCAACTCACCCATTGTATCAAAAGCATTGCCGTTTTCGAAACGCTTTTGAAGTTCCGGCTCTAGCCCATACAATATGCCGCAATGAACTAAGTTGTGGTCCTCCTGACGAGTCTGATAGACATTCTTCTCCTCGTCAGGGGCATCCTCAAAAGGTGGGGGGCCTAACGGCGCTTCTAGCACATATTGATTTTGTGCAGCAGAGAGGAGAATCCTCAAATTCATGGCCCATCCGGTAAAGTTGCTACCGTTCGTTGCAAGTTTCTCTTTCTCCATGAACACATTGAAATTAAAAGTAGGTGGTGCCATCTACAACAGAATTTGTAAAGTTTAAACTAAGTGTATGATAGATCGAGTTCAACTAATCCATATTACGAATGAACTCCCACTCAAAAACGACATCCCTCGTGCCTTTTTGGTGATTACATGAACCAAATCCACTACACCAAGTCCGATCATCACGCGAGTCGGTGTAGCTTCAAAGGCGAGCATCAAATTGGCATCATATATACTATATGACTCATGCTTAATCTTTCGGTCCGTGTTCCGAGGCCATGTCTGTACATGCTAGGCTCGCCAAGTTAGAACCTTAGTATTCGCGTGTTTAACTGTTTTACACCCGAAATATGGTCGTGGATCCAAGAACACCCGATCATCACGTGATGTCTTGGAGCGACGAAAACATAATCGATGCATACTAAAGGAAGAACACATTCTTATCTTGATATTTAAAAGAGGGATCACCTTATTATGCTAACAAAGCGCTAAACAAGCAATATAAGATGCTATCAAACATCACATGTTTATTAGTGAAATGATATGGTTTCCGCATATGATCTCTATCATGTGCATCGTGGTATGCTCACTATCATACCTATATGTGTAAGTCCAAGGTCTATGGAGATTACACGTTATGTATGTTGTAAGAGTATCATCGCATACTTCTACTTACAACATCACCATATCATAACACTAGCCCAGCAACAATCTAAACTAGACGCCTCTAATTTATCCATTGCAAGTTTTACGTGGATTAGGGCTTTCGAGATAGAACCGTTCTTACCTACGAACATGAACCACAACGAGGATAACCAAATTGTTGACAACTTGTTGCAAAATAGATATTGACTATAGTAGGAGAGACAGACACCCGCTAGCCACTTATGCAAACTAGTTGCATGTCAAGCGTGGAACAGGTCTCATGTGCGAGGACATGTAAAGTTTGTCCGGGCCGCTTCATCCCACTATGCCACCAATATCCAAAATTACAACTAAGGAGCAACAACATGATCATCATCGCCCACATACTCATATGTGTACTACCCGTGTAAAGTATCTACGCATAGATCCGGCTCTGATACCACTGTAGGGTTCGCAGCATAGAAAACAAAAAATTTCCTACGATGGGAACTATGTACCAAGATCTATCTACTAGATACAAACAACGGGCGGATGTATATCCGTAGAGAATATACCCTTGAAGACCGACAAAGCTTAACGAGTTCAACTCGTGGTTGATGTAGACGATCTCTTGCCGATCTCAAGATCGAGAGGAAGTCCTAGCGTCGCAAAGCAGCAGCGCATCCGTGCTCGCACACACGTACAAGACACCGAGCAACCTCCACCTCCTTGCTCCAGCGATGCAGCGGAAGCACAACCCTTTCTTGCCGAATAGCCACCGGGAACATGTATCTCGCTAGTCCGAGACCATGGGGGATAAATTCTTGAGGGGGAGAGAGATCCTTCACGAGGAGGTGTGAGTGAGAAGTGAGGAGAGGCGTGCCTTTTATAGGAGAGGAGGGGGGGACCCCAAGGGGGTGGCCGACGCATGGGGGCTGCCCCCTTGCCCTCCCCTCTTCATGTGGGTGGACACTCCACTCACAAAATTCCTTTAAATTCCCTCCACTCAAAATCCCACTCAAACTTGCCATTAAATTTCCACCAAATTTAATGCAAACTCTCATTAAATAAAACTCTTCTATTTTATTCAGAATTTTGTCAATTACTTTAATGACAAACATTCACAAATAACCCCTTGCTAGAATTCCATTTCACATGTATAACCTCTTTATGCAATTTCACCCGAAAACCTGTTTCGGTATCTAGTGAAATAAATTCCTGCACTTGTTTATTCTTTCGGCATGAAACATTTGCTCCAACTGGATGCCAGTGTCCCTTAAGTGTGTCACCCTACGGTTCGCGAATAATGCGGACATGATCGAGACCCTTCTCCGATCAATAATCAGTAGCGGGACCTGGAGATCCATACTGACTCCCACACATTCAACGATGACTGTTCCTGTGATCGTCGAAACCTTTTACGCTTGTATCTTAATCCCTTTGTTTCACGATATATTACATGTCCGAGATTCGATCATCGGTATCTCCATACCTAGTTTGATCTTGTTACTGACATGCACTCTTTTCTCGTTCCCGTGATATAACATTCTAGTGATCAAATCACTTGCTTGCAAGCTAACCAATGTGATATCACCGAGAGGGCCCAGAGCATATCTATCCGTCATCGGGATGAACAAATTCCACTCTTGATCCATGATTCTCAACATAACACTTTAGTAGCTTTGAAGCCATCTTTATAATCACCCAGTTACGGTGTGACGTTTGATGTCAACAAGAAACTCTTCCGGTGTTAGTGATTGGCATGATCTCATGGTCTAAGGATTAGGACTACTTCGTAAGTTGTTTATAGCAATATAAACTCAATGACTTTGATCGTAATGCTATACTTCAGATGAATGTTCATCACACCATTACACTAATGTTGTGATCTCGTTATTAACAACATCCAATGTCTATGATCAGGAAACTATGATCATCTTGTTAATCAACGAACTAGTTTATGAGAGAGGCATAACTAGGAACTTTCTGTTTGTTTATTAAACACACATGTATTAACGTTTCCGTATTAATACAATTATAGCATGCAAAATAAACATCTATCATATACTTGGAATACACATAATAAACATTTTATTATTGCCTCTCAGGGCATATTCCCTTCAGGGAAACCCTAGGGAGAGCTTCTAGAAGGGGGGGAACTTGCCCCCCACTCCTCCCTTGTGGCCGCCGGCCCTAGGCTTGGAGGAAGGGGAAAGGGGCAGCCACCCACCCCTCTATATAAAGAGGGCAGGGGCGCACCCTCCCCCCACACCTCCTCAAGCCCTAGTCGCCTAGCTGCTGCCCTCCTCTCTCCCTCTCTCCTGATTGCGCGTAGGCGAATCCCTGCCGCAGAAACTCTCCACCGTTTGCACCACGCCGTCGTGTTGTAGATCCAACCTATCTCTCCACCCCACTTGCTGGACCGAGGAAGGAGGAGACGTCGAGGTGCCGTACGTGTGCATCTCTCGGAGGCATCGCCACTTGCGGTGTTGGATCAGATTGGATCGCGAGGAGGAGAAGGCTAGTACGACTACATCAACCACGTTCCGTCGAACGTTCTGCTGTGCGAATCTTCAAGGGTATGAAGATCTCATCTATCCCCCCTCTTTGTTTGCATCTCCTAGATAAGATCTTGGCTTTTCCCGTTCGCATTTGTAGAAAATTTTGATTTACTATGCTGCGAAACCCTTCGGTGGTATCAGAGCTAGATCTATGCGTTGATGTGTTTCACGAGTAGAACGCAACATGCTTGTTGCGGGCGTTGATGTTTTCTGTTGCAAGTCTCTTGTTTGTGTACTTCTTATGACGCGGGATAGTGAGATCGAAGCGGTCCTGGCCAACTTTACGCGACCTCGTTCGCGAGACCGGCTCCGCACTTGACGTGTGGCTTGTTCCACACATGCGGCTGGTGGATGCCAGTTTCTCTCACTATAGTTGTCATGGGATTTACACCGGATGTTGGCAACCATAATATCACCGTTGTGGCTTTCCGTAGGTAAGAATCGTTCTTAGCTTGTTACTCCCATAAGCCACGTAAAACATGCAACAACAAAGTAGAGGCGTCTAACTTGTTTTTGCAGGGAGTGTTTCTGTGATATGGTATGGCCCAAGATGTGATGTGTATGTTGTATGCAATGATCATGTTTTGTAATGTTTCAAGACTTGCATGTCGATGAGTACACAACCGGAAGGATCCATATGGTTGTCTTTATAATTGTGTATGACCTGTGTGTCAACTTCTTATACGCCATGTAATAGCTTTACTTTATCGCTAAGTAGTTAGCAATAGTTGTAGTTGCTATTCGTGGTGGAGGCAATCATGGTGGAGTGATGTATATCATGCTGGCACGCACAAGATGGAGATCATTGCACGGAGATTGGCTATACCATGTCACATAAAATTATATGCATGTGATGTTTATCCTTTTATGTATCTTATTATGCTTAGATCGCGACGGTAGCATTATAAGATGATTCCTCACTTAAAGATCAAGATAAAACCGTGTTCTCCCCATGTATGCACCGTTGCGAAAGTTCATCGTGTTCAAGCATCACGTGATGATCGGGTGCTATAAAATCTACGTTCACATACAATGGGTGCAAGCCAGTTTTTGCACACGCGGAAATACTTGGGTTTGACTTGACGAGCCTAGCATGTATAGACATGGCCTCGGAACACATGAACTGAAAGGTTAAGCATGAGTCATATGAATGATATGATCGACACTTCGTTGTCCACCATTGAAACCACATCTCTTCTCGTGAAGATCGGATTAGGTGTGGTGAATTTGGATCATGTTCACTAAACAACTTGAGGGATGTTGAATTTAGTGGGAGTTCATCTAGTAATTTGATTAAGTTGAACTAGTTATCATGAACATAGTCTAAATTGTACTTGCAAATTTTTTAGATCAAATGGCTAAGTCCAACTTCAACTTCAACGTTTTTGCTAAGAAAGAAAAGCTTAAGAACAATGGGTCTAACTTCACCAACTGGTTCCGCAATCTGAGAATCATTCTCGCTGGCGGACAAAAGGACTATGTCCTTGAGAAAGCGCTAGGTGACGCCCCTGCTGTAGATGCGCCGGCTGATGAGAAAGCTGTTTATCAGTCGCGTAAAGATGATTATGGTGTGATTAAGAGCACCATAATATTTGCTATGGAATTGGACCGTCAAAATCATTTTGAGGAGTTTCCCGGGCCCTTTGAGATTCTTGAGGAACTGAAAACTATGTTTCAGACTCAGGCCCGTTCTGAGAGATATGAGATCTCTGAGAAATTCTTTAACTGCAAGATGGAGGAAGGGAGTTCCGTTAGTGAGCACGCCATTAAGATGGCGGGCTACACTCAACGCCTTGAGCAATTGGACTGCAAGATTCCAGAGGAGCTCAAGATTGACAGAGTTCTGCAATCACTCCCTCCTAGCTACAAAGGTTTTGTAGTTACTCATAATCAGATTGGTTCCACTGATACGATCACTGAGCTCTTCGCTAAGCTGAAAGCTGCAGAGGTGGACATCAAGAAAGATAATCATGTGTTGATGGTCAACAAGCCCCCCAACTTTAAGAAAGGTAAGGGTGCAAAGAAGCCCTTAAAGAAAGGCAGCGACAAGCGCGTTGCCCCTACTGAGAAGAAGCTCAAGTCTGGACCTAAGCCGGACACTAAGTGCTTCTATTGCAAGGACAAGGGTCACTGGAAGCGCAACTGTCCGAAGTACTTAGCGGACAAGAAGGCTGGCACCATCAAAGGTATATTTGATATACATGTTATTGATGTTTTCCTTACTAGACCTCGTTGTAGTGCATGGGTATTTGATACTAGTTCAGTTGCTAATATTTGTAACTCGAAACAGGAGCTATGGAATAGACGACGGCTAGCGAGGGATGAGGTGACGATGCGCGTTGGCAACGGATCAAGAGTTGATGTGATGGCCGTCGGCACACTCTCCTTAGTTTTACCTTCGGGATTAGTTTTAAACCTCAATAAATGTTATTATGTGCCTGCGTTGAGCATGAACATCATATCTGGATCGTGTTTATTGCAAGATGGTTATTCATTTAAATAACCGAATAATGGTTGTTCTATTTATATGAGTAACATCTTTTATGGTCATGCACCTGCTATGAATGGTTTATTTCTTCTGAATCTCGAAAGCGATGAAACACACATCCATAACATTGAGGCTAAGAGATGCAAGGTAGATAGTGATAATACTACTTATTTGTGGCACTGCCGTCTAGGTCATATTGGTGTAAAACGCATGAATAAACTCCATTCTGATGGACTTTTGGAGTCTCTTGATTTTGAATCATTTGACACGTGAGAGCCGTGCCTCATGGGCAAGATGATCAAAACCCCATTCTCTGGAACAATGGAGCGAGCGAACTTCTTGGAAATCATACATACCGATGTATGCGGACCAATGAGTGTTTCGACGCGCGGTGGTTATCGCTATTTTCTCACTTTTACTGATGACTTAAGTAGATATGGGTATATCTATTTGATGAAACATAAATCTGAAACATTTGAAAAGTTCAAGGAATTTCAGAATAAAGTGGAAAACCATCGTAACAGAAAAATTAAATTTCTACGATCCGATCGTGGAGGTGAATATTTGAGTTATGATTTTCTCACGCATCTTAAAGCAAGCGGAATTGTTTCGCAACTCACGCCACCCGGAACACCACAGCGCAATGGTGTGTCTGAACGCCGGAATCGAACTTTATTGGATATGGTGCGATCGATGATGTATCTTATAGATTTGCCGTTATCATTTTGGGGTTATGCATTAGAAACCGCTGCATTCATTTTAAATAGGGCACCATCTAAATCCGTTAAGACGACACCGTATGAACTATGGTTTGGTGCTAAACCTAAGTTGTCGTTTCTTAAAGTTTGGGGATGCAAAGCTTACGTCAAGAAGTTGATGCCGGACAAGCTCGAACCCAAAGCGGAGAAATGCGTCTTCATAGGATACCCTAAGGAAACTATTGGGTATACCTTCTATCACAGATCCGAAGGCAGAGTGTTTGTCGCAAAGAATGGATCCTTTCTTGAGAAGGAGTTTCTCTCGAAAGAAGTGAGTGGGAGGAAAGTAGAGCTAGACGAGGTTGTTGAACCTTCTCTTGAGTTGGAGAGTAGCGCAGCACCTAAAATTGTTCTAGTGCCGTCTGCACCAACAATAGAGGAAGCTAATGAAAAAGATCATGAAGCTTCGGACGATGCTACTACTGAACATCGCAGGTCGACAAGGTCGCGTGCTCCTCCTGAGTGGTACGGCAACCCTGTCTTAACTGTCCTGTTGATAGACAACAGTGAACCTGCGAACTATGAGGAAGCGATGATGAGCCCAGACTCTGAGAAATGGCTAGAGGCCATGAAATCCGAATTGGGATCCATGAGCGAAAACCAAGTATGGACTTTGGTGGACCCTCCTAGCGACCGAAAGGCCGTTGAGTGAAAATGGATTTTCAAGAAGAAAACGGACGCGGATGGTAATGTTACTGTCTATAAAGCACGGCTTGTCGCGAAAGGTTTTCGACAAGTTCAAGGTGTTGACTACGATGAGACTTTATCTCCCGTAGCGATGTTTAAGTCCATTCGGATTTTATTAGAAATTGCTGCGTTTCATGATTATGAAATATGGCAGATGGATGTCAAGACTGCGTTCCTCAATGGCAACATTGATGAAGAGTTGTATATGATGCAGCCCGAAGGTTTTGTCGATCCTAAGGATGCTGATAAAGTGTGCAAACTTCAGCGTTCCATTTATGGACTGAAGCAAGCATCTCGGAGTTGGAACCTTCGTTTTGATCAAGTGATCAAGAGCTTTGGATTTGTTCCAAATTTGCTACGAAGCTTGTATCTACAAGAAAGTGAGTGGGATCTCAGTGACATTTCTGGTACTATATGTGGATGACATATTGATTATTGGAAATGACATTGACATGCTTAACGATGTGAAGAGTTATTTGAACAAATGTTTTTCAATGAAAGACCTAGGGGAAGCTGCTTATATATTAGGCATAAAAATCTGTAGAGATAGACAAAGACGCCTAATAGCTTTAAGCCAGAGTACATACCTAGACAAAGTTCTGAAAAAGTTCAGAATGGATAAGGCAAAGAAAGGTTCAGTGCCTATGTTGTCAGGTAAGATATTGAGCAAGGCTCAGTGTCTAGCTACGGTAAACGATAGAGAAGCTATGAGCAAAGTGCCTTATGCCTCGGCCATAGGTTCTATCATGTATGCCATGCTGTGTACTGGACCGGATGTGTCCAATGCTCTTAGTTTGACGAGCATATACCAAAGTGATCCAGGAGCGGAACACTGGACAGCCGTGAAGAACATCCTAAAGTACTTAAATAGGACTAAAGAAATGTTCTTAGTCTATGGAGGTGATGAACAGCTCGTCGTAAAAGTTTACGTCGATGCTAGTTTCGACACCGACAAGGATGATTCTAAATCTCAGACAGGATACGTTTATATTTTGAATGGAGGAGCTGTGAGCTGGAGAAGCTCCAAGCAAAGCGTGATCGCGGGATCTACAGTAGAAGCGGAATACATGGCTGCTGCAGAAGCGTCAAGTGAAGGAGTTTGGATCAGGAACTTCATCACTGAGTTTGGTGTGGTTCCAAGTGCCTTGGACCCGCTGGAGATATTGTGTGACAACACTGGCGCCATAGCACTGGCTAAGGAACCAAGATATCATCCAAATACCAAGCATATCAACCGCAAGTTTCATATAATTCGAGACTATATAACAGATGGATATCTGAAGATTAGCAAAGTACATACGGATCTGAATGTCGCAGATTCATTGACTAAACCTCTTCCACGAGCAAAACATGATCAACACCTTAGTGCCATTGGTGTTAGATTGTTACCAGATGTAAACTAGATTATTGACTCTAGTGCAAGTGGGAGACTGTTGGAATTATTCCCTAGAGGCAATAATAAAGATGTTATTATTATAATTCTTGTTCATGATAAAGTTTATATTCCATGCTAGAATTGTATTAAGCGAAAACTTTAATACTTGTGCGGTTTATGATCAACACTGTGTCCCTAGTACGCCTCTATGGACTAGCTCATTGATTAATGATGGTTAAGGTTTCCTAACCATAGACATGAGTTGTCAATTAATAATGAGATCATGTCATTGGGAGAATGATATGATGGACAAACCCAAATTAAGCAGAGCAATTAGATCGTGTCATCGTGTTCATCTTTGCGAAGCTTTTCTTATGTCAAATATTGTATTCCTTAGACCATGAGATAATGCAACTCCCTGGTATCGGAAGAAAGCTTTGAGGTCATCAAACGTCATCCTATGAGAGGGTGATCATAAAGGTGTCTCTCAGGTGATCGGAAAGTACCTGTTGGGTTGTATGTATCGAGATGGGATTTGTCCCTCCCAAGTCGGAGAGATATACTTTGGGACCACTAGGTAATCGATATCAACACTGCTTGCAAGCACGTGGTTAAGGAGTTAATCACAAAGTGATATCGGATTACGGAACGAGTAAAGTACTTGCTGTGAACGAGATTGAACTAGGTATGCCGATGCCGACGATCGAATCTCGGGCAAATAAAATATCGCGCGACGAAGGGAATATATATATGGGATTGATTGAATCCTGACATCGTGGTTCATCCGATATGATCATCGATGAATGTGTGGGAGTCAATATGGGTTTCCAGACCCCGCTGTTGATTATTGATAGAAGATCATGTCTGCATATTTCTTGAACCCGTAGGGTCACACACTTAACGTGTCTCGACGCTAGGATAGAATGGATAATTGGTTTATGAGTTTTTGTTCGGAGTCTCGGATGAGATCCAGGACGCCACGAGAGGTTCCGGAATGGTTCGGAGAATAAGATTCATATAAGGGGAAGCAGTTTTTGGAGTTCGGAATTGTTTCGGATTGTTCGGTATTGTACCGGAAGGTTCTAGAAGCTTCCGGAGTGGGACCAACGTGGCCCCACTTGTCGGGAGGGGGCATGGGCCTATGAGGGAGTGCCCTGGCCGCATTGGGCCAGGGGCACAAGGCCCCATAGGCCCAGCCGGCCAAGCCCTAGGGGAAACCCTAGGGAGAGCTTCTAGAAGGGGGGAACTTGCCCCCCACTCCTCCCTTGTGGCCGCCGACCCTAGGCTTGGAGGAAGGGCAAGGGGCAGCCGCTCACCCCTCTATATAAAGAGGGCAGGGGCGCACCCTCCCCCCACACCTCCTCAAGCCCTAGCCGCCTAGCTGCTGCCCTCCTCTCTCCCTCTCTCCCGATTGCGCGTAGGCGAAGCCCTGCCGCAGAACTCTCCACCGTTTGCACCACGCCGTCGTGTTGTAGATCCAACCTATCTCTCCACCCCACTTACTGGACCGAGGTAGGAGGAGACGTCGAGGTGCCGTACGTGTGCATCTCTCGGAGGCATCGCCACTTGCGGTGTTGGATCGGATTGGATCGCGAGGAGGAGAAGGCTAGTACGACTACATCAACCACGTTCCGTTGTGCGAATCTTCAAGGGTATGAAGATCTCATCTATCTCCCCTCATTGTTTGCATCTCCTAGATTAGATCTTGGCTTTTCCCGTCCGCATCCGTAGAAAATTTTGATTTACTATGCTGCGAAACCCTTCAGGAAGGGCCAGATGCTTCTCTAGCTTGAGAGCTTGTCGGAGCGGAAGAGGGCTGGACGATGGGAGTGACGGGGGCGATGGTGGGAGATGCGTCACGATGCAGCATATCCTTTATGGTTCTAGAAGCCCCCAAAGTATTGGAGGTCTTCTTCAAGCTGGTTGTGGCTTTCTTCCTGAAACGTGCAAAATGCATAAGTACGGGAATAAGACAGACAATGGACAATGTCGGAGAGAAATAAGCTTACACAAGAGGGGGTGATTTGGCAAAGGGGATCCCTGTAACCTTTATTTTCTCCGCCTCTAGGGCGATGGTAGTCTTCTTGGAGGCTCCACCTCCCGTCTTCTTTTTCTTGCCCCTGTCGGCAACGTCAGAGGTGGAGCTCTTCTGCTTTCGCTCCAACGTAGCATCATCGTCGGACACGACGGTGACTTCCTTCATCTTTGGATCATAGATTTGAGGATCCATGCTGTCCTCATCTATGTCGCTAAGCTGTTAAGTGAAAAACCATCGTGTTAGATGGGATGGTAATGGCTAGACGGAAGAACTGGAGTATATGTCATACACGGAAAATAAACAGGTACCTTTGGGCACTTGCTCTCTACGAACATGTCATAGGTGATGGTGAAGCCACGCTTCCTATCCTTCACCTTGATGATGTCCTTGAGGCAAAGCTTGACGGAGTCGCTCGAGAAGTTGTCCTCGGAGATGCGGAGGCTATCCCTTCTATCGTTGGAATACTCGTGCATCAGCTTCGAGCGGTGCTGCAGAGGCTAGATCCGCCTGACGAACCAGAACATGGCTAGGTCCAATCCGGTCAAACCCATATCTACGAACCACTCTATCCGCCTTATAGCATGGGAATCATCAATGTCGGAGGGAAGGGAGGCCTGGGATCTCCATGTCGGGGCTTCTGCGGCAGCTCCATCGACGAAGTCCGGGTACATTACTTCTCGGCTATCCAGAGGGATATCTGGGCCATAGAAGTAAGTACGCTGCCAGTTCTTGCTGGACTCGTGGCTGACAATGCCGGGGAACCGCCGGCCAGGTCGGATCTTGAAGCTAATGGTACCACAATTTCTAAGTTCGTCCTTGCTGGCTCCGGCTTCGCGCTTGACGGTGAAGAAATAAATGAAGAGATCTAGCCTAGGCCTAATCCCTAGATAACCCTCGCAAAGCGCCGCATAGTTGCTAAGCGCTAGGATGCTATTGGGGGAGAGGTTCTGTGGCTGTACTCGGTAATGATTGAGGACAGCAAGGAAGAAGTTGGAGATGGGCAGGGAGACGCCGCGTACCAGTTGTGCTTTGAGGTAAACATTTTCTCCGACTTGGGGAGAAGGTGTGACCTCGCCGGCCGGTGCCGCCCGCCAGGCAAGACCCTCCGTCACGGGGAGGTAGCCCTCATTGACCAGTTCCTTGATATCACATTCAGTGATATCTGAACCACGCCAATCGCCTTTATGTGAGTCGTATTCCTCCTCCAGTAGCTCCAGCGCCGTTGGGTTATGGTCGCCGCGGGTGGTTTCCACCACCGCGGACTTGGGGATGACCAGCCCCTCTGGAGGCACGATGACGGCGCTCGCCGGCTTCGCCGTGGCGTCACCAGATGCCGCCATGGAAGGGGACGAGCTGCTGCTGGCCATTGGGTGCGTTCGGTGGTGGCTGGTGAGATTGGGAGCTAGGGTTTTTCGTGCGAGGCGCGGAGAGCTCGAGGAGATGCTTGCCTGAAGGAAGAGGAAGATGCAGAGGAGAATGAGGTGAAAAAGTAAATTTTCCACCGCAATTACTATTTATGGTCTCCGGCATCAACATTCATGCAGCATGATCAAACGGTTTCTGCGTAGGCGACGTGTGCGGGGACGTGCGCAGAAATTTCGCCACGTACCAACCGTCGCCACCAACGGTTCGTATCTCTCGCGCGGAAAAACGGACATTATTGCATTCTATGCATGTGTAAGTTACGAGGTGTCGCTGACCTATGTCTACATCACCCTAGCTGTCATAGGCAGACGAACCATCACATCGGAAGATTTTGGCATGGACGGATCCAGTCCGGCTACGGAAGAGTACGATGGAAGATTCAGCAATTCTCCGACTTACAAGATGAAGACGGAGAAAACCTTGCAGGGTTCTTTGGGAGGACTACAAGATATTGCTTGATGATTTGCCGACATCCATCTAGACGGAGCATTCAACGTGAAGAGGCAAGACGACGCAAGATCTCGGAGTTCTCTGGGGGCTACTGTTGGGGATATGCTATATGGGTATCCTCATAGCATGTCTCTTATCCGAATAACCTGGGTGGCCCATAGTTGGTAGCATGGCCCATGGCCTGCTGGACGGCCCAGTTAGATGGATCCAGAAGGGAGGCCCAAGCCGGATAAAGGAAGTCTACGGTGGAGTCACCAGCGTACACGGAGCCTTGGAGTACAAGACAAGCTAGACTAGTTATAGTCAGTGTAGGACTCTGGAACCTGTCCGGCTAGGACTTTTCCCTGTAACCCTAGGACCTGGTGACTATATAAGTTGGGCCTATGGGAGCCTTTAGGGCACAAGTGAGAGCGATTAGTCACACCTCGCACAGAGAACCTATCTTTGTAACTCGGCGTATTGCCATTATAGTGATTTATAGCAGGAGTAGGATTCCGCCACCGTTGTGGGATCTGAACCTGGGTAAGCTGTGTTACCTCGTACCCGTCAACCGTCCGCCTTACCCCACGTCTCTAAACATGCACTGTGAGGACCCCTCCATGGCGTACTCGTCGGCAATACCACGACACCAAGACTAAAGTAGGAAAACCAGTCAAGTAGTACTCAAAATATATTCCAATATCGCAACACAAGAGGAGCATGAATCAATAGGGGCTTATACAATTACCACCACTAATAGCAGAATCACTAACTCAATTGCCTAACCACCGGAACATTGTTAAGCACGTATCAAAGTACTACTGCTAGGACAGAGTGGGAAGGAACTCTAATTAGATTCGGTATATAGAGAGAGATAAGTGAGGAATAGAGAGAGGGGTAGGAGTACTTATTGATGGTCCTCGCTTAGAATTGGGAAGAGGAAGCAGAGGGGTCGATAGTGGCAGATGCGGCACGATGGCACAGGGAGCGTGGAGGCACTCTACCTGCACCACGCCACAACCAGCAGCCCACTAGTGTCTGGGAGCAAACTTTTGAACTCTGGGACGCCACGAGTATGGCAGCAGAGCACTGCTACAACCACAAAACCGAAACCCTAGCGCCACCAAGAAGAAGGGAGCGAGTAGTAGCAGAGTAGGTGATTCTCAAATCGAGTAGGATGGGGAGACAAGCGAAGAGCAACGAATCTAGAACTACTTGCGGCAGCGGCCGGAGCAGCAGGAGCTAGCCAGGTAAAAGGGGCGGCAGTGGCAGCAGCGATACCAGGATCACGTGAGAGAGAAGAGAGAGCCTCAACGCATGTCTAGTAGAGCCCCTAAACCCCTATCCAACCACTTTTTTGCAGTTTTGAGGGTCCAATTCCTGTAGAATAGAACCCCTAGACCCTTAAACCCTCAAAAAAATTTAAGGGTTGAGCTGTCACCCCCCTGCCTGTAGAAGTGAGGGTTGGAGGAGCCAACCCCTACCCTGACCCGGCCTCACTTCATCACGAGGGCGCGATGGAAAATCCCCACCCGCCTCTCACCCCGTGCAACTAGCCGCCGCCACCGCCTCCTCCCGCTCCGGCCACGTACCGCCGTCGTCGAGCCGCCCCGGCCTCCTCCCGCCCCGGCTGCTCCCGTCCCGCCATGGATCCGCCGGCATGGACCAGGCCGGCTCCGGCCCCAGCCTCCTCGGCCCCCGTCCCGAGCGCCCCCGCACCTGCCCCCGACTCCGCTCCCTCTCCCGGCTCCGCGGTGCAAGTGGCGACGGTGGTGGCCGTCACCCATGTTGGGGCCAAGCGGAGGCGTGCGGGGCAGCATGTTGTCTCCCCGGCCGTCTCCCCGGCCCCTGTCATCGGCCCGGCCGTCGTGTCGCCCGTCGCGCTCGGAAGCCGTTGTGGTTGGGCCGAGGAGCGCTATGGCCGCCAAGCATGCCTTGGTCGACGGAATGCCTGAAGGGGCGACATCATTCATGGGGCTTCTCCAAGATGCGGAGGTGGACATTGGAGATCCTCCTCTCGAACCCTTTGGGTTTGGTGATGACTTGGAGGAAGAGGAGGATGAGGAGGAAGGGGAAGAAGAGGAGGAGGAGGTGACCGAGATAGAGGAGGAGGCCTTCGCCACCGTTGCCCGCCCACCATGCGCGCGACAAACTATAGCAAGGCCGAAGATATTCTCTTGGTTCATGCTTGGGCCTCCGTGGGGATGGATGCTTGCACCGGTACCGATCAAACTGGCAAATGGTATTGGCAACGCATAGAGGACGCCTATTGCAAGATCAAGCCAAAGACTGGTGGGTTCGTCCCTCGCACATACCATTCGCTTCAAGGCCGGTGGGAGTTGATGAAGCCCCAATGTGCGCATTGGAGTGCGGCAATGGAAAATGTGATCAATGCACCGCCTAGTGGAAGCGTGCCGAGTAACTATGTGAGTATATATGCATGTTTTTACATCTACTTTACTATGCACCTCCTATGCTATATGTGTGTTTACTATGCTATTGGTGGGTTTGTAGGAGGGCATTATCGACAGGAGGTACAAGGAGATGGCCACTTCCGAGGGCAAAACATTTGCATTTAAGCATGTTTGGGACCATCTTAAGGATTTTGACAAGTGGAAGTTGAGGGATCAAGAGACCGCACCCAAGAAGGCAACAATGCTTAGGATGGATGATAATGATGAGGAGGAAAGGAACGCCGGCAAGCCCGAGGGAACCAAGAAGGCAAATCTTAGGATGAAGATGGAAGGAGAGGCGTCAAGCTTGAGGGATAAGATGGCGAGCATGATGAAGGCAAGGGAGACATTGACGATGAAGACATTGGAGACAAAGCTTCTTATCACCGAGAAGAAGAAAGAGGTGAAGCTTGCACAAGTTGAAGAAAGGCGTAAAGAAGCCAAGTTCAAGGCCGAAGAAAGGGCGCGCAAGTCCGACTTGGAGGTGAGGATGCTTGCGGTGAAAGAAGCAAAGGCATGGAAAGAACTCATGGTGGAAGATAGGTAGCACATGATGATGTCCAAGAAGGACATGGATGAAGAGCAATTGGTGTGGTGGAAGGAGTACAAGGAGTACATCACGGTGAGGAAGAGGATATTCCATCGTGCCTCCTCTTCTCTTCGAGGTGACACTCCGATGAGTGGTGGTGGCGATGGCGGTGTGGAGGACTCCACCACCGGTGCCTATGGAGGTGTTGATGGCGCCGAGGTGGAAGTGCTCTAGGAGATGGCGCCATGTTGCAAATTTTTGGTGATGGTGCCGATGAGAGGGGGAAGATGATGATTTTGTGATGTAAACTATTAAACCATGCATCTATGATCTTCATTTCCTAGTTTGTTTGAAGTGACAATTGTGATGAATTGTGTTTTCCTAGTGATATTTGTGATATGTGCAATGATATTGTGATGAGGGTTCGAGGATTGAGGCAAATACTAGAACCCTCAAACCCTCAGTTGTAAGGGTTTGAGGGTTCTAGTCTCTACCCTCAACCCTCAGTTTTAAGGGTTTGAGGGTTCTAGTCTCTACCCTCAACCCTCAGTTTTAAGGGTTTGAGGGTTCTAGTCAATGACCCCTGTTTTTCACACCTCACATGTGCACAAAAGTGCCAATTCTTGACCCTTAAACTATTAAGGGTTTAAGGGTACTACTAGTGATGTTATCAAGGAGAGAAGGGAGGATTGGGTCGGGGTCAACCGACCCAGTGGATCGAACCACCTGGTCTAGCCCAAACCTATGGGCTGGGCTAGGTGTTTGGGTTGGGCGGGCCTAGTAATCAGGACATTGGTTAAAAATAAAAGGTAATATAAATTAAATATTGAAATTACTGAAATGCCCCTAAATATATTCCAGCCCTAGAAAAATATAAAAAAATCCTAAAAATACATATAATATATCAAAATGGCCATAAAAATAATATCTACCAAAGAAAAATATAAGCTTACCTAGTTATGTCAAATAAATGCAAATAAATATTAACACCATTAAATCCTAAGTGAAATTTCATAAATTAAGGAAAAGTCCTATAAATAAATAAAAATATTTTTTGCATATTAAAATAGTTCTGTTATTTTATAAAAATACTAACTTATTTTTTTACAAATAAAACTTGAAACAAATATTCAAAGACATTTAATACTTTGTGAAATTTTATAAAAATAAAATAAATAAAAATCAATTTTAAGATCTTGAATAAATATATTTTACTAGAAAAATATTAAATATATAATTACAAAGGTTTTTAAAGATTTTTAAGTAATAAATCCTTATCTATTTTATAAAATACCTATTTTGTAAATTCTTTAAAAATATTTCTTAAATAAGAAATAATCACAATTTTATACAAAACCTTAAATATTTTACATTTAAATATTACTTTTAAAGCCATAACTTGAGTCTATAATAATACTTAAGTGTAAACTATTAACTTTTAAAAAACTCTTTAAAACCATAAATCCAAATTAAACTAATAATTTTAAGTAAATTTTAAACATCATTCACTTATAATGAAAGTGAATGCTCTTTATCTCTTAATAATTCTTAAACATGACTTCAAACAATAATAGATTAATAAGGTCATCCAGATATGTTTCCCTTAATAGGTTAAATTACCTTCATAATAACAAATCACATTTGAACGCATCATTCACTTAAATTGAAGGTGAATGATCTCACATCCTTAATCATCCTTATCATAACCCTAGAACTTGATAATGATTCAGACACATCACACTTAAATCTACTTATGTTTTTAAAGTTAACTTTGGAATACAAAGTTATAAACTTAACGTCCAAAGTATGTTTATGTTTTTATAGTTAACTTTTGTCTATTCAAAATGAACCGTATGGCATCTCAAGCCCAAGGTCATCGAACATACACAAACGAAATTGATCACATCCTATCAACCATAAAGATTGTTTACCTTATCAAAGAAACCTTTTCTTTGGAGGTTATGCTTTATGCTCTACTTTCATATTTTGTGTGTTAAAACTTAAGTTCATTATAAATACATTCGCTTGTGAAGTAAAAACTTGAAGATAAACCAAATCTCAAAGAAATCACCTAAGTTCACTTCACTTAAAGAATTGGGGGTTCATTTCGGGAGTTTTATAAAATGCATAACATTACTTAAGCATAACTACATATTACTTCTTTAAACATTAGTCCTTACCGGACCAATGATGTTGTTTTCAAATATTGAATCTTCTGTTGTCTCGAAGACCATGATTGAATAATCTTGTAATCACCAAAGGCAAGTTCACACTTGCTCATGTCCTTTTGTTATTTTCTATCAAATATTTTGCAAATTCAGTGTTTTCATCACATGCATTTCAAAAAGGACAGAAAACACTATTATCAGAATAATATGATTATGGGTTATTTACCAAGAGGTAATAACCTACTATGAAAGTTCCGGTGGTAAAGGAACATGTTATCTAGGACTTAAGAACCAATGTCGTCAGTGATTCTTGCGCCGTATATCATACATTAACCATGAGATTTTGAATAGGATGGAGAAGTCAACTCGATCTTCTTCCTTTCACATGAACGGATGACCATCTCGTGCTGCTGTAATTCCTTGCGTTGATTCAGCATGGGTGGGACCCCTTAGTCCCCATGATCTTGGTGTCTAAACTATCTGTGAGGGATGGTTTTAGGAAAGTCCTCATATTGATGGAGGCGACCAGGGACATTGTCTGCTCACTAGAGTCCACAAGTTCTGCTTGCGGGGTCATGTTCCATGTGGGGTTGCGGAGAAGGGCAGTGATTCACTTGGATCTTAGGTTGGGCCTCAAACCATGGAAGTTTAAACGGGTACATACTCCCGCTGTGCAACAATTCTTAAGGTCTCTTATGGGTAAAGTAACGCACTTTTGCAGAGTGTAAGAACTATAACATTTTACTCCCTGTTTCGGGAAGGATCTACGAACGCGGCAGGAAAGGAACTCCATGAAAGTTCTGGTAAACTTGTGAAGGATGGCAGGCATAGTTTTTCAGAATAAAAGCAACCTTTGAAGAAATGTTTATGAAAACTTGCATAGCCTACGACCTACGGTCTGTGGCTATAGATAGTGCATCATACACTCCTTTTTAGTGAACTTGCTGAGTACGCTCGTACTCAACCGTATCTTCTTAACCCTTGCTAGATTCTAAAGTCAATAAAGATGACGACAACATCAACTTATGATCAAGGGATCAACATCGAAAGATCAAGATCTTCAATGAAGTCAAGATATACATCAACTAAAGTGAAGACGGAGTTTTTGATTAGTGATACGTCCAATTTGTGTCACCATTCTATATCATAATTTGCCTCTATTCATTGATATATTTCATATTAAGAGGTGTTACTTATGTCTTTTCATCTGTTTTTGCATGTTGGATGATTCTTGGAGGATGAACTGCCGGAGTCAGGATTCTGATGGAAAAAGCGGTGATTTGATGCAATTTCGCGAAGATCATCAAAATACTAGAAAAACTACGGAAAATCCTAGTTCCCCAGAAGACGAAGGATGCTAGAAGGGGAGGCGGAGTTGGGCCACAAGGGGCCCACACCCCCCAGGTGCGAGCCACCCTAGGCCGCACCTACAGGGGGTGTGGCCACTCTGGCCCACCTCTGGATCCGCCCTCTCGCCTATATCTTCTCCTTGAAAACCTAATACACGGGGGGCGACCACAGAAAGATTCCGCCGCCTCTGAGGGGAGGAAACATCGAGAGAGAAAGAGCTCTCCGGCAGACATATTTCTGTCGAGGAAATTCCTTCCCGGAGAGGGGAGATCGTCGCCATCAACACCATCATCAAGCTAGACTTCATCGGGATCATGATCCTCATCATCCACACCATCATCTCCATCAGCACCACTCCATCCCGCTGTAACAATTTTGGTGAATCTTGCATAGTTCTTAGGGGAAACTTTCCTGGTGTTAATTACTATTGTAGTTGATGCTTGTGAGTGGAACCATTGAATTATTGTTTATGTTCTTATCCATCATCATATCATCTATGATCTTGATCCATATGATGTCTCGTGAGTAGTTCGTTTAGTTCTTGAGGACATGGGAGAAGTCATGTTGTTAGTAGTGGATTTGTGTTGAGGTATTATTCAATGGTTTAATATTTAAGTTGTGGTGCTATTCTTCTAGTGGTGTCATGTGAACGTCGACTACATGATACTTCACCATTTATGGGCCTAGGTGAATGCATTGTGTATTTGGCCACTAATTGTGGGGTTGCCGGAGTGACAGAAACCTGAACCCCCGTTAGGAAACTATTGCACAAGGGAGTGTAGGATCTTAGAGTTTAAGGCTGTGGTTAGGTTTATATCTTAATTTCTTTCTTGTAGTTGCGGATGCTTGCAAGGGATTTAATCACAAGTATGTATTAGTCCAAGTAAGGTCGGTACATTAGCACAGGTTCACCCACGCAACACTTATAAAACCAAAGAAGACTACTCAACTATATGAAACGAAAGCACTTGACAGTATTCCCATGCGTCCTCGAGAACGTTTGGTCCTCATTAGTATTTCCACTAGCTTGTCCTTTACTAAGAAAGTATTGGGTCACTTGCTGCAATTATTTGCTGTCTTATTTACTCGCACTTTATTTCCTTGCTTTGTCTGAAAACCCCTAAAAATCCGTTTGCTAAGTATTTACAGAGATTTCCTGCTCCATACCGCTAGTCAACACCTTCTGCTCCTCGTTGGGACCGACACTCCTATTTATCGAAAGTACTACGATACACCCCCTATACTTGTGGGTCATCAAGACTATTTTCTGGCGCCGTTGCCGGGGAGTGAAGCGCTATTGAAGAGTGGAACTGGTAAAGGAAACTTCTACTGTGAGTATTGATTTTTATTTCTATTTGTTACTTTGTTTCCAATATGGATAACCCACTTGGTTTTCTATTTGGGAAAACTACTACCACTGTTAGGGTAGTAGATGAACCACCACCTGTTGAGATAGATCTTTTTAAGATACCTACAAGTATTGTTGATCGTGTTATGGATAATTATTATTTAGAGGATGGAACTGTCCATCCTGGTGATCACTTGCTTTGTATCCATGAATTATGCGGGTTGTTTAAGTGTTCAGGTATCACAACTGAACAGGTGAAGAAGAAGTTACTCTCTATATCATTGAAAGGAAGAGCTGAAGAATGGTATAAGCTGCTGAAGAATGGACAATCCATGGAATGGGAGGAAATAGTACCTCTCTTTTATTCTAAAGTCTATCCTCCTAGTGAGATTCATAAGGATAGGAATCTAATATATAAATTTTGGCCTCGTGATGGAGAGAGTACAACTCAAGCTTTGGGGAGATTGAAGTTACTAATGCTTAAATATCCTATTCATGAACTCCCTAACAATATTATTATCAATAACTTTTATGCTAGGCTTCCTCTTCATGATAAAGATTTACTAGATGCTTCTTGTGCTGGATCATTCACATGTATGAAGGAAGAAGCTAAATGGGATCTCATAGACCGTATTCAAGAGAACACTGAATCATGGGAGAATGACAAAGGAAGAAAGTCGGGTATAAACTATGATTATGAATGCATTAAATCTTTTATGGGAACTGATGACTTCCGTGATATTAGTACTGACTATGGTCTTGATTCCCAAAGTATTGCCAATTTTTTTAAGGCTTTTGACTCTTACATAGAAATTCCTAAAAAGAAGTGGAATAAGTACCATGCACCTTATAAATATGTTGTTAATCATGTTCCTGCTAGAAATACTGAAGTTTGTACTATTGATCATATTTTGCCTGAACCTTATGTTGAGAAAATCCCTTTCCCAGCTAAGGTAAAGGAGTACTCTATGATTATTAGTGTGGTTAACAGAGGTACAAAGAAAATTGTGGAACCTGATGAGCAAATAAACATTGAACATGTAGTGGCCATTGAATATCTTTCACTAAAAACATAGAAGTTGGTCACATTGTCTTCTGTGAAGACGCTTCTAATATTGTCTCTCATCCTAGTAAATCTAGGAAAACAAGTGTCCATGTGTTTTCTGTTAGAATTGGTGATCATCACTATTATGGTTTATGTGATATTGGTGCTAGTTCTAGTGCTATTCCTTATGAGCTTTACAGGGAAATTATGCATGAAATTGGTCCTTGTGAGCTTGAGGACATTGATGTGCTTATTCACCTTTCTAATAAGGAAACCATTTGCCCTATTTGCATTGTAAGAGATGTGGAAGTCCTTTGCGGTAAGATTAAGTATCCTGCTGATTTTCTAGAGCTTGGTTTGGCAGCTAGTAAAACCTATCCTATTATCTTTGGTAGACCTTTCTTGAACACTTGTGGAGCTATTATAGATTGTAAAAAGGAGAAAGTTTTAACTAAGTTTGATGGATATTCTTATGAGTTTAACTTTTCCAAATTTGCTAAAGCTCCTTATGAAAATAGTTTGCCTAATGAAGATTTCAGGGTTGAACAACTTGCTTCTATTGATCCAGTTTATGACCTTGGTCCTCTTTTTGATGATTGTAAGTATGCTCATTCTGATGATAAAGTTGTTGTTAGTGAGAGTTATATTGTCAACTTTATTCAAAGTGCTACTGAAAGTTATTATGAGAGAGGGAAACATGGTTTTATGCATCTCAATAATATTAAGTTTCCCCGTTTTATGCTGAAAGCTTTGAAGTTGAATTTGTTTTGTCTTCCTATGCTAGTGGCCTTTTGCTTCAATAATTTGTTTGCTCATGAGACTCCCTTTCATAGGAAGTGGGTTAGACTCAAATGTGTTGGATAATTTCTTCTTGATGTTCTCTTTCACTTCTAATCCATATCCCCTATGTGAGCATCTTTGAAATTATCAAGCCTAACTTAAAAGCATTAAAGAGAAGTACTTCTTGGGAGATAACCCAATAGTTTTGTTGAGTCTTGGAATTTATTACCTCAGTAATAACCGCTCCTTATCCTTTTTGTTTTGGTTTTTGTGACAAGATCAACTACTTTTGAGAAGTAGAGGAGTCGTGAAAAGTGGTTGTCCTGGGACAGATTTTTGTGCTACATTGTAAAAAATCGTGAAGGAGCTCAGAAGCTATAATTTTCTGTACTTGTTCACCAAGTTGTTATCCAACTTTCATTAGTTTTGCACTTTTTGATTTGAGCAACGAAAGTTTTTTGAAAAAAATCAATCTTTACATGCTGGTTTGTTTTGACAGATTTCTGCCATCATTTGCATTTGCCTCTTATATTGATTCCCTTTTAGATTCTTTTTGGGATTTTGGAAAGGAGTTGCTACAATAGATTTTGTTTTGATGGATTTCAGTTGAAGTGTGTACCTAGAGGTTTATTGTTTTTGCATACACTAATGTTGCCAATGAGGTTTGTGTAAGGCCTTGTATGAAAGGAATTTTCAGGATATGGAGAGAACGAAACTGAAGAGTCCGTCTTTGAATAGGTAAAAGTGCTGGAAACTGAAGGTTCTTGAAAACCTTATGTTTTTATATTTTTGATGTTTTTATTACATATGGAAGGTTAGGAGATGAAACAGAGGAGGAAACGGAGCCTAGGTGGGCCACACCCACCCTAGGCGCAGGCCCCAGCCGGCCGCGCCTATAGGGGGTGTGAGCCCCCTGGAGTCCGTCTCCGCCTCGTTTTTGCACAGTACCTTCCTTATCCATTGAAACTTCGTAATATATATACCCCGGATCCCCCGAGGTTCATATATCGTGTTCGCGTTGTGTTTTTGTCTCGATCTATTTCTGTTAGGAAATCTTCTCAAGTTTAGAGCACCATGGTCTCCGCCAACGACAAAGGCAATAAGCCCGTGGAAGATGATACTCAAAACCTCAAAGACGAGGAGATCTTGGTTGGTGATGAAGAAGACATGAAGGAGGAAGAGCATCCGGACACCCGTGCTAATGTTGCAAGCACTGGAGTGGTGGAAAACACTACCAAGCTTAGGAGGATAGCACAGATGTCTATAGGAGGGAAAACCCCACGTCATATCCTCGCTCCACGGTCACTTCATTCACGTACCAAGAACCCCTTCCATACTCTCATAATTGAGCAACAAACCCAAAAGGTGCCCCAAGGGAATTTGCCCCTCTGTTTGGGATCTGCCTCGTTCTAACCATGCAGGGAAGGAACATACTAAGAAGGAAGAGTGGGGAAAGAATAACAAGGACTGGGATTCTCGGTCTGACATGATAATGAACTGCATTGAGCATAATTCGGAACTGATTCGTGAACCTTCGATATTGAGGATTTGAGGGAACTAATTGAAAGCTTATCAAGAGAACACCACCACCATTGAAGGAGTAATTCGTCATCAGGTTTGGCATCCCCTTGGCTTGTTCCAAGCTTGGGGGAGTGCCGCGGTATCACATCATTATCTTTAGTTGGGTGATCTCTTCAGTTGGGTGATTACATTGGTTGTATCACCCCTTAACCCAATCCCCAAATTGGTTTTTTAATGGATAATAAAAGAATATGGAAGATTCTGAATTGGAACATCAGGGGCATTAATTCAGATAAAAAATGGGTTGCCCTCAGAAATAAGATTGAGGAATCTGGTTGTGACATTATTTGTCTCCAAGAAACTAAGAGGGAAGATTTTGATATCTCTTACACCAGAAAATTTTGTCCCCCCAAATTTGCCAAATTTGAATTCCTTCCCTCTAGGGGGGCTTCTGGGGGTTTGATTATCATTTGGAATAGCTCTCTGTTTTCTGGGAATCTTTCTTTCCAAAATGAGTTCTCCATCTCCATTACCTTGACCTCTCTCTTGTCCAATGAAACCTGGATTCTCACCAACATTTATGGGCCATGCTTAGCTGAAAAAAAGCAGATTTCCTAGAATGGTTTGGAAATATTGACATGCCTGATGATATGGATTGGCTCATTGTGGGTGATTTCAATTTTATTAGAAAACCCTCTGACAGAAACAGGCAGGGGGGTGATGTGAATGATATGCTCCTTTTTAATGAAGCCATTAGCAATCTGGGACTCATAGAATTACCCCTTAAAGGTAGAAAGTTCACATGGAGCAACATGCAAAAGGAACCTCTACTGGAAAGGCTGGACTGGTTTTTTACATCTGCTTCCTGGACTCAGAGCTATCCTTCAACTTTTGTTGTCCCTCTTACCAAGCCTACCTCTGACCATCTGCCTTGTGTCATCTCTATTGGCATAATGATTCCAAAATCCCAGGTTTTCAGATTTGAGAATTACTGGATGCATCATGGTGATTTTAAAGCAATTGTTCAAAATGCCTGGAACATCCCAGTTGGGTTCCCTAATTTTGCTAAAAAAAATAATGCTAAATTCAAAAATGTTAGAAGGGGGACTGAAGATCTGGGCAAAAAAACTGCCTTGTTTGAAAGCTCAAATTAGTAATGTCAATGCCACTATTGATCTCTTGGATGTCTTGGAGGAAATGAGAACTCTTACTGTTCTGGAATGGAATCTCAGGGAATTACTGAAAAATCTTATAATCTCACTTCTTCAAGATCAAAATGCTTATTGGAAGCAAAGAGGAAAAGTCAAATGGGTCAAGTTGGGGGATGAGAACACAAAATTCTTTCATTCAAAAGCCACCATCAGCTTCAGGCATAACTACATCTCCATGCTCAAATATGACTCTAATGAAGAGATTCATGCCCATTCTGGTAAATCTGATCTACTCTGGAATGCTTTCAAAGATAGAATGGGCACCTCTGATAAGCCTGAAATGCACTTTAACCTTAGTGAGTTGACAGGGGAATGCTTGAGTCAAGAGGAAAGAGATGTTTTAGAAGAACCATTCTCTGATAAATAAATTGAAGGTGTAATCAAGGAACTTCATAATGACAAGTCTCCTGGCCCTGATGGTTTTAATAATGAATTCATTAAGCAATGTTGTCCTATTATTAAGGAGGATGTCAAACAACTCCTTGTGGATTTCTATGAAGGCAGGACTTCTTTGGAAAGCATTAATGCATATTTTATCACTCTCATTCCAAAAAATGAGGCCCCTTTGACACCTGCTGATTTCAGGCCTGTTTCACTGCTTAACAGTGTCTTCAAGATTATAACCAAGCTCCTGGCTAACAGACTTCAAAAAATTATTCTTAAGCTTGTCCACAAAAACCAGTATGGATTCCTAAAACAAAGATCTATCCAGGACTGCTTAGGATGGGCTTTTGAATTCCTTGATCAATGTCACAAGTCCAAGGAAGAAATTTTAATTCTGAAGCTTGATTTTGAAAAGGCTTTTGATAGAATTGAGCATTCAACAATCATCAATATTCTCAAAGCCAAAGGTTTTGGTGAAAAATGGATTAATTGGATACAGTTGATCTTTGGATCTGCTTCATCCTCTGTTTTTTTAAATGGAGTGCCTGGGAAAAAATTCTATTGCAGAAGAGGTGTAAGGCAAGGGGATCCTTTATCCCCACTCCTGTTTGTGATCTTCTCCAATGCATTCTCAACAAAGCAATGAGCCTTGGGCTTCTCTCCCTTCCTCTTGAAGGTGTGTTCTGTCCTGATTTCCCTGTAGTACAGTATGCAGATGACACCTTATTAATCCTTAAGGCTGACTCAAAGCAATTAATGTGCCTTAAGGCTCTCCTTCATACTTTTGCCCTTTCCACTGGACTCAAGGTTAATTATTCTAAATCTAGTATGATGCCAATCAACATGGATTCTGAGAGGCTAAGACATTTTGCTAGCACACTCTCCTGCCTCACTGGTTCACTACCCTTCACTTATCTTGGATTGCCTTTAAGCATCAACAAGCCTACTATGGAACATTTTCTGCCTATTGTCCAGAGAGTGGAGAGAAGGTTATGTGGGATTACTGATTTCCTAAACTATGGGGGAAAATTACAGTTGGTTAAATCTGTCTTATCCTCTCTTCCCATTCATTATATGAGTTGCTGTGAGCTTACTATCTCTATTAAAGATCAGCTGATTAAGTATATGAGGCAATGCTTGTGGAGGAAGAAAACCACTGATGTCCAAGCTAGAGGACAAGCTCTAGTGGCCTGGAATAAAGTTTGTAGACCAAAGAATCATGGAGGTTTGGGTGTTCTTGATCTTAACATTCAAAACTCAGCTCTTCTTTTGAAAAATTTGGATAAATTCTACAATCACAAAGATATTCCATGGGTTCATCTTGTCTGGAACACTTACTACTGCAATGGTAAATTGCCTGGACGAAGCCTGGAGGGATCCTTTTGGTGGAAGGCTCATCTGAAATTAGTTGACATATTCAAAGGAATGGCAAAGTGCTTAGTGGGTGATGGAAAATCCACCCTCCTCTAGACTGATATGTGGAAAGATGAATGCTTAAAGCACAAGCTTCCTCATCTACTATCTTATGTAAAAAATCCATACATTTCTGTCTGTGAGTTCATGCAGGCACCCTGCATGCAAGATCACTTCTTTCTTCCTCTGTCCCAACAAGCTTACTTTGAATATCAATGCCTTGAGCAAATTATCAGTGATGGAATGCAGGGAGAAACAGACTGCTGGAGCTATATTTGGGGTAGTGCTCTTTTCTCAGTCAAAAGGCCTATTCTTCATTATCTGGATATCAGACAGTTCAACCACATTTTTCCTGGTTGTGGAAGTCTTCTTGCCAGCAAAAACACAAGTTCTTCTTCTGGCTTTTGCTCCTTGATCGACTAAACACCAGAAATCTTTTGAAGAGGAAAAGATTCTCTCTGACTACATATGATTGTGTGTTCCATGGTTGCACCAGTGAGGAAACATTACTTCACTTATTTTGGGACTATTCTTTTGCAAAAGCATGCTGGGATGAAATTTGCCTTGTCCGAGACAATGTCTTAAATCTCTTCGAGGCGTTGACTAGTATTAAAAGCAGGCTAAAAGTCCCCTTTGCAATGGAAATCATTATTCTTGGGGCTTGGGGCATATGGATGTGCAGAAACAATGAAATCTTCAACAACAAGCATGCTTCCCTTGATGAGTGGAGGGCTATTGTTTCTCAGGAATTAAGATGGGTTCTGTGTAGAATTAAGAAAAAGTATTACCAGGACCTCAAAGCCTGGATTAGCAACAACTTAGATAGGAGATAGTTAGCCATGGTGTTTCTTTTCCCTCATTGAGGTGGCCTGGAACTTGTAAATATCTACTGCTTATAACTCTTTATGATTTATAAAAATTGCAGTGGGTTTTTTTACCCTACTGTTTTACCCTAAAAAAAATATCTTGGGTAGAGAAGTTATTATATAGGTTGGTTTGGATTGTTTAAGTATCTCTCCTTTAGTTGGTTATCTATGTATCCCTTGGTGTGAGTGCCTTTATGGAATATTAATGAGAAGTCTCATCTTTTACTTTTTGCACTTCTTATTTTAGTTTGCAATCTCTATTATATGATTGATCTTGTTGATCAGTATTGGTATCACTTTGGGAGCATCAAGTAGATCTAAATTAGTTTTGGCAAACCGATCTCTGGTCAGTAGCAACACTTTTTGAGGTTTGAAAGGAAAAGAGAAAAAGCTTACATGTATTTTGTATCATTTATTTTCTTTCTTGATTGGATCATAAGCTTAGTATTCTTTATTTAAGATCTTTTGTGTCTTCAAGGAGGTTGCATGTTTGGCTTTATTACTTGTATGTTTGCTTGTTTCCTTCAACTCTCTTGCTTACTACCCAGCCTTGCTAGCCAAAAACATGTTTTGAGAAGGCATACTTCTCATGCATACAACCCCTTCAAACCAAAACATGTGCCATCTGTGTCCACCATATCTACCTATTAGCATTATTTCTATTCCAAGTAAAATCTAAAGCTTCATCTATCTTTCTGTTGCCTGTCAAAACCCACCGGCGAGCAGCGACGAGCAACACGAAGAGCCGGGAGGCTCCCAGAACTGCTGGTGGGCCCTGGTCCCTCGGGCAACGGCCCGCAAAACTCCGGCACACGTCCTGGCTGGTGCAAGGGCGTGCCACCTGACCTATACCTGGTCAGGAAGGTGATGGATTGCTTCGATTGGTTTCCTGCATGGCAAACAAACATACGTAAAATTCGAGCCGTGACCGGCTCCCAGGTTTCCCTGTGAATCGGCTCCTGGAGCCGATTATCCCATGGTTCTGCATTAAATCTACGATAACATGGGGTTTTGCTTCATCAATACAAGTTAACTCGATCTACGACAGTTTAACGTTTTCACCACATAATTGGAACATCCTACACGTAATTGAGCCTGGTGGACATGAAAGATGATAGAAAACTAACCCTAGAGAAGGCCTAACAACCGACGTAAAGTCAATTCCCGGAACAACTCCTCTCGAATTGGCAAACCATATCCTTACATGCCACTGGATCGTTCAACCCGTTTGCAAGGCCTGATCATGTGGATATCAAACTAAACCTTGGAGAACAAGGCATAACTATAACAGATCAAATCGACCAAATAAAGATCAAGCAAGGTGCTACCCTTATACCCAAAAAAGGTGCAAAGGCAGCGAGATAAGTAAAGGCAGCATAGCTAAGCAATCATAACAAAAAGGTACCGATGCTAGCCCAAACAGATCTATGATAACAGGATTACTCGCCATCAACAAGGCTTCAGCACGAGTAATACTAAATAACGCATAAGCAGATACTGCCTAGATCGCAAGATGCGATCTAGGCAGCATGACACTTACCCGAGAAAAACCCTAGAAACAAGGGGTGGCGATGCGCCGAGATTGTGTTTGTTGTGAACGTGATCGTCCTCCTTTCTCAATAACCTTAGGTACATATTTGTAGTCCGGAGACTTTCTATCTTTGGAATAACCCTAACAATCCTATCTCTTTACTTAAACCGAAACGTAACCTACCATAATATACAGATACACGGGCAATTTAGCCCAAATCCACGCACAAGGCTGGTCCAGCAACACGTTGCATATACGTATCCTCCAAGCCCATCTTGATTACAGCCCATCTCCTCCTTTGGCCAAAATGTGGCGATAACACATGCCCCCCTGGTTTTGGCAATAATAATTCCAAAACCACTCTGTTGTTGTTTTTTCCTCTCTTTTTTTTTGTATCGGGTTACGCGTTGCCAGAATGCGTTGCAGAGCAGAATCGTCACGCCGCCCCCTCATCATGATGCCTTGTCTTCTCAACTTCTCCGCAGTGCATGATTTGACAATTTTGGCACCACATTCTGGGAAACCGCTATAGCATTGAACCACCTCCCACTATTCCCCTTATTTAAATTCATCTGAGCAGTTTGTACTCCCATCCTCTTCCATTAGCCAAAAAACCCTCTTTCTCCGCCATGGCCTCATCTTCTTCCTCCGAATCATCCGGCCTTTCCTCCCAAGCCTCCAACACAATGAGCGACCGGGAGCCGACGCCGGAGCACCCGCCAATGGCGGCATACGATGCTCTCGCCCCACAATGGTGGGACGAGAGGGACTGGGACTTCGCCGCCTGGTCCGAGGACGACGAGTCCTTGACCGATGGCGAGGAGGGCCTCCAGTTCCTTGTCGACGGGGAACTGGAGGCGGAAAGCCCCGACGACACCGTGTCCTGGGGCGAGGACATCGAATCCTCCGACGAGGAGGAGGAAGCGGAGGAGGACACCTCCTCCGACGAATACCCGCCGGTGAAGCGCTTCCGCGCCGGGTCCAGCGAGGACACCGACGACGACGACGAGGACGAAGAAGCCCCCGCTGAGTACTTCAGCAGCAGCGGCGAAGACTACGCCGGCAGCAGCGCCGATGACAGCGAGTACGACGACGGCGAAGACAGCGGCGATGACGCCGGCCTCTAGATTAGGAACTAGTAGTAGTAGTACTAGTAGTAGATTTCCATTTGTAAGCAATCGGCTTCATTGTAAATATCCGTCTTTTGAATCAACAAAGATTGCTTCCCTTAATTCGATTTTGCCGACAGTCAAAATAGATCAACGTTCCAGAAGCCGATAGCAATGTATCGGCTTTCACCATACTACGCTCATATGGTCAACCAAGTCAAAGCCCAACGAGCCGATGGTAACACATCGACTTTCCCCACAAACGTGGACAAGGTAAAATTTAGTCGCATATTTAGATAAAACTTGAGCGGCCACTCTCCAACTTCAAACGGTAGCCTGCGACCCTCTTCAAAAAGGCTAAACCAGATCTCCAATTTCCTCACCGCATAGATCGAGCTTACAGCGACAAGAACCCTCGATCCCCAATCGCATAGATCCATCTCCGCCGGCAAGCTAGATGGCGGAATCGTCCAATATCAACACAGCGGTCTCTGGTCTGAAGGTACGCCTGCTCCTCGTAGTCTGAACACGGCGCTAGAATTAATAGCAAACACCTGAATTAATGCTTTATTCCACCGTTAAATTTTTTAGGTTTCAGACATCCTGCTGCCGCATCCTTCTCTCCCAAATTCTCTCTGTCTTGGCCCCCGTACAGAGTCTAGTCCTGCCCATCTGATTTCTTGCGAGGCAAACAGAATCCCCTTCGTAAGCCAAAACCTAGATTTAAATTCTTGGGCCGACTGCTTGCGAGCCTGGCCTAATCCTCCTGAACATTGGGTTTCTTGTTATAGCAGGGTAGCCAAAACTTACCAATCCCAATGGGAAACCACGGGAATAGCCGATGCCTTGTGTTTGTCATTGTCTCCCCTTGAGAAACATGAAAATCTTCTAAAAACCATCGGCTATTTCTGGTCCGATGCTCTGAACTGCTTCATGTTCGGTCATGGCCCCATGACACCAACTCTGTTAGACGTGGTGATGATTACTGGTCTGGACGTTACATCACCCAGCCCTTCTGCTTTTAAGCTGACAAAGGTTCCCTACAAACTTTCTTCCAAGACAGCCTGCACGAACTGGGGTGCCTATCTTCAAAGCCACATGAAAACTAAAGGCCCTGTCACAGAGAAAGAACACACAGCTTTCCTCAACTTCTGGCTGGAACATTTCATATTCTGTGGCCCTTCCCTTGCTCCAACCAAGAATTATCTCTCCTTGGCCTACGAACTTGCCAGAGGCACTCAACTTTGCATCGGCAAACTGTTCCTTGGAGAAGTATATCGATATCTCCAATTGATGTCTGTCAAACTATTCTCCGGCATAGCAGTCAAAACAGGAGGTCCTTGGTGGTTCATTCAGCTATGGTCTCAACTGTACTTTCAAAACCATGTCCCAAACTTCCCCCTTTTGGCGAGTTGCACCTTTCCAGATGCCAAAGGGAAGCAGACCCGATGCACCAGCTACGGCCAAGCTCTGTATAGATTGCCAGGTAGCAAACTGATCCCTCAGGAAGCATCCAAGTGGTTCATCATTTTCTTCCAAGGCCTGGACAATCCTATCTTCTTTCCTTACACGGAAGAATCAGAACATTTTGAAAATCCAATCTCCTTCAGGCTAGACAACTTTGCCAATGACACCAGCACTCGGCAGCTATTTTCCACTGTGATCCGTCCCTGCTTTCTTCCAGTTGGCATGAGCACATCCAATAGAATAATCAAGCCTGGATATGAATTCTACCAGCCAGTCGTAGTGGCTCGGCAATTCGGCCTTGGACAAGTACCTCCCCATTTCTTTCTCCACCATCTTACAGAGAGTAGAGCTGACCTGCCCGATCCTCTCACCAGTCAAAGGTGTTATTCCTTCTTCGATGCTCTGACCATCCCAATTCCCAACAACCTCATCTTTACTTCATCAACCGATGGTTTTGAGAACTGGTGGTCGATGTGGAAGACTCATGCCTTCAGGAGAGCTCTGGGACCGTTGCTGGAACAGCTCGATGCTGACTATGATATCCCCGTAGAACAGGTACTATTACTTGTAAATTTTCTTGATGCAGCTCACAAATGATTCTCCTAATAACCCGCTCTGTCTCCTTGCAGCAACAAGATGGTCCTGAACCTACACACGGTGATGGCTCCCCCTTTGAATTCTTCCCACCAGCTCCTGTGGTCCTTTTCTGCAAAAACTCGCCACCTTTGAAAAAGGTCGTGATGCAGAACCAGCCGATATCACCACAATCGGCTTCCAAGAGGCAAGCAACTTCTGGGTTAGCCGTCTCTCGAGTTCCAACTAAAACAAGAACGGCGGTGAGGAAAGTAGCTGCCAGGAAGACTTTGAGGCGCCGGAGCCCTTCTCCAGAAAGTTCGCACGTACGCTGACCCATGCCTTGGTCGATCTCTTTCATCCTTGCAAACATGCTTGCGTTTAATAGCTCTCCTTTTCTTACAGGGTTCCATCGAAGACACCTCCAGCGGGAACGCACAATCCAATCGAGGAGAGTCGGGCCCAACAGACTCAGAGAGGACCACCACACCGAGCCAGCCAGATTTGCCACCATCGACTTCCAGGAAAAGGCCGGTTCCTGCACCTACTGCCCCCCGAGCATCAGTCGAGGCGGGGCCAGCTGTGAGCCCCAAGAGGGCTCGCAAGGGGCTGCAAACTTCTTCGTTGAGCCAGGAGGTTTCGAAAGTCGTCACCCTTGATGCTCTTACCAATTATTTTTTTATATCTGTCGATTCACCACTTATTTACATCGGCTAAGCACCTTCCATGCAGACGACTGGCACTTCTAGTGGAAAAGCCGGGGAAGTGTCGATGCCTGCCGCAAGGCTGGATCTAGTAATCCCTGAAGGTGTAGCTGAAACGGTTACCACTTTGGCCAAGCCCCCAGCAACAACACACAAGCCGATTGTCTCGTCATCTGCTATCCCCTTGACCTTAGGAGAGGTACGTTCGCTTCGTTCGGCTCTTCCTTCCATGTTGGACACGTACTGACGCCATTTCGGCCTGCCAGGGTTGTGATATCTCAGGCTTGCTGACGTTCGACCCTGAATCCATCGAACCAACTCTCTCTGTTGCCAACGATGAACCACGAGCAAGGGCTGTTCTACCTCAATTCCAGCGTCTCAAAGCCTCGCTGTCCTCCCCGATCGAGAAGTTGATCGAGGGTTCTGAAGAGGTGAAGAGTGTTCTTGCTGAAATCAAGGACCAACTCCCAGTAGCACTGCAGGTGAAGCTTTGGCCAGTTGTAACTCTGTCTTTCTACAGGTCAAGGGTAAAGTTGGCTCGTGAGAGGATTAATCTGCGCTGCGCCCAACTCCCACTGAAGGCCAATATTGCAGACAAATGTCAGCAGCTCAACGAGAAAAAGGCGTCTCTGGATGCCAAAACTGACACCTCTGTCAGCACCGCCGAGCTTGCATCCTTGAAAAAGGAACTGGGAGATCTTGAGGAGAAGGTCCAGGCGACCAAACAGCTCATTCGTGACAAGCAAGCATTCATCGCCCGCTCCCAAGACGAAGCGGAAGGCCTCAAAGCTCAACTGAAGACTGGTCTGGCGGAAATACGTGCCCTGAACAAGCAGCTGGTGATGGGCAAGGACGAAGATGACGAAGCCGAGATCGCTGAGGTGGATCGTGTCCGTGCTGACGCCCTCCACGCCTTCGAGGCATTCCTTCAGTAGCTTATTCATGTAAACTGACACCTGCTCGTAACAGTTTGAACCTCTAGAGTCGATGGCCGTGCATCGGCTGTATTTTTTTTTATTTGGCCGATCTCATGTATCGGCCCCCATATTTCACTGTCCATCATCCCACATGCTTGGGAAATATTTTTTATTGGCCGATTTCATGTATCGGCCCCATATTTCACTGTCCATCATCCCACATGCTTGGGAAATATTTCTTGAGATGCTGACCGTTGACAGCCACTGGGAATTTCACGCCATCCAGCTCCTCCAGCATGTACGCGTTCCCCCTTAAAACTTGATCGACCCTGTATGGCCCGTGCCAATTTGGAGACCATTTACCGTATGCTGCATCCTTAGTTCCCAATGGCAATACAGCTTCCCATACGAGATCGCCGACGTGGAACTCCTTTGGTCTCACCTTCTTATTATATGCACGAGCTACCTTGGCCTTGTTCTCTTTGATTTTCTCAAGCGACCACAGCCTAAGCTCAGTCAAATCCTCGATACTGTCACTCATCAGGGCCGCATATTCTTCAGTTGTTAGATCGTTCTGAAAAGTGACACGTCTCGATCCAGCCGTAATTTCCCAGGGCAATACGGCTTCTTGTCCATAGACTAGATGGTATGGCGAGGTTTTTATAGCTCCATGACATGACATGCGATAAGCCCATAAAGCCTCTGACAAAACCTCGTGCCAACGTCTGGGGTGCTCATCGATTTTCCTCTTGATCAGCTTGATAAGGCTCTGGTTGGACGCTTCAGCTTGCCCATTTGCTTGAGCATAGTATGGAGATGATCGGATCAGCTTAATTCCCAGCTTAATTCCCGTGTCCTCACAGAACTCTCTAAACTCGTGAGAAGTGAAGACCGAACCTCCATCGGTCGTGATCGTTTGGGGAATCCCGAATCTATGAATGACATGTTCTTTCACAAAATCGATAACATCCTTCGAGTTCACTGACTTCATAGGGACGGCTTCCACCCATTTAGTGAAATAATCCGTAATGGCCAAAATCCACATGTGGCCTTTGCTTGATGGAGGATTGATCTTGCCAATCATATCCATGCCCCAACCTCGGAATGGCCAAGGCTTGATGATGGGGTTCATTGCTGACGCGGGTACCGTCTGAATTTTTCCAAACTTCTGACATGCTTGACACCCTTTGTAGTACTTAAAACAGTCCTCCAGCATGGTGGGCCAATAAAACCCTGATCGCCTGATCAACCATTTCATCTTGTGAGCCGATTGGTGAGTCCCACAGGCGCCTTCGTGTACCTCGTGTAGGAGCCGATTGGCTTCGGTTGGCCCTAGACATTTGAGCAGTAACCCTTCCAGAGTCCTGTAGAACATGTCATCCCTAATAAGCACATACTTCATGGCCTTGTACCTTATCCGTTTAGGTGCCCCCCGAGCCGAATCTTTCAAGTAATTGAAGATATCGGCTCTCCAGTCGTCCGCCTCCAGGAACTGTACCTGAACATTAGCTCCCTCTGCTACGTCCTTGTAGCCTGAAGCCATTTGTGTGAGATCATTCGCCTCGATATTCTGCGATCGCGGGATCCAGTTCAAGTTTATGCACCGGAACTGTGCCATCAGCTCACGGCATTGCAACCATAATGGGAAGAGCGACTCGCTCTCGCACTTGTATTCCTCCGTGAGTTGGAAAATCACCAATTTGGAGTCTCCAAAAATTTCCACTGCTTCTGCTCTAGCTTCGATGAGCAACTCCATTCCCTTGCGTATCGCCTCATACTCAGCGACGTTGTTGGTGCGAGGGGTAGATAGCCTGATGGAGAAGGAATATGTTGCCCCTCGGGGCGACACGAGTAGAATGCCGATGCCGCAACCATCATCACAAACCGATCCATCGAAAAACATATCCCACGCTCGTATAGACAGCGCGGCTATATCGGTGTTGATTCTTTCCGCAATAAGATCGGCCAACGCCTGACCCTTAACCGCTTTCGCGGGTTGATACCGGATATCAAATTCCGATAATGCAAACATCCATTTGCCGAGTCGGCCTTTCAACATAGGAGCCGACAGCATATGTTTTATGACATCTGATTTGCATATATTGATAATCTCCGCTGAGAGCAAGATGTGGCGCAGCTTGGTGCAGGTGAAAAACAGGCAGAGGCACAACTTATCGATCTCAGGATACCTTGTCTCTGCATCCAGCATCCTTCTGCTGATGTAAAACACGACTCGCTCCAAACCATCATACACTTGCACCACCACCGAGGCGATGGACGTGTCAGCTACTGACAAGTAAATGTAGAACGGCCTATCCGGCTGGGGCGGAACCAACACTAGCGGCTTCGTTAGATATTCTTTGATCTCGTCGAAGGCTCGTTGTTGTTCTGCCCCCCAGCGGAACTCCTCATCAGATTTAATTCTCACCAGTCCCATGAACGGCTCTATTCTTCCTGACAGATTGGAGATGAATCTTCTGACGAAGTTGATCTTGCCGATGAGAGACTGCAGTTCTTTCTTCGTAGTAGGTGGCTTCATTGTTCGCACTGCCTCTTGACTTTTCAGGCCGATCTCAATTCCGCGTTCATGGACCAAGAAACCCAAGAACTGACCGGCCGTTACACCGAAGGCACACTTCTTTGGGTTCATCCGTAGGCCGAATTTTCTTGTTCGGTCCAGGACGCGCTGCAGGTCGCCCAAGTGTCCTTGTACTGAAGCAGACTTGACCACCACGTCATCGATATAAATTTCCACCAGCTTGCCGATCAGATCATGGAAGATGTAATTCATGGATCTTTGGTATGTGGCGCCGGCATTCTTCAGTCCAAACGTCATGACTACATATTCAAACAACCCCACCGAACCTGGGACTCTGAATGTAGTCTTGTGTATATCTTCCGGAGCCATAAAAATTTGGTTGTAACCGGCATTGCCATCCATGAATCTCAAGACTTTGTGACCAGCAGCTGCGTTGATTAATGTCTCTGCTACCGGCATCGGATACTCATCCTTTGGAGTGGCTCTATTGAGATCCCGAAAATCTATGGCAACACGCCAGCGGCCATCTTTTTTCTCTACAGGTACGATACTAGAAATCCACTCAGCATACCTGCATGGCCTGATTAACTTAGCTGTCAACATTTTCTCGATCTCTTTCTTGACTTCTTTCAAAATTTCGGCCTTCATCTGTCGTGCTCGCTGCTGGAATGGCCGAAATCCTTTTTTAAGCGGGAGTCGATGCTCAATGATGCTCCTGTCTAGCCCGGGCATCTCTGTATAATCCCAGGCAAAGCAATCTGGATATTCTTTCAACAAAGCTATCATCGGACCCCGCAGATTCGGATCTAACTTCTTGCTGATAAATGTCGGTCGCGGCTTATCCCCAGGACCGATATCAATCTCCTCTAGCTCATCAGCGGAGGTAAACCCATACCCTAGCTTTCCGTCACCTGCTAAATCGATGCTAAACACGGGGCAAACAGTTGGTGAGGACAACAAAGGTAATTTGGGCCGATTTCCTGAATCGGCCCCCTTTTTGATTGCACTGGTCAAGGTAGGTTTACAACCTATTTGTGCTCTACAATGGCAGGTAATCTCCCTACTACGACTGCATGACCTGTTTGTCGTAAGATTACTGCGTTTTATTTTTTGTGGCCGATCGCAGGGATCGGCCGTACCACGTGCAATCGTGGACTTCGCTACTCTGTCAGGCCAGTGGATAAGACCAGCCTCACCCTGTTTTTTGTAGCTTCAATGCGCTCACAGCCGTCTAGACTGACTCCAGAGATCGGCTCTTGGTCTCCTGCCTCCCAGATGTTCATGCCAGCTATGGAGATCTCGATCGAATCATCTGCATGAATGACCTCCACTTCATCTCCATCCCACTGTATCAGGCACTGGTGCATCGTGGATGGAATGCAGCAGTTGGCGTGAATCCAATCCCTCCCCAGCAAGACAGCGTAGGTGCTTTTGCTGTCAACGATGAAGAATGACGTAGGGATGGTTTTTCTGCCCACGGTCAGGTCCACATTCAGAACGCCTTGCGTCTCTGAAGTTTGGCCGTTGAAGTCGCTTAACGTGACGTTGGTTTTGATCAGATCTGCAGTGGAGCGTCCCAAACGCCGTAGCATGGAGTATGGCATTATATTGACTGCCGCTCCGGTGTCAACCAACATCTTGCGGACAGGCTGCCCATTGATATAACCTCGCAGGTACAGAGCTTTCAGATGTTTGTAGCCCTTATCTTGTGGCTTTTCAAAGATAACCGGCCGTGGGCCGCAGTCAAACTGTGCCACTGGTAGTTCTTTGGTTCTTGGGGCGCAAAACTCTGACGGAAGTGTGAACACGATGTTTGTGCCAGCCGATGTCTTCGCATCGGCTTTTACTGGTTTGGGGCGCCACTCTTCCCTCTTCGGACGAGCCTCTGTTTCCAAGGTTTGCCGAACTTTCACGGCCAGATCGGGCCGTGCTTTCCTTAAAGCGTGGAGGTACTGTGCTTCGGCTTCCTCCAGGCTACGCAGTCGCTGAACTCTACGCTTTTGGGTGTGTCTGAGTCCATCGGGACACCACCTTGGCCGGTGATATCTGTCTTCTTCTTTTTCACCCTTCGGCTCCTTGAGACCTTTTGCTCGAGATGACTCCTCTTGCCTGTTCTGAGGTGGGAGGGGCCCTAGACGCTTGAACACTGAGACTGGTCCTGTGTCATCCTTCTGCTGTCCACATTCCGGGCAGTTGTCGATCATAGGCAATCGGCTCATTCCCGCGTCCCAGCAATACTTGAAGAAAGGACAATCCCAATGTTTATCCACGCCTTCTTTTTCCTTCGACTTTTTACTAGCGAGGTGCTCATATCCTTCATCGTCTCTATCGTGCCGGCGACTTCGGTCATACTGACGCTCATACTTGTTAAGGAGATGCGTGGAGTGTGGCTTCTGATATTGCACGCTTCTCACTTGCTCCTCGGTTAAATACCGCCTGTCATCATAACGGGGCCGGTCACGTGGACCAGCCTCCTCTCTTTCTTTGCCCCGAGAGCGACCGCCTTCCTCCTTATATGAGCCACGGTGGTACACCGGCTCTGTCATATTAACATCGAACGAGAAATCTAACTGACGCCTCGTGGAGTGGCTGTGTTCTACCATGTTGACGCCGGGAAACGGGTTCGTGTCTACTTTCATGGCGAACTGCCCAAGGATCAGACGGCCCTGTTCTATCGCCGTTTGGATCTGGCGACGTAGCTCTTTGCAATCATTGGTGGTGTGGGTGAATGAGTGATGCCACTTGCAGTATGGTCTCCCGTTCATTTCTTGAGCCGTAGGGATTTTATGGCCTTCGGGCAACCTCAGCTGCTTTTCTTTCAGCAGTAAATCGAATATCTGCTCAGCTTTGCTCACATCGAAGTCGAACCCTTTTGTAGGCCCTTGCTGTTTCACCCATTTGCAGGACACAGGATCTGCCCCCCGAGCCCATTCAGCCACGGCCACCTCCTGGTCTTGTGCGGGATCCTCTTCTTCTGTATCGACCAGACCTATCGGACGTTTGAACTTGTCTTGGTATAACTTAGGGTGGCGCTGTTCATACATTGTCAGTTTCTGGGCCATGTGCGCCAATGAGTTGTATTCTACTTGGAAAGCCAGATCCTTGATAGGTGGTGAGAGACCCAACACTGCCAGCTCGACTGCTTCTTTCTCAGTTAAACGAGCCGAATAACATCGGTTCTTGACAGTCCTGAAACGCTGAATGTACTCGGCTACCGTTTCTCCTCGCTTTTGCCGTACCTGCGCCAGATCGGCAATGCCAGCCTCGGTCGCTTCTGAATGATACTGAATGTGGAACTGCTCTTCCAGCTGCTTCCAAGTCTGGATCGAATCCGGTGGCAACGAAGTGTACCACCCAAAAGCTGGTCCTGTCAGAGATTGCGCAAAGAACCTTACGCGTAACTGATCCGATGCAGAAATCATGCCTAACTGTGCCAGGTATCGGCTCACATGCTCGATCGAGCTCGACCCTTCTGATCCGCTAAACCTTGAGAACTCAGGGAGCCTATACTTGGGTGGCAGCGGAATCAGATCAAACTCGTTGGGGTACGGCTTGGAATAGCCGATTGTCCTTCTCTTTGGCACGAAGCCGAACTGGTCTCTCAAGATGGTACGGATTTGCTCCACCGTTTGAGCTGCAGGGGCTAAATTCTCATGACTCGTTCCGGTGGCATACTTGGCTAGCCATGCCTGTTTATCAACGTCCATCCCAGACATCCCTGCTCCAGAAATACCTGCTCCCGAAGCTCCTGCTCCAGAAACTCCTGCCCCAGAAATCCCCGCGGTTGCAACCTGGTTCGTGCGCGTCAGGCTATTGCAGTCCAGCACGTAGGTGCACACATACCCATGTGGGATTTCTTTAGGTGGTTCAAACAGGAATTGGCAATCGCCAGGGTCACCTCCAACCTTGTAGACGACGTACGCCGGTGCCCCTGGTGGCTCCGGAGCTGCAAGCGTGAATGGCAGCTGTGGCCTGGTCTGGAGCGGTCTTTCTCCCTGATGAGTCCCCAGAGTAGGCCCCGACGGAGAGTACTGATGTTTCATGATCTCCTGAACTACGCGAACCGCGACGCGCTCGAAAGCGTTCACTAGGCTCTCAGAATGGCGGTGAAGAGAATGAGCCACCATGTAATTGACTTCCTGTCGCAGAGCTCTGGTGCGCTCCTCTGAAGGAACAGACAGATCCACCTCGTCAAGAGCACCTTCGGGTGAGAACCCTTTCCACCTGATGCCATGCTTACGGGTCCTCTCAAAAGAGCCGATGAGATCGGCTTCGAAGAGAGCTTTGATATCATCATACTTCGCCTTGTGCTCATCAGGCAAATCGTCATACGTGACCGGTCTGCCCTCCATCGCAGCGTCGGATGTTGATGCAGATGTTGTTGAATGTCCCACCGGGCGTGCCAGAATGTGTTGCCTGTCAAAACACACCGGCGAGCAGCGACGAGCAACACGAAGAGCCGGGAGGCTCCCAGAACTGCTGGTGGGCCCTGGTCCCTCGGGCAATGGCCCGCAAAACTCCGGCACACGTCCTGGCTGGTGCAAGGGCGTGCCACCTGACCTATACCTGGTCAGGAAGGTGATGGATTGCTTCGATTGGTTTCCTGCATGGCAAACAAACATACGTAAAATTCGAGCCGTGACCGGCTCCCAGGTTTCCCTGTGAATCGGCTCCTGGAGCCGATTATCCCATGGTTCTGCATTAAATCTACGATAACATGGGGTTTTGCTTCATCAATACAAGTTAACTCGATCTACGACAGTTTAACGTTTTCACCACATAATTGGAACATCCTACACGTAATTGAGCCTGGTGGACATGAAAGATGATAGAAAACTAACCCTAGAGAAGGCCTAACAACCGACGTAAAGTCAATTCCCGGAACAACTCCTCTCGAATTGGCAAACCATATCCTTACATGCCACTGGATCGTTCAACCCGTTTGCAAGGCCTGATCATGTGGATATCAAACTAAACCTTGGAGAACAAGGCATAACTATAACAGATCAAATCGACCAAATAAAGATCAAGCAAGGTGCTACCCTTATACCCAAAAAAGGTGCAAAGGCAGCGAGATAAGTAAAGGCAGCATAGCTAAGCAATCATAACAAAAAGGTACCGATGCTAGCCCAAACAGATCTATGATAACAGGATTACTCGCCATCAACAAGGCTTCAGCACGAGTAATACTAAATAACGCATAAGCAGATACTGCCTAGATCGCAAGATGCGATCTAGGCAGCATGACACTTACCCGAGAAAAACCCTAGAAACAAGGGGTGGCGATGCGCCGAGATTGTGTTTGTTGTGAACGTGATCGTCCTCCTTTCTCAATAACCTTAGGTACATATTTATAGTCCGGAGACTTTCTATCTTTGGAATAACCCTAACAATCCTATCTCTTTACTTAAACCGAAACGTAACCTACCATAATATACAGATACACGGGCAATTTAGCCCAAATCCACGCACAAGGCTGGTCCAGCAACACGTTGCATATACGTATCCTCCAAGCCCATCTTGATTACAGCCCATCTCCTCCTTTGGCCAAAATGTGGCGATAACACTTTCAAATTAAAAATTATTTTGTTATGAGAAAACTAGTTAGTAAAGCTCTCACGAACTTGGCACACCTTATTTTCATGCCCCTAATAAACCTGAACCACTGTGTCATCGAAGTTGTATATGATTGCACCTATACGTTGGAATTAGCAGAACGGAGTTGTCACAGGTAACGCTTTCAACATTGCACCGATACATTGTATACAGTTGATATCATGCTCTTTTGTTTGCGGGTGTCCTCGGTGTGAAATAAAAGGGGATCTTGTAAGTCCATGGATTTATGTATGTGTGTTAGAGAAACGCCTGGGACGCTAGCCTAAGCCATGCCTAATCATGGTGGAAACTTGCAGCATAACCATAGTGAGCAATCTGTGAAGCATCCTCAATAAAAACCTATGCAAATAGCAAATAAAAAGATCGTTGAGATGCTCACTAACTGCTTGCCTTGTCATTTTGATATGGGATAGCTCCTGTATCATGTGCAAGGGGTACCCCGTTGGCGGTTCTTTATGACACGCATGTACTTACAATGACAAGAACTTACCGGTAACTAAAGTTGAGTAGCATGAGGAGCGGCCCTCGTACTCAAGGGACATGAGATTGCCAACTTATATTTCGTCAAGAATATACTCCATCTTTGTTCACTTTAACCTTAATCACCTCAAGATGCCTATGATAGGGGCAATGAGAGCTCAAAGCTAGTAAATACCATAATATTTTGAAAGCTCTTTATAAACTTGAAATCCCTGCTTCCCTCTATGAAGGGCCCTTTCTTCTATTTCTAAGTTGAGTCAATAAACCTATTCCTCTCTATCTCCAGCAAGCATTTGAGTTTTTGCGTTTCAAGCATTCATATGATGATTTATTCAATCATGTTCTTTATCTTCTTTGTTTGCACAAGACTCTTATCTAATGAGTATTACTTTGAAAGCCATCATTGTGAAAAACCTTTTATGTTTGTGGAAAGAGTACTCTTGTTGTAAACCTCTTTACAAAAGCTTTACTTAAAAAATGTTTGCCAACTTTTCTCTGACCAAGAACAAAGTTTGCCAATCCCAATTATGATTTATCTTTATGCATCTCTATTGTGAGTCTTATACTTGTTGCAAGCAAAGTTATATAATGGTGAGTTGCTTTCTTCTATAAGTTATGTATTGGTAAGTGTGATGCTTCTTGTCCGTATTCTTTTTATCGACACTTCACTCCATAAACCTGTGGACATGTTTACTGAGCTCAGTTTTCACTTGGGGACAAGCGAAGGTCTAAGCTTGGGGGGGGGGGAGTTGATACGTCCAATTTGCATCACCATTCTATATCATAATTTGCCTCTATTCATTGGTATATTTCATATTAAGAGGTGTTACTTATGTCTTTTCATCTGTTTTTGCATGTTGGATGATTCTTGGAGGATGAACTGCCGGAGTCAGGATTCTGATGGAAAAAATGGTGTTTTGATGCAATTTCGCGAAGATCATAAAAATACCAGAAAAACTACCGAAAATCCTATTTTCCTAGAAGCCGAAGGATGCTAGAAGGGGAGGCGGAGTTGGGCCACAGGAGGGCCACACCCCCCAGGAGCGGGCCATCCTAGGTCGTGCCTACAGGGGTGTGGCCACTCTGGCACACCTCTGGCTCTTCCCTCTCGCCTATATCTTCTCTTCGAAACCCTAATACATGGGGGGCGACCATAGAAAGATTCTACCGCCTCTGCGGGCCGGAAAACACCGAGAGAGAAAGAGCTCTCCAGCAGACAAATTTCTGTCGGGAAAATTCCTTCCCAGAGAGGGGAGATCGTCGCCATCAACACCATCATCAAGCTAGACTTCATCGGGATCATCATCATCATCCACACCATCATCTCCATCAGCACCACTCCATCCCTCTGTAACAATTGTGTTCAATTTTGCATAGTTCTTAGGGGAAACTTTCCCGGTGGTAATTACTATTATAGTTGATGCTTGTGAGTGGAACCATTGAATTATTGTTTATGTTTAGATTGTTATCCATCATCATATCATCTCTGATCTTGATCCATATGACGTCTCGTGAGTAGTTCGTTTAGTTCTTGAGGACATGGGAGAAGTCATGTTGTTAGTAGTGGATTTATGTTGAGGTATTATTCAATGATTTAATATTTAAGTTGTGGTGCTATTCTTATAGTGGTGTCATGTGAACGTAGACTACATGATACTTCACCATTTATGGGCCTAGGGGAATGCATTGTGTATTTTGCCACTAATTGTGGCGTTGCCCGAGTGACAGAAACCTGAACCCCCGTTACGAAACCATTGCACAAGTGAGTGTAGGATCTCAGAGTTTAAGGTTGTGGTTAGATTTATATCTTAATTGCTTTCTTGTATTTGCGGATGCTTGCAAGGGGTTTAATCACAAGTATGTATTAGTCCAAGTAAGGTCGGTACATTAGCATAGGTTCACCCACACAACACTTATAAAACCAAAGAAGACTACTCAGCTATATGAAACGAAAGCACTTGACAGTATTCCCATGTGTCCTCGGGAACGTTTGGTCCTCATTAGTATTTCCACCGACTTGTCCTTTACTAAGAAAGGATTGGGCCACTTGCTGCAATTATTTGCTGTCTTATTTACTTGCACTTTATTTCCTTGCTTTGTCAGAAAACCCCTAAAAATCGGTTTGCTAAGTATTTACAGAGATTTCCTGCTCCATACCGCTAGTCAACACCTTCTGCTCCTCGTTGGGATCGACACTCCTATTTATCATAAGTACTACGATACACCCCCTATACTTGTGGGTCATTGATTAGATAGGAGTATAACCTCTAGCCACAGAACCTAATTCTATAGAGCATTGCAATAGTGGCAATAACAAGCCTAATAGTGTAGATACTAGTCTTATTAGTATGATAGTTATGAGTTGTTATTTCTGGTTCTTCTTTGTAAGAGGTTGCTTTCTCTCTCTATAACATAGAGTGTTCTCTTGATCTTTTGTAAAGAGTCGAGTTGTAACCTATAGTCATGCCTTGGACCTGCTATGTTTCTGCTGTACCACTCTAAGGGATGTAATACTGGTGGAATGGTGTTCCATTGGTGTTATGTCAATGACTATAGTGTACTACATCATGCAGTGGTATTCTGGGTCACCGCATGGGTGATGGAATGACAAAGAATATTCTCCAAGACAATTGAATATCAGGGACTCTATCATATCTGCTACGAGTTCTGAAGCTAGTGCCGTATGGCCAAGGCAGTTGATTCCCTCTTCATCGAGGATCAACGATCATGGAATGCTTGTATGGAATGTTTGATGTTTAAAGCTAAAGTGGCAGACTAAGTAATCCAAATTCCAATCAGTTGTCATTATGGTGAAGACTATGTCGCATGGCCGCACACTATTCTAGTACTTTCTATTAGGAATGGTGCCCTAGAGGCGCCACTTTTCGAGTTGTATCTGTATGTTTGACTGACTTGAACTTATCGTACCCATTGTTGTATACAATGCAATTGTGGAACCATGTAATTATATTCAATTCATGTTGCTTTGTCCTTATTCGCATGAGGTAGGGCTAGACATCCACTGCCAAGACTAATGTGTAAGCCAGAAGACATGTGTCAATGTGTTGGACCCACTTTGACTAGGGTTAGGGTGGTGGACTAAGGGAAAGAAATGAAGTGTCTGTTGGAGATATGCCCTAGAGGTAATAATAAATGTAGTTATTATTATATATCTTTGTATTTATGATAAATGTTTACATTCATGCTATAATAGTATTAACAAGGAAACCATTAATACTTGTGTGATTTGTAAACTTAATTTGAAGTCCCTAGTATAGCCTCTATACTTCACTAGCTTGTTGGTTGATTGATGATGTGGTTTCTTTGTCATGAACATTGAGATGTTATCAACAACAAGATCATATCGTTAGGAGAATGATATGGTGGACATACTCCTATAGACAAGCGTAGCATAAAGATCAAGTCATTTCAATAGTTCAATTGCTATATGCTTTCTGATACATAGTAACCTAATTCCTTCGACCATGAGATCATGCATATCACCTTTACTGGATGGATGCTTTGATGTCATCAAACACCACACCGTAACAGGGTGGCTATAAAGGTGGCATTGAGTGTTCGGAAAGTATTGGTTGAAACACATGGATCAAGAGTGGGATTTGTCCATCCACATGACGGATAGATGTTCTCTGGGCCCTCTCGGTGAAATGTCATCCAATTAGCTTGCAAGCATGTGACTTGGTCACAAGGGATCACATATCACGGGAACGAGAAAAGAGTACTTATCAGTAACGAGGATGAACTAGGTATGCAGAGATACCGACGATCATAACCTCGGATAAGTAACATATCGTGAGACAAAGGGAAATTGGTATCGTATGTAAGTGGTTCATTCGATCGCAAAGTAATCGTAGAAATATGTGGGAGCCATATGAATTTCCAGATTCCTCTATTGGTTATTGTTCGGAGAAGTGTCTCGATCATGTCTGCATAATTCACGAACCGTAGGGAGACACACTTAAGGATTCGACGTTGTTTGAGTAGTTATGGTATTATGAGAAAGAGACCGAATGTTGTTCGGAGTCTCGGATGGGATCCGGGATATCACGAGGAGATCCGGAATGGTCCGGAGAATAAGATTCATATAAGGAAAGTTCCGTTTCGGAGTTGGGGAATGGTTCCGGTGTTTTCATCGGGAACATTCTAGAAGGTCCCGGAATGTCCGGCACTCCGGAGGGGAAAGGGTACATGAATGTGTCATTACATATTGGAATGATTGCATCATGTACTAAGTATTCTTGCTGTCCCAAATAAAGGATTTATTTAAATCCTAAATTGAAAAGTCAAACGGCTAGTTTGAAAGTCAAACGGCAGTTTTGGGAAGTGGGAAAAGAGGAGGAGAGGTGGAGGCCGAGTTGGAGGGGAATTCCTCCCCTTGGCCGGCGCACCTCCCTAGGCCGAGTTGGGGAGGAACTCCTCCCCTTGGCCGGCCAGCCCTCCCACCTATATAAGGAGGGGCAGGGCTCCCCTCCTAGACACACAAGTTTCCTATCCTCTAAACTAAACCCTAGATCTAGACCCCGGTTTAGAGCTATTCGGTTTAGAGCCTTCTAATTGGTTTAGAGCCTTCTAATTGGTGTGTCTAATTACTAGACCACTAATAGCCTCTCTCATAAGCTCCACCATACTCGCACCGGCTTAAGGCGAAGCCCTGCGGGATTTCCCCTCTACCTCCGGTACCACGCCGTTGTGCTGCCGGAATCGCGAGGAGAGTGCTACAACCTCCGCTGCCTGCCGGAACAAGGGAGAGGAAGGTCTTCGTCGAGTACCGAACGTGTGACCGACTGCGGGAGCACTGCGGGAACGCGGCGCTGGAAGGATCGTCTACGCGATCTTGAGATCGGAAAGAGTACGACTACATCACCCACGAGAATCTGCTCTCGTTAAACACTTTGGAATCTTCGAGGGTGAGTTATTCCATCGACTCGTTGCTGCAATCTAGTAGATAGATCTTGGCTTGTTTGTTTGTATGCGATAGAAAATTTTTGTTTTCCATGCTACGAACCCCTACAGTGGTATCAGAGCCGTGTCTATATGTAGATCTGTTGCACGAGTAGAACACAATGGTCATTGTGGGCGTTGATGCTTTTATTGTAGATTGCTTTTTGTGTACTTTGCATCTTGCGGTATGTTGGGATGAAGCGGCCCGGGCTAACCTTACATGACATCGTTCATGAGACTTGCTCCACGTTTGACATGCAACTTGTATTGCATAAGTGGCTTTGCGGGTGCCTGTTTCTCCTAGCATAGTTAAGATCCAATTTACAACGGGTAATCAATAATGCTAGTATCAATGTTGTGGTTCTTGTTCGTAAGTTAGAACGACACTTATTGAAAGCCCCAAACCACGTAAAATATGCAAAGAAAGTAGAGGCGTCTAACTTTGTTTTGCAGGGGTGTGCAGTGATGTGATATGGCCATGATTGTGATTATATTTGATGTATGCAATGTTCCTTATTGTAAGTTGGCAACCGGCAGGAGCCATATGGTTGTCTTTAATTTCTGTTAAGACCTGCGTGTCTATTCAAAATAGTTGTAATAGTTGAAGCTGGCGGACGACAACCATGAAGAAGCGTCATTGACCTTGATGCTATGCCGGTGATGATGGAGATCATGTTCGTGCTTGAAGATGGAGATCGGAAGCACAAAGAAGAAAGGCCATATCATATCACATATTATGAATTGCATGTGATGTTAATCCTTTATGCATCTTGTATTGCTTAGTAGACGACGGTAGCATTATAAGATGATCCCTCATGCACATAAATTTCAAGTTCTAAAGTGTTCACCCTTAGTATGCACCGTTGCCAAAGCTTGCTGCTTCGAAGCACCACGTGATGATCGGGTGTCTTTGATTCCGCGGGTGAATACAACGTAAGCAAGCCAGATTTGCTTATGCGGTAGCTAAGGTTTGATCTTGACGAGCCTAGCATGTACAGACATGGCCTCAGGAACACGGATCGCCGAAAGGCAAAGCATGAATCATATAGTAGATATGATGAACATGATGATTGTTCGCCATTAAAACTATATCAACTCTCGTGATGATCGGTGTTGATGTAGTGGATTTGGTTCATGTGATCACTAAAACAATGTGAGGGATGTTGTTTTGAGTGGGAGTTCACCTAGTTTAATTTCATTAATTAATTTGAACTCAATTTGTCATAAAACTTAGTCTAAACTATTGCAAATATGTTGTAGATCAATGGCAGCCCCTACCATCAATTTTAATGCGTTCCTAGAGAAAGAAAAGTTGAAAAACAATGGAAGCAACTTCGCGGATTGGTTCCGCAATTTGAGGATTGTCCTCACAGCTGGTAATTTGACCTATGTGCTGGATGCACCGCTAGGTGACCCACCTGCAGCTGATGCTACCGATGAAGTAAAGAATGTTTACCTCGCTCGGAAGAATCAGTACTCCATAGTTCAGTGTGCTATCTTGTATGGTTTAGAATCGGAGCTTCAGAAAAGGTTTGAAGAGTCAGATCCATATGATATTGTCGAGGATCTCAAATTAATTTTTGAGACTCATGCGGCAATTGAAAGTTATGAAGCTTCTGAAAAGTTCTTTAACTGCAAGATGGAAGAGGGCAGCTCCGTCAGTGAGCATGTGCTTAAGATGTCTGGGCACGCAAATAAACTTCAAAGCTTGGGTATAGTGATTCCTAATACTTTGGGGGTTTACCGCATCCTCCAATCACTACCACCAAGTTACAAGAACTTTGTGATGAACTACAACATGCAGAACATGAACAAAGAGTTGCCAGAACTATTTGCTATGTTAAAGTCTGCAGAAGTGGAGATCAAGAAAGAGCACCAAGTGTTGATGGTCAATAAGACCACCAAATTCAAGAAAGGCAAGTCTAAGCAGAAGGGACACTTCAAGAAGGGTGGTAAGAAAGTTGCCATGCCGACGAAGAAGACCAAGGCTGGACCTAAGCCTGAAACTGAGTGCTTTTACTGCAAGGGAGAAGGTCACTGGAAGCGGAATTGCCCAAGGTACTTGGCGGATTTGAAGAACGGCAACATCAAGAAGAAAGGTATATCTGATATACATGTTATTGATGTGTATCTCACTAGTACTCGTAGTAGTGCCTGGGTATTTGATACTGGTTCGGTTGCTCATATTTGTAACTCGAAACAGGAGCTACAGAATAAACGGAAGCTAGCAAAGAACGAGGTGACGATGCGCGTGGGAAACGGATCAAAGGTTGATGTGATCGCGGTCGGCACGCTACCTCTTTATCTACCATCGGGATTAGTTTTGTACTTAAATAATTGTTATTTGGTGCCTGCGTTGAGCATGAACATTATATCGGGATCTTGTTTATTGCGAGACGGTTACTTGTTTAAATCCGAGAATAATGGTTGTTCGATTTATATGAGTAATATGTTTTATGCACATGCACCTTTGATAGATGGTCTATTCTTATTGAATCTCGATAGTAGAAATACACATATCAACAACATTGAGGCTAAACGTTTGAAATCAAGCGATAATTCGACCTATATGTGGCACTGTCGTCTTGGTCACATCGGAGTGAAACGTATGAAGAAACTCCATTCCGATGGACTTCTTGAATCACTTGATTTTGAATCACTTGAAAGATGCGAAGCATGTCTGATGGGTAAAATGACTAAGACTCCATTTTCTGGTATAATGGAGCGAGCTACGGACTTACTGGAAATCATACATACCGATGTGTGTGGTCCAATGAGTGTAGCATCGCGCGGTGGTTATCGTTATGTTCTTACCTTCACGGATGATTTGAGTAGATATGGGTATATCTATTTCATGAAACATAAGTCCGAAACTTTCGAGAAGTTTAAGGAGTTTCAAAGTGAGGTAGAGAATCAACGTAACAAGAAGATTAAATTTCTACGTTCTGATCGTGGAGGTGAATATCTAAGTTACGAGTTTGGCGAGCATTTGAAGAAATGCGGAATACTTTCACAATTGACACCGCCGGGAACACCACAGCGTAATGGTGTGTCTGAACGTCGTAATCGAACCCTCTTAGATATGGTTCGTTCTATGATGTCACTTACAGATTTACCGCTAACATTTTGGGGTTATGCATTAGAAACAGCCGCATTCACTTTAAATAGGGCACCATCTAAATCCGTTGAAACGACACCGTATGAATTATGGTTTGGGAAGAAACCTAAATTGTCGTTCCTTAAAGTTTGGGGATGCGAAGCCTATGTAAAAAAGTTACAGCCGGACAAGCTTGAACCCAAAGCGGAAAAATGCGTCTTCATAGGATACCCGAAGGAAACTATTGGGTATACCTTCTATCATAGATCCGAAGGCAAAATCTTCGTTGCCAAGAATGGATCCTTTCTAGAGAAGGAATTTCTCTCGAAAGAAGTGACTAGAAGGAAAGTAGAACTCGACGAGGTTGTCGAACCTTCTCTCGAAATTGCGAGTAGCGCAGCACCGGAAGAAGTTCCTGTGGTGCCTGCACCAATAAGAGAGGAAGCTAATGATGGTGATCATGAAACTTCGGTTGAAGTTGCTACAGAGCCTCGGAGGTCAACGAGAAATCGTACCACTCCAGATTGGTATGATTCCGTTATGAATGTCATGTTGGTGGACAACACCGATGACCCCGAGACATATGAGGAAGCGATGATGAGCCCAGATTCCAATAAATGGCAAGAAGCCATGAAATCCGAGATTGGATCCATGTACGAAAACCAAGTATGGACTTTGGTGGACTTACCGGATGGCCGAAAGGCTGTCGAGAACAAATGGATTTTCAAGAAGAAAACAGATGCTGATGGTAATGTTACTGTCTATAAAGCTCGACTTGTCGCAAAAGGGTTTCGACAAATTCAAGGAGTTGACTACGATGAGACTTTCTCACCGGTAGCGAAGCTAAAGTCTGTGAGGATTATGTTAGCAATCGCTGCATATTATGATTATGAGATATGGCAGATGGATGTCAAAACAGCATTCCTCAATGGAGACATTGATGAAGAGTTGTATATGATGCAACCCAAAGGTTTTGTCGATCCTAAAGACGCTAACAAGGTATGCAAGCTTCAACGGTCCATCTATGGATTGAAGCAGGCATCCCGAAGTTGGAATCAACGTTTTGATAAGGTAATCAAAAGTTTTGGTTTTATACAAACTTATGGAGAAGCTTGTATTTACAAGAAAGTGAGTGGGAGCTCTGTAGCATTCTTAATACTGTATGTGGATGACATATTGTTGATTGGGAATGATGTAGACCTTCTTAATAGTGTCAAAGAGTATTTGAATAATAGTTTTTCAATGAAGGATCTTGGCGAAGCAGCTTACATATTAGGCATAAAGATTTATAGAGATAGATCGAAACGCCAAATATCATTGTCACAAAATACATATTTGGACAAAGTTCTAAAGAGGTTTGGAATGGAAGATAGCAAGAAAGGGTTCTTGCCCATGTTGCCCAATACGACCTTGAGTAAAACTCAAAGTCCGACATCGGCAGAAGATAGAGAAAGGATGAGTAAGACTCCCTATGCCTCAGCCATAGGATCTCTAATGTATGCCATGCTATGTACTAGACCCGACATTGCATATGCTGTTAGTTTAACTAGCAGATATCAAAGTGATCCAGGAGTGGATCATTGGACAGCGGTCAAAAACATCCTTAAGTACTTGAGAAGAACTAAGGATATGGTTCTTTCTTATGGAGGTGATGAACAGCTCGTTGTTAATGGTTACACCGATGCTAGTTGGAACACCGATCCAGATGATTCTAAATCACAATCTGGGTACGTATTTATTTTGAATGGTGCAGCAGTTAGCTGGAGGAGTGCAAAGCAAAGCGTTGTGGCGAGATCTTCAACTGAATCGGAATACATGGCTGCTTCGGAGGCTTCACAAGAAGCGATATGGATGAAAGAGTTCATTACAGAGCTGGGTGTGGTTCCTAGTGCGCTGGACCCAATGTCTATCTACTGTGATAACATGGGCGCCATAGCCAATGCGCAAGAACCAAGGTCACACAAGAAGCTGAAGCATATCAAGCTGCGTTTTCACGCTATTCGAGAACATATCCAGGATGGGGATATAAAGATTTGCAAAGTACACACAGATCTGAATGTGGCGGATCCGTTGACTAAACCTCTCCCGAGGGCAAAACATGACCAACACCAAACTGCCATGGGTGTTCGGTATATTACCATGTAATCTAGATTAGATGACTCTAGTGCAAGTGGGAGACTATTGGAGATATGCCCTAGAGGTAATAATAAATGTAGTTATTATTATATATCTTTGTATTTATGATAAATGTTTACATTCATGCTATAATAGTATTAACAAGGAAACCATTAATACTTGTGTGATTTGTAAACTTAATTTGAAGTCCCTAGTATAGCCTCTATACTTCACTAGCTTGTTGGTTGATTGATGATGTGGTTTCTTTGTCATGAACATTGAGATGTTATCAACAACAAGATCATATCGTTAGGAGAATGATATGGTGGACATACTCCTATAGACAAGCGTAGCATAAAGATCAAGTCATTTCAATAGTTCAATTGCTATATGCTTTCTGATACATAGTAACCTAATTCCTTCGACCATGAGATCATGCATATCACCTTTACTGGATGGATGCTTTGATGTCATCAAACACCACACCGTAACAGGGTGGCTATAAAGGTGGCATTGAGTGTTCGGAAAGTATTGGTTGAAACACATGGATCAAGAGTGGGATTTGTCCATCCACATGACGGATAGATATTCTCTGGGCCCTCTCGGTGAAATGTCATCCAATTAGCTTTCAAGCATGTGACTTGGTCACAAGGGATCGCATATCACGGGAACGAGAAAAGAGTACTTATCAGTAACGAGGATGAACTAGGTATGCAGAGATACCGACGATCATAACCTCGGATAAGTAACATATCGTGAGACAAAGGGAAATTGGTATCGTATGTAAGTGGTTCATTCGATCGCAAAGTAATCGTAGAAATATGTGGGAGCCATATGAATTTCCAGATTCCTCTATTGGTTATTGTTCGGAGAAGTGTCTCGATCATGTCTGCATAATTCACGAACCGTAGGGAGACACACTTAAGGATTCGACGTTGTTTGAGTAGTTATGGTATTATGAGAAAGAGACCGAATGTTGTTCGGAGTCTCGGATGGGATCCGGGATATCACGAGGAGATCCGGAATGGTCCGGAGAATAAGATTCATATAAGGAAAGTTCCGTTTCGGAGTTGGGGAATGGTTCCGGTGTTTTCATCGGGAACATTCTAGAAGGTCCCGGAATGTCCGGCACTCCGGAGGGGAAAGGGTACATGAATGTGTCATTACATATTGGAATGATTGCATCATGTACTAAGTATTCTTTCTGTCCCAAATAAAGGATTTATTTAAATCCTAAATTGAAAAGTCAAACGGCTAGTTTGAAAGTCAAACGGCAGTTTTGGGAAGTGGGAAAAGAGGAGGAGAGGTGGAGGCCGAGTTGGAGGGGAATTCCTCCCCTTGGCCGGCGCACCTCCCTAGGCCGAGTTGGGGAGGAACTCCTCCCCTTGGCTGGCCAGCCCTCCCACCTATATAAGGAGGGGCAGGGCTCCCCTCCTAGACACACAAGTTTCCTATCCTCTAAACTAAACCCTAGATCTAGACCCCGGTTTAGAGCTATTCGGTTTAGAGCCTTCTAATTGGTTTAGAGCCTTCTAATTGGTGTGTCTAATTACTAGACCACTAATAGCCTCTCTCATAAGCTCCACCATACTCGCACTGGCTTAAGGCGAAGCCCTGCGGGATTTCCCCTCTACCTCCGGTACCACGCCGTTGTGCTGCCGGAATCGCGAGGAGAGTGCTACAACCTCCGCTGCCTGCCGGAACAAGGGAGAGGAAGGTCTTCGTCGAGTACCGAACGTGTGACCGACTGCGGGAGCGCTGCGGGAACGCGGCGCTGGAAGGATCGTCTACGCGATCTTGAGATCGGAAAGAGTACGACTACATCACCCACGAGAATCTGCTCTCGTTAAACACTTTGGAATCTTCGAGGGTGAGTTATTCCATCGACTCGTTGCTGCAATCTAGTAGATAGATCTTGGCTTGTTTGTTTGTATGCGATAGAAAATTTTTGTTTTCCATGCTACGAACCCCTACAGTGTCGTGCGTCCTCCCCTACTCCCTTAAAGGAGGGTGGGAAGGCGATGAACATACATCCATTGAATATTTTGCAAGGCTGAGACTTGGCCCTCACTCCCAGCTTATTGTCCCGTGATGGCGAACCTAAGTCTAGCACCTCACACACATTGTTGTTCCAACTTATATGTATGTGAGCCAATAGAGGTGTCATGTTTAAGGCACTCGGAGGCTTAAGGCGGTGGCGGAGTTAACCAGAGCTAGTGGAGAAGGTCCTAGGATCGATGAGCTTGCTAGATCCGAAGTAGTTGATTATGAACAAGAACTGCACTGCCCTCGGCGTGTCCAGGGGTAATGTTCTATGGCCATCTCCCTTAATTAGTTCTTGGGGTGTCTTGCTAGAGTCTAGTCGAAGAAATTTTAATTTTCCATCTTGGCTCTACGTGTGACACAACACTTTCTCTGTTCAATCAACATAAGATTTAGCATTAGCTGGATGTGCTTTTCTTGATCAAAGTCGGAAAGGTCGTGGCATGCTCTTAGATGTCTAGGGTGAATCAAAAGTACGAAAGAAGCTTTGTGCTATTAAAGCACGTGATTGTTTTCCTTCTAGCATGTAGTTGCAGTGTCGTCATATACTTGCTTCTTCTATGTTTGTTCACACTTCAAAGGATGAATATGTTGAGCAAACTATGTTGTTTTGCCCTTGCTCCCGCATGGTCTGGTTTGATGTTAAAGAAATATATGATTTCCACCTGAAGTGCAAAGGTTTCATTTTGCCAAAGACTTGGATCTTGATTTCGTGGAAACGAAGGAGATCTCCAAGCTACTGTTATTGTGGTCACTTGTTGGCATTTATAGGATGCAAGGAATAAAATGCGAGAAGAAAATTGTGCCATTTTACCATCTATTGTCCACAAGAATCAAGGTATATGTTGATATGCTTATGGAGCATCTCTATGTATCCAACTCCATCCATATGCATGATCCCTCTATGGCAGGATCATGGACTCCGCCGCAGGAAGGATCTGTGTTGCTAAATGTTGATGAAGCCCTTGAAAGTGCAACAGACGTCGCCTAGAGGGGGTGAATAGTCTTTTAAAGTTATTATGGTTTAGGCTCAAATTAATGCGGAATAAAAACTAAGGTTTAATTTATTGAGCACAAAACCTAACCACTAGGTTCAAAAAAGTGCACCAACAACCTATGCTAAGCAACAAGGTGATAGCAAGAAGAAATACTTCAAGCACGAAGGCTATCACAATGTAAAATGCATAAGGACTCGGTTGAGAGATAACCGATGGACGCGGAGACGAAGATTTATATCTCGAAGTTCACTTCCAAAGAAGCTAAGTCTCCGTTGGAGAGGTGCGATGGTGCAATGCTCCTCGAACGCCACAAATGGCTCACCTTGAGGTGTGGTGGCTCGATGCTCACCCAACGCCACACAAGGCCTCACCACAAGATGAGAAGGCATGCAACTCTCCGACACCACAAAAGGCTCACCCTATTCTCCCGAGTGCACACCACAAAAGGCGGGCTCTCAATCCACTATGGGACACTTGAGGGTAGTCACCGAACCCGTACAAGATTGGGGCAATCTCCACAACTCAATTTTAGGCTCCCAACAACAAAGCCGCAAAAGGTTAAAAAGCCACAAAAGGCAACAAAGCCACAAAAGGCCACAAGACCACAAGCTTGAGGCCACTCCACAATGGAGGCCTCAAGAGATCAACACACCAACCACACAACCGTCTAGGGTTCCAAGAACCCAAGAGTAATAAGCCCACAAGCTTGTACTCGCTGAATCTCCGTGGAGAACTCAAACCTATGCGACAAATGCAAGGGCAAGTCCTTGATGTCTACGCACTTCTATTTTTGTAGACAGTTGTTGGGCCTCCAAGTGTAGAGGTTTGTACAACAGTAGCAAGTTTCCCTTAAGTGGATTACCCAAGGTTTATCGAACTCAGGGAGGAAGTGGTCAAAGGTATTCCCTCTCAAGCAACCCTGCAATCAAGATACAAGAAGTCTCTTGTGTCCCCAACACACCCAATACACTTGTCAGGTGTATAGGTGCACTAGTTCGGCGAAGATATAGTGAAATACAAGTGGTAACGGTGCCAGAAAATATCTTGACGGTGTGGTAAAGACTGGAAGCAAGCAAACATGCAACAGATCTAGTAGCAAACGGTGTTTCAATGTTTAGAAACAAGGCCTAGGGATCATACTTTCACTAGTGAACACTCTCTCATATAAATATCCTCTCTTCATGATACTACTCTTAACTACTCTCCGGTTGGACACTCTAATCCATGGTAGGGCTATAACAGCACTCCTCAAATTCCGCCTTCCCCAATCTAGATAACCCCACACTGTCACCTTGAGCGCTAGATGGTTCCAACAAACACCACAATTTCATAGAGACATGCAACTACAAATATAAATCATAACAAATATTCAATCTAGCCAAAGTGCCACACACGGTATGCACGCTGTCACTTTCACACACGTGGAGAAAAGCATAGATCTATTAAAGCACAAAGAGTATTTATGTAGACTCAAACCTAAGTGCCACCATGGCGTGCACGCTGTCACTTTCACACACATGGGGAGAGCAGAGATCTAATGAAGCACTTGAGTAGCAAGGTAGATCTACTTGATTACAAATCTCATGACCACAACAAGATCATGCATAGAGAGAGAGATGAAAACATAGCTACCGGTAGAGCCCTTAGCCTCGAGGAAGAATTACTCCCTCCTCATCATGGGAATCAGCAAAGGTGATGAAGATGGCGATGCAGATCGATGGAGATGGCTCCGGGGGCACTTTCCCGTCCCGACAGGGTGCCAGAACAGGGACTTTCTGTCCCCCGAATCTCTCCTTCGGTGGCGACGGCGCTATGGAGGTTTTCGTGGATTTCTTCTGGATGCCCTAGGGTTTTTGGGTCGGAGGCTTCTTATAGGCACAGGAATCAAGGTCGGTGGGGGTCCAGGGGCCCACACCCCTTGTGGGCTCCTCTAGGGCTTGCCTGCACCTAGGAGGGTGCGGCCACCCTATGCCCCCCCCCTCCGGCTCTGCTTCGTGGTTCCGTGTTGCTCCGGGGAAAATAATGACTTTGGCTTTTGTCCCGTCCAATTCCGAGAATATTGATTTTCTGCCTTTCTGGAACCAAAAACAGAAGAAAACAGGCAACTGGCACTATGACATCTTGTCAATAGGTTAATTCCAGAAAGCATGTAAAAAGCACCTCAAAGTGTAGACAAAGCAAAGTAGATACCAAACAAGCATGGAGCATAAAAAATTATAGATACATTTCCGACGTATCAGTCCTTCACTCCCAAGTTCCAACAAAGCTATAAAATCTATTAGGGGAATAAGGGAGAAAGAACACAAAACTCCAAGATCTAGATCCCAGGGATTCCTTCACAAATAAGGAATTTGGTTTGGGGGGTTGTAGATCTAGATCTCCTCTCTCAAATCCCTCAAAAAGATGCAAGAATCATAGGAGGGGGAAGAGGAGACGGAAAGCTCTTCAAGGTCAACAATGGAGGAGAGAGAGAAAGCCAAGAACCAAGAAGTAAATCTTGTGCCCACAAAGGGGAAGATGAGCCCCTTTTAAAGAGTTCCCACATATGACCATTTGGGAATTTACGACCATGGCTGGAACTTCCGTTGGGAGGCCGGAACTTCTAGTGGCACCCAGCCAACAGTTATAAAAACAGCGATGCGAGAGACAGAAAAGAGAGCCTGTCTAGAACTTCCGCCGGTCCATCGGAATTTCCACTGAGAATGGTACTACCGCTAGAGATTCCGACTGAAGATACGACAAATAGAGCACATAAAACAGAGAGGTTACAGTACGTGAGCGGAAGTGGAGCCAGAATTTCATTCGGTACTATCAGTGTCAATTAGGCCCAAGCAGTATTTTCGGTGCAACTTTCGGTCCAGATTCCGCTAAATTAGAACAACCAGACAGAGAAGATACAGAAGATGAGCGGAAGAAGCACCGAAACTTCCACCGAAACTACTGGGGGCAAAATTCCCTAGCGGTATTACTGGTGGCTAGCCGGAACTTCTGGTCAGGGAAATTCCAAAATCCAAAACTGCAATAACTTTCGCATCCGAACTCTAAACGAGATGAAATATTGGGTATCACCAAGGAAGAAACTACCATGAATATATATGTGATGTATCTCCCAAGGTGTGGATCCAGAAAACTCGCAAGATCAAAATCCGCAATAAGATATGCAAGGAAAACCTTATATGATGAACTAGAGCTTATTATGATGATAACCACAAGCTCTATATCCTCTCATGGACAAGATCCAACTAACAACCAAGAAAGATGATGCTATGTATGCAAAGGTTTGAGCTCTCTTCGAACGATGTGATCGAGTCACCTGCTTGAGAGTCCCCCTTGATAGTATGGCTATCTGTCCTAAACCCGGACTCCCAACTAACACCACGAGACCGGTAAGAGAGAAACCCTATCAAGATCATACCTTTGCCTTGAGCATTCCACTTGAGCTTGATGTAGACCGTCTTGACCTTCTCAAGATTGAACACCTTTCTTGATTGCTCTTCCTCGCTCTTACTTGATGAAGATTTGCAAATTGCTCCCCCATACTCCATGGGGAAACCTCTTCTTTGAAATCGTCTTTATCGCTCCATGATCACAAGGATGGCAGCTTTAAGCATCAAATCTTCTAGCGATGGCGCATCTTGAGCTTTCCCTTCTTCATCCCTTCTTGAGAGTTGATCCATCAAGATTCAACTCTTTGCACTTGCCTTGATAAACCTTTAAGCTCCTTCTTTCTTCATGATTCCAATGGGCACATAGGACATTTCTTCTTCTCCTTCTCCATTTCTTCATCTTCGAGACCAACACATGTCCCAAGCGATGCCAATGGACAAACCTACAAGTGAAACTCAATTTACACACTAGTCCATAGAGATTGTCATTAATTACCAAAATCACACATGGGGGCATACATGCCCTTTCAGCCCAGTTAGTGTAACACCCTCAGAATCGGCCCTATGCAAGTCTTAGCGATTCCCGCCAAACCCGCATAGAAAAGATTCAAAGGTGCCCACCAGGCACTTTCGTGCGGGTGGAGAACGAAGTAATATCATCACACAATAGTCCACGACGGAACCCACAGAACAGATATGTACAACAACGACTCAAAGAGTCAAGAATATAGATATACAGTACAAAGATCCAAATCACCTTGAAAACGATACAGCGTCCGAGTACGGACAAGATGAAAATTGAGCTAAGAGCCCTGAAGAATAACCAATGGCGTCCATAACCCTGCCCAGGCCAAGCCGGAGGGGTAACCCTGCTAACGATGTCGATCTCAAAACCTGCTTAAACAAAATGGGTGCCGACAAAGGGCAAAGGAAAAAGAGAGCGGTCAGTACTGAGGCCAGTACACGACGAGACTAGAATTCGACGGTCCTCGCCTACATAGGTATGGTGGACTGAAGCGGCAGCGCAGCATGCACTAAACAACCTATAGAGACTCAATACAACAGACGACTATCAGATAGGGGTAAGAAAGACCTATTCGGATCCAACCTGAAACTATCACCAAGCATACCCATCCTGGCATTTCCCCGAAACCAATCGAGGAAGCCAACCGAGGAATTCACACAGTTGGCAGTTTTATTCATTCTGTTATAGTTGCGGCAATTACTAGTCAGATATAGATAGCATGAGTTATCCTGATATAATAAGCAGTGGGCAGTTTTAGTTAACCATTCCATTGTAGTTGTAGTACTTACTAGTCAGATATATATATATCATGAGGCATCCCAAAACCCAGCAGTTGTTGGTACTTTTATTTAGCCATTCCGTTGTAGTTGCAATACTTACTAGTCATATACAATGGTAACAGGTGACAACCCAAACTAGCAATTGTTGGCACTTTTATTTAGCCATTCCATTATAGTGAAGCTGATTACTAGTCATTATAAAGTCAAATTTATAGCACTACTTTAGTTATAGTTGTCTATGATCGAGATACTGTGCTCCAAGTCGTCCATAACCACGGACACAGCTTTCAGAAAGTTTTACCCTGCAGGGGGCACAAATAGCAACACACGCACGATCAACCTCGAGAAAAACCAAATGAAACCCAACCAGGCATCACGATAGAGCAATTGCAAGATTCATATAAATTTCAGGGGGCCATCCCACCAAGCTACCCGCGAAGAAGTTGGCCGGCTCCGAGACGGACCCAGAGGTTTGTGACAATGGCTGTAAACGACTGGGAACCCGAAAGTGTGACTGGGCTTGTCGATACCGCGAAAACATTCCACGTTTGTTCCAAAACAGTACAGACGCTCCACTCTCTCTCTCTCTCTCTCTCTCTCTCTCTCTCTCTCTCTCTCTCTCTCTCTCTCTCTCTCTCTCTCTCTCTCTCTCTCTCTCTCTCTCTCTAAACCTTCCTTTCTACTGTATCTCTGATCATATATACTCCTACCCTGTTTGGTATAACTTCCACTTAATTACATATATCTTGGTGCCGAAGAAAAAGAGGAGATTAGGCAAGATCTTTTCCTTGTACAACAGCGCTACTGCTCTCTCTCTCTCTCTCTCTTGAACGTACGTTGCTCTCAGCAGTCTCCTGGTGAATCCCGTTTAAACCGCGCGAAATCTTTTCCTTCCCATCTTCACCTGCGCGCCACAGCGTAACCGAAGCGGACTCCCTCTCCTTCCCTTTCCCGCCACCGATCCATCCATCCGTCCGTCCGTACATCGATCGCTAGCTCAGCTCGCTCCCAGCCGCGCGCGCCACGGAATCCATCCAGCTAGCGCTCTTAAACCCTAGCAATCCCCGACTCGAACTCCCCCCCTTGCCGCCGCCGATCTACCCGATCGATCTCCCACCAGCTCGCGTCCTTCTCCGTACGTACTGCCATATAACCCAGCGCCTTCCTCGCTTCCTCCACCCACAAGCAAAGCGCAGCGACGACGTACGTCGCCACAACACCGATCGAGACTAAACCCTAGCTTCTCGCTCTCGCTCTCTCTCTAACACACCACACCGGCAGCGTCGTCTGATCGATCGGCCTGGATTCCATGGCCGGTTCAGCCGCTGACGACCACCAGCCGCTGCCGCCGCCGCCGCCCAAGGCAGAGCGCGAGATCGAAGAGGGCGAGGTCGTGTCCGGGTACCGCGCGGGGACGGGGTCCGACACGGACACCGACGACGAGGACGCCAGGTACTACCTGCAGTCCCGCCACGACGACGACCTCTGGGTCAACGTCGTCAGCGCCGGGTCCGCGCGCGGGGGGAACAGCTCCCCCGCGGCCTCGGTCGGCTCGGACTGCACTGTCAGCGACGTCGACGCCGGCGCCATCGTCGCCGGCGATGCTGCTGCTGGCGCCGTCACCGTGGCGCGGGCCGGGGACGACGTGCCGCTGCCAGTGTTCCCGTGCGGCGTCTGCCGGAGGGAGTTCAGATGCTCCAAGGCCGTGCACGGCCACATGAGGGTGCACGCGCAGGCGCCCAAGGAGGAGAAGCAGGTGGTGGCCGATGCGTTCGTCAGTGGCGCCGCCGTGGAGGAGGTGGCGGAATCCGTGTCCGTTGCTATCGCGGCGATCCCCAGGCTCTCCGACGACACGATCACGACCGTGCAGTCCGTCGTGCACGGTGGAAGCGGCAGCAGCAGCAGCGCCAGGAGCAGCGTGGAGCTGAGGGCGACTGGTCAGTCCGCGGCCAACGTCGTGGCAGCTCCTGCTCCGCCCGCTGCCGCACCGGAGCAAGTCCCCGTCGCCCCGCAGCCTTCCCCACCGCAGCAAGCCAGCGTCGTCCCCGCCTCGACGCAGCAAGCCACAGTCGTCCCCCCGCCCGCCGTCGCGGCCCCGGAGCACCTCAACCCGCTGCAGCTGCAGCTCGCCGTGCTCAGCGACCCGTCCACCTCCGCCGGGCATCCGGCGCCCGCGGGGAGCAGCCAGACCGGGTTCTCGTGCAGGGAGTGCAACAAGTGGTTCCCGACGCACCAGGGGCTGGGCGGCCACGTGGCGGGCCACAAGAACCGGCGGATCGCGCTGGCGACCGCGGCCGCCGTCGCCGCGGGGATCGACCCGCAGGACCACATGGCGTGCCGCGGCGGCGCCAGGCCGGTCAAGTCGCACGCCTGCAAGGTCTGCGGCCAGGTATACCCGAGCGGCGTCTCGCTGGGGGGACACATGAGGAAGCACTACGGCAAGCCCATCGTGCCCAGGAAGAAGCTGCGGCTGCTCGGCGCCCCGGACCTCGCGCTCGCGCCTCCCTTGCAACAAGGTGCGCCGTCTTCTTCCATGCAGGCCCCCATTGCGGCGCAGCCATTGGCGTCGTATGAGCCGGCGGCGGCACCGGTGGTTGAGGCGGCGGCGCAGCCTCCTCAGCCACCTTTGTTGCCGCCGGGCAGCGTGAGGATCTTCGGCGTGACCATCATGCAGAAGCCCAAGGAAGAGGTCGAGGAACCACCGGTTGAGGAGGCTCCCCTCGACGAGCCGATGAACGAGTAATGATCGAGACAGTGTTTTAATTTATACGAGTGTTTTGAGTAGGATGCTGCTTCGAGTTTTGAGTAGTTAATGTTAGGGGATTTTGGAACTATTGCAAGATTAATTAGGATCAGAAACGTCTTAGGAGGGTATCCAAAATTGTATAATAGTTTGATGGATACGCCTGAGACGTGTGCTTGAGTTTGAATAAATGTATGCATCTTGGTTACTATGTGTACTTTATCTTGTTGCAAGAAATTTTTCGCTAATGTCTATAAACACACACACATCTTCATCAGTTTTGGAACGAGATGAGCGGATTGCGCGATGGTATACATGCTTAAACTGACGTTGTTAAACTTCTCTCTTTGGGGTTGAGCTGCTGAGAAAATATTTCCACAACACTAGTTATAGTTACGCTGCATTTGCAAAGAATTCCAGCTTGCAGTTGATGAATGCTCAGAGATTTTTTATCTTTTCATTATTAGAACCAGACCACGTTCTGTTCAGGAAAAATGTAGCATAACAGTCACAGGGATAGGAGTCACTGAATCTCACTACCGACATGACGCCGTACTGAAACAGAAACAATCATTTTCTCATGTTTATTTACTAGACAAGTAACATTTTATTGATGGATACGCCTCATTACATGATGGATACGCGAAACATAAATGCAGCTTGGTTACTATGTGCTTCATCGTACACCAAACACGCACACTCACCCACACAAAACAGCATCGTTTCATACCACAACAACAATTTTAGTTACACGGCGAGTTAGTTACATCGTTGTCCTGGAAGAATTTCAGCTTGCAGTTGATGAATTCACATGACCATGTTTCACTTCAGGGAAAATATATAGCAATCACAGGGACAGGACTCACTGAATCTCACTACCATCTCACTCTACAACTTAGAAACAAGTAATTTAGTAGCGAGGGCCAAAGCATGACACAGTTCTGAAAACAGAAAGCATCATCTTCCCTCATGTTTATTTATGTCCAAGTAACATTTTATTGACCCAGTAATCACTCGTACAACCTTGACAGTCTCCAAAGCACAAACAACCCCACAAATACTGAGGCCCCTGGGCATCCAAACACACAAGCCAGCAGAGACCCAGAGATATGCCATTGCTCAATCGAAAAATGACCTGAAGCATAACAGGCTGGAGCTAATCCAACCTCTGTTTTACAGTCTAACAACCATGTACAAGGGCTAAGAAGGTCACGGCTTTCCGAGGAGAGATGGGCGGTAGAACGTGTGGCTCTGCGCCATCTCGATCCTTTCACGGGGATCGTTCATGGTCTCGTCTCGCAGGGCTTGGAGGATGTCTCTCACTGGGAGCTCCCTGCAGATTCCAGAAAGAAGAGTTACATAGGAAAAAAAATGTGATTTGGGTCAGTTGGCTCAAACGTTCTCCTAGGGTAAAAGCTGATGTCTTGTTACTGTTCACTGTGATGCCTGACAATTTTCTCAAGGAAAATCTAGTAAAATGTACTGATAGAAGAGGATCTCTTTGGCTCTAAAGAAAGGAAACAGCATGGCTTCTCATGGGCCAAGAGCTCCAATTTGATTTACGGTGGACTTCCTGCAAGTATGCTTAGTCAGCCCTAGATACACTAATTGTATAGTACGTAATGCCATGTTAGCTGTTATGATGTTGCCTAGTTACGCTGGCAAGTTGCAACTGGAACCAGCAACGGATTGGACAAGCGAGAAGGGGCTGAATTGCTGTTGAACTGTGCTACTGAAGCTGTCAAAGCACTCTGTACAAACTGTCAATGTATGCAGAGCACCATATGCATAATGGTAATGTAGATCACAGACCTTTTTATCAAAATTCTATAAAGCCTCTTCAGAATTGGGCACAGTTCAGCAGGAGCAACTTGCTTGTTTTCCTCTGGGTGTTGCACACTTAAGCTGGGTTGACTGAGCAGCTCAAAAAATGCACCAACAGCAGAAATACCCTGTCCAACGAAATGCAAAGAGCTTATACTCAGTCAATGCATGACATGCAGAACACAGAAGTGAACCAATAATGCCAAATGACTATCAAAATTACTAGTACGGAGTATCCAGAAGGTTTTTATACGTTTTCTAGCTTTAACTTTTCGATATAATTCAAAAACGCTTAGCAGTCAGAGAAACTTCTGGTAGAAAAGAACATTGCTATGAGATAACCTGAATCATTCCCTTCCCCTTGATACTGTCACCCATATCGAGCCTGAGTTCTCCCTTCACTAGCATTTGCCCGTACCATGCATTGCGACCTTTTAGAAGAGTCACATAAGTATCAGCCAGCAGCGGACCAGCAAGTTTCTCTGGCTGCTCTGTCAGCAGATGAGTAATAAATATCATCTCTGATGTACAGTGAGCAAAATACACGGATTTGCTTGTAGCGCTCTCGTTTGTTAAAGCTGCCACCATTCCTGAAACAGAGAACAAAAGCTTATGATTAAGCTGGAAAAATAGCATATATCAGCAAATACATTTCAGAGAGAGCGAATAACTTAAAACGCCAGAAAAGCAAATAACCAAATATCAATGGGTATCCTGGCAAAGTAGCGAAACAAGTGTTGAACTATCATGGAGTTTCTCATTTAAAATGCTCTCTATGTATAGAATCAAAGGACATGTAGTTTTTGTCTACAAACTGAAAGGATAACTATTTATAGGTTTAGAAAACAATCTTGCAACCTCTGATTTCAATGTAGTCTGCACATACACTACTGAGCAACAGATGATGTTGAGCATTGAACAGTTCAAGTAAACTCTCGTATTATCTATGCCTTCTTGAGGCCAGGGCTTTCCCCTTTATAGAAAAAACATATGCCTTCTTGAATAGTTAATTTTCATCAGATAGAACCAAAAAAACCAAGATCAACAAGTACAATGGTAAAACCATTAATGTCCTTGTTTCAGTAAGCTAAATTTAGGGTTGACTAGCTAGTTGATATATAATATCAGAAGAAAAAATACACTTACCAGCGCCAATAGCATAGACGTTCTTCAGGCCACCCATCACCTCATGGGTGACAAGGTCACTGTTATCCCAGACAATGAAATGTGGTTGCCTCAAAAACTTAGCGAGAGGTTTCCTCCACTTGTTGGATCCACAGATTCGAGCATTTGCATATTCTTTGTTATAAATTTCCGAGGCAATGTTTGGACCTCCAAGATAGAGTATATTCTCAGTTGGAACTCCAGCTGCAATTTATTTGGTATTTAATTTAGATAAATAAGGCAAGGAATGAACTCAGACAAGAGGTTAATCCTATGAGCCAGTGGGTACATGTCAACATCAAAAAAGTTACAAACATGTGTCGGCAAATCAAATGTGTGAATCATGTCATTGCCGTGGCATACTGTGCTTTCATGCAAGCTCTTGAAATGGAAGAAACTGCATGATGTGTGATTGAGTAAAACAATCGGTTGGTGGTCTATAACTAAGAGGTCACTATGCTAACTGCCATAAATTAATTATGAGTCTGACAGGTACGTGGCAAGATCAAACGTACTTTTGATAAAATCAGAGGATATGCACCATGTCTTTGTCGTAACATATTTTGATAAAATCAGTTACCCTACCTTTTGTGGTATACCCATGCATTGAGTATTGCTCTAGACACTAAACTAACATAAGAACTACACTAAACTAACATAAGAACTACACTAAACTAACATAAGAACTCTCCACAAAATATTAGAACTACTTCTCAGTTACCCTACTTTTGTGTAAGATCAATTTGAGGTTCAAATTCATTGACACAAAGAGAGTAACAAAACTGATTAAAAACTGACAAAGGATGCATTCAAAGGAAAAGAAAGAACAGAGAACAAGATAAATGTAGTACTATTTTTTTCATGAACTTCTCTTTTGTGTATAGTGCATTTTGAATTTGAAGATGCAATTTTGCAGGGTACAAGAACACTCTACATACTGCATTATTAAAAGTGGATTTCTTTCCTTGTTCATTTACCTTTGGTTCCCAAACTGGAAGTTAATTGCATCAGTGCACAATGAAAGGTGATTGCACAACAAATGTTGCTGTCATTCTCGTATATTTACTAGCATGGCATACTTAATGTTTCATGAAAACAAACTTTAAATGCAATAGTCTGCGTGATGTTACAGCTTATAATGAAGTTGGTGCATTTCACAGTCACTATGCTAACTGCCATAATTATGCAGGTCATGAGCAATAAAGAAGTACTAAATATGTATTACATTCTCTAACTATAAAGTATAAACTGACACTAACCAGAAAAAAAGACTACTACAGAATCTCATATACTTAAATATTTCCATGAACTGCAGACAAAAGTCTTAAGCTTGGTTTTCCTTTGGCCAGAAGTATTTTTATTACTCCCTCCGACCCATATTAATTGACTTGGATTTATCAAATTTTGGATGAACCTATATACTAAATAGTGTCTAGATTCATCCAAATTTTGACAAATCCAAGTCAATTAATATGGGTCGGAGGGAGTAGAACGCTCTGGTTGCAACTTTATTTTTTTTTTCTCTGTCAAACAGTGCACTATGCAATTGTAGCCCTGAACTGGAGACAGAACTGTCACAAATTGCACAATGTAGTATCAAGCCTTAAGCTCGGTTTTCCTTCGGCCAAAAGTAATTTTTTAGAAAAGCTTTCGTTAAAAAGTTATCTATTTTTTCTGTTTCCAAACAGTGCATTATAGTATTATAGAATCAATGCACAAGAATAACCATTGGAAACAGTTGATGACCAAATAGCAAATCGTGTCCTAGGTTTCATATTATTCTCTAGTCAATTGAATTTCTCTACCTCGAGGATAACAAATGATTGCGCATTTCATTACAAATGAGAATATATGCAGAGGACAAGCACAGACCACAGAGCAAGATACATGCATACCTGCGGAACTGATCATCTGTGTAGGCGTGATGATACGAGGAATCGGGTCCAAGGAGGCTTCTATCCCCTTGGCGAGAGAAATGATCACCGGAACACTGATCCGCTCCTTCCAGTACTTGCTGAGCTCCTCAAACACCTCCCTTGTCTCAGTGGACGGCAGCCCATTCACCACAATATCAGCATCCCAGACAGCTTCCTGCAGGTTGGTGACCACCTTCAGCGGGCAGAGCGGCGTGTCGACCATGTTCAGACAGAATCCATCCCTCAGAATTTCATCGGCATACAAGGTCCGGTCTCCCAGCCGCGCCTCGACGTACTTCAGGTAGGCGCACCGGCGGATCAGGCGCCGCAGCACGTCCTCCCTGGAGTTGATCACGTCGAACAGATGCTCGGCCGTGGACCGGTCCACCGCCCGCCCCGCCCGGCGCCACACCCGTATCTGCACCTTCTCCCTGAAATGGCCATAGGCGTCCTGCAGGAGAGCAGCAAAGACGCTGCCCCAGGCACCGGCGCCGATGCTGACGATCTTCAGCAGGTCACCCTCGGACTTGCCAAGCAGCCGGCGCAGCTCATCCAGCCTCTCCTCGGTGCCGTTGCCACCGTTCACAGATCCATTCACGTGGACGCTCCCAACCATGACCTCTATGAACCAATCGACAGGTCCAAAAGGGTATGTGCTCTCGTCGGCAATCAGCCGAACACCTTAAGCGCGAGCCCAGGGTCCGATGCTCTCACCACCCAACACGCGCGAAGTCGCTCACCAACCACGGGCCTAACACTACAATCCTCAGAACGAATTCCGCGAGCTGGTCATCCACCACCACCTACACACTCACGGAACATGGAACGCAAAATCGAACGCGATCCAAGCACCTTGTCCCCGGCGCGAGAATAAGTAAGCAGGACGAAGCCAGCCGGCCGCCTTTACACCTCCACCCACCTCCAGCTCGAGGACCCCGGGGGCGGAGCTGGCCGGGGCAGCCGGCGCGCGGTGAGGTGGCGGGATGGATAACTGCTGATGAGGTGGAGGTGGGGCGTGGGCGGTGCCGTGGTGGATCGGACGGAGCGGCCCGGGGGCCTTGGCTCGCGTTAAGTTGATTGGGGAGGTGGGTGGCGGCATTGATGGGGGAGATGGGTCCGCCGCCCACCGAGCAGTGGCCGCCATTAATGAGTGGGGGAGGAGGGGGGCAAGATGTTGCTGAGTTGCCGCTGCTGCTTCCCGAGCTGCTCGTGCTCGCTCTGGCTTTTCCCGGGGAGACGAAGACGACTGAATGATGACTGGGTATGCCATTTTCTCGACGCGGTAAACGCTTTTTCTGGAGCAAGTTTTAAATAAAACGAACGCAAACACTGGTTCAGACCTCCTCCCTTTCATATTAATCACGGTATAAGACTAAGTGAAAGTCAAATTTTGTAAAATTTTGAACGATCATCATATAGTAAAACATATTAATATATATAAAATTAAATAATTATTGTTAGAACCTAATGCAATACTTCATTATAAGCAAATTAACAAGAACCTAATGCAATAATATTGCATATTATATATATTTGAATACTTTATATATTAACAAGAACCTAATGCAATAATACTGCATATTACATATATTTGAATATTTTATATATTAATAATTGCTATGTATTTGGTCAAACATTAAAAAGATTGACTCTACCTCTAATATGCAAAGTAATATGGAACTGAAGGAGTATTTATTGACTTTCGGAAGTCCGGTAAATTCTACTCCCTCCGTTTCAAAATATAAGATGTTTTGGCTGTATGAATTAAATATATCTAGACTTGTTTTAGGAGTATGTAGGTTCACTAAGATTTGGAGTGAACCTACGCACTAAAAAAAGTTTAAATACATTTACTTCAAAAACTAAAACATCTTATATTTTGAAACGGAGGGAGTATTAGTTTACAAAAATGGTGAAAAATAACGGAACAAGTTTGTTACCAATCAAGCAGGATTCAAAAGCATGGTGCCACTAGGCTTACCGCGATTTCAACATGCAACTAGAAGAACTAAGGACGGTTCATATCATTTGGCTAGTGATCTTCCACAGCTGCGAGTTCACCTCCCTCGACGTTGAAAATCTACTTTGGCACGTGATGCAATTGCACTGAGCGGAGACGCAGATGGAGAAAACTCTAGCTAAACTAACACTAGATAGTGATAAATAACCAATCAGAAGAAAGGAATCTCCAAGAGTTTGGCCCCGTGCAGCAACAACAACTACGGCAGTTCTGCAATTCACTAGAGGAAAAAGGGCTATCCATTCGCGACCTCTCGGAGCATTAGTCCCGGTTGCACCACCAACCGGGACTAATGCTGGCACGCGTCCCGGTTGGAGCGGGCACGGGGCCAGGGGCATGCGTCCCGGTTGGTAAGGGGGCATGCGTCCCGGTTAGAGCCACCAACCGGGACTAAAGGTTTGGCCACAGCCACGTGGCGTGGCACGCACCTTTAGTCCCGGTTGCTGGCTCCAACCGGGACTAAAGACCCCTGCCCTCTATAAATGCAACGCCCCAGCCCCCTTTGCCTCCACTCTGTTTTTTCGAATGGTGGAAGGTGTGAGGGGGTGTGTGCTAGTTTTTTCTCATGCATGCATTGAAGGTGTTTAATGAAATATTTGAGTGAATAATTCCGTTGAATTTCTCATAGAACAAAAATATAGAAGGTGTCCGAGACGCACTTGAGCTTTCTCCTCTTTATTTTCCTCGATCGAGGTTAGCAATCTTATCTTTTCTAGGTCATTGATACAATTCATGTGTCGGTGTGAATTGGTTATTTTACTATTTATGATGTCCTGTTTTTTGATAAACTTACTTATATGATGCAGATGAACGGTCGGGAATGGATGTACGGTGACCGGCGCGTAGCCGGGTATATCAAAGGCGTGGATAAATTTATCGATGTGGCTACGGCAAACAAAGAGAATGGATTTATATGTTGTCCATGTGTTCAATGTCGGAACAACAAGGAGTACTCTTCCTCGAAAATCATTCGCGGCCACCTGATTATGAAAGGTTTCATGCCCAACTATAATTGCTGGACCAAGCACGGGGAAAGAGGGGTTATGATGGAAGATGGTGAAGAAGAAGATGATGATAACAACTATCATCATATGTTTCCTGAATACAGTGATACTGCAATGGAAGACAATGGAGAGGAAAGAGGTGAAGAACGGGCATCAGATGAGCCGGCTGATGAACTTGGTAGGGTCATTTCTGATGCAAAGCGAGACTGTGAAACAGAAAATGAGAAGTTGAAGTTAGAGGACATGTTAGAAGATCACAAGAAATTGTTGTACCCAAATTGTAAAGATGGCAGCACAAAGCTCGGTACCACACTGGAATTGTTGCGATGGAAGGCAGAGTGTGGTCTAACTGACTCCTTATTTGAAAAGATGCTGAAAATAATGAAGCCGAAGTTTCCAAAACATAACGAACTTCCCGAGAGTACCTACGAAGCAAAGAAGACTCTCTGTCCTCTAGGATTAGATGTGCAAAAGATACATGCATGCATTAATGACTGCATCCTCTACCGCGGTAAGGAGTATGAGAATTTAGATAAATGCCCGGTATGCAACGCGTTGCGGTATAAGATCAGACGAGATGACCCTGGTGATGTTGAGGGAGAGCCCCTCCGGAAGAGGGTTCCTGCTAAGGTTATGTGGTATGCTCCTATAATACCAAGGTTGAAACGCATGTTCAGAAACAAAGAGCATGCCAGGTTGTTGCGATGGCACAAAGAAGACCGTAAGAAAGACGGGAAGTTGAGACACCCTGCTGATGGGTCACAGTGGAGAAAAATCAAGAGAGACTTCCCAGACTTTGCAGGTGACGCAAGGAACTTATGGTTGGTCTAAGTACGGATGGCATGAATCCTTTTGGGGAGCAGAGCTGCAGTCACAGCACCTGGCCCGTGACTCTATGTATCTACAACCTGCCTCCTTGGTTGTGCATGAAGCGTAAGTTCATTATGATGCCAGTGCTCATCCAAGGCCCGAAGCAACCGGGCAACGACATTGATGTGTACCTTAGGCCATTAGTTGAAGAACTCTTACAGTTGTGGGGCAAACCAGGTGTACGTGCGTGGGATGAGAACAAACAGGAGCCATTTAATCTACGAGGGTTGTTATTCGTAACCATCAATGATTGGCCTGCTCTTAGTAACCTTTCAGGACAGACAAACAAAGGATATAAGGCATGCACCCACTGTTTAGATAAGACCGAAGGTACATATTTGCATAAATGCAAGAAGGTTGTGTACCTGGCGAATCGACGATTTCTTCCGACCAATCATCCCGTAAGAAAGAAAGGCAAGCATTTCAAAGGTGAGGCAGATCACCGGAAGAAGCCTGAACTCCCTGCTGGTGATGATGTATTTGGTATGGTCAAGGACATAGAAGTAATCTTTGGAAAGGGTCCCGGCGGTCAATCAGTTCCGAACGACGTCGCTACAGGACACGCACCCATGTGGAAGAAGAAATCTATATTTTGGGAGCTGCCATATTGGAAAGTCCTGCGTGTCCGCTCTTCAATCGACGTGATGCACGTGATGAAGAATCTCTGCGTGAACCTGCTAGGATTCCTAGGCGTGTATGGGAAGACAAAAGATACACCTGAAGCACGGGAGGACCAACAAATTATGAAAGACCCAAAGAACATGCATACAGATAACAAGACAGATAAAGGGCGTCACTTAAGTCGTGCCAGCTATGCTCTTACCAAAGCAGAGAAGGAAATCTTTTTTGAAGTCCTTTACAGTATCAAGGTGTCGTCGGGCTTCTCATCTAATATAAAGGGGATAATAAATATGGCAGAGAAAAAGTTCCAAAATCTGAAGTCTCATGAATGTCACGTGATTATGACGCAGTTGCTTCCGATTGCATTGAGGGGGCTTCTACCGGAAAATGTTCGAGTACCCATTGTGAAGCTGTGTGCATTCCTCAATGCAATATCTCAGAAGGTAATCAATCCAGATATTCTGCCAAGGTTACTGAAGGATGTGGTACAATGTCTTGTTAGTTTTGAATTGGTGTTCCCACCATCATTCTTCAATATTATGACGCATCTCCTGGTTCATCTAGTGGAAGAGATTGCCATTCTCGGTCCGGTATTTCTGCACAATATGTTCCCCTTTGAGAGGTTCATGGGAGTCTTAAAGAAATATGTTCATAACCGTGCTAGACCAGAAGGAAGCATCTCCAAGGGATATGGAACAGAGGAGGTCATTGAGTTTTGTGTTGACTTTATTCCTGACCTTAAGCCGATTGGTGTTTCTGACTCGCGGCATGAGGGAAGACTAAGTGGAAAAGGCACGCTGGGAAAGAAAGCAATGATATGTAGGGACGGGGATTCTTTCACTAAAGCACACTACACAGTTCTACATAATTCCACCTTGGCAGCTCCGTATATCGAGGAACACAAGAATATTGTACGCTCAAAAAACCCGGGGAAGCCTGAATCATGGATTACAGATGAACACATGAAGTCTTTCGGTGGTTGGATGCGGACACATCTCTTGAATGACACCACTGTTGGAGATCAGCTATACTTGTTGGCCGCGTCACCATCTTCTACTGTATTGAATTTCCAAGGGTACGAAATAAATGGGAATACATTCTACACGATCGCCCAAGATAAAAAGAGCACCAACCAAAATAGTGGTGTCCGCTTTGATGCAATAGACGAGAATGGACAAAAGGACACATATTATGGTTACATAGAGGAGATATGGGAACTAGACTATGGAGTCTCTTTTAAGGTCCCTTTGTTTCGCTGCAAATGGGTCAACCTGAATGGGGAAGGGGTAAAGATAGACCAGTTGTACGGAATGACAACAGTGGATCTCAACAATCTTGGTTATAGAGATGAACCATTCGTCCTAGCCAATGATGTGTCTCAGGTTTTCTATGTGAAGGACATGTCCTCCAGACCGAAAAAAAGAAAAAATATGCAAACGAATACATCATATGATGAGCCAAAGCGTCACATAGTTCTTTCAGGGAAAAGAAACATCGTGGGAATCGAGGACAAGACAGACATGTCAGAAGATTATAATAAGTTTGATGAAATTCCGCCCTTCACAGTGAAAACTGACCCAAGCATTCCGTTAAGTAAAGAAGATGCTCCATGGTTACGTCTGAAGCGGTCATAAGGAATGACATATGCCAAGAAGTTCATGCTCATATTATGTAACTCTAGTTCATGTCTTTCGCGGTTTGTGGCTTAACCGAAGGATATCTTTCGCGGTTTGTGGCCTTTAGTCCCGGTTTTTGTTGGAATTATGCCCTAGAGGCAATAATAAAGATGTTATTATTATAATTCTTGTTCATGATAAAGTTTATATTCCATGCTAGAATTGTATTAAGCGGAAACATTAATACTTGTGTGGTTTGTGAACAACACCGTGTCCCTGGTACGCCTCTAAGGACTAGCTCATTGATCAATGATGGTTAAGGTTTCCTAACCATAGACATGAGTTGTCAATTGATAATGAGATCATTTCATTGGAGAATGATATGATGGACAGACCCAAACTAAGCAAAGCAATTAGATCGTGTCATCGTGTTCGTCTTTGCGAAGCTTTTCTTATGTCAAATATTGTATTCCTTAGACCATGAGATAATACAACTCCCTGGTATCGGAAGAAATCTTTGAGGTCATCAAACGTCATCCTATGAGAGGGTGATCATAAAGGTGTCTCTCAGGTGATCGGAAAGTATCTGTTGGGTTGTATGTATCGAGATGGAATTTGTCCCTCCCAAGTCGGAGAGATATACTTCGGGCCCACTCGGTAATCGATATCAACACCGCTTGCAAGCATGTGGTTAAGGAGTTAATCACAAAGTGATATCGGATTACGGAACGAGTAAAGTACTTGTTGTGAACGAGATTGAACTAGGTATGACGGTACCGACGATCGAATCTCGGGCAAGTAAAATATCGCGAGACGAAGGGAATATATATATGGGATTGATTGAATCCTGGCATCGTGGTTCATCCGATATGATCATCGATGAATGTGTGGGATTCAATATGGGTGCCCAGACCCCGCTGTTGATTATTGATAGAAGATCATGTCTGCATATTCTCGAACCCGCAGGGTCACACACTTAACGTGTCTTGACGCTAGGATAGATTGGATAATTGGTTTATGAATTTTTGTTCGGAGTCTCGGATGGGATCTGGGATATCACGAGAGGTTCTGGAATGGTCCGGAGAATAAGATTCATATAAGGCAGTGCAGTTTTTGGAGTTCGGAATTGTTCCGGGTTAATCGGTATTGTACCGGAAGCTTCTAGAACCTTCCAGAAGGGGACCAACGTGGCCCCACCTTCCGGGAGGGGGCATGGGCCTATGAGGGAGTGTCCTGGCCGCATTGGGCCAGGGGCACAAGGCCCCATAGGGCCCAGCCGATCCTAGAGAGTTTAAATCGTTTAAACTAGAGATAGGGTTTCTAGAAGAGGGGAGAGTCCATGCCCCCCACTCCTTATCCTTTGGGCTTGGGGGAGGGGCTAGGGCTGCGCCCCCCCTCTATATAAAGAGGGGTGGGGGCGCACCAACCCCCCACACCTCTCCTCCAAACCCTAGCCGCCTTGCTAGCTTTCCTCTCTCCCTCCCGACTGTTTGTAGGCGAAGCCCTGCTGCAGAAATTCTCCACCATATACACCACGCCGTCGTGTTGTAGATCCAATCTATCTCTCCACCATACTTGCTGGTCTAAGGAAGGAGGAGACGTCGAGGTGCTGCACGTGTGCATCTCACGGAGGCACCGCCACTTGTGGTGCTAGATCGGATCGGATCGCGAGGAGGAGAAGCGAGTACGACTACATCACCCACGTTCCGACGAACGTTCCGCTGTGCGAATCTTCAAGGGTATGAAGATCTAATCCAATCTCTCTCGTTGTTTGCATCTCCTAGATTAGATCTTGGCTTTCCCTCTGTTCGCTCCGTAGAAAATTTTGATTTACTATGCCGAAACCCTTCAGTGGTATCAGAGCTAGATCTAAGCGTAGATGTGTTTCACGAGTAGAACGCAACATGGTTGTTGCGGGCGTTGATGTTTGCTGTTGCAAGCCTCTTGTTTGTGTTCTTCTTATGACGCGGGATAGTGAGATTGAAGCGGTCCAGGCCAACCTTACGCGACATCGTTCGCGAGACCGGCTCCGCACTTGACGTGTGGCTTGTTCCACACATGCGGCTAGTGGATGTCAGTTTCTCTCACTATAGTTGTCATGGGATTAACACCGGAGTTTGGCAACCATAATATCACCGTTGTGGCTTTCCGTAGGTAAGAATCGTTCTTAGCATCTACTCCCATAAGCCACGTAAAACATGCAACAACAAAGTAGAGGCGTCTAACTTGTTTTTGCAGGGAGTGTTTTCTGTGATATGGTATGGCCCAAGATGTGATGTGTATATTGTATGCGATGATCATGTTTTGTAATGTTTCACGACTTGCATGTTGATGAGTACACAACCGGCAGGAGCCATATGGTTGTCTTTATAATTGTGTATGACCTGCGAGTCAACTTCTTATACGCCATGTAATAGCTTCACTTTATCGCTAAGTAGTTAGCAATAGTTGTAGTTGCTATTCGTGGTGGAGGCAATCATGGTGGAGTGATGGAGATCATGCCGGAACGCACAAGATGGAGATCATTGCGCGAAGATTGGCTATACCATGTCACATAAAGTTATATGCATGTGATGTTTATCCCTTTATGTATCTTATTATGCTTAGATCACGACGGTAGCATTATAAGATGATTCCTCACTTAAAGATCAAGATAAAAACTGTGTTCTCCCCAAGTATGCACCGTTGCGAAAGTTCGTCGTGTCCAAGCATCACGTGATGATCGGGTGCTATAGACTCTACGCTCACATACAACGGGTGCAAGCCAGTTTTGCACACGCGGAAATACTTGGGTCTAGCTTGACGAGCCTAGCATGTACAGACATGGCCTCGGAACACAAGAACCGAAAGGTTAAGCATGAGTCATATGAATGATATGATCGACACTTTGTTGTCCACCATTGAAACCACATCTCTTCTCGTGATGATCGGATTAGGTGTGGTGAATTTGGATCGTGTTCACTAAACAACTTGAGGGATGTTGAATTTAGTGGGAGTTCATCTAGTAATTTGATTAAGTTGAACTATTTATCATGAACATAGTCTAAATTGTACTTGCCAATACTGTAGATCACATGGCCAAGTCCAACTTCAACTTCAACGTTTTTGCTGAGAAGGAAAAGCTTAGAAACAATGGGTCTAACTTCACCAATTGGTTCCGCAATCTAAGAATCATTCTGTCTGGCGGACAAACGGACTATGTCCTTGGGAAAGCGTTAGGTGACCCCCCTGCTGCAACTGCGCCGGCTGATGAGAAAGCTGTCTATCAGTCGCGTAAAGATGATTATGGTGTGATTAAGAGCACCATGTTGTTTGCTATGGAACCGGAACTTCAAAATCATTTTGAAACCTATCCCGGGCCCTTTGAGATTCTCGAGGAGCTGAAAACCATGTTTCAGACTCAAGCCCGTTCTGAGAGATATGAGATCTCTGAGAAGTTCTTTAACTGCAAGATGGAGGAAGGGAGTTCCGTTAGTGAGCACGCCATAAAGATGTCAGGCTACACTCAACGCCTAGAGTAACTGGAATGCACGATTCCAGAGGAGCTCAAGATTGACAGGGTTCTGCAATCACTCCCTCCTAGCTACAAAAGTTTTGTAGTGACTCATAATCAGATTGGTTCCACTGATACGATCACCGAGCTCTTCGCAAAGCTGAAGGCTGCGGAGGTGGACATCAAGAAGGATAATCATGTGTTGATGGTCAACAAGCCCTCCTTTAAGAAAGGTAAGGGAGCAAAGAAGCCCTTCAAGAAGGGCGGCGGCAAGCGCGCCCCTGCTGAGAAGAAGCTCAGGTCTGGTCCCAAGCCGGACACTAAGTGCTTCTATTGCAAGGACAAGGGTCACTGGAAGCGCAACTGTCCGAAGTACTTAGCGGACAAGAAGGCTGGCACCATCAAAGGTATATTTGATATACATGTTATTGATGTTTTCCTTACTAGCCCTCGTTGTAGTGCCTGGGTATTTGATACCGGTTCAGTTGCTAATATTTGTAACTTGAAACAGGAGCTACGGAATAGACGGCGGCTTGCGAGGGATGAGGTGACGATGTGCGTTGGCAACGGATCAAGAGTTGATGTGATGGCCGTCGGCACGCTCTCCTTAGTTTTACCTTCGGGATTAGTTTTAAACCTTAATAAGTGTTATTATGTGCCTGCGTTGAGCATGGACATTATTTCTGGATCGTGTTTATTGCAAGACGGTTATTCATTTAAATCGGAGAATAATGGTTGTTCTATTTATATGAGTAACATCTTTTATGGTCATGCACCTCTTGTAAATGGTTTATTTCTTCTAAATCTCGAAAGGGATGAAACACACATCCATAACATTGAGGCTAAGAGATGCAAAGTAGATAGTGATAATACTACTTATTTGTGGCACTGTCGTCTAGGTCATATTGGAGTAAAGCGCATGAAGAAACTCCATTCTGATGGACTTTTGGAGTCTCTTGATTTTGAATCATTTGACACATGCGAACCATGCCTCATGGGCAAGATGATCAAAACACCGTTCTCCGGTATGATGGAGCGAGCAACGGACTTGTTGGAAATCATACATATCGATGTATGCGGACCGATGAGTATTTCGACGCGCGGTGGATATCGCTATTTTCTCACTTTTACCGATGACTTAAGTAGATATGGGTATATCTATTTAATGAAACATAAATCTGAAACATTTGAAAAGTTCAAGGAATTTCAGAATGAAGTGGAGAACCATCGTAACAGAAAGATTAAGTTTCTACGATCCGATCGTGGAGGTGAATATTTGAGTTATGATTTTCTCACGCATCTTAAAGCAAGCGGAATCGTTTCGCAACTCACGCCACCCGGAACACCACAGCGAATGGTGTGTCTGAACGCCGGAATCGAACCCTATTAGATATGGTCCGATCAATGATGTCTCTTACTGATTTGCCGTTATCATTTTGGGGTTATGCATTAGAAACCGCTGCATTCACTTTAAATAGGGCTCCATCTAAGTCCGTTGAGACGACACCATATGAACTGTGGTTTGGTGCTAAACCTAAGTTGTCGTTTCTTAAAGTTTGGGGATGCGAAGCTTACGTCAAGAAGTTGATGCCGGACAAGCTCGAACCCAAAGCGAAGAAATGCGTCTTCATAGGATACCCTAAGGAAACTATTGGGTATACCTTCTATCACAGAACCGAAGGCAAAGTGTTTGTTGCAAAGAACGGTTCCTTTCTTGAGAAGGAGTTTCTCTCGAAAGAAGTGAGTGGGAGGAAAGTAGAGCTAGACGAGGTTATTGAACCTTCTCTTGAATTGGAGAGTAGCGCAGCACCTGAAATTGTTCTAGTGCCGCCTGCACCAACAATAGAGGAAGCTAATGACAAGGATCATGAAGCTTCGGACGATGCTGCTGCTGAACGTCGCAGGTCGACAAGGTCACGTGCCCCTCCTGAGTGGTACGGCAACCCTGTCTTGACTGTCTTGCTAGTAGAAGACAGTGAACCTACGAACTATGAGGAAGCGATGATGAGCCCAGACTCTGAGAAATGGCTAGAAGCCATGAAATCCGAATTGGGATCCATGAGCGAAAACCAAGTATGGACTTTGGTGGACCCTCCTAGCGACCGAAAGGCCGTTGAGTGCAAATGGATTTTCAAGAAGAAAACGGACGTGGATGGTAATGTTACCGTCTATAAAGCACGGCTTGTCGCGAAAGGTTTTCGACAAGTTCAAGGTGTTGACTACGATGAGACTTTCTCTCCCGTAGCGATGTTTAAGTCCATTCGGATTTTATTAGCAATTGCTGCGTTTCATGATTATGAAATATGGCAGATGTATGTCAAGACTGCTTTCCTCAATGGCAACATTGATGAAGAGTTGTATATGATGCAACCCAAAGGTTTTGTCGATCCTAAGGATGCTAGTAAAGTATGCAAACTTCAGCGTTCCATTTATGGACTGAAGCAAGCATCTCGGAGTTGGAACCTTCGTTTTGATCAAGTGATCAAGAGCTTTGGATTTGTTCCAAATTGCTACGAAGCTTGCATCTACAAGAAAGTGAGAGGGAGCTCGGTGACGTTTCTGGTACTATATGTGGATGACATATTGATTATCGGAAATGACATCAACATGCTTAACGATGTGAAGAGTTATTTGAACAAGTGTTTTTCAATGAAAGACCTAGGTGAAGCTGCTTATATATTGGGCATCAAAATCTATAGAGATAGACAAAGACGCCTGATAGCTTTAAGCCAGAGTACATACCTAGACAAAGTTCTGAAAAGGTTCAGAATGGATAAGGCAAAGAAAGGTTCAGTGCCTATGTTGTCAGGTAAGATATTGAGCAAGGCTCAGTGTCCAGCTACGGTAAATGATAGGGAAGCTATGAGCAAAGTGCCTTATGCCTCGGCCATAGGTTCCATCATGTATGCTATGCTGTGTACTAGACCGGATGTGTCCAATGCTCTTAGTTTGACGAGCAGATATCAAAGTGATCCAGGAGTGGAACACTGGACAGCCGTGAAGAACATCCTAAAGTACCTAAATAGAACTAAAGAAATGTTTTTAGTCTATGGGGGTGATGAACAGCTCGTCGTAAAAGGTTACGTCGACGCTAGTTTTGACACCGACAAGGATGATTCCAAATCTCAGACAGGATACGTTTATATTTTGAATGGAGGAGCTGTGAGCTGGAGAAGCTGCAAGCACAGCGTGATCGCGGGATCTACAGTGGAAGCGGAATACATGGCTGCTGCAGAAGCGTCAAGTGAAGGAGTTTGGATCAGAAACTTCATCACTGAGCTTGGCGTGGTTCCAAGTGCATTGGACCCACTGGAGATATTGTGTGACAACACTGGCGCCATAGCACTCGCTAAGGAACCAAGATATCATCCAAAGACCAAGCATATCAACCGCAAGTTTCATATAATCCGAGATTATATAGCAGATGGAGATCTGAAGATTAGCAAAGTACATACAGATCTGAATGTCGCAGATCCATTGACTAAACCTCTTCCACGTGTAAAACATGATCAGCACCTCAGTGCCATGGGTGTGAGATTGCTGCCAGATGTAAACTAGATTATTGACTCTAGTGCAAGTGGGAGACTGTTGGAATTATGCCCTAGAGGCAATAATAAAGATGTTATTATTATAATTCTTGTTCATGATAAAGTTTATATTCCATGCTAGAATTGTATTAAGCGGAAACATTAATACTTGTGTGGTTTGTGAACAACACCGTGTCCCTGGTACGCCTCTAAGGACTAGCTCATTGATCAATGATGGTTAAGGTTTCCTAACCATAGACATGAGTTGTCAATTGATAATGAGATCATTTCATTGGAGAATGATATGATGGACAGACCCAAACTAAGCAAAGCAATTAGATCGTGTCATCGTGTTCGTCTTTGCGAAGCTTTTCTTATGTCAAATATTGTATTCCTTAGACCATGAGATAATACAACTCCCTGGTATCGGAAGAAAGCTTTGAGGTCATCAAACGTCATCCTATGAGAGGGTGATCATAAAGGTGTCTCTCAGGTGATCGGAAAGTATCTGTTGGGTTGTATGTATCGAGATGGAATTTGTCCCTCCCAAGTCGGAGAGATATACTTCGGGCCCACTCGGTAATCGATATCAACACCGCTTGCAAGCATGTGGTTAAGGAGTTAATCACAAAGTGATATTGGATTACGGAACGAGTAAAGTACTTGCTGTGAACGAGATTGAACTAGGTATGACGGTACCGACGATCGAATCTCGGGCAAGTAAAATATCGCGAGACGAAGGGAATATATATATGGGATTGATTGAATCCTGGCATCGTGGTTCATCCGATATGATTATCGATGAATGTGTGGGAGTCAATATGGGTGCCCAGACCCCGCTGTTGATTATTGATAGAAGATCATGTCTGCATATTCTCAAACCCGCAGGGTCACACACTTAACGTGTCTTGACGCTAGGATAGATTGGATAATTGGTTTATGAATTTTTGTTCGGAGTCTCGGATGGGATCCGGGATATCACGAGAGGTTCCGGAATGGTCCGGAGAATAAGATTCATATAAGGCAGTGCAGTTTTTGGAGTTCGGAATTGTTCCGGGTTAATCGGTATTGTACCGGAAGCTTCTAGAACCTTCCGGAAGGGGACCAATGTGGCCCCACCTTCCGGGAGGGGGAATGGGCCTATGAGGGAGTGTCCTGGCCGCATTGGGCCAGGGGCACAAGGCCCCATAGGGCCCAGCCGATCCTAGAGAGTTTAAATCGTTTAAACTAGAGATAGGGTTTCTAGAAGAGGGGAGAGTCCATGCCCCCCACTCCTTATCCTTTGGGCTTGGGGGAGGGGCTAGGGCTGCGCCCCCCCTCTATATAAAGAGGGGTGGGGGCGCACCAAGCCCCCACACCTCTCCTCCAAACCCTAGCCGCCTTGCTAGCTTTCCTCTCTCCCTCCCGACTGTTTGTAGGCGAAGCCCTGCTGCAGAAATTCTCCACCATATACACCACGCCGTCGTGTTGTAGATCCAATCTATCTCTCCACCATACTTGCTGGTCCGAGGAAGGAGGAGACGTCGAGGTGCTGCACGTGTGCATCTCACGGAGGCATCGCCACTTGTGGTGCTAGATCGGATCGGATCGCGAGGAGGAGAAGCGAGTACGACTACATCACCCACGTTCCGACGAACGTTCCGCTGTGCGAATCTTCAAGGGTATGAAGATCTAATCCAATCTCTCTCGTTGTTTTCATCTCCTAGATTAGATCTTGGCTTTCCCTCTGTTCGCTCCGTAGAAAATTTTGATTTACTATGCCGCGAAACCCTTCAGTTTTGTAGTCTCAGTTTTTAATATTAATAAATGTCTTGAGTGTTAGTCCCGTTTTGTGGCTGGACCGGGAGTGCCTCTATGACCAGTTTCTTGGAGATGACAGAGGACTGGGCTCCGTCGGCATCTCCCTGAAACTGGTCGTAGTGGTGTCCCTGCTCTCGAAAACCATCTTGCAGCTTGTAACTTCACTAACTAGATCAATACGCCTCGGAGCTAACTAATTTCACATATTAGGGAGTGCCTCTATGACCAGTTTCTAGGAGATGCCGGAGGACTGGGCTCCGTCGGCATCTCCCTGAAACTGGCCGCAGTGGTGTCCCTGCTCTCGAAAACCATCTTGCAGCTTGTAACTTCACTAAGTAGATCAATACGCCTCGGAGCTAACTAATTTCACATATTAGGGAGTGCCTCTATGACCAGTTTCTCGGAGATGCCGGCGGACTGGGCTCCGTCGGCATCTCCCTGAAACTGGCCGCAGTGGTGTCCCTTCTCTCGAAAACCATCTTGCAGCTTGTAACTTCACTAACTAGATCAATACGCCTCGGAGCTAACTAATTTCACATATTAGGGAGTGCCTCTATAACCAGTTTCTCGGAGATGCCGGAGGACTGGGCTCCGTCGGCATCTCCCTGAAACTGGCCGCAGTGGTGTCCCTTCTCTCGAAAACCATCTTGCAGCTTGTAACTTCACTAACTAGATCAATACGCCTCGGAGCTAACTAATTTCACATATTAGGGAGTGCCTCTATGACCAGTTTCTCGGAGATGCCGGAGGACTGGGCTCCGTCGGCATCTCCCTGAAACTGGACGTAGTGGTGTCCCTGCTCTCTAAAACCATCTTGGAGATGCCTCAAACTGGCTGGAGGACTGGACTCACAAGGATGCATATTTATAGTACAAGCAGCTCGGCATAATGTCGACACTCACGACATAATGTCGACACTCACCCCTATTATTAGTGCTGACTCATCTTTAGTCCCGGTTGGTGTCTCCAACCGGGACTAAAGGTTCATCTTTAGTCCCGGTTGGTGACACCATCCGGGACAAGGTATATTGATCATGTTTCGAAAAAACCTTCACAAAATGACCTATCATGTTCGAGGTTTCATGGCTTTCGGTCCAAATGACCGATGTTATGTGCTGAATCACGGCATAGTTTGTGATGTTGTGCCCATATTATGCATGTGTGTGGACATTGGTATGGAGAACAATGTTGCAGGAGGAAGTTTTCCTTTTTGTCGGACGGAAAAGCCCTTTTCTATTTTCCGAGCGCAAAAAACGGGTCGTTTTGTGAAGTAACCACCAAAATGCCGTTTCACAATGCTACCGTCCCATTTTCCTAAAATACTAGACCACCTTACATGGACTATCTCCCAACCGGTACATCTCAAACCTTTTCGTCCATCCCGGGTAAAAAGGACAAATGTCTGCCGAATCGGTAGGAAGTGGGTCCGGTTTGTACTACAGGTACATGATCTATCGCCCGTGATTTTTTGAAAAAATCATTTTTAGACTCGCAATATGTGGTTTCTTCAGAGATCCAATGCAAGTTCTAACGATGCTCGTCCCCTATCTTCATGCACACCGGTTCAACCATAGTTAGAAATTCAGATAATTCAAAACGGGCATAATAAATTCAAAAAAAATCCGAACAATGAAAATCCTTCGCTTGGTGTCATATTTTGTTACATAGTTGAAAGGAAAAATACCAGACTTGGTATATTGATCATGTTTCGAAAAAACCTTCACAAAATGACCTATCATGTTCGAGGTTTCATGGCTTTCGGTCCAAATGACCGATGTTATGTGCTGAATCACGGTATAGTTTGTGATGTTGTGCCCATATTATGCATGTGTGTGGACATTGGTATGGAGAACAATGTTGCAGGAGGAAGTTTTCCTTTTTGTCGCACGGAAAAGCCCTTTTCCATTTTCCGAGCGCAAAAAACGGGTCGTTTTGTGAAGTAACCACCAAAATGCCGTTTCACAATGCTACCGTCCCATTTTCCTAAAATACTAGACCACCTTACATGGACTATCTCCCAACCGGTACATCTCAAACCTTTTCGTCCATCCCGGGTAAAAAGGACAAATGTCTGCCGAATCGGTAGGAAATGGGTCCGGTTTGTACTACAGGTACATGATCTATCGCCCGTGATTTTTTGAAAAAATCATTTTTAGACTCGCAATATGTGGTTTCTTTAGAGATCCAATGCAAGTTCTAACGATGCTCGTCCCCTATCTTCATGCACACCGGTTCGACCATAGTTAGAAATTCAGATAATTCAAAACGGGCATAATAAATTTTAAAAAAATCCGAACAATGAAAATCCTTCGCTTGGTGTCATATTTTGTTACATAGTTGAAAGGAAAAATACTAGACTTGGTATATTGATCATGTTTCGAAAAAAATAGAAAATGGTTTTGGATTATTTATTCAAATCCATACACTTCTTATGTTTAAAGTTTTTCTAAATTCCAAATTAATATTCAAAAATATAAGTTAATTCATTTTAAAAGGTTACATTAATTAATTTTTAGAAATAGAAAATGGTTTTGGATTATTTATTCAAATCCATACACTTCTTATGTTTAAAGTTTTTCTAAATTCCAAATTAATATTCAAAAATATAAGTTAATTCATTTTAAAAGGTTACATTAATTATTTTTTAGAAATAGAAAATGGTTTTGGATTATTTATTCAAATCCATACACTTCTTATGTTTAAAGTTTTTGTAAATTCCAAATTGATATTAAAAAAATATAAGTTAATTCATTTTTAATTGTAAATGGTTCATATTTTAAATGGTTACATTAATTGTTTTTTAAAACAGAAAATGGTTTTGAATTATTTATTCAAATCCAAACACTTTTTATGTTTAAATTTTTTCTAAATTCCAAATTAATTATCATTTAAAAAACAATACAAATTTAAACCCCAAAATAAAAAATAAGGCGGGAACAGAGAGAAAATGCCTGAAATTTTTTGAAAACAGGGGAATATGTCCCGGTTGGAGCCACCAACCGGGACTAAAGACCCCTGCGCGCGCCCCTTGGGCTAATGAAAAAAAATTGAACTATACGTCCCGGTTGGTGGCTCCAACCGGGACGTATGACCCTTTAGTCCCGGTTGGAGCCACCAACCGGGAGAAAAGGTCCTTTGGTTATAACTGGGTGCCCCTCCTCTTCTTCTTCCCCATCTCCCCTCCTCTTCTCTTCTCGCGCACGACGCCGTCAGGCTGCCCCACCGCCGTGCATGCCCTACCGGCCGCCCCTCGCCCAGCCAAGCGTGCAGGAAGCTTCGCCTCGTCGCCCCGAGGCTTCTCCCCGAAGGAATCGGCCCCGCTCGCTCCCAATCGTCGCCAACGACCCTCGAGCCCGACGATCGCCGCGTCGATTCGTCGGCTCCCGACCTTGCCTCGCCTCCCTGACACCACCACCGCACACCTGGTGAGATGCTGGTCCTCGTGGACCCTCTCTCTCGCCCCCTCTCGCTCTGGTTCATCCTCCCCGTCGACCACCTGCCACCACCGCCGCTCACCGTCGTCATGCTCTCTCTCCGGTGACCTTTTGGAGGCGGCGCCGCTACTCTTTGGCTCGCCTCAACCTCCTCTCTCTAACGCGCGCACGCACGCGCCCTAGATCGCCCCCTAACGCCGTTCCCCATCACCGTCCTGCAAGCCACCGCCGGCGTGACGTCACCCGTGCATCAGCGCGACCCAGCCAGGGAGCCACTTTGCTTGCATGGCTTTCCTATGTGGCCTCTGGCCCACAGGTCAGCATCTCTGGCTAGCCCCAGCCCGAGTGAAAAATGCCCCCCTGAACCACTTTTGCTTGTGTGGCTGCTGAGGTGGCTCCGGGCCCCTCTGTCAGTCATTGTGGCTAGATATGCCCGCGGTGTAAAAAGTTTAACCAGCTTTTAATAATTTCAGAAATAATTATAATCTTATAAATTCAATAACTTTTAATCTACAAGTCATAAAAATATGAATAATATATCAAAATGTTCAGAAAAATGAAACCTAGCTATCTAAGCTATAATCATGCATTGTTCAACAACTTAAATTACAAGTTTAATTAGAAGAACAAATCCACCCCTCTCATGTGTTCCGGAGTTTCTCCGAGTTAGGGTTTTCACCCCTCGGAACCCCGATTAAATCGTCGAGCATTTCTTAGGGTTACATTCCAATGCAAATTAACTTGTCATATCATCATACTTGCTTGAGCATTGCATCGATGCCATGTGTTGATTGTTTCCCTTTCTTTTTGGTGTTTGGATTATTAGGTTTATTATTAGTTAGGTATTATTAGGTTTATTAATTAGTTTGGTATTATTGGTCTTCGGCCCCACTGGTCAGTGACTGTGGGTAGCCCCAGACCCGATTCACATTTTCAAGCAACTTAGGTGCATGTGGGTTCGACGATGTGCCTATCTACTACACGGTTTCCCTTTCTCTTCATTTTTATTATTGTGTATGTATATATTAGGGTTTCTCTGAATTAGGGTTTATATCTCTCAACACCGTACTTAACTTTCTCCTTTAGCCGCTTTGACTTATTCGTTTTTCCACCTATGCAAAAAATATGGACCCACACGTCAGAGACGAAGAAAAGGAAGAGTTGATCCAAGGTGTGATCCGTGGGGAAGATAATTTAGACGTATCAACGTTTCTGAACAACTCCGGTGAGGGTGATCCTCTTTTTACCGGAGTAGACAACTTGTTTGAGGTTGAAGGTGTTGCCTTCCGCGAGGGAGAAGGCGATGCCTTGTGTAATCGAGAAGACGACCGCTCCGGCGAGGTGCATGTAATATAAATCAATTCATTAATTAATCATCTGCTATCTATATAGAAATAGTAACGACGATCTTTCTTTTTTTAGCCCTCCGGATCAAAGGAATCTACTGAAAAGAGTAGACGAGGCCCAACCAAAAAGTTGCAAGACCATGAGAGGTTCAGGATCGAAGATGTCGCTGAAGACGGCAGACCGACAGCTCCCGAAGTTGTCGCAATCAAATTTGTGGCACAATGCGGAGTAATCGTTAGGGACTTAATCCCGATCACCATTAGAAATTGGAATAGGCCTGCTAATGCGGATGAAGAGGGAACATGTTTATTTGTCCCTAACCACGCCAAAGATTTACTGTGGAAGAGGCTCATGGTTAATTTCAAACTACCGAAGATAGAGCTGGATCCAAATGCGGAGGATCCAGTTGAGGACGCCTTACAACATGGGAGAGCCATGGAGGCTAAGGTCAGGGAGTGGGCTTTGAAGAAGATGGCCCAGTGTTTCACCAACTGGAAGAAAAGATTGCACCTTGACTATGTCGTGAAAAAGAAGACTCCCGATTTCAAGAATATTCAGTTTGAGAAGATAAAACCATTCTGGGATGAGTTTGTGGAATACAAGAAATCAGAAAAAGCTAAGAAAATGTCTGAAACGAATAAGCTGAATGCTGCTAAGAAGAAGTATCACCATACTATGGGGCAAGGTGGCTACAGGGTTGGCATTCCTAAGTGGGAGAAACTTGAGCAGGAACTGCGTGATAAAAATATCACCCCAGAGACAGACGATTGGGTAGAACATGCAAGGAATTGGTTTTACGGGCATTGGGGCACGTTGGACTCGGAAGGGAGGTGTATATATAACATACGACATAAAGAAGACCCCTTGCCAATCGAGAGGATCAGAAAAGCAGTAAAGGCTGTTAAAGATGGGGACTTCATTCCCGATAGAGAGAATGATGAGCTCACACTCGCCCTTGGAAATAAGGAACATGATGGACGAACACGAGGCACAATAGGCTCCCAATCATGGAGGACTGGGTTTCCCGAAGAGAGGAAGAAATATCCTGATAGAAGCCGTCAGAGGAGTAAGGACAGGGCGGCAGTTGAAGCAGAAAGTCAGAAAGAGCGAATGCGTTTAATTGAAGAACGATTAAAGCAACAACAAGATGAAATTAACACACTTAAAGAGCAAAGTACTACCGGCCCATCTCAGCAGCACACTGCATTCGATGCTACTGGCCTATCGAATAATCGAAAAAGCAGTGTGGCTTCCACCGAGGTCCCGGGTGATGACAATGGCGATGCCGATGATGCACCGACGATGGCTCCTGTTGGCTACCCAGTGGATGATATCACAGAGATGACACACTGCGAGCTACATGTCAAAGTTGTGAACATATCAATGAAGGTGGCGGTCGGCTATGCCTTACCAATTGGACCCACACCAACTTACCACTGTCGTCCAGTTCCAGAGGGCTACGCTGTTGTCGGCATGGATGAAATCATGCCCACCTTTGAGGTTTTGGATCTTCACTACCCTGCTGGTGAAGGGGATGTGACTGTGCTGGGTGACGCAAAAAACGTCACCATTCTATGGCCGAAGGATTGTATCGTGCTTCGAAATCACACGCCAAGGCCATCTTCGCCGCCGCCTCACCCGTCTCCAGCGAGGTCGTCGCCGCCGCGGCAGCCGTCTTCGTCGCCTCACCCGGCTCCGTCGCCTCACCAATCTCCGGTGCAGCCATCGCCGCGGGAGCCATCGCCGGCGCCTCAGGATAAAAAGCGTAAGCGTACCGCTACTGTGCGTCGTAAGCGATCGCCGAAACGTAAACAAGAGCCTCTTCCAAAAGTACCAACGGTTCCTCCCAAGAGAGCTTATGACTGTACTGAAGAGGAGACTGCGGCGATCGTTGATGCGGAAACGACAGCGTTTTTCGCTAAGCTGAGGCGGCCGAAAGAGCCAGAGTTCCCCAACACCAAAGAAGAAAAAGCCAAAGTGTTGAAAATGCTAAAGAATCTTCATCAACCCGAGCCAAAGCTGTCATCAGACTATGAGCGTTCTATTCTCAAGTCACATGCGGCACAAAAAGCCTCGAAGAGCAGTACTGATGCAAGCGGGAAATCTGTTGCCCAGCTCAGAGAACAAGCAAAACAGACTTGCGCCCCTCTCAAGGTGATTTCTCAAACCAATGTGGGGTCGAGCAAATATGGGGCCGAAGAGCAGTATGATCCAGAGGTAGTTGCACAATACGGAGAAGCTGCCGCTGCTCAAGGTATGAGTATTGCCCAGTACTTATCCCAGTTAGAGTTCTTCCCCTTGAGTGAAGTAGCATACAAATACTAGTACGGCAAACCTCTCGTCAAACCTGAGGAGGTAAACAATCTTCCAACAAAAATGCGAAGATTGCATAACTGGTACTTGCATGCCACAAAGGCCGGGGCTAACTGGATAGTGCTGAGGGTTACAAAAAAGCATCATGGGAAAGAAAGGGATGACATGATATCCATTGAATTTGATGAACTATTTCAATTATTCAATCAAGACGCCTTAGACAAATCGATCATCAGTGCCTATTGTCTGTAAGTACTAATTCTGTAATTAATTTAGTCTCCAGCTATATTATTTTGTTTATTGCATGTATATAATCATACTGTAATATGCAGAATGAAGATTCTCGAATGCAGCAGAGGACAAATCTATGACATTGGCTTCATTGACCCATATTGGGTTCATGAAGCTAATCTCAAAATAAGCCCCCAGGATACGGAGGATAATATAGTACACGCGTTAAGGTTTCAACAAACCAAAAGAGAAATACTATTTCCTTACAACTTCGAGTGAGTGTTATTGTCTTGTATACACTTTCTATTTCGCTTACTCGATGTTAAGTATATAATTGATTAGTTATGCATTTGCAGCTTCCACTATATTCTGTTAATCATTCAACTTGACAAAGGGCGTGTACTAGTCATGGACTCGAAACATAAACCCCTTGAGACGTGGAAGGACATGCAGATACTTCTCCAGCGGTAATTCTAATCATTATGACACTATATCGGCAACGTTCGTGAATTTTATGATATCAAGTACTTAATAACTTCTTTTATTCGTTTTCTTCGCCGGGCAGCGCTTGGAAACGGTTCACCAACAAGGCTAGGGGTGTTTGGAAAGAGGAGCTTATATTTCAACCACTAGATGTAAGCACCACTAACTATATCCGCACATCTCTTTGATTCTAGTTTTGATACAGTATTATCATGCTTGATTATTATTTTGATTGAACTATGTTCTCGTAAAGTGCCTGACGCAGGGACCAGGTAACAATCTATGTGGATACTATGTATGCGAGTTCATCCGGCAGACGTGCGATGAGAAAGGCAGAAATTTAGAGCAACTCCACGTACGTAAACAATTTCTATAGTTTTTAATTTCAAACAAATTGTGTTTAGTTTCATTCATATAGGCTGACTCCTTTTTTAAATCAGATCGAACGTCTACGGGACGGTCTTCTGCCAAAGGATCGCGTTCGAGCAATTCAGGAGGAATTGGCGGGATTCTTGGATGCAGAAGTCCTAGACCCGAAAGGGGAATACTATTCTGCTGTGTATAGACAATAGGGATTGTAAAAATAGCAACTTTGAAGGAATTAGCCGGTAGCATCGAATAGCAACTTTTGTATGTAGTGCATGAACTCGATCCGTGTATTGAATGTAATATTGTCATGATGATCTTGTGTAATATAAGGTTCCTTCATTGATAAGTGCAAAACACTAAATAAACAATAAAACAACCTAAATGAATTCTCTGCCGCGGCACAAAAAGTGACGAAAATGCTGCCGCGGCAACAAAATGTGCCAAAATGAATTCTCTGCCGCGGCAGAGAAATTGGCCAAATCTCTGCCGCGGCAGCAGGTTATTAGTCCCGGTTCGTAACACGAACCGGGACTAATACTCCACCCCCCTCGCGCTCTGATGCCGCTACGTGTGCCCCATTTGTCCCGGTTGGTGGGGCAACCGGGACTAATGGTTAGAGCTTTAGTCCCGATTGCCCCTTCCCGGTTGGGCAATCGGGACTAATGGCCCTTACCAACCGGGACGCATGGGCCCTTTTCTACCCGTGATTGTTTCCGACGTCTCATATTCCTGTTTGTCCTTGCTGACCCGTAGATGTGTAACTACCACCTACTAGAGGCAAAACGACAGTGCTAACTACACCCTCTCTTTGGTATATATGTTTGCGTGGCTACCATATATTTGATGCAATAAGCTACTGCTACCAACATATTGAAATGGAGAGGTGCGATGGAGCTATTCCATTGATACGAAGTGAACCATATTCACTCAAGTGAAGGTTGGTGTTGTATATATAAATATACGGGAGAGAACATTGTGCAGACAAATGGGGGTTGGTGGTGCAATACTCTTTACAACTTTATAGCTTTCTTGTACATTACTTGTTTTTTACAACATGCAAAATATTGGTTTAATTGGCCAGTACGCAAATGACCGAATCAATGGAACACGGTTGGTGCAAATATATAGCTATCCCATCCTCCGTGCTTATTTTTTTATTTGTCAAGATTGGCACCGCGTGTCATTGAGCATACATGTGAATAGAAGGGAATGTGGCAATGTTTGAAGAATTTGTTCTAATATGGGAAGTGTTCGGAAACTGTCTAGCTTCTATGAATCCTCAGATCTGGCTCCATGATGCCACCAGTTCCAGCTTCCTATTCGGAGCTAAAAAAAAAATGTTCGGTACAGCTTCTGTGATATCAGGTGAGTTGGTAGCCCGTCTATAGCCAATTCAGCCCGTTCGAACACTAGGCGGGCCAGCATCTTGCAGCCCATGTCGATAGAGTCCACATCTCCGCTTAGAAATACTAGCAAAAGTGCCCGTGCGTTGCACCGAAAGAGATATAATTTATTTTTTGAATGAATTATTTGTGCTACCCAAATTTACCTTAGAGTTAAGCCCCATAGCCCTGGTCTTAGTTTTCCCCTTCATCTTAATCTTTATTTTCTATTATCTTTTTATTTGATGTACTCTGTTATACTTTTAAATTCATGTTTATTTACTATTTTAGACTGTTTTTAATTTGTTTCCAAATCTAATTAGCAAAAATACCGGTGCATTGCTATGGGACGAGACACCAAAGATGTGTACAAAGATAATGAGAGAGACATTCTACTGACATAAAACACATGTTAAGCACAACCATACCTAGTGATAGTTGTTTGAAACCTTGTTTTGTTTCATGAACATAATTGACCTGCGGTGTTGCCAACTCTTAGAAGACAATGATATCATCCTTTTGATGGCTGCATTCATCTCTTTTTGATGGGGTCGGTGAATCTACTCGAATGAAAGCCTAGCAAGTCAAAATAAGCTACTGAACAATCAGATAGTATTGTGCTAAAAAAGATGTATATATCGTCTTCTATTTTTTTACCCGACTTCATCTTACACATGAGGGATAGAGGAGACATATTTAGCTATGAATAATAGCTTAGTAAAATTCTACCATTCAGCTACTATTTACATCATTCCTTCTCTAGGATTTGGAATTTTTGTGATGTCTGAGTAGTGTGGTCATAAAGCTTTTTGGTGCAGTGAATTTAATTGCAGCCGTTCTGTTGCAAGATGGACGAAAAATAACAATATACTGAAATAAATTGGGAGCTTCGATAATAGAAATAGAAGTGGAACCGTACAAACCGTACTTTGTTGTTTTTATGATCTCCACCTCCCCATTTTCTCTTCTCATCGTTCTTCAGGCATGCATCTAAATTCATTCACCAAAAACAAAGCTAGTCAACTGGAAGATCTGCAACGTATAAAAAAGGAAATTTTGATCGCGTATTTGTTCGTAAACTTGGTCTGACAAGAGTGCCAGGTCGCCGGCCGGCCGGCATGACCATATCTGAAGATCGGCCATGAGAGTGCTAAAAGATGAACACATACCATCAAGTTCAGAGTGGTCCACGTGATTCATAGTGCTGAACTTCAGAGTGCTACACGCAGCAACGAAAGAACTCGAGGAGGAGCGGCAGCAACCTGAGACTATTACTGTCTGGCGCCGGCCACGAAGAGAGCGCAATGCTGTTGGGCACGAGGGCCACGCATATCCTGGCATATCCTGGACAGGGGGAGCTCATCCGAGAGGAGCACCGTGTCGAGCGTCCCGAGCCTCTCCTTCCGTCGCACCATGGATGGATTGCACCCGCCGTAGTCGCACAATCGATGGCTTGTCCCCGTTCAGATCCATCTGATTTGCAATGCTTCCTGTGGCAAATCGGCTCATCAAGGTCAGCGTTGATCGCCATCTCGTCATGATGAAGCTAAAATTGGGCGGAGCACGCAGGAGCAGATCGGATCGGGGCAACGTGTTGTGGTGTGCAGTAGCGGCAATCCAAGGCGGCCAGGATATGCGGCAGATTAGACGGGACACGTACGTGCGGGCGGTGGCGACAGATCGATGTGTGATTGATCCGTGGAGCAGCTCTGCGGGAGGGCATGTTCCTGATTTCCTGTCAGACTCGGAGTCGCGGAGTGTGGTCGTGAGATGGTTCTGGCTTGAAACCTAATTAATCCCCTTGCCATCATGAACGTCTGATCACATTATATAGAGAGAGACACGATGCAAGGTTGCACCCAAGTCCTAGGTAGACACGGTCCACTTAACAAATCTTATTTTGATTTAACTCACCGGTGGAGACACGTACGTTGCGGAAACGGCCAGGAAGAAAAAAACGGCAGGTGGCGTTGGTGGTATGCGGAGGCTGGCTCGATGCGGGAGGAGTTCGACGTGGGTCGACATCTCTTTCTTTTTTAAGTTACCGGTGGTGCTAGGGGTAATAGGTGGTTTAGTGTGAGGGTAAAAAGGTCTAAAAAAGTGTTGGATCGGAAGAAACACTTCATGCTTTATTATTATATATAGACTAGGTTCCAGAAAAAAAAATACAAAAGCGGCTGTGCTCAACAAAGGATCTTGCCCACGACCACCAATTGCTGAAATTGGAAGAGGCGATCAATTAGAAGGAAGGAAGGAAGGAAGGAAGGGATCCTTCCCACGTGAGCAATTGAATTCTATAGTCCAGCTATATGATATGGGACTGCTACAAGGACCAGTAAGATGCACACAAATAGGAAACCGGTCAAAACAAAGAAGCTTGAATATCCTTTACCGACCACCAATTGCTGAAATTGGAAGAGGCGATTATTTAGAAGGAAGGAAGGAAGGGATCCTTCCTCCTATATCCCATTTATTGTTTGCAGACGACATTATCTTTTTCGCTTGTAGTGGTAATAAAAATATGGGCACGCTTAAAGGAGTCCTTAACAGTTACTGTGAGGCTTCCGGGCAGAGGATCAATCTACAAAAATCCTCAATATTCTTTGGTAACAAATGCCAAGATAGCATCAAAGAGGCTGTCAAAGTGTCGATGGAGGTGCACAATGAGGTACTACAAGACTCCTATCTTGGCATGCCAACGGAAATTGCACGGGCAACCACAGCCTCGTTCAAGTTCTTGTCTGTGTTGGAATTTGGTGAGTTTTGGGCTGTTGGCCCATTAGACAAATTCTGAAATTCTCTTTGGCCCACTTGTATATGGCAGCATATGGCTGTGCTAGTGGTGCTAAAGTTTAGTCCCACATTGCTAGTTGAAGGGGAGTTGAACCACCTTATATAGTAGAGTGTTGCACCACTCACTAAGGTGTGACAAGAAGAGTAGCCCTCGCGCACTCCTCCTCCGACGCCGCCCTCCCCGCCTCGTCACGACGCGCGCGCGCCGCCGGTTGCGGGAATCTCGCCGAGCCATTAACGGACGCGTTAATTACAACCGTTTCCAGTTTTTATGGACGTGGCTGTTACCGACTCGGACGTGGGATAAGCCCACGGTCCTCCTAACCTGCACTATATAAGCGTCCGGGCTAAACCTAATCGGCACCGAATCAATTCACACACACACCTATCCTTCAGATCCTTGCGCCGCCGCTTTCGTCTTCCCTATCCCAGCTTGCGGCGTGCACCGCAGATCGGGATAGTAGGCCTCCGGAATCCCGCCTCTCGTGAACCTGTATGGGTGAGGGGCGATCAGGTTTTTGGGAAGCGCTCAAGCGCGACTACTGGCAACCACAACGTCGTCCGACGACGAGTTCCCGAACGACGACTTCTTCCCGGACGTCAGCGACCTCTTCGACAACCTCAACATGGGCGACGCTGCTGCAACCGCTGCGGATGCTATTCAACCTACATCGTATGTGATCTCAATCTCTCTCTTTTGGATTATGCTACAGTTTCTGGTTCTAGCGTTTGGCGTAGATGTGATAGGTTTTTCTTGTATAGATGTAATCTGTTCATCTACTTTATTGATATGCATCATTGGTTTTACTACTGTTTGTATGATCATGCTTTATCAGTTTATTATTCGGATTAAACCATATGGATTATTGCTTATATTTTCAACAATCCAAAAACCTGATTATAGGCAACTGAATTCCACTGGTGTAGCCGCGGCTACTAGGCCGCCTCCTTTTGATGACATGCACTATAAGAGATGGCGCAAGAGAGCAGTTCTCTGGTTTGAAAACCTAAACTGCTATAGCGCCACTCTTGGCAAGCCTGAAGGAGATCTTTCTGCTGAGCAGGAAACGAACTTTAAGAAAGCCGATACCATGTTTATGGCGGCTTTGTTCAGTGTTCTTGGGGACAACATTGTTGACCCTTATATGTCATTTGATAATGGCAAGGACATGTGGGAAGCGCTCGAGGCCAAGTTTGGGGTCTCGGACGCTGGCACTGAGTTGTATGTCATGGAGCAATTCTATGACTACAGGATGGTTGATGAGCGCTCCGTCGTTGAGCAAGCTCATGAGATACAATCACTTGCCAAAGAACTTGAGCAGTTCAAACTTGGTATATTGATTATGTCTCAGAAAAACCTTCACAAAATGACCTATATCGTTCGAGGTTTCTTGGCTTTTGGGTCAAATGACCAATGTTATGGCTAGAATGAAGGCATAGTTTGTGATAATATGTCCATATTGTGCATAAGTGTGCATCATGGGATGGCGAACAATGTTTCAGGAGGAAGTTTTCCTTTTCGTCGCACCAAAAAGCCGTTTTCCATTTTCCGAGTGCAAAAAAGGACGATTTTGTGAAGCAACCACCAAATGACTAATTAAAAATGCTACCGTCAATTTTTTCAAAAATACTAGACCACCTTACATGGATAATGTCATAACAGGGGGATCTCAAACATTTCCGTCTATCCCTGGTGAAAAAGACAAATTCCTGCCGAATCGGTAGGAATTGGGTCAGATATGAACTACAGGTACATGATCGGATGCTCATGATTTTTTACAAAAATCATTTTTAGATTCATAATATGTTGTTTCATCATAGATCCACTTCAAGTTTAATGAGTCTCAGCCCCGAGCTAAAAATCTTCATGCCCCTCCTTCGATAAAGTTTAACGATGGTTTAAAACGGGCATTATAAATTCAAAAACGATCCAAACAATGCGAAACCTTCGCGTGGTGTCATATTATGTGACATAGTTAGAAGTAAAAATATCAAACTTGGTATATTGGTTATGTCTCAAAAAAACCTTCACAAATGACCTATCTCGTTTGAGGTTTCTTGCCTTTCGGGTCAAATGACCAATGTTATGGTTAGAATGAAGACATAGTTTGTGATAATAAGTCCATATTGTGCATAAGTGTGCATCATGGGATGGCGAACAATGTTTCAATAGAAAATTTTCCTTTTCGTCACACCAAAAAGCCATTTTCCATTTTCCGAGTGCAAAAAATGAATGGTTTTGTGAAGCAACCACCAAATGGCTAATTCAAAATGCTACCATCACATTTTTCAAAAATACTAGACAACCTTACATGGATAATGTCATAACAAGGGGATCTCAAACATTTTCGTCTATCCCTGGTGAAAAAGACAAATTCCTGCCGAATCTGTAGGAAGTGGGTTAGATATGAACTACAAGTACATAATCATATGCTCATAATTTTTTCCAAAATTATTTTTAGGTTCAAAATATGTTGTTTCATCATAGATCCACTTCAAGTTTAGCAAGTATCAGCCTCGACCTAAGAATTTTAAATGGGCAAATGAAATTATGATAAGAATCACGACATAGTTTGTGATAAGTTGATATTGATATCATATTTGGATTCCTCTCATTTTTCTAATCAATTTAGACATATTATTTTCCGAATTCCGATTTACAGATTTGAAGATATTAATTATTTCATATTAAATAAAAAATACAAAATAAAATAAAATTATTATATTTTTATTTGAATTCAATAATATTTTTATTTATTCATTGTTGTTTACTTAAATAATTGCTTATAATTTCAAAAAATACAACCATGTGACATGATGATATAATTGTTAATAGGATTGATATTATAGTAGTGACAACAATGTGTAAATTGTTTTGCGGAAAGAGATTCTGAAAGAACGAAAAAGTTAAGCGTGCTAGAGCTGAAGTAGTGCTAGGATGGGTGACCGACTAAGAACTTTGACTAAGACTGCAATTTAATCAATTATTAAATATAAATAGTGTTAAAAATGATCAAAGTAAGAGATTAACGAGTCAAACAATTCAAAGACAAAAAAATTAAAAAAATATATTTTTAAATGTTTTAGGCTATGCCGACGGCCAGGCCGTCGGCGTAGCTCCAGGCTGGGCAGTTATCAGGGACGACCGTTGCCTGACATGTGGGGCCCGCTGGAAGACGCTATGCCAAGAGGGAGGGGCTGTGCCGACGGCCACGGAGCTGTGCGGACGAGGACGTATGCCGAGAGGGCTACGCCGACGCCCACCGTCGGCACAGCCTGTGCCCGTCGGCGTATGAATTCTTTCCTGTAGTGAATTGACTATTATATAGGAAACGTGCTAAACTCAGTATTATTTATTTATTCTTTACTTCTAGGAGCATGATACACCTAGACAGAGAAAAAATAGCTAATAATATTTCTCATCGGGAGGATTTAGCCACCGGCTATGTTTCTTTGACGATGTAATGGAAACCAAATTAACGTGGTGGATTTTCTTGCACCTCTACAAGGTATGGCATTTTACTGTGTTTATTTTTCTTAGTTTAAACAATGTTCGTATGAATAGTATTTTTCATTACCATCCACACAATACTTGTAATTCTATCTCCTATTTTGCTAGCACACAACATAGTAGGATCTTGGCATGTAGTTGCTAACAAGTTGGTTAACAAATTATAAGCTTAGGAAATCAATTGCGTAACTGTCATAGAACACGTACATGCCGCAGTCATGCAACATGGATTTTTTATCCTTTGTTGATTTCACTAAAAATATTAAATTTCCAGCAGTCTGTAGGAAGACATCCAGCAGAATTGCACCAAATCTTCTAAGGTTGACTAGTGTGCATCAGACATTGCATATATGGAAGATTGTCAGCAATGAAAATTTTCTGTTAATGATCAGTAGTGCAAAAACTTTGAACGATGACCAAATGAAACTGAGGCGTTGCAAAGAGGGACACCATGTCATTTGAAATTTTGAAGGCCATCTGCCATTGCGAACCACTGAGCATGGTCTACTCTTCCATACAAGGTCCGAACACACTCACTTTGGCAAATCAAATCAGGTTTAAGTGTATAGAGACTAGGGTGAGCTAGGGAGTAGAGCGCGCATATGTAGCAAGACAAATTTGTAGAAAGGGCAATTACGGCTTACAATCCAGATTCTAGAACATGGTCAGAAAATTTATATATGGACAGCCAATGTGCTCACCAGTCACCAACCTTCTGTGGATTAATCATGACCCGTCTTTATAAAGGATATACTGCCTCCATGTTCTCCTTGTAGCATCTATTGCTTTCAGAGATAAACAATACAAAGGTTGGAAGAGTATATATCTAAAACAGATCCCTTTTGTATATCAGAAAAAAAAATCAGCATCACTACAAATCGATCAGCGCTACCCTGGCCCAACGAAACAACATTGTTAAAGAGAACAAGATTTCACAATTCATATTGGACTGTACTGAACTTGCCTACCAATCAATTATCTTCAGGTAAGGTACGAAATCCTACAAGTAAAAAAATGCAGAAGATAAGTAATGTATACACCCCACTACCGCGGTATACATTTCACCAAAAGAATCTTGGGAGAAAACTTGTATGTTGAAAATAAAAGAGAACTGTAAATAAATAATCTCTTGATCCACATAGAAGTGACTACTACATGTCTCATTTGCCTGTAGTGTGTAGTTTTGGAAAATTGAAAAGGAATCAAGAAAGAAGCCTACTCGGACACATCCAACATAATAGATTGTACGAGGAGCATGCACGCGCGCGCGCGCACACACACAAACACTGTACAACCGAGAGATCCATACATATAGTACTAGTGATACGAGAAAATAAACACAGCTATGCGGCCGTAGTGTGGGGAATCTGATACCTTAGGACAGGCGTCAACTAATGGAGGAACAACATAATATTCCCTGTTTTAGAGTCAATAAGAGAAGGCCACTGAGTGGAGAATAATAATCCAAATTCTGAAATATTCTAGGAATGCTGTCTGTTACAATTGCTAATAATTTTTGTTTGAAAAAACCAATCTAAATACATTGTAGGTACTCCCTTTGATCCATAATAAGTGTCGCTGAATTAGTATCAGCGACACTAATTATGAATCGGGGGAGGGGGTTTCACTGGAGCAAGCCTCAAACTAATAATATTCCAAAAGTCAGGATGGGTAAAGACTGGAATACATGTATCACTACTTTACATGGTAGAAAACACAATATTTCTTCCAAGTTCAGCTTCAACACCTTTGCACTGCTAAAGTTGTATAAAAAAAGCTAGCTAGAAGATATGTGGTCACGCTTCAACATTTGTATGCTCACCTCGAACACAATTCTACTTGCACATATCATCAAGTTCCAAGCATATATATATGTAACTCAACCATCAATGGCCGTGTTATTTATTTGGTCCGGTGGTTCAAAGCTCAGCATCAGCATCTTTGCACCGCTGAAGTTGGCCACAAATTCCCAAAATAGCTGGCATGCTACATCTCTACTATGCACATTATACTGACTGAAAGGAAATTTCCCTTGGGAGTTTCCATGAACACTCGACAGATTGAAGTGCAATTGCACCCGTGTATTATACGGCCTAGGTGACTTGAGTGACAGTGGTCTGACAGACCCTTTGTACATGAAGCATCTTAGATTTGGAGCATCAAGCTGCAGGTTTCTTTGGTCGTGGCGGTTGCCATATACAAAACCTTGTAGCAGGAGGGTGGAGACCTTGGGGAGAGATAGAGATTGTTGTGACTCGGGGCGCCAACACAAAGACACTCTATCCAGTTGCAGGGTGGTGAGCGATGGCGAGGCATCTATCATGGCCTGCAGTACCTCGCGTGAGACGTTGCATAGGTATAGTCGTAGTTCGTTGAGCCGCGGGAAGGCGACTCGTACCACCATGTCTTCCGCTGTGTGGCTGTCCATGCAGTTTGTGATGTGCAGCACACGGGAATGAAGATAATGATTGCATTGGATTAGGCTCCGGTGAATCAAGTGGCAGCAGTTCCCTGCCAGAGCCTTGAACGCCGGTAGGGTGGTGATGGCGTAACTGCACATCCCACCGTAGGAGCCTCTTCCGAAGTAAAGTTCCTCCAGGTGCCGGGCCGCCGGCGTCGAGAGCAATTGATCGAGTGGGCGACGCATGTCGCCCCCGCCCCAGTCGTCGTAGTAGAAGGTGAGTCTCTTCACATGGAAACCAGAGGAGCGATATGCAGCCATCGCAGCCTTGGCGTCGCGCCGGAAGGTACGACACGGGCACCTGACATTAGAATAGAGCGCTTCACACCGAGAAAAAGTGCGCTGGCACATGATATTAGAGTGGCGCGTGCGTGAGTCGAGGTTGATGGCGCCCGATAAGAGCCAGAGTGTGCGCCACCGCCGCGCGAGCGCGCTCGTGGACGCGGCCTCCTTTAATGGCGCGAAGGAGAGGATGTGACAGAGCAGGTCGTCGGGGAGGTCCGACAGGCCAACGGCGGCCATGGTGGGTCGTCTCAGCTGTTGGCTGTCCCGCCGCTTGTCTACCATCTCGTCCATGGAAGTGCTTCTAGCAGCCGTGAGAACGCGCATCAAGCTCGCTCGAAAATCCCGAAGGTATGAAGCTATCTGCGAATTGACTAGATAGATCACGGGAACGGGGAAACGAGATTTGGTGTAACTTACGGGGGATTATATAGTGTCCTAACATCACACGTCCACACGGGAGGAATTCAATCTTCTTGAAAGACAAATTCACTGTTTAGATTCTACTTCTACTACTAGTACTAGGGATAAAAGGCTTTCATACAAATCCCGATTTGGTGAAACAACCTTGAACCGCTCACGCGTACGTGCGCAAGGCAGACCCTTGAAAACCATAACAGAAGGCATCAAGCTATATATGGGTTTTAGTTCATCAAGAATTTTGTGTTCTTACGTACTCCCTCTGCCATCCAAATAATAACAAATCTATTTTAAGATGGAGGGAGTACGTAAGTTTAAGATCTCCCTTTTCATCCCCTTATAGGTCTGATTTATACAGGCCAAAGTTGCGTGAAATACAAGGCAACACAGACCTACTTGTTTTTCTAGCCATCAAGGGGATATGTGGTTTTCGCAAAAAAAAAAAAGGCATATGTGGTTCGCAGGAGTTAACAAATGTAGGAATAGAAAAACCATAGAATTTGGCTCTTTTTACGGTACCTTTTACTGCTGCCAGAAGTATGAGTAGTATGCCACATGGGTATTTTAGACATTTTCCTATGATGTTTTTTCTTTGCACCGTGACAGAGATGAGGCCCAGGAGCCCGTTAGGCTGTAAGTCGACCATCAGGGGAAAATTATTTCCAACACCTCAGTTCGTCTGCTCTCTAAAGCCGCCGTCCGCCGACTCTACGCACTCTGCTTGCGACAGGCCGCCAACTGCCTCCCGCGTGCCGCCTGCTCTCAGCGCTCAACGCCATAGTGCTCCTCCAACGCCCCTTGCGCATAGACGATGCACCCGCCGTGCACCTCGAACACCGCCATATCTTAGGTCCTAGAACGCCCCTTGTGTCGGTCGTCGACGCCCGACGCACCCGGTAGCTCATCCAGGGCCGGCGCTGAGGGATCGTGACCCTGGCATCGGCCAGGGGTCCACAGCCGGAGGGGGCCCAAAAATTTGTACTCAAATATATATACGTGTACTCCCTCTGTTTTAAAATATAAAATGTTTTAGTTTTATAAAGAAAACGTATCTAGACTGTTTTTAGTGTGTAGGTTCACTCAGGTTTGGTGTTAATCTACACACTAAAAGATGTCTAGATACATTTTATTCACAAATCTAAAAGATCTTATATTTTGAAATGGAGGATGCCCACGACGTGAGAAACGAGCAGGGCCCTGGAAAGACCGACGAGGTATATATAGGGATGCAGGAGTGGAACATTTGGGACAAGTGGGATATCACTTTTAGACTAATAGACTAACTCTAATTTAAGTGGGATAAGTGGGATAAGCGGAATATATCAAATCTAGCTTATCCCACTTGTCCCACTTAATTTTGAGTTAGTCTAGTACTCTAAAAGTGATATCCCACTTGTCCCAATTGTCCCATTTCTGCATCCCTATATATATATATAGATATATGATGTCCGATGATCACTAGATGTCCGGGAGTAGCTGTATGTATCGAGTTGTATATATATTATATTGACGAATGTTTTTCTCTTTTGCCTCCACATCGAGCAAAAAAACCAAGCGCGGCCCAGCAAAAAAGTTGGATGCCCATAGGAATTATGAAATTACGGCGGTCTCAGCACAGGGCGAACCATTAGAACCGAAAAAAGCAAAAAAAATGTATTTATACAGCAATATGGAGTTGTTGCTAGAGACCACGTCCCGATCATCGTTCGAGAGTGGCATAAGCCCAAAGAGGCAGAAGCAAGGAGTGATCTATATATCGATGAAAGGTATAAAGCGGAACTTTTTAATGACCTCATGGCATATTTCAAGCTGCCAGAATATGAGACTGATGCCGAGACGGCTGAAATGAGAAAGAAAGTTAAGCAGTTTGCTCTTAAGAAGATGGCAGAACTATTCAAGAACCGGAAGAAATCATTATGGCTCAAGTATCAGAAGGACAAGAAAACTCTAATATTCGAAGGCTATCTAGTGAAGCAGCAGGATTACCGGGATGCATTTGTAGAATATAGGAAGTCAAGAGTTGTAGAGGAGAAGTCAGAAAAAACAAGATAAATGCTGCGAAGAAGAAATATCACCATAACATGGGGCCAGGGGGCTACGCGACTGCCATGCCTAAGTGGGATGCAAAAGATAAATAACTTAATGATCAAGAGATCATTCCAGAACCAATTCGTGAAGAATGGGATTTGAGGGCAAGAAATTGGTTCCTTGGGCATGGGAGTAAGTATGACGAACTTACAGGGGACCTTGTTTGTAGCGATGGGATTAGTATACCTAGGAATGCATGGCTAAAATTGGTGCAAGAGATTAAAGATGGGATAAAAAAGTTCCATCCCGATAGAGAGAAAGACTTGCTGACCTTGGTCCTCGGAAATCCCAAACACGGAGGACGAGTCCGAGGTCTTGACTCTAGTTTCACGTGGGAGACCGGGTTTCCTAAAGACCAAGGTACTTATAAAAGCCGAGAAAGAGCAAAGAAGCGACAAGAGGAGGAGGAGGGAGACAAGTTCAACCAGCTGCTAGCAAGACTTGACAAGCACCAACAGCAGCAGATCGACGAACTTAGAGGAGTAGCGTTCTTGCAAGATCCTCCACTCGATATTACCGCCAACTCATCTCAGCGGAGAAGCATCGTGGCTGAATCGGAGGTCCCGTCTAACGATGCACTCTCTAAAAATGGCAGTCCCGACTACCCCGTGGATGGAATCAAGGAGCAGATATCTTGTGAGCTCCATCAGAAGTTGAAGAACATATCCGTGAAGGTGGAGGTCGGATCTGCTTTACCTTGTCCACCTGATGCACGTTGGCATGGCCGTGATATTCCACCTGGCTATGTTAAAGTCGGGGTGGATCAAATCATAAAGGAGTGGGAGTTAATGGATCTTGACATCCCTGGACCTGAAGGTGAGAGCACACTCGGAGAAGTACTGGGTGGTATCATTGGACAAGAACAACATAAAGTTTCCAGGCCCGGCCCCAAGGCCAACACCGCCTCCGAGTCGTCGCAGGTCACCTTCACTTCCATCGCCTCCAAGAATCCCACCCCATGATGACTACGACCACCACATCGCAAGTCCATCTCGATATCCGCCGCAGGTTCAGCAGTCTTTGCCGCCCGTTAAGGACAATAAGAGGAAGCGTGCTCCATCAGTGAGTACTAAACGACGCGGCAGCCCAAAGTGGAAAATGTTTCCCCTCCCAATAGTGCCTCATTAGAATCTTCCCATCAGACCTTACGATCGTACTGATGCAGAAACTGCAGCGATACCAAAGGCCGAAGTTGCGGTGCATTTTGAGAAGAAGAAACCCAAGCCTGCTCCGGTATACACAGAGAAGCAAAAGGCGTATGCAACTGAGTTTCTGAACACAAAATCATAATATGATTTGCACCATAAGCCAGATGACTATCTACGCACACTTCAGAAAGAAGTGTTGAAGAGCAAATCAAGCAAATCAAGTGCAAGCGGTAAACAATTAGCAAGTACAGGTGCAAGCGGGAGCAAAATAGCAATCAGTAAAAAATCAGACGTTCCCCTTCTCGGACAACGCCAAACAAATGATCGCACCCCTCAAGGTGTTTTTAGAAAATCTTCCCCTTCTCGGACAACAGTCACTAGATATGGAAGCAGCTGCGGAGTTGGCGGACAGTATGAAAGTTAGTATTTCTGAATTGTTAGGCTCCCAAGACGACATTCTACCCAAGGCTGTTGTAGTCCGTAGATATGTCGAAGGTGAGGATTTGGTCAGCAAAGAGAGGCTGAAAGAACTGCCAACACAAATGCGGAATCTCCATCAATGGTACTCGACGGCCATAAAGCAGGGGAGAACAATGCTCATAGCCAAAGTCCCACGTGAGTACTACTTCAGACCCGAAGAGATCCATATTGAGTTTCTAGAACTATTCCAGTTATACCATCTCGACGCCCTGGACAAATCCATCCTCAGCTGCTATTGTCTATAAGTTGTTGAATTTCTTGTCTACATGTTCAGTTTTTCAGTTGTTCAATTCAGTACATGTAATTATCCTTATTATGCAGAATGAAGATTCTAGAATGTAAAATAAGAAGAATCTATAATGTTGGGTTCATTGACCAAGATAAAGTACATATAACCACTCTAATGTCAAAACCCGAGGAGACGGAGGAAAACATTCTAAGGTTTCTATTGGAGCAAAATTTCTCTTACCACATACTGCTTCCTTACAATTTCAAGTGAGGGTCTTACTCTGTTGTACACATTCACTTTTGATTAATCGATGCTAAGTGTAATTGATGAGTTACTGATGTATATATAAATGTTTGCAGCTTTCACTGGGTTCTGCTAGACATTCAACTTGATAAAGGAAGAGTTGATGTCATGGACCTATTAAAGAGAAATCTGAAAGATTTCTGCAACATGCCAGACATGCTCCATAAGTAAGTTTCGCGCTATATTGGTCTCTTTCTTGATTTCTTGAGATATTAGGTAATGAATAACTCATTTATTCATTTTTTATGTCGGGCAGGGTTTGGATCCGGTTCGAGCACGAGGTTACGCGTGTATTTAGTCAGAAGCTAACGTTTAAGGCGGTCTCGGTAAGTACCACGTGATATTTCTATGCATCTCTTTAGTTCTAGTTTTAATATAATAAAGATGCTAGATTATTATTTTGATTGAATTCTATTCTCGTAAAGTGCGCGAGGCAGCCACATGGATCGAATCTATGTGAATTCTACGTTTGCGAGTTCATTCGCACGTTTGCCACTGAGCACAAAGATTATAGAGTCGACGTAAGCAATACATTCACACCATCATTTTATTACTGTTACTTATTGTTATTGATACGTCGGAAACGTATCTATAATTTTTGATGCTCCATGCTTGTTTTATATCATTTGTCTTATGTTTTGTCTACACTTTGAGGTGTTTTTATATCTTTTCTGGAACTAACGTATTAACAAGTTGCCACAGTGCCAGTTGCCTGTTTTCTTCTGTTTTTGGTTCCAGAAAGGCAGAAAATCAATATTCTCGGAATTGGACAGGACAAAAGCCAATGTTATTATTTTTCCCGGAGCAACACGGAACCACGAAGCAGAGCCGGAGGGGGGCCACAGGGTGGCCAAACCCCCTCTAGGCACGGGCAAGCCCTGGAGGCACCTAGAGGGGGTGTGGTCCCCCTGGACCCCCACCGACCTTGATTCCTGCGCCTATAAAAAGCCTGAGGGGTTTTGTGGCATAGTAAATCAAAATTTTCTACGGATGCGAACAGAGGGAAAGCCAAGATCTAATCTAGCAGATGCAAACAACGAGAGAGATTGGATTAGATCTTCATACCCTTGAAGATTCGCACAGCGGAACGTTCGTCGGAACGTGGGTGATGTAGTCGTACCCGCTTCTCCTCCTCGCGATCCGATCCGATCTAGCACCACAAGTGGCGATGCCTCCGTGAGATGCACACGTGCGGCACCTCGACGTATCCTCCTTCCTTGGTCCAGCAAGTATGGTGGAGAGATGGGTTGGATCTACAACGCGGCGGCGCGGTGCAATTGGTGGAGAATTTCTGCAGTAGGGCTTCGCCTACAAGCAGTCGGGAGGGAGAGAGGAGGGCAGCAGGGCGGCTAGGGTTGGAGGGGAAGGTGTGTGGGGTTGGTGCGCCCCCACCCCTATTTATATAGAGGGGGGGCGCAGACCTAGCCCCTCCCCCAAGCCCAAACCGTCGGCCCCAAAGGATAAGGAGTGGGGGACAAGGAAACCCCCCCTTCTAGAAGGTGTATCTCGAGTTTAAACCTCTCTTGGCCGGCTGGGCCCTATGGGGCCTTGTGCCCCTGGCCCAATGCGGCCAGGGCACTCCCTCATAGGCCCATGCACCCTCCCGGAAGGTGTGTCCACGTTGGTCCCCTTCCGGAAGGTTCTAGAAGCTTCCGGTACAATACTGATTAATGCGGAACAATTCCAAACTCCAAAAACTGCACTGCCTTATATGAATCTTATTCTCCGGACCCCTCCGGAACCTCTCGTGATGTCCCGGATCCCATCTGAGACTCCGAACAAAAACTCATAAAACAATTATCCAATCTATCCTAGCGTCGAGACACGTTAAGTGTGTGACCCTACGGGTTCGAGAATATGCAGACATGATCTTCTATCAATAATCAACAGCGGGGTATGGAAACCCATATTGACTCCCACACATTCATCGATGATCATAGCGGATGAACCACGATGCCAGGATTCAATCAATCCCATATATACATTCCCTTCGTCTCGCGATATTTTACTTGCCCGAGATTTGATCGTCGGTACCATCATACTTAGTTCAATCTCGTTCACAGCAAGTACTTTACTCGTTCCGTAATCCGATATCACTTTGTGATTAACTCCTTAACCACATGCTTGCAAGCGGTGTTGATATCGATTACCGAGTGGGCCCGAAGTATATCTCTCCGACTTGGGAGGGACAAATCCCATCTCGATACATACAACCCAACAAATACTTTCCGATCACCTGAGAGACACCTTTATGATCACCCTCTCATAGGATGACGTTTGATGGCCTCAAAGCTTTCTTCTGATACCAGGGAGTTGTATTATCTCATGGTCTAAGGAATACAATATTTGACATAAGAAAATCTTCGCAAAGACGAACACGATGACACGATCTAATTGCTTCGCTTAGTTTGGGTCTGTCCACCATATCATTCTCCCAATGATATGATCTCATTATTAATTGACAACTCATGTCCATGGTCAGGAAACCTTAACCATCATTAATCAATGAGCTAGTCCATAGAGGCGTACTAGGGACACGGTGTTGTTCACAAACCACACAAGTATTAAAGTTTCCGCTTAATACAATTCTAGCATGGAATATAAACATTATCATGAACAAGAATTATAATAATAACATCTTTATTATTGCCTCTAGGGCATAATTCCAACAGTCTCCCACTTGCACTAGAGTCAATAATCTAGTTTACATCTGGCAACAATCTCACATCCATGGCACTGAGGTGCTGATCATGTTTTACTCGTGGAAGAGGTTTAGTCAATGGATCTGCGACATTCAGATCTGTATGTACTTTGCTAATCTTCAGATCTCCATCTGCTATATAATCTCGGATTATATGAAACTTGCGGTTGATATGCTTGGTCTTTGGATGATATCTTGGTTCCTTAGCGAGTGCTATGGCGCCGGTGTTGTCACACAATATCTCCAGTGGGTCCAATGCACTTGGAACCACGCCAAGCTCAGTGATGAAGTTCCTGATCCAAACTCCTTCACTTGACGCTTCTGCAGCAGCCATGTATTCCTCTTCTACTGTAGATCCCGCGATCATGCTTTGTTTGCAGCTTCTCTAGCTCACAGCTCCTCCATTCAAAATATACACGTATCCTGTCTGAGATTTAGAATCATCCTTGTTGGTGTCGTGTGGCATCCCGCAAACCACTACTAGAAAATCGCGTTGAATTTGTGCATTGCAATCGTCATCATCATGCATTGTTTGCCAAAACTATTTCGCAAAGCCCGCTTTCGTTTTCTAAAACGCCCCGACTCTTATTCCAACGCCAAACCCCGGTTGTTCCGGATATTTTGTTTGTCTAAAACTAGTTACAAAGATAATTGCAAATAAATAAAATAATAAATTATTTTCAGTAGGGGCAGTCGAACGGGCCGATTTAGCCCGAACGACCACCCCAGAAAAACCAGATCGGTCCAACTATAAATCCTAAAGCTACCCAGTTCCCTACCCACACACACCCTCCACATCACCCTGGCCACTCCCCTCGCGCCACCTCACCTTCCCTCACCCCTCCCACCACTCAGAACCGGCCACGTGGCCCAGCTCTCTCTCCTCTCTCTCCCCCTCCCAACCAGCCCCACCCCCTGCACGCACCACACAAGCACACGCAGACACAGCGCACTACACGCATGCCACGCCCCCCCTCTGACCCGATCCCCCACCTGACCTGGGCCCCACCTCCCACCGAGCCAACCGCCCACGCACGTGAGCCCCCGCATCGTCTTCTTCCCTGCCGCTGCCGCTCCTTCTCTCTCCTCTCCCCTCCCCGGTCGCCCCTCCCGCCGCCGGCTAGAGCCCTGCCGGCCCCTCTGCTCGCCGTCGTCCAGCCGCGCGCGCCGCCCTCTAGTCTCGCCGGACCGAGCCTCCCTCGCCGCCGCACCTGCACCCCCGCTTCCGGCCCCGCTCCTCCCGGCCCCGCCACCGCCGCTCCGCGCGCTCCGCCGCCGCTCGCCGCTCTCCTCGCTCCGCCGCTCGCCTTCCCCCTCGTCTGCTCGCGTCGGCCGCTTGGCCCTGCTGCCTACCTCCCCGCAGCAGCTCCGGCCGAGCTCGCCGCCACGCCCCACCGCGCCTCCGACGCCCTCCTCGCCCCATCGCGCCCTGCCTTCACCTCGGCTCCGGACCGCCAGCCCGGCGTCGGCCCGCCGCCAGCCCGGCTGTCTCCGTCGCCCCCGAGCCGCGAGGTTCCTCCCCGCCTGTCCCGCGGTAGCGACCCCGGAGCCACGCCGCCAACCCCCGACCCCGTCGCCACGGGAGCCTGCAAGCTCACCTCCGTGGTTCCTCGAGCGCCGCCGGGCCCCGCAGCAGCACCTTCTTGCCGTAGCACCTGCCCGAGGCCGCTGCCCGCTCTCCCGGTGTCGCCAAGCTCTCCCGCAGGACCCCGAAGCCCGAACTCGACATGCCATGTTCTCCCTCACGGATGCCATGATCCTCGTCCCGGACGCCGAACCCCCCGGACCCGAAGGCCACACGCGCGACAAGTACTTCTTCCCTCGCCAAGACCGCCTCGATGGCGCGGACCCGACAAGAGCGTCGCAACGACAAGAACGACAGCAACCAGGACGGTACCGATGCCCCGACGCCAGGCCAAGTACTCCTTCATGGAACGCCGAGACCCCCGAACCCGAAGGCCAATCCCGTACCCGGTGCCGCGTCAAGATCGCCTTCTCGGACCCCGTTGACGCTAAGTTCTTCGCCGTAGAGCAACAAGGCCTTCGACAAGACAAGGAACGCCAAGTGTTTCACCCCGGACACCGAGTCCGCCGAGAACCCCGATGCGACAAGTGCTTCGTCCCGAACGCCATGACCGACAACACGACCCGAAGACCCCGGATGCGCCAAGATCTACCCCGCTACCCGAGAACGCCTCCGTCGAGACCGTTCCGCCGAACCCTGGACCCCGAGACCGACCCCGAACCCCGGAACCCCAAGTTCGTCGAGACCCTCTAATGTGTGAACCCCTTCCCGAAACCCTATTTTATCACATAATATAAACTGTCGCATATTAATTGATCATGCATGCATATTATCATGTGGTTTGGGGGCCTTATGCCGATTCACCTAATAATTAAATATGGGGCTCATATGCGGGCAAATCTAGCCTTATATTGGCCTCATTTAAACTTGTGTAGCGAACCGGTATCTTATCTTGCCTCGTTATAACAACATTTAAATTGCGGGCCTTCTAAGCAACTTGAACCGTTTAATTAATTGTCGGGACCCCGGTTCCACTTAATATGACCTAATTGCATCGCATCTTTGCCATGCCATGCCTCATACATGCATCATGCCGATCTTCTGCCGTGTATTAAATATTGCACCCGGTGTTTCTTCTAGTGTTTTGCTTCTTCGCGGATAAGGCCGTTGAGTGGATGTGAGCTCCGCCCCGATCTTCGGATGAACCCTTCGACAATGTTTTCAGGCGAGCATCTCCCCCTTTCTACCTATCTTACTTTTATAGTATTTTACTTCTTCCTGTTGATCTATTGCTATCTGTGTTGCGATGCTTTAGTTTCCGTACCCGTGATATCCCTTGCAGCCTTATATTGCCTTGGACACATCCTATTACCTGATGTTTGGTAGATAGTTGGACTTGCGCGTCGTAGTCGCTGGCTCAAGTGCTGTTGCGTGTCGTCATATGCCACAGTTGCTGATGTATTGCCGCATGTTGATGTTGGAGATAATTCTAGTTTTACTTATCGTCACTTTAATTTCTGTTTAACAACTAAAATTGATTAAGCAGAGGCATCGGTGGGTGATAGATAATATTTGGTTTCCGAACGCCCACTTGTGTCCCGTAAGACCCCGAGTACTTGATACCTGTTCCTTGATTTATCGCGCTATCCACATCCGGGAGGTATATGGGACCCCCCTTAGCCAGAGCTTGATTCAGTCTTATTTCTTGGGGCCACAAACTAGTTTGAGGTTTTATTTACGATCCTGTACTTATGCCATGCTTTACTGCTTTATTTACGATTGTGCGAGGTACTGCACACTGTACTGTTTTGGAGCGGGACACGATTCCGCGGTGTCGACAAGCCCCGTTTGGGGTTCCCAGTCGTTCACAGCCGTCTATCCAAACCTTGAGGCCGTCTCGGAGCTAGCTTACTTCGTTGCGGGTTCTACTCAAAGGGGTGGCCCCCTGAAATATTTCTGAATCCTGTGATTGCTTTGTCGTGAAGGCCTCGTTGGGTTTTGATTTGGTTTTTCCGAGGTTGATCGAGTGTGTGTTGCTATTGGTGCACCCCGGCCGGGTAAAACTTTCTGAAAGCCGTGTCCGCGGTTATGGACGACTTGGAGCACAGTATCTCGACCATAGACAAGCATAACTAAAGTTTACGGTTATAAATTTGACTTTATAATGACTAGTAATCAGCTTCACTATAATGGAATGGCTAATAATACTGCCCACAATTGCTTGTTTGGAGTGTCGCTTGCGACCATTGTACCTGACTAGTAAGTATTGCAACTACAATGGAATGGCTAAGTAAAAGTGCCAACAACTGCTGGGTTTTGGGTTATCTCATGCTACCTGTATCTGACTAGTAAGTGTTGCCACTATAACGGAATGGGTAACTAAAAGTGCCCACTGCTTACTTTATCAGGACGATTATCTAAAACTGATTAGTAAAGTGCCGCAACTATAACTGAATAAGTAAAACTGCCAACTGTGTGAGTTCCTCGGTTGACTTCCTCGTTGGTCTCGAGGGGGAAACGCCAGGATGGGTTTGTTTGTTGATAGTATCAGGTTGGTTCCGACTAGTACTTTCTTACCCTCTCTAATAGCCGTCAGTTGTGTCGAGTCTCTATAGATTGTTTAGTGCATGCTGCCGCTGCCGCTTCAGTCCACCATACCTGTGTAGGCGAGGACCGCCGAATTCTAGTCTCGCCGTGTACTGGCCTCAGTACTGACGCTCCTCTTTTTCCTTTGCCCTGTGTCGGCACCCCTTTTGTTTAAGCAGGTTTTGAGTTCGACGCCGTTAGCAGGGTTACCCTTCCGGCTTGGCCTGGGCAGGGTTATGGACGCCATTGGTTATTCTTCAGGGCTCTTAGCCCCATTTGCATCTTGTCCGTAGTCGGACGCTCCATCGTTTCCAAGGTGTTTTGGTTCTTTGTATATTATATCTGTAATCTTGACTCCTTGAGTCGCTGTTATATATATCTGTTCTGTGGGTCCCATCGAGGACTGTTGTGTAATGTTATTACTTCGTTTTCCACCCGCACGAAAGTGCCTGGTGGGCACCTTTGAATCGTTTCTATGCGGGTTTGGCGAATTTTGCTAAAACTTGCATAGGTCCGATTCTGAGGGTGTTACAGAGTGGTATCAGAGCTCAGCAGTTACGATACCCCACAAGTCCAGCCTGTAGGATAACCTAGCTAACGGCCGAAGTAGAGTGTCAAAACTATTTTGCAAAATCGGTTGGATAGTTCTGATTAGGTCTGATTTTACTCCTTACCTCTCTGCTGTTCTCCTCTTACCTCTACGTGATTTGAATCCGCTCTCTTCTCTTTCTTCGAGTCCAGGAATTCTCGTGGTTGGGTTTCCGTCGTACCTTCAGGGTTTCGCTTCCTCCTTTGATAACGGTGTTCTACCATCCGGTGTCAAGCTGCCTGATGAATCCGTCCACGGTGTTACCATTCTTTGTTCCTTGTTTGTGCCTTCCGGTGTTTTCCGACGCGACGACATCATCTACGCCAGATCCGATGCAGAGCCTGCATCACTCCTTTGATCCGAACCTCGCTTGTCGAGATCTTCAGTCTGATTCCGAGGGTTGGTTGCATAATCTATCTGTTCGTGTACAGAGTAATGCTTTGAGTGCGGGATGGAGTCGCGACCATACCACTACTCTTATCATTTGCTTTTGTATATTGAATGGTGGATCGATGCAATTCTACTCCTTCCACGGAAGCTAGAGGTGGCTTATTTGCTGATGTCTCTACCTTCGACCTTTTTGTTTCCGGAGTGCTCTCTCGACGAACGGGATCAACGACCTCTTGTTAGTGGTGTCGCAAGGATCTACACGAAGCGAGAAGACGCAGATCGCCGACCTTCCTTCCGGTACCATGAGGCGGATCTCGAGGGCGAGATCCATTGTTAGTGGTGTCGAATTGTGGCATCCCGCAAACCACTACTAGAAAATCGCGTTGAATTTGTGCATTGCAATCGTCATCATCATGCATTGTTTGCCAAAACTATTTCGCAAAGCCCGCTTTCGTTTTCTAAAACGCCCCGACTCTTATTCCAACGCCAAACCCCGGTTGTTCCGGATATTTTGTTTGTCTAAAACTAGTTACAAAGATAATTGCAAATAAATAAAATAATAAATTATTTTCAGTAGGGGCAGTCGAACGGGCCGATTTAGCCCGAACGACCACCCCAGAAAAACCAGATCGGTCCAACTATAAATCCTAAAGCTACCCAGTTCCCTACCCACACACACCCTCCACATCACCCTGGCCACTCCCCTCGCGCCACCTCACCTTCCCTCACCCCTCCCACCACTCAGAACCGGCCACGTGGCCCAGCTCTCTCTCCTCTCTCTCCCCCTCCCAACCAGCCCCACCCCCTGCACGCACCACACAAGCACACGCAGACACAGCGCACTACACGCATGCCACGCCCCCCCTCTGACCCGATCCCCCACCTGACCTGGGCCCCACCTCCCACCGAGCCAACCGCCCACGCACGTGAGCCCCCGCATCGTCTTCTTCCCTGCCGCTGCCGCTCCTTCTCTCTCCTCTCCCCTCCCCGGTCGCCCCTCCCGCCGCCGGCTAGAGCCCTGCCGGCCCCTCTGCTCGCCGTCGTCCAGCCGCGCGCGCCGCCCTTTAGTCTCGCCGGACCGAGCCTCCCTCGCCGCCGCACCTGCACCCCCGCTTCCGGCCCCGCTCCTCCCGGCCCCGCCACCGCCGCTCCGCGCGCTCCGCCGCCGCTCGCCGCTCTCCTCGCTCCGCCGCTCGCCTTCCCCCTCGTCTGCTCGCGTCGGCCGCTTGGCCCTGCTGCCTACCTCCCCGCAGCAGCTCCGGCCGAGCTCGCCGCCACGCCCCACCGCGCCTCCGACGCCCTCCTCGCCCCATCGCGCCCTGCCTTCACCTTGGCTCCGGACCGCCAGCCCGGCGTCGGCCCGCCGCCAGCCCGGCTGTCTCCGTCGCCCCCGAGCCGCGAGGTTCCTCCCCGCCTGTCCCGCGGTAGCGACCCCGGAGCCACGCCGCCAACCCCCGACCCCGTCGCCACGGGAGCCTGCAAGCTCACCTCCGTGGTTCCTCGAGCGCCGCCGGGCCCCGCAGCAGCACCTTCTTGCCGTAGCACCTGCCCGAGGCCGCTGCCCGCTCTCTCGGTGTCGCCAAGCTCTCCCGCAGGACCCCGAAGCCCGAACTCGACATGCCATGTTCTCCCTCACGGATGCCATGATCCTCGTCCCGGACGCCGAACCCCCCGGACCCGAAGGCCACACGCACGACAAGTACTTCTTCCCTCGCCAAGACCGCCTCGATGGCGCGGACCCGACAAGAGCGTCGCAACGACAAGAACGACAGCAACCAGGACGGTACCGATGCCCCGACGCCAGGCCAAGTACTCCTTCATGGAACGCCGAGACCCCCGAACCCGAAGGCCAATCCCGTACCCGGTGCCGCGTCAAGATCGCCTTCTCGGACCCCGTTGACGCTAAGTTCTTCGCCGTAGAGCAACAAGGCCTTCGACAAGACAAGGAACGCCAAGTGTTTCACCCCGGACACCGAGTCCGCCGAGAACCCCGATGCGACAAGTGCTTCGTCCCGAACGCCATGACCGACAACACGACCCGAAGACCCCGGATGCGCCAAGATCTACCCCGCTACCCGAGAACGCCTCCGTCGAGACCGTTCCGCCGAACCCTGGACCCCGAGACCGACCCCGAACCCCGGAACCCCAAGTTCGTCGAGACCCTCTAATGTGTGAACCCCTTCCCGAAACCCTATTTTATCACATAATATAAACTGTCGCATATTAATTGATCATGCATGCATATTATCATGTGGTTTGGGGGCCTTATGCCGATTCACCTAATAATTAAATATGGGGCTCATATGCGGGCAAATCTAGCCTTGTATTGGCCTCATTTAAACTTGTGTAGCGAACCGGTATCTTATCTTGCCTCGTTATAACAACATTTAAATTGCGGGCCTTCTAAGCAACTTGAACCGTTTAATTAATTGTCGGGACCCCGGTTCCACTTAATATGACCTAATTGCATCGCATCTTTGCCATGCCATGCCTCATACATGCATCATGCCGATCTTCTGCCGTGTATTAAATATTGCACCCGGTGTTTCTTCTAGTGTTTTGCTTCTTCGCGGATAAGGCCGTTGAGTGGATGTGAGCTCCGCCCCGATCTTCGGATGAACCCTTCGACAATGTTTTCAGGCGAGCATCTCCCCCTTTCTACCTATCTTACTTTTATAGTATTTTACTTCTTCCTGTTGATCTATTGCTATCTGTGTTGCGATGCTTTAGTTTCCGTACCCGTGATATCCCTTGCAGCCTTATATTGCCTTGGACACATCCTATTACCTGATGTTTGGTAGATAGTTGGACTTGCGCGTCGTAGTCGCTGGCTCAAGTGCTGTTGCGTGTCGTCATATGCCACAGTTGCTGATGTATTGCCGCATGTTGATGTTGGAGATAATTCTAGTTTTACTTATCGTCACTTTAATTTCTGTTTAACAACTAAAATTGATTAAGCAGAGGCATCGGTGGGTGATAGATAATATTTGGTTTCCGAACGCCCACTTGTGTCCCGTAAGACCCCGAGTACTTGATACCTGTTCCTTGATTTATCGCGCTATCCACATCCGGGAGGTATATGGGACCCCCCTTAGCCAGAGCTTGATTCAGTCTTATTTCTTGGGGCCACAAACTAGTTTGAGGTTTTATTTACGATCCTGTACTTATGCCATGCTTTACTGCTTTATTTACGATTGTGCGAGGTACTGCACACTGTACTGTTTTGGAGCGGGACACGATTCCGCGGTGTCGACAAGCCCCGTTTGGGGTTCCCAGTCGTTCACAGCCGTCTATCCAAACCTTGAGGCCGTCTCGGAGCTAGCTTACTTCGTTGCGGGTTCTACTCAAAGGGGTGGCCCCCTGAAATATTTCTGAATCCTGTGATTGCTTTGTCGTGAAGGCCTCGTTGGGTTTTGATTTGGTTTTTCCGAGGTTGATCGAGTGTGTGTTGCTATTGGTGCACCCCGGCCGGGTAAAACTTTCTGAAAGCCGTGTCCGCGGTTATGGACGACTTGGAGCACAGTATCTCGACCATAGACAAGCATAACTAAAGTTTACGGTTATAAATTTGACTTTATAATGACTAGTAATCAGCTTCACTATAATGGAATGGCTAATAATACTGCCCACAATTGCTTGTTTGGAGTGTCGCTTGCGACCATTGTACCTGACTAGTAAGTATTGCAACTACAATGGAATGGCTAAGTAAAAGTGCCAACAACTGCTGGGTTTTGGGTTATCTCATGCTACCTGTATCTGACTAGTAAGTGTTGCCACTATAACGGAATGGGTAACTAAAAGTGCCCACTGCTTACTTTATCAGGACGATTATCTAAAACTGATTAGTAAAGTGCCGCAACTATAACTGAATAAGTAAAACTGCCAACTGTGTGAGTTCCTCGGTTGACTTCCTCGTTGGTCTCGAGGGGGAAACGCCAGGATGGGTTTGTTTGTTGATAGTATCAGGTTGGTTCCGACTAGTACTTTCTTACCCTCTCTAATAGCCGTCAGTTGTGTCGAGTCTCTATAGATTGTTTAGTGCATGCTGCCGCTGCCGCTTCAGTCCACCATCCGCGTCCGTTTTCTTCTTGAAGATCCATTTGCACTCAACGGCCTTTCGGTCGCTAGGAGGGTCCACCAAAGTCCATACTTGGTTTTCGCTCATGGATCCCAATTCGGATTTCATGGCTTCTAGCCATTTCTCAGAGTCTGGGCTCATCATCGCTTCCTCATAGTTCGTAGGTTCACTATCTTCTACTAACAAGACAGTCAAGACAGGGTTGCCGTACCACTCAGGAGGGGCACACGACCTTGTCGACCTGCGACGTTCAGTAGCAGCATCGTCCGAAGCTTCATGATCCTTATCATTAGCTTCCTATATTGTTGGTGCAGGCGGCACTGGAACAATTTCAGGTGCTGCGCTACTCTCCAATTCAAGAGAAGGTTCAATAACCTCGTCTAGCTCTACTTTCCTCCCACTCACTTCTTTCTAGAGAAACTCCTTCTCAAGAAAGGAACCATTCTTTGCGACAAACACTTTGCCTTCGGTTCTGTGATAGAAGGTATACCCAATAGTTTCCTTAGGGTATCCTATGAAGACGCATTTCTCCGCTTTGGGTTCGAGCTTGTCCGGCATCAACTTCTTAACGTAAGCTTCGCATCCCCAAACTTTAAGAAACGACAACTTAGGTTTAGCACCAAACCACAGTTCATACGGTGTCGTCTCAACGGATTTAGATGGAGCCCTATTTAAAGTGAATGCAGCGGTTTCTAATGCATAACCCCAAAATGATAACGGCAAATCAGTAAGAGACATCATTGATCGGACCATATCTAATAGGGTTCGATTCCGGCGTTCAGACACACCATTGCGCTGTGGTGTTCCGGGTGGCGTGAGGTGCGAAACGATTCCACTTGCTTTAAGATGCGTGAGAAAATCATAACTCAAATATTCACCTCCACGATCGGATCGTAGAAACTTAATCTTTCTATTATGATGGTTCTCCACTTCATTCTGAAATTCTTTGAACTTTTCAAACGTTTCAGATTTATGTTTCATTAAATAGATATACCCATATCTACTTAAGTCATCGGTAAAAGTGAGAAAATAGCGATATCCACCGCGCGTCGAAACACTCATCGGTCCGCATACATCGGTATGTATGATTTCCAACAAGTCCGTTGCTCGCTCCATCATACCGGAGAACGGGGTTTTGATCATCTTGCCCATGAGGCATGGTTCGCATGTGTCAAATGATTCAAAATCAAGAGACTCCAAAAGTCCATCAGAATGGAGTTTCTTCATGCGCTTTACACCAATATGACCTAGACGACAGTGCCACAAATAAGTAGTATTATCACTATCTACTTTGCATCTCTTAGCCTCAATGTTATGGATGTGTGTTTCATCCCTTTCGAGATTTAGAAGAAATAAACCATTCACAATAGGTGCATGAGCATAAAAGATGTTACTCATATAAATAGAACAACCATTATTCTCCGATTTAAATGAATAACCGTCTTGCAATAAACACGATCCAGAAATAATGTTCATGCTCAACGCAGGCACATAATAACATTTATTAAGGTTTAAAACTAATCCCGAAGGTAAAACTAAGGAGAGCGTGCCGACGGCCATCACATCAACTTTTGATCCGTTGCCAACGCGCATCGTCACCTCATCCCTCGCAAGCCGCCGTCTATTCCGTAGCTCCTATTTCGAGTTACAAATATTAGCAACTGAACCGGTATCAAATACCCAGACACTACAACGAGGGATAGTAAGGAAAACATCAATAACATGTATATCAAATATACCTTTGATGGTGCCAGCCTTCTTGTCCGCTAAGTACTTCGGACAGTTGCGCTTCCAGTGACCCTTGTCCTTGCAATAGAAGCACTCAGTGTCCGGCTTAGGACCAGACTTGAGCTTCTTGTCAGCAGGGGCAACGCGCTTGCCGCCGCCTTTCTTGAAGGGCTTCCTTGCACCCTTACCTTTCTTGAAGGTGGGGGGCTTGTTGACCATCAACACATGATTATTCTTTTTGATGTTCACCTCCGCTACTTTCATCTTAGCAAAGAGCTCAGTGATCATATCAGTGGAACCAATCTGATTGTGATCAACTACAAAACTTTTGTAGCTAGGAGTGTCAATCTTGAGCTCCTCTGGAATCTTGCAGTCCAGTTGCTCAAGGCGTTGAGTGTAGCCTGTCATCTCAATGGCGTGCTCACTAACGGAACTCCCTTCCTCCATCTTGTAGTTAAAGAATTTCTTAGAGATCTCATATCTCTCAGAACGTGCTTGAGTCTGAAACATGTTTTTCAGCTCCTCGAGAATCTCAAAGGGCCCGGGATAGTCTTCAAAACGATTTTGAAGTTCCGGTTCCATAGCAAACAACATGGTGCTGGACATAGCCATTTGAAGTTGAAGTTGAAGTTGAAGTTGGACCTAGCCATTTGATCTACAATATTTGCAAGTACAAATTAGACTATGTTCATGATAACTAGTTCAACTTTTAATCAAATTATTAGATGAACTCCCACTAAATTCAACATCCCTCAAGTTTTTTAGTGAACACGATCCAAATTCACCACACCTAATCCGATCTTCACGAGAAGAGATGTGGTTTCAATGGTGGACAACGAAGTGTCGATCATATCATTCATATGACTCATGCTTAACCTTTCGGTTCATGTGTTCCGAGGCCATGTCTGTACATGCTAGGCTCGTCAAGTTAGACCCAAGTATTTCCGCGTGTGCAAAACTGGCTTGCACCCGTTGTATGTGAGCGTAGAGTCTATAGCACCCGATCATCACGTGATGCTTGGACACGATGAACTTTCGCAACGGTGCATACTTGGGGAGAACACAGGTTTTATCTTGATATTTAAGTGAGGAATCATCTTATAATGCTACCGTCGCGATCTAAGCATAATAAGATACATAAAAGGATAAACATCACATGCATATAACTTTATGTGACATGGTATAGCCAATCTTCGCGCAATGATCTCCATCTTGTGCGTTCCGGCATGATCTCCATCACTCCACCATGATTGCGTCCACCACGAATAGCAACTACAACTATTGCTAACTACTTAGCGATAAAGTAAAGCTATTACATGGCGTATAAGAAGTTGACTCGCAGGTCATACATAATTATAAAGACAACCATATGGCTCTGCCGGTTGTGTACTCATCGACATGCAAGTCGTGAAACATTACAAAACATGATCATCGCATACAATATACACATCACATCTTGGGCCATACCATATCACAAAAAACACTCCCTGCAAAAACAAGTTAGATGCCTCTACTTTGTTGTTGCATGTTTTACGTGGCTTATGGGAGTAGATGCTAAGAACGATTCTTACCTACGGAAATCCACAACGGTGATATTATGGTTGCCAAACTCCAGTGTTAATCCCATGAAATCTATAGTGAGAGAAACTGACATCCACCAGCCGCATGTGTGGAACAAGCCACACGTCAAGTGCGGAGCCGGTCTCGCGAACGACGTCGCATAAGGTTGGCCTGGACCGCTTCAATCTCACTATCCCGCGTCATAAGAAGAACACAAACAAGAGGCTTGCAACAGAAAACATCAACGCCCGCAATAACCATGTTGCGTTCTACTCGTGAAACACATCTACGCATAGATCTAGCTCTGATACCACTGAGGGGTTTCGCGGCATAGTAAATCAAAAATTTCTACGGATGCGAACAGAGGGAAAGCCAAGATCTAATCTAGGAGATGCAAATAAAGAGAGAGATTGGATTAGATCTTAATACCCTTGAAGATTCGCACAGCGGAACGTTCGTCGGAACGTAGGTGATGTAGTCGTACTCGCGATCCGATCCGATCTAGCACCACAAGTGGCGATGCCTCCGTGAGATGCATACGTGTGGCACCTCGACGTATCCTCCTTCCTTGGTCCAGAAAGTATGGTGGAGAGATGGGTTGGATCTACAATGCGACGGCGCGGTGCAATTGGTGGAGAATTTTTGCAGCAGGGCTTCGTCTACAAGCAGTCGGGAGGGAGAGAGGAGGGCAGCAGGGCGGCTAGGGTTGGAGGGGAAGGTGTGTGGGGTTGGTGCGCCCCCACCCCTCTTTATATAGAGGGGGGCGCAGCCCTAGCCCCTCCCCCAAGCCCAAACCGGCGGCCCCAAAGGATAAGGAGTGGGGGGCAAGGAAACCCCCCCTTCTAGAAGGTCTATCTCGAGTTTAAACCTCTCTTGGCCGGCTGGGCCCTATGGGGCCTTGTGCCCCTGGCCCAATGCAGCCAGGGCACTCCCTCATAGGCCCATGCCCCCTCCCGGAAGGTGTGGCCACGTTGGTCCCCTTCCGGAAGGTTCTAGAAGCTTCCGGTACAATACCGATTAATCCGGAACAATTCCGAACTCCAAAAACTGCACTGCCTTATATGAATCTTATTCTCCGGACCACTCCGGAACCTATCGTGATGTCCCGGATCCCATCTGAGACTCCGAACAAAAACTCATAAACCAATTATCCAATCTATCATAGCGTCGAGACACGTTAAGTGTGTGACCCTGCGGGTTCGAGAATATGCAGACATGATCTTCTATCAATAATCAACAGCGGGGTCTGGAAACCCATATTGACTCCCACACATTCATCGATGATCATATCGGATGAACCACGATGCCAGGATTCAATCAATCCCATATATATATTCCCTTCGTCTCGCGATATTTTACTTGCCTGAGATTTGATCGTCGGTACCGTCATACCTAGTTCAATCTCGTTCACACCAAGTACTTTACTCGTTCCGTAATCCGATATCACTTTGTGATTAACTCCTTAACCACATGCTTGCAAGCGGTGTTGATATCGATTACCGAGTGGGCCCGAAGTATATCTCTCCGACTTGGGAGGGACAAATCCCATCTCGATACATACAACCCAACAGATACTTTCCGATCACCTGAGAGACACCTTTATGATCACCCTCTCATAGGATGATGTTTGATGACCTCAAAGCTTTCTTCCGATACCAGGGAGTTGTATTATCTCATGGTATAAGTAATACAATATTTGACATAAGAAAAGCTTCGCAAAGACGAACACGATGACACGATCTAATTACTTCGCTTAGTTTGGGTCTGTCCACCATATCATTCTCCCAATGATATGATCTCATTATTAATTGACAACTCATGTCCATGGTCAGGAAACCTTAACCATCATTAATCAATGAGCTAGTCCATAGAGGCATACTAGGGACACGGTGTTGTTCACAAACCACACAAGTATTAAAGTTTCCGCTTAATACAATTCTAGCATGGAATATAAACATTATCATGAACAAGAATTATAATAATAACATCTTTATTATTGCCTCTAGGGCATAATTCCAACAAATCCTTCGACCCAAAAACCCTAGGAAACCCGATCAATATTCCACGAAACCGTCTGTAGCCGTCGCCACCATCGTCCCTACATCGGGGGGGGGGGGTCTGAAGCTCTTCCCGGCACCCTGCCGGAGGGGAGATCATCCCGTAAGCCTTCTATCTGGTATGATTTGTGAGTAGCTATACCTTGGACTATGGGTCCATGTAGTAGCTAGATGGTTGTATCTCCTCCTTTGTGATTTCATGTATAGATCTTGTGACCTCCGTTCATGATCAAGATCTAATATATTTGTAATCATGCATGTTGTGATTGCGGGAATCCGATAGATATTGAGATTATTATGTTGGTTTGATTAATGGTTCTATCTTTATGATTCTATCATGTCTGTGTTGTTGTGATCTTGCATGCTCCCCGTTGCTAGTGGTTATCTTGGCCAAGTAGTTGCTAGTGACTCCAAGAAGGAGTATTTATGCTCGATAGTGGGTTCATGCCTCTAGTTTCCAAGGGAAGTGACAATAATCTCTTCGGTTGTAGATGTGTTGTTGCTACTAGGGAGAAAACAACGGTCTCTTGTTCATGAAACATGTGGACTGTTTACCTTACACACTTTTCTTAAAGAAGTTGTCTGTTGCTTGCAACTTAATATTGGAAGGGGTTCGGATGATAACCTGAAGGTGGACTTCTAGTCATAGATGCAGTTGGATTACAGTCTATGTATATTGTTGTATTTCCCAATCAACCTCATAGGATATTTCTGGCTAGTAATTGCATTGTTATGCCTTGATCGGTTCCTGTCAGTTGCCCCGCTGTAATTTGTTTACCCTTCATACCATGTTGTTTATCAAAGGAGAGCACCTCTAGTGAACTATGGACCCTGGTCCAGTCTTTACCATTGATACATCTTCCACCGTAACTTGTTTACTTGCTGCAAACCATTACCTTTCACACCATACGTTTAATCCTTTGTTACAGCAAACCGGTGATCTTGACAACCTCACTGATTCGTTGGGGCAAAGTCTTGAGTTTGTATTGTGCAGGTCTCCACGTTGCCTCCAACACCTGTGTGACGTTTCCTTCCTCCTAGTTCGATAACCTCGGTTTCTACTGAGGGAAATCTTGCTGTTGTACTCTTCATACCTTGCTCTTGGGGTTTCCAACGAAGCACTCTTCCTCCCTGTTGAGTGTAGCATCAAGTAATTTCTGGCGCCGTTGCCGGGGAGGCTAAGGACATCTTCACTAGGGGAGTCCTTCACTTCCTTTCTCTTTACTTTGTTTTTAGTTTGCTTTGTTTCTTTTGCTTGGTTTTGTTTGCCTCTTTCCAAAAAACCCAAAAAAAATTAGTCTAGCTTGGTTTGCTTTCTTTATTCAAAAACACACAAAAAAATTAGTTCCTACCATAGTTACTACCATGTATGGTTTTGATCCAATCTCTGTGACACCTATGGAAAAGATCTTTACTTTTAAACAAAAAAGTGAAGAGAGTTTCAAAGAAGCTTGGTCTAGAATCTCTGCTTTACAAAAGGAAACTAAACCTAAGATGAGTCTTAGCTTGGTTATTGATAGTTTCTACCGCGGTATTGCTCTTCGTTATAGATATGCTTTGGATGCTGTGGCTGAATTTTTTTTTTTGCTTTGTACTGAGGATGAAGCTTATGATGCTATAAGAAAATTAATCATGATCTATGATACACCTGGCAAGTCTAATTCCTCTTTCACAAGTATTTTTTTCTAGGTTGAACCATGTTGAGACCAGTATTGCTGCCATAAATAGTTGCTATCACACTCTTAGGGCTTACCATGATTATGTTCCCATAAATTCTGAGTCTTCAAATTGGTTTCCCACAATTAAAGTCTCAATAAACACTACACTCTTTGATGCTCGTTGTGATATCATGTCTGAATTTTGTCTCATGCCCAAAGATATTTTTGATTCTTTGAGTCTTTGGGGGCTTATTGAAGGAGGAGAAGAAATCTCTCTTACCAACAATGCCACTATATTACCCATTGGAATAGCTGAAGGTGTGTTTACAAAAATCTCAGGGAAAATGGTGTCTACTGATTATCTTGTTATTGAATGTGTAGGCAAAGGACAGATCAAACTTGGAAGATCTCTACTGAAATAGCTTGGGGCAGTAATAGACGTGGGAGAAGGCATCATGCACTTTAATCCCCCGGTAAGCAATAATATCTTCCCTAAAAATAAAAAGAAAGGTAAGAAAAGAAGGAACCAGAAGGGCAATTCTTCATTTGAAAATACTTGATTCTTCTTGCTTCTTGTGCCTAACTTAAAGGCGTTAAAGAAAAGTACTTGTTGGGAGATAACCCAAGAGTTTCCTTGAGTCTTGGAAGTTATTACTTCAGTAATAACCTCTCCTTATCCTTTTTGTTTGCTTTTTGTGCCAAGAATGACCTCTAATGAGAGGGAAGTAAGATTTGGGGAGTTGCTGTCTCGAAACAGAGTTCTGTCCTCCACCATAAAAATTAGCGAGGAGTCTCTGTAAGTCGGATTGTGCTGAAAATTGACATAAATCCCCCAGTATGTTAGCTAACTTTTGTTAGTTTAACACTTTTTGATTTGAGCAACAGAAGATGTTCGAAAAAATCGGTTTCTACCTGCTGGTCTATTTTGATAGATTTCTGCCATTATTTGCATTTGCTTCTTATTGATTCCTTTTTGGGTTCTTTTTAGGAAATTGAGCTTTTTGAAGGAGTTACTAAAGTACCTTGTGTGTTTTAGTAAAAATCCTTGATGTTCCAAAGCTTTGCCAGAGGTCTAATATCTTTTGAATACACTAATGTTGCTAATGAAGATTATGTGAAGTTTTGTATGAAGGAAAATTTGCAGGTGTAGAGAAAGAATGATGTAATGAGATGAAGAATGGACAAAAGATCAAGCTTGGGGATGCCACCCCATGTCACCCCAAGAAATATTCAAGAGGTACAAGTGTCAAAGCTTGGGGATGCCCAAGGCATCCCCTTCTTCATCAATAAAAAGCTCAGGTCTGTCTAGACACTTTATTTTTATTGTTTCATGCACAGTTGTGTTGTTCTTGGAGCGTCTTAGTTTTCGTTTTTGGTTTTTGTTTGCTTAGTTTTCTTGAGTAAGTTGGTTGGTTACACCACACTTCTTTTGGAGAGAGACACGCTCTGTCTCCATTGCCTAGAACACTCTAGTTTTCACTCTTATTGTTTTGTGAGTGTTCACTTTTGCTAGCACTGCGTTTAGCCTTAGTTTTCATGTGCTTTCAGCTTAGAACTTTTTAGTTATTCTTTGTGGATTTGTGAGACAATATCACTGATCTTTGTTGATTATTATCTTTGTGAGTTGTTTCAAATAATTTGATTGGTGTTGGAAAGGAGTAGTAAGTTCTTGCTTGTAAGTGCAAGAGGATCTTGCATTGACTGTGACTTAGACTTTAGCATGACATGCTAGGCGTTGTTTTGACCTTATGCTTAGTGATTATTTTTGTAGCATGTATTTTTCCAAACAATTAGGATTTCTTAATGTGCCTTGAAGGAGTCATGCGTTGTTTTAGGATACAAAAACATAGTATTATGGTATTCTCCTTTGATGCTTTGTTTGGGTTGACTTGGCACATGCTCACACCATGTTATGACTATGACAAGTCACCATTAGCCTCTATGATCATTTAGTCCTTTACTTGTAATACCACACTATGCTATGATTAGTAATGCTTTGTTGCACTGCATGATTATGGCCATTATTGCCCTCTTATTTGGTTGCTCCTAGTCTTTTGCTAGCCTTCACTTGTATGCGTAAGCTCTACTCATGCTTCCAACTCCCAAGAAACCAAGTCATTCCAAAGTGTTCACTATAAACTCCTATGCATGGTGTGTTACACCATTCCAAGTGTATTCTTGTTTCATCTATCTTCCAATTAAAAACTATTTTGTTATGTGAAAACTTAGTGATTAAAGCCCTAACGAACTCGATGGCACACTTTATATTCTTTGCCCCTAATAAACTTGAACCATTGTGTCATCTATATTGTATATGCTTGCACTTATACGTTGGAATTAGTTGAACCGTGTTGTCACGGGTAACGTTTTCAACATTGCACTTGTACTTTGTACTAAGTTGATATCATGCTCTTTTGTCTATGGATGTCACCGGTGTGAAATAAAGAGGGAACTTGTAAGTCCATGGAGTTTGTATCCTGTGTTAGAGAAACGCCTGGGCCGCTAGCCTAAGCCATGCCTAATCATGGTGGAAACTTGTAGCATCACCATAGTGACATCTATGAAGCATTCTTCTCATAAAAAAAGAGACACATTGAGAAAAGAGGAAAGAGAGAAAAACACTATATTCCCATGGTAAATAAGAAGATTGCTGAGATGCTCATTGTCTGTTTGCCTTGTCATTTTGGTTATAGGATATCTGCTGTACCATGTGCAAGGGGTACCCCGTTGGCGGTTCTCTATGATATTCAAATACTTACAGTGACAAGAACTTACAGGTGACTAAATTTGAGTAGCATGAGGTGTGGCCCTAGTATTCAAGGGACTTGAGATTGCCAACTTATACTTCGTCAAGCATATACTCCATCTTTGTTCACTTTAATCTTAATCACTTCAAGATTCTTATGATATGGGCAATGAGGGATGAAACCTAATAAGTACCATAATTTTTGAAAGCTCTGTTTGAAACTTGTAATCCCTGCTTCCTTTACAAAAAGGCATTTCTTCCACCACTATTGAGTCTCCACCTTCTATCTTTAGGCACCATTAAGAGAGCATAGTTATCATTCTGTGTGCAGTGTCCCAAAACTTATTGATTAATGCATATTATGATATTACTTGTTCTTGTGCTATTTGTTTCTAGTAACCCTTGTGAACTTTGAAGGTGTCCAATGCATCTATATTGTGACTCTATGAGGGACAAGCTGATTCCCACTATGCTATGTTTTCTGTATGTGAAACAAAAAAGCATTTTTCAATGCATGTTATTCATGATCTTTGTTTGTAGCCTTTCATGTTGCATGCATAGTTACTATGTCCTATTGTTAGAACTCCATCTTTCATGCACATGTATAGAGTTCATTGATCCCAACTTTGAATGCTTGCAAATGGTTTGATCTTGGTTTTGATGGTGCATGTCACCTCAAAATTTATACTTTTATCACTTACCTACTCGAGGACGAGCAGGAGTTAAGCTTGGGGATGCTTGATACGTCAGAAACGTATCTATAATTCTTGATGCTCCATATGCTTGTTTTATATCATTTGTCTTATGTTTTGTCTACACTTTGAGGTGTTTTTATATCTTTTATGGAACTAACCTATTAACAAGTTGCCACAGTACTAGTTGCCTGTTTTTTCTGTTTTTGGTTCCAGAAAGGCAAAAAATCAACATTCTCGGAATTGGACGGGACAAAAGCAAATGTTATTATTTTTCGCGGAGCAACACGGAACCACGAAGCAGAGTCGGAGGGGGGCCACAGGGTGGCGAAACTCCCTCTAGGCGCGGGCAAGTCCTGGAGGCGCCTGGAGGGGGTGTGGGCCCCCTAGACCCCCACCGACCTTGATTCCTGCACCTATATGAAGCCTCCGACCCAAAAACCCTAGGGAACCCGATCAATATTCCACGAAATCGTCTATAGCCGCCACCACCATCGTCCCTAGATCGGGGGAATCTGAAGCTCTTCCCGGCACCCTGCCGGAGGGGAGATCATCCCAAAGGCCTTCTCTCCGGTATGATTTGTGAGTAGTTCCACCTTGGACTATAGGTCCATGTAGTAGCTAGATGGTTGTATCTCCTCCTTTGTGCTTTCATGTATAGATCTTGTGAGCTCCATTCATGATCAAGATCTAATCTATTTGTAATCATGCATGTTGTGTTTGCGGGGATCCGATGGATATTGAGATTATTATGTTGGTTTGATTAATGGTTCTATCTTTATGATTCTATCATGTCTGTGTTGTTTGTGATCTTGCATGCTCTCCGTTGCTAGTGGTTATCTTGGCCAAGTAGTTGCTAGTGACTCCAAGAGGGAGTATTTATGCTCGATAGTGGGTTCATGCCTCTAGTTTTCAAGGGAAGTGACAATAATCTCTTCGGTTGTAGATGTCCTGTTGCTACTAGAAAGAAAACAATGGTCTCTTGTTCATGGAACATATGGACTGTTTACCTTACACACTTTGCTTAAAGCAGTTGTCTGTTGCTTGCAACTTAATACTGGAGGGGGTTCGGATGATAACCTGAAGGTGGACTTCTAGTCATAGATGCAGTTGGATTACGGTTTATGTATATTGTTGTACTGACCAATCAACCTCATGGAACCTTTCTGGCTAGTAATTGCATTGTTATGCCTTGCTCTGTTCCTCTCAATTGCCCCGCTATAATTTGTTTACCCTTCATGCCATGTTGTTTATCTAAAGAGAGCACCTCTAGTGAACTATGGACCCCGGTCCAATCTTTACCATTGATACATCTTCCACTGTTACTTGTTTACTTGCTGCATACCATTACCTTCCACACCATACGTTTAATCATTTGTTACAGCAAACCGGTGAGCTTGACAACCTCACTGATTCGTTGGGGCAAAGTTTTGAGTTTGTGTTGTGCAGGTCTCCATGTTGCTTTCAATACCTGTGTGACGTTTCCTTCCTCCTTCTGGTTCGATAACCTCGGTTTCTACTAAGGGAAATCTTGCTGTTCTACTCTTCATACCTTGCTCTTGGGGTTTCCAACGAAGCACTCTTCCTCCCTGTTGAGTGTAGCATCAGTTATTATGATTGATATTCATATTGATCTCCGTTTTATTATATAGTTCGAGAGAATGCGGGATCAACTCCAACCAGAGCAATGCGTACTAGAAATTGCTGAGGAGCTGTCGGGATTTATTTTCAAAGAAATCATAGACGATGCCGGAGAATTTAGTATGAATAGGTGCTTCTGACCTCCATGTAATCAAACTGATGGGATCTAGTCTTGGTAATTTTGATCTCCATGTAACTATCAAAATTGTATATATTTGTATGCTCGATATCGTAATACAAGTTATCTTATATATGCACGAACGTGTACGATATGTTGTGGCATAGAAATATTTAAAAACTATGTTGAAATAAAAAAAACAATACAAAATGAATGCTCTGCCGCGGTAGAGAAAGGGCACAAAATGCTGCCGCGGCAGAGATCCACTAGTCTGAGGTAATGCTCTACCGCGATAGAGAAAAGACGCAAAATACTGCCGCGGCAGAGATTCACTAGTCCCAATCCTTAACACCAACCGGGACTAGTGGGGATGCACCATGAGCGCGCCACGGAGGCCGCGTGGACAGCCATTAGTGAGCCGGGACGGGACTAGTGGTTGGGCTTCTAGTCCCGCTTGGTTAGTCCCGGTTCTAAAACCGGGACTAGAGGCCTCTAGTCACGAAATATGATACCTTAGGACATGCGTCAACTAATGGAGGAAAAACATAATATTCCCTCTTTTAGAGTCGATAAGAGAAGGCCACTGAGTGGAGAATAATACTCCAAATTCTGAAATGTTCTAGGAATGTTGTCTGTTATAATTGGTCGGTTTTGCAGTCCAACCTCCAGCATTTATATATCGAGTTGCAGATAAGATTATGTGTGGTGTGGATGGCAAGACGCATAGTAAAAAATAACCTAGGGAACAATTGCTTATACATTTTGTTTGAAAACACCAATCTAAATACATCGTAGGTACTTTCTCTGATCCGTAATAAGTGTCGTTGAATTAGTATCAGCGACACTAATTATGAATCGGGGGAGGGGTTGCACTGGAGCAAGCCTCAAAATAATCTTCCAAAAGTCGGGATGGGTAAAGACTGAATACATCATGTATCACTACTTTACATGGTATAAAACATGATATTTCTTCCAAGTTCAGCTTCAACATCTCTGCACTGCTAAAGTTGTATACAAAAAGCTAGCTAGAAGAGATGTCATCACGCTTCAACATTTGTATGCTCACCTCGGACAATTCTACTTGTCTGTATCAAGTTCAAAGCATAATTGTAATTCATCAAGCATCAATGGCCGTGTGTATTTGGTCCGGTGGTTCAAAGCTCAGCATCAGCATCTTTGCACCGCTGAAGCTGGCTACAAATTCCCAAAATAGCTGGCACGCTACATCTCTCCTATTCACATTAAACCGACTGAAAGGAAATTTCCCTTGGGAGTTTCCATGAACACTCGACAGATTGAAGTGCAATTGCACCCGTGTATTAAACGGCACAGGTGACTTGAGTGACAGTGGTCTGACAAACCCTTTATACATGAAGCATCTTAGATTTGGAGCATCAAGCTGCAGGTTTGTTTGGTTGTGGCGGTAGCCATATACAAAATCTTGTAGCAGGAGGGTAGAAACCTTGGGGAGAGATAGAGAGTGTTGTGAATCATGACACAAATCCAAACACACCCTATCCAGTTGCAGGGTGGTGAGCAATGGAGAGGCATCTATCATGGCCTGCAGTACCTCGTGTGAAATGTTGCATACGTACAGTCGTAGTTCGGTGAGCCGCGGGAAGGCGACTCGTACCACCATGTCTTCCGCAGTGTGGCTGTCCATGCAGTTTGTGATGTGCAGCACACGGAGAGCCTTGAACGCCGGTAGGGTGGTGATGGCGTAACTGCACATCCCACCGTAGGATCCTCTCCCGAAGTAAAGTTCCTCCAGGTGCCGGGCCGCCGGTCTCGAGAGCAATTGATCGAGTGGGCGACGCATGTCGCCCCCGCCCCAGTCGTCATAGTAGAAGGTGAGCTTCTTCACATGAAAACCGGAGGAGCGATATGCAACCATCGCAGCCCTGGCGTCGCGCCGAAAGGTACGACACGGGCACATGACATTAGAATAGAGCGCTTCACACCGAGAAAAAGTGCGCTGGCACATGATATTAGAGTGGCGCGTGCGTGAGTCCAGGTTGATGGCGCCCGATAAGAGCCAGAGTGTGCGCCACCGCCGCGCGAGCGCACTTGTGGACGCGGCCTCCTTTAATGGCGCGAAGGAGAGGATGTGACAGAGCAGGTCGTCGGGGAGGTCCGACAGGCAAACGGCGGCCATGGTGGGTCTACAAAGCTATCTGCGAATTAACTAGATCGGGGAACGGGGAAACTTGGTGTAGCTTGCAGGGTACGAGTTCATGGATGTTTATACGCGGTCAGCGAGTCAGCGTTAATTAGTGTCCTAACATCACACGTCCACTCACGCGTGCAAGACAAATTCACTGTTTGGATTCGACTTGTACTACTAGAGAAAAAAGTCTTTCGTACAAATCTCTTTTTGGTCAAACAATCTTTAACCGCTCGCGTGTGCGCAACGAAGACCGATCAAGAATTTTGTGTTCTTATGTGATATATTTAAGATCTCCCATTTTATCCCATTATATAGGTCTGATTTATAGAGGCCAAAAGTGGCGTAAAATGCAAGGCAACACTGACCTACTAATTTTTCTAGCCATAATAAGGGCCTGTGTGGTCCGCAAGAGTTAAAAAAATGTAGGGATAGAAAAACCATAGAATTGACATGGCATGTTGTATGAAATCCTACACCAAATGTAAATGCAAGAATCTTTATCAGTGGCTGCTTGGTTACATCATAAAGATAGCACAGAATTTTGCGTGAAAGAATAGGTGCATGTCATACTTGTCATTGAGACAAAGCAATTTTTCATAAGGCTGGACCTAAGGGGAATTTTCCTATGGGATTACATGCAAAGTAGTCCATAGAAAAAAATCTCATATACCTAGTTTTAAATCCTACAAACAAAACAAGTTTTAAAAGAAAAATTCCTTAGTAATGGAATCCTCCAAAATTTCTATGGAATTCCTATGGACCAAAAGGGCCCTAAGTTCTCAACTTCCATATACAACATGACTATGGAATGATGGTGGTGAGGCTAGACCACCAGAGAAGTAGATGTTTCTGTACCGACACGACCGCCACAGACACCAACTTTTACATAGGATTTTATGTTTCCACGTGATCCATCACTCTCCCAACAACAAGATTAGTTGCGGATCTTGCATGAGGGACTATGCTAACCTCATGGCCGGGCCAACCGACCTGGTCGTCGAGCACCTCCGCAGGGATGACCTTGCTGACTACCTACTCTTCCGTGTTGTGTGTGTCTCGTGGTGGCGAGCAATTCCGTCAATGCATAGACACGAAATCTTGGACCGATGGTGCCACGCACCCTTGTCGGTGATTTATGCTCCCCGAGGTCTTCGCTACCCATATCAAAGCGTTGTGACTTTCTAAACGTCTCGATCGGGGAGCCCACATAGGTAGACCTCCCAGAGCTCTGATGCCAGTTATTCTTTGGGAACAACTCTAAGTCTAGTCATAGTGGGGGGAACTTGGGTAGTAACATAGTCCTACGTGTGTTGCCAACTAAGCATTTAGATGACATGGTATGCAATTAAATGATGAGAGAGAGGGTTTATGTTACCATAATATCATATATTTCAAGACAAAATGAGTTTACATTGTTAAACATTGTATTGTACTTAGGTCCGGACTGACGTGTAGATGTCCTTGTCCTTCTCCTGTACGTGCTTGTCCTTGCCGTGTACGATAAGGCCACGTTGTGAATCTCCTGTAAACTGTTCATGGTGTATATATACATCACAATGCGGACCGATGTGGTGCCGCCGCATATTGAGTTCTTTTATGGTATCAGAGCCTAGCTTCCTAGATCGCATCTAGGAAAAAACGCCATGAGCTTCGCCTCTTCCTCTTCGGCACCTGCGATGGTGGGTGGATCGCTCGGGGGGATCGTGACCGAGAAGCTGACGAGGGAGAATTACCCAATCTGGCAATCCTAGGTCCTGCCGGAGATTCGAGGTGCCCAACTCATGGGGTATCTAGACGGATCGGTGGCGGAACCGGGAAAGGAGATCAAGACGAAGGAAAAGGACGGGGTCGAGGTGGCGATCCCAAATCTTGACTACGCGCGATGGATCGCTCAAGATCAATTCGTGCTCGCTTACCTTCTCCGGAACATGACGAGAGAGGTGCTGGCGCAGCTCGTAGGACTCACGAGTACCGTTGCTGTGTGGAAGAAGGTGACGGAGATGTTCTCGTCACAATCAAAAGCTCGGACAGTGCATCTTCGGACCCAGCTTGCTCAGACAAAGAGGGAGAATTTCACCTCAGGTGCGGCCTATTTTGATCGCATAAAATCTCTGACTGATGAGATGTCAAGCGCCGGCAAGCCCCAAGACGATGATGATGTTGTGTCATACGTGCTTGCTGGACTGGATGATGAGTACAATGGCTTTGTGGCAGCAATAACAACCTTGATTAGGGCTCAGCAATCTGTGAGCCTCGGTGACCTATACTCGCAGTTTCTTTCATATGAGTCTCGCCTTGATAGCCAAAACCCTAGCAGTGGTAATGGTGGTGATCCTTCCATCAATGCTGCAACTCGCGGAAATTGGAACCGCAACAAGGGTGGACGAGGTGGTGGGCGAGGCAACTTCAGTGGTGGTGGTGGCCGCGGACAGTATGGTGGTGGTGGGAACCACTACTATGGAGGTAATAATAATCAAGGAGGCGGATCCTATGGCGGAAACAATGGCTACCAGGGAGGTGGCTATCAGCAACAACGCCAAGGTGGAGGCCGTCCCAATGATCGCCAGGGTCCTCAGGTCACATGTAAAATTTGTGGCAAAGAAGGACATCCTGTGTTTCGATGTTGGAAAAGGTTCAACAAGAATTTTCAAGGTCCCGAACGCTCAGCTAATGCAGCTACAAGGCCCTTTGTCGATCCCGCATGGTACACTGATACAGGTGCAAGCAATCATGTTACGGGGGAGCTAGACAAACTGACAATGCGTGAACATTACAATGGTCAAGACCAGATTCATGGACCAAACGGTAAAGGTATGGATATTCATCACATCGGTCATTCGTTATATCACACCTCTAATCGTAATTTTCATCTCAATAATATCTTACATGTTCCCGATGCCACCAAAAGTCTTCTTTCTGTCCATCATCTTGCAAAAGATAATCATGCTTTCCTTGAGTATTGACCTAATTTTTTCTCTATTAAGGATCAGGACACGAGGAAAATTCTTCTTCAAGGTAGATGCGTGGGGGATCTCTATCCTATGCCGTCTCCATCCTGGTCATCAAGGAAACAAGCTTTGGGAGTTCAATCTTCGTCGCACTGGCATAGGCGTTTACTTCATCCGTCTTCAGTTGTTGTCCATAAAATTCTTCGAGATAATAATATTTCCTTTAGTGAGTCAAATAAAGAGTCGGTTTGTGATGCTTGTCAAAAGGCTAAAAGCCATCGGTTACCATATCCTACATCTTCTAGTGAGTCTTCTGCTCCTTTAGAGCTTGTGTTTTCTGATGTATGGGGTCCTGCCACTCCTTCTGTTGGAAGAAATAAGTACTATGTCAGTTTTATTGATGATTATAGCAAGTTTATTTGGATATATTTATTGAAAAATAAGTCTGATGTCTTTCAGAAATTTCAGGATTTTCAGCATCACGTAGAACGGCTCTTCGATAAGAAAATTTTGGCTCTTCAAACGGATTGGGGTGGTGAGTATCACAAACTCAATTCCTTTTTTCAGCGAGTCGGTATCTCGCATCATGTTTCTAGTCCTCATGCGCATCAGCAGAATGGCTCACATGAGCGTAAGCATCGACACATTGTCGAGGTTGGTCTATCGTTATTAGCTCATGCATCTATGCCACTTAAGTTTTGGGATGAGGCGTTTCAAACGGCGGTTTTCTTGATAAATCGTCTTCCTAGTCGTGTCATTGATAATCAAACTCCTATTGAACGTCTTTTCAAAAACAAGGGTGATTATTTGTTTTTATGAATTTTTGGGTGTGCTTGTTGGCCCAATCTTCGTCCTTATAATTCTCGAAAGTTGCAATTCCACTCTAAACAATGTGTGTTTCTTGGGTATAGTGGTCAGCATAAAGGCTATCGGTGTCTTGATATCTCCACTGGTCGTATTTACATCTCTCGTGATGTTGTTTTCGACGAGTCTGTTTTTCCGTTTGCTACCCTTTATCCCAATGCCGGTGCTCAACTCCGTGCTGAAATCAGTCTTCTTCCTTCCACTCTTGTTCCTATGTTTGGGGGTGTTGATGAACGAACTGATGATGATGCTAATCCTCCTAATTATCCGGCTGTTGAATCATTTATGCAGGATACAGATGATTTTTTGGAGTCTGATGTGCCTAATTGCAGTTTTGGAGATAGCCCGAGTGTGTCCGTCTCGGGATCGTCATCCAGATCGCTGGATTTCTCGCGCCAGAATTGCGCCAGGTATCCTCTTGGTCCACGCTGCGTGGCGGCGCCGGAAGTTTCTCCCCCGCGCGTGCGGTGCGACGTGACAGCGGACGACCGCCTGTCCCCTGGCTCGGGATCTTCTATAGGCAGTGCGCCTTTGACCAGTGGCCACATCGCACCACCCGGATCCGCTGCGGATGATTCTGCGGGACCTTCTCCTGATGAAGCGAGGTCCTTGGCAGGTGCAGGATCTTCTGCGTCTATCGTGGCTATGCCAGCTCCTGCGGTCGAACGCCCACGTACACGTCTACAACATGGCATTGTGCAGCCAAAAATAATCACAGATGGACGTATCCGGTATTGATCATATCCGTTTTGCCAATTTCTGTTATACTGGTGAACCAGAAAATATTGAGGAGGCTTTGAGCGACTCTCGTTGGAAGGCAGCGATGGACGAGGAGTTCTCTGCACTTATGCATAATGCTACGTGGCACTTAATTCCTGCTTGTCCAGGAAAGAACATCATAGACTGTAAATGGGTTTATAAGGTGAAACGCAAGGCTGATGGTACCGTTGATCGATACAAGGCTAGATTTGTTGCGAAAGGGTTCAAGCAACGATATGGAGTTGACTACGAGGACACTTTTAGTCCCGTCGTTAAGCCAGCTACTATTAGACTGGTTTTGTCTTTAGCAGTGTCGAGAAATTGGAAGCTCAGGCAACTTGATGTGAAGAACGCGTTTTTACATGGTGTTCTTGAAGAAGAGGTCTATATGCGGCAACCTCCTGGCTATGTTGATGCTTCTTGCTCAGAATATATTTGTAAGCTTGATAAAGCTTACTATGGCCTCAATCAGGCGCCTCAGGCGTGGTATGCTCGACTCGGTTCTAAACTTCAGCAGCTTGGTTTTTCTGCATCATAGGCTGATACTTCATTTTTTTCTACAACAAAGGGGGAGTGACTATCTTTATGCTTATCTATGTTGATGATATTGTTGTAGTCAGTTCCTCAGACACAGCTGTTGATGCACTTCTTCATGATCTTGGTATGGCCTTTGCATTAAAGGACTTAGGAGAATTGCACTTCTTTCTAGGAATAGAGGTAAAGAAGGTCCATGATGGTATTATCTTGTCTCAAGAAAAATATGCAAATGATTTAATTGCACTTGTGAATATGAAGATGTGTAAAGTTGTTGACACTCCTTTGTCAACTTCAAAGAAACTGTCTGTGGCCGATGGTGAAATGTTGAGTAGTGAAGATTCTACTCGCTACAGGAGTATAGTAGGAGCATTACAGTATATTGTTTTGACTATACCTGATATTGCCTACTCTGTCAATAAGGTTTGTCAATTTTTACATGCACCTAATACAGTTCACTGGACAGCAGTTAAGCGGATTTTGAGATATCTGCGAGGAACCACCTCTCTTGGCTTGAGATTAAGTAAGTCTGAGTCTATTCTTGTCAGTGCATTTTCTGATGCTGATTGGGCAGGTTGTCCAGATGATCGAAGATCTACAGGTGGTTTTGCTGTATTCTTTGGGTCAAATTTAATCTCTTGGAGTGCGAGAAAACAAACTACAGTTTCTCGCTCAAATACAGAGGCTGAGTATAAAGCTCTAGCAAATGCCACTGCTGAGGTGATTTGGGTACAAACATTATTGAAGGAGTTGGGAGTACCCAAGCCAAGAGCTGCGTGTTTGTGGTGTGATAATATTGGAGCTACGTATCTCTCTGCCAATCCTGTATTTCATGCAAGAACAAAACATATAGAGGTGGATTATCATTTGTTCGTGAGAGAGTAGCTCAGAAGCTTTTGGACCTTCTCATGTACGTGCTTGTCCTTGCCGTGTACGAGAAGGCCACGTTGTGAATCTCCTGTAAACTGTTAATGGTGTATATATACATCACAATGCGGACCGATGTGGTGCCGCCGCATATTGAGTTCTTTTATACATTACAATAAATAAGACTTTACATGATACTACACATATGTTATTTTCTATTATGAAGGTAATAACTTAGACTAGTAACATATGCATGTTACTACTCTAAGTTGCTCCCCACTATGACCAACATAATGGCATCCGCCTCATCAAACCGCTCATCCGTCAGCTCATGACCATCCCTAACGTCACCTCGCTTAAGATTCAGAATAATAATAGCTCGAGACGAGCAATCGGCTAAGAAAAATTGATGGAAACACAGGCATTCAGACGTTGAGTGGTGAGCCCGTTGTGCGTGGTCCATAACTTACTCTACGTTGTCGTTTGAGAATCACTTCTATTGCTTCACCTGGAATGGCATCACGGTGCCATGGCTAGCTAACTGGAACTAGTGGGTAATGGTGGGAAAGTAATTTTGGTGCGCCGGAACTATGGTCGAAACAATTCTAGGAAGCATGGGGTGTACTTCATGGATCTAGACATGGGCAAGATGGTACCCATGCCCCGGGCTATCGGTGGCTGTCCTCACCCATCGGTGCTGACTGCTGACACAATTTATATATGAATGTCGAGAAACCGGTGAAGAGGCAGATTGCCGTCGGAGAATTGACGCCTACGATGCGTGCCAGAAGGATTAGATCAAAATTGACTACTGCACCTGCCAGGGCAGCGTTCTAGATTATTTATCGTGTTACGTCTGCCGTTCATATGACATTGTGGTGCCCATGCCGCCACAACACATTGTCGTTCGTCAGGGCTTTTGATGAGCTGCTGGTCCACAGGAACGGAAGCGCAAGCCAATCCCAAAGGTGACAGGGGATGAGTGGCTCAGCTAGTACGTTCAAGATCAAATGTACATTATCGCTATGGCAGATTAACACACACACCGACACACATGGATGGAACACACAGGTTTATTCCATGTATTATGACAGCACAGACTGAATTGCATACATCTATCTTGTTAGGTACCAAGCGTTGCCTCTGACTTTAGTCTCACATCGCTAGTGGAAGGAGGCCACGACCATCTTATAAGGGTGAGTTTCTCCCCTCCCTTCAGTCCGGACTTTTGGGATGGAGTGGGCTCTCCGCTGAATGTTGGGCCGTGTGCGTGGCCGTGGGCCAGGAAACGTCCAAACGCAACATGAGTGTGTGGAGCTGGGCCCGGGACGCTGACAATTGGTATCAGAGCCAGCACCGCCATGCCCGCCTGGGGGCTTCCTAGGGGATGGGGTGTTAGGTACCAAGCGTTACCGGTGACTTTAGTCCCACCTCTCTAGCGGGAGGAGACCACGACCATCTTATAAGGGTGAGTTTCTCTCCTCCCTTCAGTCCGGGCTTTTGGGATGGAGTGTGCTCTCCGCTGAATGTTGGGCCGTGTGCGTGGTCGTGGGCCAGGAAACGTTCAAACGCAATATGAGTGTGTGGAGCTGGGCCCGGGACGCTGACATATCCCGATAGCGCATTCAAATGTAGTGGCGGCCGATGTCATGACAAATGCGGTTCAGACAAAAATTAAAGGTTAGTTGTTGCACACTAATAACCTACAAACTTTTTTTTTTGCGGTAAAATAACCTACAAACTTAACGTAGGAAGTTCAAGACTCACATAGATGATACGCTGAGTTGCATATCATTTCTTCTAGTATGGCTACTAATATATGTCAGAATTGAAACCAAATCGTGTCAAAATAATCATACCTACATATATGAAAGTCAAGCACTTGAGCGATCAACTAAGGAAGCCAAATCAGCGGTAGGTACTGTAGATGTCATCTACAGTAAACATAGGCTTTTTTTAGCTTTCATTTTTGCCGCCGCTTATTCCGGCTCCGCCAACTGCCTAGCGATCTCTCTGGAATACTGGAACCGCATCCCACATCTTCCTAAAGCTGTTAACCGACCCATCCACCGGCTTTCCGAGCTGATCTGCCTGCCCCGACCTCCCCTGCCCTAGCCGCCAGTTCCCCTTGCCCAACGGCCGTGCCTGGGTCAGCTCCTTCCTGGTGTTGCGGCCGTCACCCAGGCGCTCTACTAGCCTGGACGGAGGTCAGCGAACCTGGACGGCGGCGATGGCCACCGAATTTAGTTCCTTCTCTAATTTGTTGTCCCTTTTGATTTCTTTGTGTTCCTGTTGTTTTCTTAGTTGATGCTGTTTTAATTATTTTTCCCTCTGTAGATCGTGGGTGGGATTTGGCGTGCTGCGCCTCCCTCTTGCTGCCTCCGTGCTCGCATCGGTGGTCTGCGTGAGGCCGCCCCCATCCTACCACAGCTCCGCTCCACCGGCTGCCTCCCCGGCGCCCCCGGCGTCGTCCCTGCTGGCGGCTGCCTTTCCGGAGCCCCTACCCCGCTATGTTCTCTGCCCCATGCGCACTGCCATCAGCCTCCCCATGCTCCGGCGCAACCGTGCCACGGGACTGCTCGACCACTCTGCCCGCCAGGTCGCCGGCGGGCTGGCTGAACGAGGGCTGGCTCCATGGAGGTCCGGGTGTGGGCGAGAGGGCTGGCTGAACGAGGTCGCCGGCGGGCGCTCCAGCGGTCCATCTTAATCTGCACCATTGCAAGGGGTCCACGGCGCGGTACAGATGGACGTGTGCATATGGGGCAGTCTTTTCCTCATGCTAAATCTGGTGAGTTTTGTTAACACTCAGATTTAAGTGATTTGCTTGGTTTTATTTAACTTTTGAATGGATGTGGCATCTTAGTCGTATATGCTATTTTCTAGATCAACCACGCCACTACAAGAAGAAACTAATATGATTACTTACGAATTGTGATACAACTGTAACTTCCTTTTCGAACAAATCCCACAAATCACATGTATCCATTATGTCTGGTCGCTGCCATAGCTTTCTTTTGTAACAAATCTCATATATCCATTAGGTCTGGTGAAGAAAGGATTTTCAGAGCATATGATTCGTTCTGTTTCCTGGCAGTTAGACATGAAAATCTTCATTCTCCTTCCTGGATCTTGCTGCCCATAGGAAGTCCATGTTTTGTTCCTCTCTAGAAGTGCCACGGTTTTGCTTCTAAAAAATGCCCGTGGTGCAGAAGAGGTCAGATTTTGTTTTAACTGAATTTATGTTCTGTTTGTGGCGGCAGGTGCCATGCTAGCGGGTTTACTCTTCCTACTTATGTGCGCCTTCTGGTCTGCCGACGGTATTTCTTCTTCGTCTGGATTGCGTTCAGAAACTCCTAGCCCGTCCAGCATTTCTACTGACGGCACTAGGCAATTAAGGTGAGTTGTGTAGCTTATTGACCAAACCATGAATACTTAAGATGACTTTGGTATGTTTAGTACAGTAGTATGTATGGGTATCTCAGCGAGAAGAAGTCTACGATTGTTCGCTTTGCGATTGAGTACCTTTGTTACCTTTCCATTGCTTAATAGCAAGGTGTAGTTAATTTGTATAGAGTAAATCCTTAGATGAATTCTCCATAATATTTGTAATTCAGCATATTATTTTAAGTCGGGTTACTCATTTCCTGCGTCAAGATTCAGACACTGTTATTGACCGCTCTTTTGACCGAACAATTTAATATATCAAAAAACAGAGTTAAATGTAGCTTATTGACCAAACCATGAATACTTAAGATGACTTTGGTATGTTTAGTACAGTAGTATGTATGGGTATCTCAGCGAGAAGAAGTCTACGATTGTTCGCTTTGCCATTGAGTACCTTTGTTACCTTTCCATTGCTTAATAGCAAGGTGTAGTTAATTCGTATAGAGTAAATCCTTAGATGAATTCTCCATAATATTTGTAATTCAGCATATTATTTTAAGTCGGGTTACTCATTTCCTGCGTCAAGATTCAGACACTGTTATTGACCGCTCTTTTGACCGAACAATTTAATATATCAAAAAACAGAGTTAAATGTTACTACTGTGCAGCAAATTAGTGTAATTACCACCATTAGTGTATTATGTGGAGCAATTCTGAACCATGTGTCTATTTGACTGGAATATGATACATGAGAATTGTTAGAATCGACAGTAAAAAAATCATGTATGCAAACTCTAACTTTGTAGGGCACATTTCTACTTCTGTTTCTTTCAGGATGCATGACAATTAATGAATGACTTGCCTTCACTAATTGTTTCCATCCTTCCTATAGGCAGACATTGAATGGTTGATCACATGGATATGTTTATAGTTATTGTTTTATTCTAGAACATAGACTATGGTTTGGAACTGCATACATCCCAAAAGTTAAGATACAAACACCACTTCTCAGATACAGGAAATTGATGTTGAATTTAGAGACTGGTTTAGGAATACCAGCAGAATTCTACATTGATTATTTAGCTTATCTTTTCACTAAAGGAGTGTCAGAAAATGTGCCGATCTTGCTTCCCTTATCCTTTTCCCTCCTGGACATGCTATTCTTGAGAATATAAATTATGGTCTACTAGAATTTTCTGTCCAGCCCCACTGAGATTCATGAAATTCATCAATGTTCTATTTGATTGTGCATAGGATACTCTGAGCGCATCAGTATTATAAGATTCTGTACTCCAAGAGCTGTCTGCATGCAAGAGCATTCCCACTTCAGATTTATTGGAGTTTTTTGCTCACCAGTTCATCCAAAGGACGTATTCCTCTTTAGTTGGTTAGGTTATCGTTGTATTCCTCTTTCCAGTGTTCACTGAATATACTTGATGTGTCATAGTGATTAGTGTGTAAAGATTGGTGATCTTAGAATTTGCAAACAGGACAGGTTATTTCTGTATCTTATCAGCATATAAACTTACTACCGACATTTTAGTAGAACAAGAATTGTTGTTGACTATTTTGGTTATGATAAGTTGGTAGCATACTTACATGGGTTGTTCAGAGTACCTTTTTGTTTCTGCTTCCTTTTTATAATTAGCTACTGATCCGCACCAAAGTAATCTTTTTTCAGATCAATGCCTTACCTTGCAGTACGGACCAAAGGCCATTGTCTTACTGTTGCAATTTTCTGCCATCTGCCCGGTGATTCTTTCAGCTTGGAGTTCAGCTAGGAGCCGACCATATGACAATATATGGTATCAAGTTATCCAACAAGTGGTTTTTCCTTTTAAACTCCTAGCAAATTATGGCATTCATGTGACATTATAAGAGGCAGTAGAGTATCGCTCCTTGAAAGTGTTGAAGCTAATAGATCAACACTATTTGCCTGAAACAACTCTAGATCCACTCTTACACGTGAACATACTCTCCACTTGACATAATTAACAATGAAGACTATAATCGATTTCATTCCACAGGCGCGGCATTGCCGCGCCAAGTTTCCTAGTAATTCCCATAAGAATGAAGGCGGCTAGCTCTAGATTGGTGTTTAAAGCTAGCTTAGTAATTCATACGGGCCGGCTTGGGCAGAATAGCAGGCTAGTACCAAAAAGGCAGCCCAGATGCAAAGATTTAGACGACCAGTTAAACTAAAGAAAGGTCCAACGTCTCATCCTCTTCAATATATCAATTAATTTGGTTTAGTCTGTTGTAACCAGACTAATGGTTCAATCACTGCTCCTGATGTCTCCTATTCCCGTATCTTTGCATGATCTGCTCTCTCAAACTTACTTCGTTTTTTTAGTGTAACCACGAGCTTTTTTATGACATAGTGCACATCGAAATGGAGTGACACAATGAAGATATTATGTTGAAGATGAAGTGGTCCATATAACAAGAGCAAATATTCATTTGAGTAAACATTTGTACGACATAGATATGGAAGCATTATGTATACAAGCCGAGGTTGGTGGTGTGGTACTCTTTACTCTATAGTTACTATGCATACATAATGTCGGTGTATCGAGCCGGCACATACTACATGGGTATCTTATGAGAGGTGGAAGGCGGTGAACGAAACATTGGAGTCTCCTGGGACAAGATCGGCACAGTCGATGTACCTAGGTTCGGCCCCTCTTGGTGAAGAAAATGACCTACTTTTTTTCTGTACTATATTGATCAGATCGATCGCAAGATCTCCAAGGTAGAGTTACAACCACAACTATGAGTGAATATATTGTACCCTCTAGAGTTCCTTTGCCGAGCCTTATATATGAGACTTGGCTATGGTTTACATGATAGATATCAAGTGGGTTTAGGGTTCCGAGCCGGTTACAGGTACATTGGGCCTAACATGCACCACAAGTTGATCTTTTAGCTGGGGTATCGAGTCGCCCCAGTTTGTCTTCGTGTATGTCCATCAGAAAGAAAGTCATGTGCATGTCATGGGCCAACCCAAGTCGGTATTGTGGACTCGACACTTTTGCCTACCCTGTTGGGTATTCCCCCATCACGTAATTCATGATTTTTTGCATGACACGACAAATTAGCTACATTAGACATTGGATTGAATGAATGATACAAGGTTGAAATAAATAGCAACGATTTTTGCATGATATTTAGCACCACTGGCGTTCCACAAATATAAGGATAAGAGTGGTGTTGCTTGCCGCTGCTGCATCCCGAGCTGCTCATGCTCGCTCGGGCCTCCCTAGGAGATGACAACTGGGTGACTTGCAGTAAACTAGTGGCTCTACAAAAGCTCGAGTAAATATTGATATCTAAAAAGGATTAAGGTAAACCATGACTAAATTGATCGCACAAAAAACCATGACTAAATATGTGAACATAGACAGTATTTTCTGTTGGTGTGTTCCCTCTTCTTTTGTGGGTTGACACTAGGCCACGGTCCCATTGGTGAAACTAATGCGTCTACGAAGGCATCAAATCTCATTTCATTTGTGCATGCTGGTTCTCACCAGATGACTACTATAGGTAGAGTCATTCTGCCTCTTTTAACAAAAAAATTGTTATTCTGATACCTAGCTAAACAGGAATGAGGTGTAGGCAGTAACAATGATGCTGCTACATTTATCGCTCATCAAGATCAAGTTGCCCAATCACGTCCTACGTGACCCATCAAGGTAGTTTCACAAATCCTCCTGATGTCGCCTGTTCCCACGTGGTCTCGCATCTTTCTCCGTCTTCTCTCACCCTCCGTTTGATCTGCTTATGTGACTACCACCTATTTGATGCAATACACCAGCTTTACCAATGTCCTCTCTTTGACTTGTTTATGTGACAACCACCTATTTGATTAAGTGAGTGCAACCAACGCGTCAAAATGGGATGGGATGACGAATCTATTCCATTGGACGTGAAGTAGTACATACATATGAGAAGAGAACCTTATTCACTTGAATGAGGGCTGGTGTGGTATATATTTGTTATAAAATTATTATGGAAAAAAATAGAGGTAGGTGGTGTAGTCCTATTTACTTTATAGCTATCATGAAGTTGCAACACAGCTTTTTCAAATAATGCAACATATATACCACTTGAATTAGATACTCTACATATAAAAATCTTTAGCCTAAATTCTTTGTTTGATGATTCTTTGTTTTCCTAGATTGGCAATTAGGTGCGAAGTTGAGGATATATACAAAAAGAAAGACCCGTGACTGTTTGGGGATCTAATTTTTATATATAAGTCGAACCATTAATGTAAAATATAATACTAGAAATATATCATACTGGGGGTGTGGCAATAGCCCTAAATGCAACGGAGACAAGGTCCGAAAAAACTTACAACCGAGAAAATAAGAAATAATTAACAAATACATGAAAGTGAAGAAATAAACATGCATATATCAATCATATGGGTGAATTTCTTTTAGTGTATGACAGGGGTGATTTGTACTCTTGCGAGCACTACTGGAAAAACCATCTTCGGTTCGATCAGAACAAGCCCAACAGTCCCGGCCCGTCACGAACCGCGACTAGTGCTAGCACTAGTCCCGGTCCATGAGGCCTCCAACGGCTAGAAATGGACATAAGCATTAGTCCCGGGCAGGACCAGAGCATTAGTCCCGGTCCGTAATACGGCCCGGGACTAATAAGCTGGAGCGTGGCAACAGCTCTTTTCGGGGACTATTAGTCCCGGGTCGTATCACGGCCCGGAACTAATTGTCCATCACTATATATACAGCTCCCTGGCCAGCTGTCCTAAAGCATATGGTGGCCATTTTTCTCAAAGAAAGCAAGAGAGTTTATGCCATTTTTTTTCTCAAGATTTGTCAAGATTTAGTTTGCAACACCTAAATCCAAAGCTTTAAAAGGTTAGAACTTCATTCTTTCATCTCTTATTGCTACTTTAGCTCTATATAATGCTCTAGAAGTATAGAGATATGGATCAAATGCATATGCATGCTCTAGAAGTAGCTAGAAGGATTTTGATATATATATGTAACAAATTTTGATTAGGCACATAGTTACTGAAAATTGAAATGTGTAATTTTAGAGTTTCAGAGCTTAGAATGGAATGAGGTTTTCACCGATAGAACAATAATAAAAAACTCCACATTTATCATGTTGATTGTTTTCTCCAATTCACAAATTGGTGCATGTAAATTTTTCAAAATTCAAAATTAATGCTCTAGAAGCTCTCAATATAACTTGTAATAATTTTATCATGTTTTTGTAATGGTTTTTGATATACTTTTACTATACTGCAGATGGTCCGGGAATGGATGTACGGTACTGACCGACGCTCTGGCGAGTTCATTAATGGCGTGCATGAATTCATCCGTGTTGCTGATGCAAACAAGCACAATGGTTTTGTATTCTGTCCATGTAATGGATGTAGGAATCAGAAGGATTACTCTGACTCAAAAACCCTTCACAGCCACCTGTTGAAGTCCGGCTTCATGCCCAGTTATAATTGTTGGACCAAGCACGGAGAGAGGGGTTATAATGGAAGACAATGAAGAAGAGGAGGAGGATGACAACTATCATGGTTTCCCTGAGTACGGAGATACTTCCATGGGGGATGCTGAAGGGGAGGATGAAGAAGAGACACATGATGAACCCGCTGATGATCTTGGTCGGACCATTGCCGATGCACGAAGAGATTGTGAAACTGAAAAGGATAGGGAGAAGTTCAATCACATGCTAGAGGATCACAAAAAGTTGTTGTACCCAAATTGCGAAAATGGTCTGAAAAAGCTGGGCAGCACATTGGAATTGCTGCGATGGAAGGCTGAGTGTGCTATACCTGACTCCTCATTTGAAAAGTTGCTGAAAATGATGAAGAATATGCTTCCAAAAGATAATGTATTGCCCGCCAGTACATACGAAGCAAAGAAGGTTGTCTGCCCTCTAGGTTTAGAGGTTCAGAAGATACATGCATGCCCTAATGACTGCATCCTCTACCGCGGTGAGGAGTATGAGAATTTAGATGCATGCCCGGTATGCACTTCACTTCGGTATAAGATTAGACGAGATGACCCTGGTGACGTTGAGGGCGAGCCCCCCCCCCCCCGGAAGAGGGTTCCTGCGAAGGTGATGTGGTATGCTCCTATAATACCACGGTTGAAACGCTTATTCAGAAACAAAGAGCACGCCAAGTTGTTGCGATGGCATAAAGAGGAACGTAAGTCAGACGGGATGTTGAGACACCCCGCTGATGGGTCACAATGGAGAAAAATCGATAGAAAGTACCCGGACTTTGCAGATGACGCAAGGAGTTTAAGGTTTGGTCTAAGTACAGATGGCATGAATCCCTTTGGGGAGCAGAGCTCCAGTCACAGCACCTGGCCCGTGACTCTATGCACCTATAACCTTTCTCCTTGGTTGTGCATGAAGCGGAAGTTCATTATGATGCCAGTGTTGATCCAAGGTTCGAAGCAACCCGGCAACGACATTGATGTGTACCTAAGGCCATTAGTGGAATAACTTTTACAGTTGTGGCACGAACCCGGGATACGCGTGTGGGATGAGCACAAGCAGGAAGAATTTAACCTCCGAGCATTGGTTTTCGTAACAATCAATGATTGGCCTGCTCTTAGTAACCTTTCAGGACAATCAAACAAGGGATACAATGCATGCACACACTGTTTAGATGAGACTTCAAGTATATATTTGGAACATTGTAAGAAGAATGTATACAATGAGCATCGTCGATTTCTTTTGGCCAAGCATCCCTTAAGAAAGAAAGGCAAGCATTTCAACGGTCTGGCATATCACCAGACGAAGCCTAAGGAGCGTACTGGTGCTGATATATTTGATATGGTCAAAGATTTGGATCAACTGGTAACCTTTGGAAAGGGTCCTGGAGGAAAATCTGTTCCAAAAGACACTGAAGGACACGCACCCATGTGGAAGAAGAAATATATATTTTGGGAGCTACCATATTGGAAATTCTTAGAGGTCCGCTCTGCAATCGATGTGATGCATGTGACGAAGAATCTTTGCGTGAACCAGCTAGGCTTCTTGGGCGTGTATGGGAAGAAAAAAGATACACCGGAAGCACGAAAGGACCATCAACATATGAAAGACCCAGATGGCCTGCATCTAGAATGGTTTCAAGGTCATGCCAGTTACGCTCTTACCAAACAAGAGAAGGAAATATTTTTTGAATGCCTAAGCAGTATTAAGGTCCTGTCTGGCTTCTCGTCGAATATAAAGGGGATAATAAATATGGCAGAAAAAAAGTTCCAAAACCTAAAGTCTCATGACTGCCACGTGATTATGACGCAAATGCTTCCGATTGCATTGAGGGGGCTTCTACCAGATAATGTTCGAGTACCCATTGTGAAGCTATGTGCATTTCTCAATGCAATCTCTCAGAAGATAATAAATTCTGAAGATCTACCACGGTTATAGAATGATGTGGTCCAATGTCTTGTCAGTTTTGAGTTGGTGTTCCCACCATCCTTCTTCAATATTAGGATGCACCTGCTGGTTCACCTAGTCGAAGAGATTTCCATTCTCGGTCTTGTATTTCTACATAATATGTTTCCCTTTGAGAGGTTCATGGGAATCTTAAAGAAATATGTTCGTAACCGTGCTAGGCCAGAAGGAAGCATCTCCAAGGGCTATGGAACAGAGGAGGTCATTGAATTTTGTGTTGACTTTGTTCCTGACCTTAAGCCGATTGGTCTTCCTCAATCGCGGTATGAGGGGAGACTGAGTGGAAAGGGTACTCTAGGAAGGAAATCAATAATATGTAGAGACGGACATTCTTACACCGAAGCACATTACACCGTTCTACAGAATTCTATCTTGGCAGCCCCATATATCGAATCAATAATATGTAGAGACGGGCTATGTTAATGAATGAATATGCTCCATGGATACGACGGGGTTAGAAAGGAACACACGCGAAGAAATGATATGTAATAATTGTAACATTTTATGAGTGAAGATGCTCCATGTGTCCATTTTTATAGTGTTGTCTGCAAACAATCTTGAGTGTGTTAGTCCCGTTTTGTGGCTGGACCGGGACTAAAGGAGGGCCATTAGTCCCGATTCGTACTTACCATTAAGATCTGATCTCCAAACGCGTGAGGTCACATATTAGGGGGTGCCTCTATGACCAGTTTTTTGGAGATGCCGAAGGACTGGGCTCCGGCGGCATCTCCCTGAAACTGGCCGTAGTGGTGTCCCTGCTCTCGAAAACCATCTTGCAGCTTGTAACTTCTCTAACTAGATCAATACACCTGGGAGCTAACTAATTTCACGTATTAGGGAGTGCCTCTATGACCAGTTTCTCGGAGATGCCGGAGGAAAGGGCTCCGGCGACATCTCCCTGAAACTGGCCGTAGTGGTGTCCCTGCTCTCAAAAACCAACTTGGAGATGCCTTAAACTGGCTAGAGGACTGGACTCACAAGGATGCCTATTTATAGTACAAGCAGCTCGGCATAATGTCGACACTCACGACATAATGTCGACACTGACCCCTATTGTTAGTGCTGACTCATGTTTTGTCCCGGTTGGTGTCTCCAACCGGGACTAAAGGTTCATCTTTAGTCCCGATTGGTTACACCATTCGGGACAAGGTACAAGCCGCACGACATAATGTCGACACTCACCCCTATTATTAGTGTTACCTGGCCCAGTCTGCCGCAATCCCTTCAGTCCCGGTTAGTGACTACATCCGGGACTAAAATCTCTCGTAGAAAGGAAAGGGCGGGAAAACTTGGCGGGAAGAGGTGGGAAATGGCGGAAAATATCTTTAGTCCCGGTTTGTGACTACATCCGAGACTAAATGGATATTATATTAAGATTCAATATATTTTTCTGATAATAATAGACATATTATTTGTGTTATTTGGATTATTACAATAAAAGATATGATTTTCTAAAGTTTTTATATTTGATTTGAATTAAAAAAAGAAAATTTACAAATGAAATAATTTATAAATGATGCAAACAGATAAATGGATGTTCTATTAAGATTCATTATATTTTTCTGATAATAATAGACATATTATTTGTGTTATTTGGATTATTACAATAAAAGATATGATTTTCCAAAGTTTTTATATTTGATTTGAATTAAAAAAAGAAAATTTACAAATGAAATAATTTATAAATGATGCAAACAGATAAATGGATATTATATTAAGATTCATTGTATTTTTTGATAATAATAGACATATTATTTGTGTTATTTGGATTATTACAATAAAAGATATGATTTTCCAAAGTTTTTATATTTGATTTGAATTAAAAAAAGAAAATTTATTAATGAAATAATTTATAAATGATGCAAACAGATAAATGGATATTATATTAAAATTCTTTATATTTTTCTGATAATAATAGACATATTATTTGTTTTATTTGGATTATTACAATAAAAGATATGATTTTTCAAAGTTTTTATATTAGTTTTGAATTAAAAAAGAAAATTTACAAATGAAATAATTTATAAATGATCAAAACAGATAAATGGATATTATATTAAAATTCTTTATATTTTTCTGATAATAATAGACATATTATTTGTTTTATTTGGATTATTACAATAAAAGATATGATTTTTCAAAGTTTTTATATTAGTTTTGAATTAAAAAAGAAAAGAAAAAAAAACAAATAGTCGCGGGTCGTGGCTGGACCCGAGACTAAAGGGTGAGTGCGCGCGCAAAAACGAAGCGACCGAAAAAGACCTTTAGTCCCGGGCCGTGGCTTAGCCCGCGACTAAAGGGTATGTCCCTTTATATTCTGGCGCCAGCACCGAACACTTCGCATTTCTCATCGACGACGAAGCACAGACGAAGACGACGAAGCACAGACGAAGCACAGACAAAGACAGGGGAGGTGTTGTCCTATTCCGCCGCCGCTCCGCCGTGCCGCCGCTGCTCCGTCGTGCCGCCGCCGCTCCGCAGGTGAGATGGTTCTCCAGGACGTGGCGCCGCTCCGTCGTGCCGCCACCACGCCGCTCCACAACGACGACGCCTCTGCGAAGGTTAGGGAAACGAGAGAGAGGGAGCGAGCGAGGGCGTCGCGCGCCAGAGGACGGGGAAGGTTGGCCGGCTGGGCTGCTAGGCCTGCATGGGAGAGATGGGCCGGCCTGGTTGGGGTCAGGCAACTGTTTTTTTCAAAAAAAATTCTTTTTCTGTTTTTCCTTTTCTCTTTGTTTTTTTAAATACAAATCTGCTTTATATTATTTTTTTAATTATTGTTTTAATTATAATTAGCTAGGATTAGGATTATATTGTTAGCTAGGGTTATTTTTTAATTATTGTTTTAATTATAATTAGCTAGGGTTATTGTTTTAATTATAATTAGCAAGGGTAATTTTTTAATTATTGTTTTAATTATAATTAGCTAGGATTAGGATTATATTGTTAGCTAGGGTTCTTTTTTTAATTATTGTTTTAATTATAATTAGCTAGGGTTGTTTTTTAATTATTGTTTTAATTATAATTAGCTAGGGTTATTGTTTTAATTATAATTAGCTAGGGTTATTTTTTAATTATTGTTTTAATTATAATTAGCTAGGATTAGGATTATATTGTTAGCTAGGGTTATTTTAATTATAATTAGCTAGGGTTATTTTTTTTGTTTTAGTTATTAGCCATGATTATATTGTTTTACCACAATTAGTATTATTGTTTTAGTGATTTTTTGTTTTATTTATTAAGACTAGTTAAATGCCCGTGCGTTGCAACGGGTCTCAAGTTTTTTTTAGCATCCCTAAAGACAAAAAATATCATGTGTCTCAAAAATTAGTCATCTTTATTCTAAAAATAATAAAATCCTACTCCATCAAATTTCTTTTCTCCGTGCACACCTCAATCTCTTTAGGTTCTTCTCATCCTTATAGATAATCTTCCATCTTTGTTCAACTCACTCCACCTAAACTTACAAATAATCCTCCTCGCTCAAATTAGAATGCTCATTATGCATTGTGGTAGAACTGCATTTAATTTCTTCACACCGCTACCAGAACTATTAAATATTCATATTTGTTCCTCTTAAGTCGAGTAGGTACGATGAAACCCTGATAACAGCTTATCATACACTCAATCGACAACAAACCATAGTGACAAAAATAAAATGTAGTTCGTTGTTAATCTCACATTCAAAACTATCAGTAGTTAACAAACAAAACAGTTCAGCATCCACAAGGGAACCAAGTTGGACAATGGCACGACCCAGCACTCGGCGAACCATGCGTAGAGGTTTAACGGGATCATGAATGGGAGCAATGGCTGCTCCACCATGAACTGGATGAAGAACTGGACCCCTTCTTCATCCTCTTCTTCGCCATTCTAGACCCCTTGTATCTCCGCGGCTTTACCAAGAAGCCACTCTTGTAGCATTTTCAGACACAAATACCTTGGTATGGTAGTAGATACGTACCTTTGTTTATGCCTTCCAGACTTTGTCTCATCTTTTGCTCCCATACAAAACACATATCCTTGTTCAGGGCTGTTAGTTATGGATGCCTGACCTATCCATCCGCAATTTGGGACCGATTAATGCCTACAAGAAGAGATGGAACTATCACCATGAGACGATTAGGACCTAGTAATATTGGCTATACTCCCCTCCCCCCCCACACACACACCGATGAGATCTTTCATTCCAAATAAATTACGTGCATGATTCAAATAACATGCATCTGATATAGGAAGTCATTCTTCATATACACTCCAAAATACTCAATTAAATTTTTCTATAATATAGATTTCCTTTGGTGAACTATGCTATGCAAGTAAGCCACAAATTTAATTAAATAAAGAAGCAAGGGTACAACAAACTGGTCGCATTACATCACACATAATCGGATGCACCATCATGACTATAATATTTATGATGCAAAGACCCCAAAATACAGTTATAACCACCAACATCAAAGCGCACAAAAGCCTGTCCAGGAACTTATACCATACCTTCATATTTCTGTCTGACGTAAAACATGCCAAATGGTCAAGCATTCTTTTGTTCATATTATTCTATTTGTACGTACACAGCAAATATCCAATGACCAGGCTTGATAGATCAACAATAATGTGTAAATAAAAATGTCAAACTGATACGGGCAAGAAGAAAGCAACCTTGTATGTAGCTTCATGTGTGGTCTCTCCAAGAGAGGTCAAAATAAAAAAAGGTCAAACTTAGCAATGTATCCGCGTCAATTAGATTATAACACCACTGAACTTTTAGTTAATGAAATAATAAAAGAAATAGTCCAGACTGCTTATCAAACAACTATATTTTCATCATGCAACTTCGCTGTTCGACTACTAAAAAAATCAACAGAAGTCACAAATTAACGCGGAAGTGTTTACCTCTGAAACAATCTCATCAGGGCACAAGCGTGTATACTTATCAAGGAAGAGACATTCAGTAGGAGTTTGACACAGTAATCATTCACCACAGATAAAAAAAGGAATTCCACACAGACCATTTCATTAGTCCCATTTCTATCTGTTATTTCTTTACATTATAAACTCTACTAAAATGATCCATGAGAGGATGTTGTTACACACTACTTATCTGAAAACGCCTATGGTATAATCTACCTAGGCTACCATCAAACTATGTATGAATGTAAAATATATGACTTGCCTTCAATGAGTAGTATAAAATAATTTCCATGTGCTCAAAATTACCCCCCCCCCCCCCCCCCCACACACACACACATGTAAACCTTTCCTGTTCTCATGTACCAACATTTCATAAATATGTTCTTGCACTCTTAGATAATGCAGACAAGATTAGGTAATTGTTTCTGCTAGCTGCTAAAACATAGTTAGAAGAAAACAAAATGGATCTCTTCAAGCTACAGAACAGTGAAACATGTAGTTCGTATGTTAAGCTGAAAGCATAAAATTAATTAGCTATCATGGTTTATTTCTGCCATTGCACTAAATTAAGTCTTGGTGCCATAATACTGTAGTTATATTAGTCCGTCACAACAAAAGGGAAGTGAAATTGTCCTGAAATAACTGAAAAGCAGCAAAACATGTAACTTTTAGCCAAAGTCTTGTCTAATTATCTATCTGTTAGCAAGAACAGGAAATGAATACAATAAACTTTCAAGCGAATGAAAAAAATTATTATGGATACCAAAGTATTTCTTAAGAAAACAAAGCTTATACAACTCACAGACAATAGAGACAGCTTTGGAGCTACCAATGACGAGACTGCTTCAAGCATCTTGACTCAAGGTGCAGAAACAGTGTACAGGGGCACCGACAGAAACACACATGATCACAATGAACTCCTGGTGTAAGAAAGTATGAAGCATAAAGTTGAAGAAATATATCCAAATTACATCGGCTGAAAATGAAATAGTTGCAGTAGAAATTAGTCACTGGATGTGGATGACTGGGAACTGAGCGGCTTGGGCACTCCTACCGTCCTACATTGCAAATGGGCACCAAAGATGGTGGAATAGGTAGAGGCAAACCAGACATAAGGGAACCGTGATGTAGGCAAAAGAGAAAAATATGGTGGCCAATGTTGATGGGTGCTACATGTCACAACATGGACGCATGCAGATGTAACCATAGTGCTAGGAAATAGTGCTGTACTCGTCGGCAGCATAGGTAATAGGAATCAGCGACGACATCGCATACCTGTCCATCATTGACAACAGGTACCACAGCAGTGCAGCCTGACCATGTGCTCCTATAAAAGCTTCTTCGCTATTCCCCTAAGAAGGAACAATTTGTATAGCAATTCATCATGAGTATTCAGTTTATATGGTATGCAGACAAAATTAAAAGAATTTTGAATCAAGCATTTTATCCGACAGATGACTGACCAGATCAGAGAGTTTCCTTAATCCTGAGGTTCAGGAGCGGCTTAGCAGCAATACACGTACACATACACCCATGGTATCAAGGAGCAACCTGAGATCGCTGCAGCCACCGGATACGACGATTCACATGAGTTTCCCTACTCCTCCCCTAGCCGCTCCTCCGGTCGGTGCATCGGTGTGGAGAAGAAGAAAATTGACACCCTGAAGTATAATCAATAACATGGTATCAAACTACAAAACTAAGAGATTAGCTCTTCTATAGTTTAAATAGTGCTCTCTTCATTTTGAAGTATGATATCTTCATTGTACACTGTATCAGTTCCCAATTCATAAAACAAATCCGTGGTTAAAAATAGATACTTGCTCGGACTACTTTTTACTAACTCTAATTTATTTGTTAAGGGTTCAAATTGGCCTATACTCACCTTCAGGTTATCGTGAGATATTCACCCTTTAACTTCAAGTTGGGCAGTCTGGGTGATTTTTTGTTTTTGAGAATTTTGGCAGGCGCTCCACCATTCGATTGGATCCCTAGGGGATCAGAGCAAGGAAAACAAGAAAAAATCGAAAAAAAAGCAGCAAGGAAAGAACCTCAAGGCTACCCAAAATCCTTGCAAGGAGGACTATCCTGCATAGTCTCCTGGATCAGCGGAGGTCTGGGTGATTCTATGAATCACCTCATAATAAATAACAAAGTTTGTACCTACTGTTCACCTACTAATTAACTGAACCTATCAAGAGTAGTACATGGTAAATCATCAATGTCAAAACCAATATAAGAAGAGGCCAATCAAGTACCTTGACCTCGTCAATTAGAAACATGAAAACGCCAGCTCATCAATGTCAATACCTAGACCTTCCGGTCACTCGAGCTCGAGTGTCATTCCGGTTTCCATAACAATTCCGGTTTTCATTGAGCCTCTCATATGGAAGGATAAAAGATCTAGCAAGAAACTCACTCCACGTCTGCTATATGTAGTGGTGTGCATAAGTAAACTACTTCCTCCGACCCATATTAGTTGACTTAGATTTGTCAAAATTTAGATGAACCTATATACTAAATAGTGTCTAAATTTTTCCAAATCTAGACAAATTTGAGTCAACTAATATGGGTCGGATGGAGTACTAAAAACAAACTGAAATCTGCTTCCTGATTTAGCCTCCAATCTTCGCTCCAAAAATCTAAACCCTAATCCCCACCTCCTGAACCCTCGCTGGAGTATGCAATGCAAGCCACACATCTCTTCCCATTCCCATCCCCATCTGCTGACCACCGTCTAGTCAAGGGGTGAAGAGTAGGATCAAGAAAGCATCGCTATGGAAGAAGACGGCGACGGGAAACCTTTTACCTGGCTCAGGGTCGGTGGCAGCGGCGACTGGGAGGTGGAGGCGGGCGGAGATGTATTCCAAGGGGTCTTGGTGGGGTCCCTGAGGGCAGCGCGACATGGTCTCGGTCCGATCGAAGCGCTCGACGCGGCCGTGCACCGAGAAAATCACAATGACGAGGAGATATGGGGGAGCGGATTATGGCAGATGCGGGATTATCGGATCACTTAGGTTGCTAACCAGCAGTGCTTCAGCCCGTTAGTAAGGGCCCATCGGTCGGCTTCGTGGTACGAAGGAACGGGAGAAGGCAACGACGAAACGCTTTGACGTATTGTCGACGACGGAACGTTAGTTTCTTTTTAGATAGTAGAGATTAGAATTAGGATTAGGATTAGGGTTATTTTTTTGTTTTAGTTATTATGATTATTGTTTTAGCACAAATAGTATTAGGATTATTGTTTTTTCTAACCTGTTTAACTCTCCTTTTGTTATAGATAATTAAGTCATGGATCCATCCGAAGATCCTGGTCGCATCAGTGAAGGTTTTCTTCAGGGCATGATAAGAGGTGAAATTCCTCTTATTACTATCGGCGCCGAAGATATTTTGCTCAAGGAAGAGATATCCTCATATCTGAATCCATCCGGTGATGGACAAGAGGAAAACCAAGGGGAAGACCAGATGGACGAAGGGCAAACAAATAACAACAATAATGATGGCCCCTCGACAGGATCCGGCGAGGTACATATATATATATGTATAAAGTCTCGTGTTAACTCTATTCATTAACTGATCTAGATATATATTAGTCACTCTCTCTTCTTCTTTTAGCCCACCGGATCGAAGCAATCGACAGCTCGAACGAAACGAGGTCCGAACAAAAAGTTGGATGGTAATCAGAGGTTCACCATCGAAGAAATAGATGATGATGGTGAACCGATTGCTCCAGAGAAGCACCGGAGGATGTTTATAAATCAATGTGGGGTGCTTGTTAGGGACAACCTGCCGATCACCATCCAAGAATGGAATAAGTCAAAGAAATCTGGTGAAGAATCCAACAGCTATGTCACCGATGATGCCAAAGATGACCTTTGGCAGAAGCTCATAGCGCATTTCATACTACCTCCAGAGTATGAGGAATTTGAGGTAGATGGTATTACCCCAAGGCCGGGTGGGCTTGAAAATAGAGCGAAAGTCAAGCAGTGGGCACTAAGCAAGATGGCTGAACTGTACCGGAACCACAAGAAAAGTTTATACGCGAAATATGTCGCAAAAAAGAAAACTCCAGACTTCAAAGGAGTAAACGAGAAGTTGAGAGAACAGTGGCCCGATTTTGTACAGTACAAGCAATCTGATAAAGCAAAGGCAAAGTCGGCAAAGAACGCGTTAAATGCTGCCAACAAGAAATACCATCATAAAATGGGGACAGGTGGCTACAAGAGTGCCATCCCTAAGTGGGAAACTATGGAGAAGGATATGAGGGCTAGAGGCGTCACTCCTGGTACAGATGGATGGCCCGAGAGGTCAAAGCACTGGTGGTACGGGCACGGGGGATCCTTGGACCCAGAAACAGGAAAGACATTATTTAATGATAAAATTCTAAAACCCTCCCAAGACCTTATTCAAGCAATGAACGATGCTCAATTGGGATTGTTCCGTCCCGAGAGAGAGAACGACGAGCTAACACGCGCCCTAGAGAATCCTGAAAAGAGAGGACGAACACGAGGCAAAGGCGCCGGTGTCTCGTGGAAGAAAGGGTTTCCTCTGTACGATGCCAGTTGCAGAAGCCGTCAGAGAAAGAAGGACTGGGAGGCAGACCGGATCTCCAGGGTAGAACAGGACCTAGCTGATCTGAAGAACCTCATGCATGAAATTACCCAAAGGCCGCCATCGTCAACTCACCCGCGGTCTGATGATCCTGCATTGGATCTTAGCCAACGGAGAAGCAGCGTGGCTTCCACGGAGGTCCGTTCTGATGATCAAGCACTGCTGGATGATGCACCGGCTCCTCACTACCCCGTGGATGATGTCAGAGAGATGGCACAATGTGAGCTACATCAGCCAATGAACAACCTGTCCTTCAAGGTGGCGATCGGCACTGCTTTACCTTGTCTACCTGGAGCACTCCACCATTCACTTCCGATTCCACCAGGTTATGCTCGTGTCACGGTGGATGACATAGTGGAGGATTTAGCAGACCTAGAGATTGAAATCGCTATGCCTGAAGGCCTTACGAAACTAGGAGATGTCAAGCGCAACATCATTCTATGGAATAAGAAGTACATCAAGTTTCCAGGCTCGGCGCCAAGGCCACCGACTCCAAGGAATCTAAATCCACCCCGCATCGAATATCGTCAACCTCCAAGTCCACCCCAACCCGATTATCGCCAACCTCCAAGTCCACCCCGCCCCGCTGACGATCGCCGCATCAGGAGTACATCAACTCGATCTCCGCCTCTGCCTCCGTGCAATACTACTACCTCGTCGAAGAAACGGAAGTTCGACGGTCCCCCGCGCCCCACATCGAAGAAAGGTCAAACGCCGAAGGTAGTCGATATCCCGCCGGCTCTTCCAAAGAGACATTATGACAAGACCGACGAGGAAACTAACGCGGATGTGGCTGCCCAAGTTAAGGCGCATTTTGCACCCAAAAAGCCTGAGACAAAGCCGGTATATAACGAAAAAATAAAAAAGTGGGCTAAGTCCTTTCTTGAGCAACCATCCCAGATATCGATGAATCTGGAATCAGACTATGACCGGGAGATTATTAAGCAAGCAGAGAAGAAAAAAATCAAAAGTGCAAAAAGCGGGAAGCAAGTTGCCCAGCTCGGAGCACAGAAGAATCAATCGGTCGCCCCGCTCAAAGTCATTTCAGACCTCGACAAGGCCTTCAGAGCTGAAATGGATATGGACATGCAAATAATGGACCCGAGAGCCCGTAATAATGCTGCACTTATGGGAATCACTGTATCGGAGGCCAAAGCACTTGCTAACGAAGCAAATATGTCTCTTGGTCAATATTTAGGCTATGAAGATACGCCAATGGGTCAGATAGTACGGCAGTATGTCCAAGGGCAGCCTCTAGTCAGTAATGAGGAGCTCGCGCGTCTATCCACACATGTGCGAAATCTGCATGAATGGAACATGTCGCAAGCAGAAAAAAAAGCATCATAAAGATTGGTTTCCGGTGGACGTTAGAAAGGAGCATCACTTCAAACCATACTCGATACAGATTCAAATGACCGAACTGTTTCAGTTATACAACCAGCGCGCCCTCGACAAATCTATCATTGGTTGCTACTGTCTGTAAGTTATTTATTTCTATAATTAAGTTTGTAGCTTTAGCTCCTTCATTGCATTTAATATATTATCCTAACTATATATCCTTTTGTATGATGATATTATATTCCGCAGAATGAAGATGCTTGAATGCAAAAGAGCTAGAAGATACGACGTTGGGTTCATTGACCCATATATCATTAATGAATATACGTTGAAGAATCACCCCAAAGACGTGGAGGAAGACCTATCCAGGTTCTTAACCGAGCATAATTTTGTTAAGGAAATACTATTTCCTTACAACTTCAAGTGAGTGTTTATATCTTGTACACATTTTATTTTTGCTTACTGGATGAGCTATGCATGTATGCTTATGTAAATGTCCGAAGATTCCACTGGATCTTGCTAAACATTCAAGTTGACAACTCCCTAGTTGAAGTCCATGACTCATTAAGTTGGGACCAAGAGAAGTGGAGCGACATGAAAGCAATGCTCCATAAGTAATTTCAATCATTATCGCATTATATCGTCTTCTTTCATTCATTTCCTGATATCAAGTAACTAATAACTCCTTTGTTCATTTTCTTTGCCGAGCAGGTGTTGGACACGGTTCAGACAGAAAATACCAGGTCCATTCAAAGAGGAGCTAACTTATAAAATGGCAAAGAGTTTACAGTAGCCACCGAGAACTCATTTATGTGGATACTACGTCTGCGAGTACATCCGAGAGTTGACCAGTGAGCGAAAAGTTGACTCACATTATATTTATGATTTGCGGGAGAAACTCGAGCCAGACCAGCACATAAGAGCAATTCAAGAGGAGCTGGCGGGATTTATGATGAAGGAAGTCCTTGATGTACATGGAGAGCATTATGCGGATGACGTAGAACTCGATTTTCCTTAGTCATCTCCATGTAGCTCATATGATATATATATTCATCAATGACCATGTAATTTCAAAACATTCCTTCCTTTTGATATGATTGATTATATGTATGCTTGCAAGGGATCGATCTTATATAAATGCATCGACGTGTAGTGTGTATGTAGTAGCGTATAATATGTCTACTGAAATATATGTTTGTTATAGTGAAACACAAAACGAAAAAGGAACAAAATGGCAAAAAAAAAGGAAATACACAATCTCTGCCGCGGCAGAGAAATGTGGTGTTTCTCTGCCGCGGCAGAAAACCTTTTAGTCCTGGGTGGTGTTACAGCCCGGGACTAGAGGGTTTCCGCCCCCCGCGGCGCTGAAACAGCCACATGGCTGTTATCAGTCGCAGGCCGTTGCGAGCCGGGACTAGAGGGGGGGGCCTCTAGTCCCGTTTTCGCAGTCCCGGGCCCAAAACCGGGACTAGAGCCTGTTGCGGCCCGGGACTGGAGGCCCTTTTTCCACCAGTGGATGGAGTGAGTTTTACGTGTAAATCCATTTAATGAGGTCTATGGGGAGATGGTTTACATGGAAAAACCGACTCCAATATCATATCAGTATAGCCTGTTGTTTTTTTACAGGTTGTTTTAATTTATAACCGCCATATATAGGTAACTACATATTTTTCAGCCAAAACCAACTCCTATAGCTAACTCTAACTCAATTTATCTGATAGGAATTAAGCACATTCCTACCGGATGACAGGGTAGCAGGGGTTTTTTTGAGGGGTGCAAGGGGGCGATAGCCCACCTGAACGCCAAGATTTCATTAAATGAGTAATTTACAAGGGGTGCTGGTACGAGAGATCACGGCCGCGCAAAGGGCGGCATACCACCCTAGCAGGAAAGCTTACAAGGAGGGAGTAGAGTTACAGGGGGAGCTACTGTAGGTGTAGACACCAGGCTCGAAGGGGGTCGAGATCGACTCTTCTGGGAGCCCTGATGACCCACAACAGTAGGTGGTCCACCACCAGGGCGGCAATCTATGCGACGGTGATCTGGGCTCCGTCAAACACCATGTGGTTGCGAGATTTCCAGACCGACCACAGTGTAGCAAGCGGTGTGGTATGAAGGGCTGAGGCATGCATACGGGGGAGGCCTGCAGATAGTGCGCCCAGTAGTACGGCGACGTTTGCATCCGGGGGCAGCTGCAAGCCGCCTGCGAGGCGCGCCCAGAGTGGGGCAAGACGGCAGCACTGGACGAATAGGTGGTCCAGGTCCTCGGGGACGCCAGGGCAGAATGGACAGTGCGGGGATGGGACGCACCCAAGATGGAACAAGTGAGCGCGTGTCCTTGTGCGACCAAGTCGTAGAATCCAGAAGAACACTCTCACACGAGAGGCGCAAAGTTTGTCCAGTTGATTTCTTGGTGTGGCACTACGCAACCCGAGGAGTGTAATGCGCGGTACACGGTTCCAGTGCGGAAGTCTCCCGTGGGGCAAAGCGTAGTCGTGCGACAATCAGGGGCATCGGTGAGCCGAAGAGCGCGCAGGCTGGAATGCATGAATGCCAGCTCGGTCTCTGTCTGGACGGAGATACACGGCCGAAGCGGAATGCCGGCATTACTGCTGACGGCATCGGCCACCGAAAGCGTCGGTGTGAGACAGTGAGAGAAGGCAGCGGGGAGGGCATCACCAAGCGGGCCGAGTGGTGTCCAAGAGTCAAACCAAAGAGAGGTCGACATCCCGTCCCCCGGGTCAACCCGAGTTATGGCTCGGTACAAAGGGATCAGGGACTGAAAGCCTTTCCACGAGGGGTGGGGGGTTGCGGCTCTCCACACATGTAGCTTCGACGAACCCAGCGCGTCGAGGGGGTGTCACGCATAGAGAAAAGGGAGTGGAGGTTTTTGAGTAGGAGGCAAGTGTTTTTGAGGGCAAAGTCGACGACACCAAGGCCACCTTCGGATCGTAATCGGCAGACCAGGTCCCATGTAACCTGGAAGTCCCGCCCGAGCATGAGGCAGCGGCTTTCCAGAGCATGGCACGCCTTGGTTTATCCATTTTCGCAAGGGTGACCTTAGTGAGGGGGAGCACAGACATGGCAAGCAGGGGAATCGCAGAGAGGACGGCAGTGGCGAGGGTCAAGCGCTGGCAGCTTCTGGAGGGGGCACATGGATTGGGACGAAGGTACTTTTGTGGAATTTGATGTTCAGGCCCGTGGCGAGGGAGAAAACTTCCAAGACGGTACGCAGTCGCTAGAGCTGAGAGGCTTCGGCGCGGAGTATAATCAGTGTGTCATCAGCATATTGGACCACGGGGCATGGTAGATCGTCCACAAGGGGGTGGAGCAGGCGCTCCCCTCCCACGTCCTCCACAAGTAAGCAGCGAAGGAGCTCACCCACTGCCAGGAACAAATAAGGGGACAATGGGTCGCCCTGGCGTAGACCATTCCGGCACGTGATCCACCGACCAGGCACGCCATTAAGAAGCACCGCCGCCTTCCCAGTTGATAGAATCGCGGTGACCCAGCCACGAATACCAGTCCCGAAGCCACGGGCATCAAGAATCTCATTCAGGGCCTTCCAATTAACGGAGTCAAAGGCCTTCCTGAAATCAAGCTTAAGGACGACGACCGACACCTTACGTACGCGGCAGCTCTGTACAAGATCCATGGCATACATGAAGTTGTCCGTGAGTGTCCTCCCCTTGATGAAGCCGGATTGCTCGAAGGTGACGAGCCGCTCAATGAAGGACTATAGCCGGGTAGTGAGGATGCGTGTGACCAGCTTCATAAGACAGTTCTATAGCGAGATGGGGCGAAAATCGTCGGCCATGAGCACGTTTGCCTTTTTAGGGATCAAAGTGATAAAAGCGCGATTGATGCCATCTAAGGGAGTCGTTGCTGCTTGGAAGTCCCTCAAGAAACCCAAGACGTCCTCACGGACCACGCTCTAGAAAGAGCGGTAGAAAGCAGGCCCAAAACCATCAAGGCCCGGGCTACTGTCCCGACGCATAGAAAAAAGCACGGATTTCGCCTCTTCCTAGGAGAACGGGGCGTCAACAGCATCTAGGCCAGGAACTTTAGGGAGGACGGAGCGGAGATCGAATTGCCAGACAGGAGGGGTGGAGGCCCCAAGTAGGCCAGCGAAAAATCTGTGCAGGACATCCGCTTTGTCGGAATGGTTGAAGAGCACCCGGTCGCCAACGTGGAGCACCTTAATTTGGTTGCCCCGAAGCCGAGCAGACGCGCAAGCATGGAAGAATCTGGTGTTGTCCTCACCAAGATGACACAGCTTATAGGTGAACCGCTGCTTCCAATACAAGTTGAGGCTTTTATACGCTGAAGAGAAGCGATCACGGACCATGTCCCGCAGCATGGATTCTGGCATAGTAAGCCTGCGGAATTCCTCGACCAGGTCCAGGAGCTCGATCACGCACCGATAATTGGAAATCAGCTCGGCAGGCCGCTTTCTGGCCTGAGCCCATTTTTTGGCGGCCGCGCGTGCCCATTTTAGGGACCGAGAGAGCCTGGTGGCAGCGCATCTCAGTCGGCGGTTCTGTGGCCAGGACCAGACGGAAGCAATCAAGGTCCTGAAATCCTGTGACATGGTCCAGGCGCGCTCGAAGCGGAAAAGCGAGCTCACAGGGGCACGTGAGGAGGCACTGAGCAGCAGCGGCACGTCATCCGAGGTGGTGCGCAAAATAGAAGTCAAGGAGGAGTTGAAGAGTTTCCCCCCATGCAAGATTGATTAGCGCACGGTCCAGTCGCACTAGGGTGGGCATGTTGCGCCCGTTGGTCCAGGTGAACCGACGGTCCAGTAAAGGGAGGTCCTGGAGTTCTAGGCCATCAATGAGTTCCGTCAGTTCCCGGCGGCGTGGGAGTCGAAGTTGTCATTGCTTCATTCTTCCGCGAAGCGGGCAATGTTGAAGTCCCGAATAATCAGCCAGGGGACGTTAGCCGGAGCGACGAGGGTGCGCAGCTCATCGAGGAACATGGCACGACGAGCGGACATTTGTGACTATGAAGCGCAGACCATCTGTGGCTAGCTCGAAGGAAGAGGTCAGGGAGAATTCCAGCTCGGTGTCTCCGATATGGTTCACGACACGGGGGGGTCCCACGCCATGACAATAACCGTGTCATACGGTTTAGTTTTCTGTATTGAGTTTGATTGGTTCAGGTTGATATGGGCCAAGCTAGTTAACGGTTGGGTCTGGTTTAGTTTTACCGTGAAAAAGGTTAGGTATAGTTGGGTTTGGGCCTAAACGATTTGGTTCTTGATGGTTAATCACTTTTGGAACCGGTTCCTAGATTGGTTCCTTCCTCGGGAGCGGTGAGGTCGTGAAGGAGACGCCTATTTGGGAAGAGAAGAAGCAACTGCCGGGCCATCTCTCCCTTAACCGCCGTCGATGCCGTCTTGGCTGCATCAACCCGCAAGGCTGTCGCAGCGGTCACAATCCGGGCTCTCGCTGCTGCCCGTGTGAGTGCACTCTATAGATCTACTAGGTTTTTGGGGTAGAACGATGCAGCCTTTCAGCTCATCGGCTTCGTGTTTATATGAGCGTGAAACAGCCTCACGCGTGGCTTATAAGATAAAGATCATAATCGGTTGTTACAAGAGATTGGATAGATATCTAACAACATAGAGTACTACTCCATAGTTGTGTACAAGAGATATAACAGCCAAACATAAAATCTAATAGCCCCTCTTAATCACAACCTTCAGAAAGGTTGAGATTACGTTTGAACTCATTCAAATTTTTGATTGCCAAAGCTTTTGTGAAACCATCTGCAACTTGATCTTTACTGGATATGAACTTGATCTCAAGCATTTTGTTAGCAACTCTTTCTCGAACAAAATGATAGTCTATCTCAATGTGTTTAGTTCTTGCATGAAAAACAGGATTTGCAGATAGATATGTAGCTCCTAAGTTATCACACCATAAACAAGGTTTTACCTTCATATGAACATCAAGCTCACCAAGCAAAGCTTCAACCCATATTAATTCTGCCGTAGTATTTGCCAATGCTTTGTATTCAGCATCTGTACTGGACCTTGATACTGTGGCCTGTTTTCTTGCACTCCATGACACCAAATTGGGTCCAATAAATACAGCAAAACCTCCAGTGGACCTTCTATCATCTAAACAACCTGCCCAATCTGCATCTGAGAATGCACTCAAAAAACTGGATGAAGATTTCTGAAAGGTCAGACCAACACGCATAGTACCCTGTACATATCTTAAAATTCTTTTTGCAGCTGTCCAATGAGCAGTTGTTGGAGCATGGAGATACTGACAAACTTTATTTACTGAGAAGGAAATATTAGGTCTGGTGAGTGTCAAATATTGTAAGGCACCTACAATACTTCTGTATTGTGTGCTATCATCAGGACCAAGAGCAGTTCCCTCAGTCAAAGATAATTTTTCAGTGGAAGACAAGGGTGTGGGAGAGGAAGTGCAATTTTTCATACCAACTTTCTTTAGCAAGTCCTCAGCATATTTTTCTTGAGTAAGAAGTAAACCATTCTGAGTTTTCTTTACCTCAATACCCAGAAAGAAGTGCAGATCTCCTAGATCCTTGAGTGCAAAGTCATCATTGAGATCAACAAGAAGAGCCGTGATAGCCTGATTTGATGAGCTAGTGACTATGATGTCATCAACATAGATTAGAATAAATATCATGACATTATTTTTATTATAAAGAAAAAGTGAAGTGTCTGACTTTGGAGGGAGTAAAACCAAGTTGTTGCAGCTTGGTGCTAAGCCTGGAATACCAAGCTCGAGGAGCTTGCTTAAGTCCATAGAGAGCTCTGTCAAGTTTGCAAATGTAATGTGGGGTAGCGGAAGACTCAAAACCTGGAGGTTGTTTCATATATACCTCCTCTTCCAGAACGCCATGCAAAAACGCGTTCTTGACATCTAGCTGCCGCAGACTCCAGCCCCTGGAAACAGCAACAGACAGAACAATTCTGATGGTTGCTGCCTTGAAAACAGGACTGAAGGTATCTTCGTAATCTATCCCATATCTTTGCTTGAAGCCTTTTGCAACTAGGCGTGCCTTGTACCTGTCAATTGTACCATCTGCATATTTCTTGATACGATATACCCATTTACAGTCAATAAGATTTTTTGTAAAATGTGGAGGAACAAGATGCCATGTTTTATTTTGCATTAGAGCATTATATTCTTCTTCCATTGCCTTTCTCCATTTTTCATCCTCAAGAGCCTCCAAAAGCGTGCTAGGTTCACCTGTAGATGTGAATAAACTGTATGGAACAGTACCGTCAGTATATATTTTTGGCTGTCTTATACCTTTTTGCAACCTTGTTTGTGGTCTGGTCGGAGGTCTGGTTGAAGACAGCGTGGGAATCGGTGGTGATGTTGTGATTCCATGTGAGCTGTTGTTGCTGTCGCCACGCGAGCTGTCGCTATCAACAGAGGAGGCAGGACTTGATGAAGACGGCGAAGGCGCATGATGTCGCGCGGGAGACGCAGGAGATTGCACGGGAGAGGAGGGCCCCGCGTTGTTGTCGTCGAGGGGTGCACGCAGGGATCGAGGCGGAGTCCGTGAACGCGACCGAGACGATGTCCTCGATCGGGACCCAGGCGGGGTCCGTGAAGGCGAGCGACCCCGACGCGAGGCTGGCGACGTCTGATCCCGAGACGGGCTTGATGAAGTGTCGTTGTTGTGGTCAGACCCAAGCGGAGTCTGCAGGGGCGACGAATCCCGGTGCGGGCCTGGTGAAAAGGCGCGGTCACGCACAGGGGCAGGTACGCCAGAGGATCTCTCGGGATTGCGCCGGATCAGGTCTTCCTCGGAGTTAGCGCCAGAAATATCTGGGGGAGAAAAAACGCCGGTTTGGTCCGTTTCTGTACTGTTTCGCGCCAGATTTTTTTCTGTTTCTTGCTGCTCCACGTGGGTACCTGCTTCATCATTATTTTCTGCAGTATCTTCATTAGTAACAATCGGTACAATGGGCAAGGTCATATAGTCATTAACAGATGCATCCCCACTATGTGATGTATGTTGTGGTAAAAGAAGAATATCACTTCGAAGATGGGCACCGGCGTTGGGATGGAGCTCAGAGAAAGGAAAAACGTTTTCATCAAACACAACATCTCTAGAGATGTAAACCCGACCAGTTGATATTTCTAAGCACTTGACACCTTTATGACGAGGACTGTATCCCAGGAAAACACATCGAGTAGAACGGGAAGCTAGTTTTCTTTTGTTGTAAGGACGAAGATTTGGCCAGCATGCACAACCAAAGATTCTAAGAGACTCATAGTTTGGTTTAGTGTGAAGGAGACGCTCTACTGGAGTATCATGATTGATTACCTTGCTAGGAAGAAGATTGATGAGAAAAGTGGCAGTGAGGAAAGCTTCATCCCAGAACTTGAGAGGTATGGATGCATTAGCAAGTAAAGCGAGACCCATTTCAACAATGTGACGATGTTTCCTTTCAGTGGAGCCATTTTGCTGATGAGCATGAGGACAAGAAACATGATGAGTAATTCCAATCTTTTGGAAGAAGCCATTTAATTTTTCATACTCACCTCCCCAATCAGTTTGCATAGTAGTGATTTTCCTAGCAAATTTTCTTTCAACAAGTTGCTGGAAATTAAGGAATACTTGATAAACATCAGAGCGTTTCTTGAGCAAATAAATCCAAGTAAATTTTCTAAAATCATCAATAAAGCTTACATAATATGAATGTTTACCAGCAGACACAGGTGCTGGACCCCATACATCAGAGAAAACTTGTTCCAAAGGAACAGAGGAAACACTAGTAGAGACAGGATATGGCAGTTGATGGCTCTTAGCTAGTTGACAAGGATCACAAATGTATGGATTTATTTCAGGAGAATAGGAGATATTATTTTTCTTAAGTACTTGTTGAACAATAAAAGATGAAGGGTGTCCTAGACGGCGATGCCACGTAGAAGACGACGGCTTGATTGTGACGAAAACTTGCTTGTGAGACTCGGTAGAAGAAGACACTAGCGGGTAGAGACCACCATGACATGGGCCCTTATGCAGAATCCTCCTTGTGACCTGATCCTTGATAAAAAAGAAATATGGGTGAAACTCAAGAAACACATTGTTGTCAAGTGTAAGTTTATGAACCGACAGAAGATTCTTGGAAGCACTTGGAACATGGAGAATATCATTGAGATGTAAAGAACTATTGGGGGTGCATAATGTTGAATGACCAATATGACTTATTTGCATACCGTTGCCGTTTGCTGTGTGGACGCGATCTCGTCCATTGTACTTGTCATGTGTAGTGAGTTTGCTCAACTCTGACGTGACGTGGTGAGTGGCACCTGAGTCGGGGTACCAGTTGGTGTCGACGCCATAAGATGCCACATGAGCACCCTTTGTATCTCGATCATCATCGGAGTCGTGGCGATCTTGGTAACACCACCAACACTCGTTGGCGGGGTGACCATGTATCTTGCAGATTTGACATGTTACGTCAACAAAGGGTGTGGGGGCACGACCACGGCGGCGCCCTCCATCATCCCTCCGTCCTCCATCATCACGACGTCGGCCACCGTCATCGCGGTGGCATCCACCATCATCACGGTGTCGGCCACCATCATCGCGGTGGCGTCCGCCATCATCACGACGTGCATCACGTCCATCATCACGGCGCCAATCACGGCGTCCATCACGGCCGCTATCATCACGACGCCTCCAACTGCCGTCACGGCGATCACCACCACCATGATCACCACGGTCAGGTGAACGACCGCGATCACCACGAGAGCGTGAGTCGCTGCTGTTCTCTCGAGAAGGGCGAGTGGCGATGTTGGCCGAGGAGGTGAAGTTGTTGTGTTGTCCTGTTTCTGACAACATTTCTTGGCGAAGATCGTGAGCACAAACTTGATTAAAGAGATCATCTAGAGTGGTACCAGGATAGCCGTTGACGGAGGAGACGAGGTCGTTGTAGCGTGCATCGAGGCCATTGAGGATGTAGCCCACCATCTCGTCTTCTTCGACGACCTTTCCCGCAGCAGCGAGCTCAGAGTTGAAGCCCTTCATGATGGCGAAGAACTGTGCGGCAGTCATCTCGTTTTTCTTGGTGTTGTTCAACGCCCCTCGCAGATGGTTGATCTTCGTGCGAGAGTGGGAGGAGAACATCTTGGTGAGGACGGACCACACCTCAGCAGATGTGGCTAGGCCGACGACGTGGGGTATGATTTCCGGCGACAATGAGTTCACGAGGAACCCAAGCACCGTCTGATCCCGCGAGAGCCATGCCGCATAGGCAGGGTTGGGGATTATGATCTTCTTCTGATTCTCATCTTCAACCTCCAGCTTCTTCTCCGGCGCGGTGTCAGTTCCATCGAGGAGGCCGAGGACCTGAGCACCACATAGAGGAGGATAGACAAGGGTCTTCCAAAACAGGAAGTTGGCCCGGGTCAGCTTGACGGAGGGGGGGGGGATCCGAGCGCGGTGGCGATCGACGTCGATGAAGAGGCCGAGGAGGTCATAGTCGCCAGGAGGAACGGATCTTGGAATTTGTGTCGACGTTATTTTTTTGGGTCGTAGGTGTTTGGGTCTTTTGTCGAAGGGAGAGTCGTAGGTTTTTGTTGGGTCGTGTTTTTCTTCGGAAGGCAGCGGCGGCAGCAAGGAGCGGCGGCGGCAGCAGGGAGTTTTGTCGAGAGTTTTTCTTGGATGGGTTTTTGGCAGCTAGGTCATGGAAAAGGAAGGCTCTGATACCATATTGATCTACTAGGTTTTTGGGGTAGAACGATGCAGCCTTTCAGCTCATCGGCTTCGTGTTTATATGAGCGTGAAACAGCCTCACGCGTGGCTTATAAGATAAAGATCATAATCAGATTGGATAGATATCTAACAACTTAGAGTACTACTCCATAGTTGTGTACAAGAGATATAACAGCCAAACATAAAATCTAATACACTCGAGTCGCCGGCCTCTACGCTAAGGTAATCCGAGAGCACGTTGTTCGCCGGTGCGGTGCTCGACTCGCCGGCCTCCACGCCGAGATACTACGAGAGCACGACGTTCGCTGGTGCGGTGCTCGACTCGCCGGCCTCCACGCCGAGATACTCCGAGAGCACGACGTTCGCCGGTGCGGCACTCGACTCGCCGGCCTCCACGCCGAGATACTCAGAGCACGTTGTTCGCCTGTGCGGCACTCAGACTCGCTGGCCTCCACACTAAGGTACTCCGAGAGCACGCTGTTCCCGGTACGGCGGTCCGACCACATGTACCGTGCCTCGGCGCAGAGCAGTTCAAGTTCAACCCTGCAGTCGTACATGGAATTCATGCTCATGAAGAAAATAACCACCATGTCGGACATGACTCCCAGCGTCAGAGAAATACCTGCGGCAGACTAGACACGTCAGAGAGGACTCCCGGCTGCGTGCCGGACATGACTCCCGTCATCAGAGGACTACAAACGGCGTGCCGGACACGAGTCCTGGTGACGTGTCAGACGACGTCAGGAGACTCGCGGCGTGCTGGACATGAGTCCGCCGCCCGACGTCCGGCCGCTCCCTGTCTTATCCGAAGGAATCACCATATAAGCTAGCTAGCTCCCTGTCCGTGGTGTGTGCGTGCTTTTGCATGCGGTGGTACCCATTTGATCAAATAGTTCTAGACCCATTTCTGATAATGGTTCCAACCCACAGGTATCAGCTCAGTGGGCTTATAGCTCCTATGCGACGTCTTTACATGGAATTGGAAGGAAAGCGACATCGTTGAAAAGAATAGCTCGCATGCGACGGATGTGAGGCAACTAATATCCCAGGGCCACACGGGCCTTAAATCGGTCGTAAGGACACATTTAACTTTGTTCCAATATTAGGGTTAAGCCAAACCGGTTGGTTGGGACAGCCAGTCAAACCAACCGCTTCCGACCGAGAGCGCGCGTAACACTGACTGTAGCTTCCCCGACGGCGGCGGCGGACCTCACCCATCGTTCTCGGCGCCGGCAGCGGTGGCACGGTAATTAATTTAGGCGGCGGAGCTTTCGTTCGACGACGAAGGTGGTGAGTTCCATTTGAAAGCTAATTCCTCTCCCATTCTTCTCAATTCGAGATCTGAGCGTGCCCATTGATGCTAGATTGTGGAGGCGAGGGTGTGCTGAACGGGGCGAGGGGGAACGATATGGAGCATGGAGAGGGGACTTCTAATCGGTATATCCCGTATCTCTGCACTTAATTTCTCTAAGGTTAAGCTCTCTGTTCGCTTCCGCTAGCTCACAGTGCCCGCCAAAAACAGGGGAGATGATGTTGCGCGCCAAACCTTCGAATTTCGCATCAATTTCTTTCCCTCTAGGACTGTTTTAGTTGATGGAAGCACGCAGATCATTGAGAGAGACACGGTTGTTAAATGGGAGGTGGAATTAGAACATGTTGATCCCCAAGAGCTAATAAACATGGGAGAGGAGGCAGTAAGGAAAATGGTGGAAAAAATTGGGGATAGTGTGGTTTGGGGGCCAGAGCAAGAAGTTTCTTTGTTACGATTTGATAATTGCAAATGTGACTATGTTAGGGTTGAGACAGGGGAACATATAGTTGATGAAATCGATGAGAGAAACGGTTGGACAAGCAAAACTGTTCTGTTTTTAGCAGAGCTCATTGATCTGAAACCTGATTCGAGGGTTGGATATGTGGCCTCGAAGCTGGCTGCTCAGATGGTCGAGGATGATTGGGCTGCACAAAGGCAAGTAATGCCTATACTTACTGAGTTGGAAGTGTTAACAGTGGAGGATGATGATGCTAATGCACAAGGGGAGGCTGCAGATGGTAATGCACAAAGGATTGTAACTGTTGATTGAAATTCAGTTGAGATACATGACCGCACTGATTTGGTCATTGCACCAATAGATGACATTGAAATGGCAAAGCTTTTTGGCATTCCTATAGATGACAGAGACAAGGAGAAGAAGAGGGATGAAGCTGCAAATGATGGTGACAACCATTTAAGAGATGAAGAGGCAGATATAGATTTAGAGTTGTTGGAAAATGCTGCAGTTCATGTAGATGATGCACATGATGATGAGCTAGTAACAGTTTATGACAAAGAGGACCCAGTTATTGAAGTTCGGAGATTGTTTCCAAGCATGGATGAATTCAGGATGTGTTTCAGGACATATGCAGTCAAACGTGAGTTTGCTACCAAGACTATGTGGACTGATAAAAAGAAGTTCTATGCAAAATGCATAGGTTATGATGGTGGTGCCAAGCCTTGCAAGTGGTATATATCTGCTAGACGCCAACCTGATGGAAGGACAATAAGAGTGAATCAAATTCCAAAACCTCATACTTGCATTACAAGTTCTCAAACAGTTACAAAGATGACATCACAATTATGGGTTGCAGAAAAGATCAAGCCCATTTTAGCCACAACACCAAACAGCACTGCAAAGAGACTGAAAATAGACTTGGAAAAGCAGTACCCCATTAAGCTGAATTATACTACAGTGTGGAAGGCAAAGCAAAGGGCAATGAAAGAGCTATATGGTGATTGGGCAAATACCTTTCGAATGCTTTATAACTTCAAAGCAGAAGTAGAGAAGAGGTCACCTGGCAGTGTTGTGGAGATAGATACTGAGGTAACAGCTGATGGGAAAGTCTTCTTCTCTAAATTCTTCATGGCTTTAAAGCCTTGCATCGATGGCTTCAAAGCAGGTTGCCGTCCATATTTGAGTATAAACTCATCTTTCTTGACTGGAAAGTGGAATGGTCAACTAGCAGCATGCAATGCTTTAGATGGACACAATTGGATGTTCCCTGTAGCTATTGGCATGTTTCAGTCTGAGACAGAGGCATCATGGACATGGTTCATGATGCAGTTGAAAAGATGCATAGGGCCAGTCTCTCCATTGGCAGTGCACACAGATGCATGTAAAGGTTTAGAAAATGCAGTGAAGATTGTTTTCCCTCATGCTGAGCAGAGGGAGTGCTTCGGCCATATGTGGATGAATTTGATCAAAAAATTCAGAGGAGATGATTTTGGACGCATGTGGCCAGCAGCAAGATCTTACACCAGGCAGACACATTCATATCACCTTGAGAAGATTAAGGCGGCATGCTCTGAGGAGGATAGGGTCAAGTTTTGTACATGGTTGGAAACCTACCATTCTCTTTTATGGTACAGGTCTGGTTTTAACACTGCCATCAAATGTGATCATATCAACAATAATTTGGCAGAAAGTTTCAACAACAAAGTGAAGGAGTTAAAAGACTTGCCTGTCCATGACATGGTTGACCAGATCAGGATCATGATCATGAGGTTGTGGGAATTGAGAAGAAGGCTTGGTGATGTTCTTCAAGGAGATAAGCTTCCTGATGTTGTGCAGCAGGTGGTCAACAGGAGCAGAAATCTTGCACATTTGCGTGTTGAGAAATCCTCATTGTGGGGTGCTGAAGTCAGAGATACAAAGACTGGCAGGAGGCATGTTGTTGACACTCAATTGCATGAATGCACATGCCTTGAGTGGCAACACACTGGGAAGCCTTGTGAGCATGCCATACTTTTCTTGGCCTCCAAACACAAGCTAAATATGCACCCATATTTGCATGAGTATTATTCTGTAGCAAAATTCAAGGCTGCATATGGAACACCAATTCCAGCACTTACAGATCAGTCTCAGTGGCCTGAAGTGGACATTCAGTTCTCATTGTGTCCTCCTTTGATGAAAAGAAAGGCTGGCAGGCCCAAGCAGAGTAGATTCAAGGCTTGGTTTGAGAAAGGTGGGAGCAGCAAGAAGGGAAAGAAAGATGAAAAGAAAGATGCCAAGCCAAAAAGGGCCCAAAAAGGTAACAAGAATAGATGCAAACTCTGTGAAGAACTTGGACACCGAGCTGGCTCTACCAAGTGTAGATACACTGCTGAAAAGCCAAAGTATGTTCATCCAAAATCTATCCCATTTCTTGTTGATGATTTTTCTCCCCCAGCTAACTTGCTTGTTTTCAGGAGGAAGCGTGGAGAAAAAGGCCCACCTCTTGTTGTTGACGAATGCTGGCCAGTGAAAAGGGCAAGAATCAATGGCCAAAGAAAGAAGAGAACTAACCAGATCATGTTTGGTGCTGCTGAGGTGCAATCTGAACTTGTTTTGGAGGATGATGTGCAAACTGTTGAGGCTTCAGGGCACACCGTTTCTGATTTGGAAGCTCTGGTGCAAAATGAGGGGCAAAATGAGCCTGTTGTTGAGGCTCTAGTGCAAAATGAGCCTGTTGTTGAGGCTCTGGTGCAAAATGAGCCTGTTGTTGAGGCTCTGGTGCAAAATGAGCCTGTTGTTGAAGCTCTGGTGCAAACTGACCAAGTTGTTGAGGCTCTGGTGCAAAGTGACCATGTTGTTGAGGCTCTGGTGCAAAGTGACCATATTGATGAGGCTCTGGATCATGATCATGAGGTTGTTGAGGAGGTGCAGGAGGTGAAGGAGACTCTTGGACGTGCTGTGGGGAGGCCAGATGGTAATGGTAAGAAAAAAAGGAGCATAAACCTATTGTGTGGTGTGAAACTTGTGAAGGAGAAGAAAACGAGGGGTAAGAAGAGCCAAAAGAAATAGACATTTGTTATTGTAAACATTTGACACTTGTTGTTGTAATAATTTGGCACTTGTTGTTGTAAACATTTGTTATTATAATAATTTGTCACTTGTTGATAATTTGGACAAAATTCAAATATGATGGTAAATTTGAATTTCAACATATGTAGCTATGTCACTTTTCTATGTTTGTATGCGCTTCCAACGTTTTTCTCATATGTACAATACAACTCATCCTCACCCTGATCCCTTTTGTGAAGTACAACTCACCCTCACCCAAAATGGGGTAGAAATGGGCTCCAAAGCTAGGGTAAACCACCCCATTTCTAAGCAAGTTTTTTTTCGACCATTTCTAAAACCAAGTTAGATATTTTTACTCAGAACTATGTCACATAACATGACACCATGCGAAGGTTTTGTATTTTTTTTGATTTTTTTTGAATTAGTTATGCACATTTGAATGTCTGGTCAAACTTGAAGGGTTTTCATAAATATTCTTAGCTAGGGGCTGAGGCTCGCAAAACTAGCATTGGATCTCTGATGAAATAGCATGTTGTGAACCTAAAAATTATTTTTACAAAAAATCATCAGCATGGAATCATGTACCTGTAGTTCATATCTTACCCACTTCCAGCCGATTCGGCAGGATTTGTCTTTTTTACCAGGGATGGAATAAAAGGTTTGAGATACTCAGGTTGGGAAATTGTACATTCTAGGTGGTCTAGTATTTTTGAAAAATAGTATGTTACCATTTTGAAACTTCAATTTGGTGGTTGCTTCACAAATCCCCCCCTCTTTCGGCACTCAGAAAATAGAAAATGATTTTTCTGTGCGTCGAAAAGGAAAACTTTGTGCTACAACATTGTTAGTCATCCCATTATAGACATGCATGCCAAATATGTGCACATTATCACAAACTATGCCTTGATTCTAGCCATATCATTGGTCATTTGACCCGAAAGCCAGAAAACCTCGGAGGAGATAGGTCATTTTGTGAAGGGTTTTTTGAAATATGATCAATAGACCAAGTTTGATATTTTTCCTTACAACTATGTGACATAACATGACACCATGCGAAGGTTTTGTATTTTTTTGATTTTTTTTGAATTAGTTATGCACATTTGAATGTTTGGTCAAACTTGTGAAACCCCGTTGACTGCATCCTAAACCCCGCTAACCCTAAGGCCGAATGAGGACCGTAGATCTAACCCTAGCGCGACACTGTGGCCGTCCGATCGCGTCTTCTAGAAGGATTCCGCGGGTGGCTCTGGGCGATCCGTGGAAGGGCTTGTTCTGCAACCTGATTGGTTGGTGTCTCTTAGAAGGATTTCGTGGCTAGCTCTTGGCGATCCGTGGGATGGATGATTCTGGAATCTGATTGGCTTCATCGTTTTTACGTGCAACAGCGTGGCATGCGAGCGTGGCATGCGAGGGCGCTGGGCGGGGCGGGCTGCACCATGCGGGCATGCAGCTGCCCCTAGCGTCGCAGTCTAGCTATTTTACGTCCAACAGCGCTGCAGCGTATTTACTCCCTCCGTCGCATTAAATAAGTTTACGTGTAACAACTTTCTCCAATCAAACTTACTCCCCTCAGGTTCATTGTAATAAACGAGACTTTGCATGATACCACATCTATGTTATTTTGGCTTGTGGATAGCCTTAGGCTGGTCATAGTGCTAAGTAACTAAGACTAGTAACTTGCACATGTTATTAGTTGATGTTACTACCTTCATAGTGGGTGATAACATATGTATGGTGTCATGCAAGAGCTAATTAATTAGGTTGTAGACTCATATGATCTTGGTATGTGTGATGTTATGGTAACTAGCTAAGTTACTACCTCTCTCTCTTTCTTCATTAATTGTCATGCCATGTCACCAATTTGCCTAATTGGCATTGCATGTACATGCATGTTACTACCTAAGTTGGCTTGTGGATAGCGTTATGGACTACATAGTGGATGCCCAAGTGCATTGGAAAGGTAGAAGTACATCTTTTGTGGACAAATTTTGAAGCCAAACGTACACTTATTTGTGGACAGAGGGAGTATGCATGTCACTATGACCAGCAGAAAAAATATCAAAATCTAAAATATGTAATAAATATAACGTACAGCGTTGGCACACTCGAGACTGTTGGACCGAGCGTGGCATGCGAAGGCGCTGGGCGGGGCGGGCTGCACCATGCCCGCATGCAGCATGCAGGGTCGGGGGCGGCGGTGCAGGGGTTACAGTACGTCGCATCCTAGCTATTTTTTTTCTCTCTTTCGCATTGATCACGCCTGCTTCCCACACGCAACGCAGCGCACGCGTCTCGTCTCAGCGTCTGGGCGGGCTGCACCATGCATGCAGCAGCTGCCCCTAGCGTCGCAGTCTAGCTATTTTGCGTGCAACAGCGCTGCCCCATTAAATAAGTGTACGTCGAACAACTTTCTTCAGTCAAATTTACTTCCATCTGGTTCATGCGCCATACAAAAAGTCAATATTTTATTTTTCACTGCCAATGAACAACTACCTTGGACGTTTTTTTTCTCTCTTTCGCATTAATGCACATGCATGCAGGGGCGGGGGCGTCGCATCCTAGCTATTTTTTTCTCTCTTTCGCATTGATCACGCCCGTTGCCCCGCTTCCCGTCTCTTTCGCATTGATCATGCATGCAGGGGCAACGCGGGCGCACGCGTCTCGTCTCGGCGTCTGCGCCAACGCGACGCTGGATTCCCACGCCGCCCTTCACGCTCCGCCCTCAATAAATAGGCAAAACGCCTTTGCCTCCTCATCTCATCTTGCCCCTCATCTCTTCAACCTCGAGCCCGTCCCTTTGCCTCCTCCCAGCCGCCCCCCAAACACTCCGACCATGGCGACCTCCCCCTTCCGCCTCCCTTCCGACGAAGAACTCAGCGACGAGGACAACCACCCGGACCACAAGCAGTGGTGGGAGCAGCCCACGCGCCGCCCCCGCCCCAAGCGTGGCAAGAAGGAGAAGTCCCCGCCCTGCCCCTGGGGAGACCAGGGCCCCATCGTCCACAACCCCGTCCCCAACCTCCCCGGCGGCGGCGACCTCCCCTCCGAAGCCTACTGGGCTAAGGCGGCGAAGGAGGAGGCAAGGGAGGAGGCTCGCATGGCCAAGTGGGAGGAGAAGGCGGCCCAGCGCGCCTTGAAGAAAAGGCGCAGACAGCGGGAGGAGGAGCAACGGGAGGCCAATGGCCGGGCCTTCTGGGAGGAGCAACGGAAGCGGGACCAGCGGGAGAGGCTGGCGGCGTGGAAAGCGGCCCGGAATGCGGCTGCACCGGCACCGCCTCCACCGCCGATGGAGTAGGGGGTTAGGGTTTAGGGGCTAGCCCAGGGTTTAGGCGGGGCGCCTATTCCGCCCCTTCTATATTATTGTACCTTTTTATTTTTATTGTAATGTTATCGATCCCCCCTATCTAATATAAGTAATGTTATCTGTGTTTTATTGTAATATTATTGCGCCTATTCCATCCCTTGTTTCATTGTAATCTGTGTTTATTGTATTGTCATTTGTCAAAACACCCAAAACAACAAGTGTATAAAACAAAAGACACAAAAACAAGTTCATATAATACTCGTGTAATATTTATATATTTACAAGTGTATAAAACAAAAGACACAAAAACAAGTTCATATAATACTCGTGCAATATTTATATATTTACAAGTGTATAAAACAAAAGACACAAAAACAAGTTCATACAACACATGGTTCATTTTCAAATAAGACATTTACATATTTACATAAGTTAAAGGAGCGTCCAAGTTATGTTAGTTAAATGGATGTCCTTGGACTTCATTTATATATTTATTTTTGCAAAAAAAAAGATTGCAACCTGAGCACGAGTATCTGCAGATCCACACGTTCCTATTTAGATTGTAACGTGAGTACCATTTTTTTTGCCCAATCAACATATAGTTACTATTGGGCCTGGATACGTCCATTTTGGCATGGCTAAGTTATATTTGGGCCTGGCCTTTTTCAATCCTCGTCAATTGTTTTTTTACTTTTCAACCCCTCCCCCTCCCCTGCACACGGGCGCCCCCTGCACACTGATAAAAGGAACACTGACGAAACTGACGAAACTGAAGAAACACTGATTTCGAAAACAGAGCAGCTCAAAATTAGCCCGAATTTGTGTTGCATTTTATTCAAGCCAAAGACATAGACCATTACATCCATTACAAAGCATCACTCGAACACTGACTGCGCTGTCTAATGACTAACGATGAGGAGATAAACTAATCCGAGAGAAATTACACAAAAATAAAAAAACCCGGCCATCAGATTGTCCTGCTTCTTCAATTCGATGATTTGCCTTAGCTGCTTGTTCATCTTCTTTAGCTCGGCCTTCACTTCCGCATCCACCGTAGTACCAGCGGAAATGGGGTTGCCACATCCCAATTTCTCCACCACGGACGGGTTTTCGAGCTCCCGGGATGCTACCTCCACCCCAATTCGCTCGATGTACTCATCAAGCCACTCAAAATGCCTACATTTTGGCAGTTCCTGAAATCGCAGAGATGAACCCTAAATCCCAAATTCGATGAAATGCATGAAATTTCGAAAGAAAAGCGAGAAATTGGCGCTCGGAACACTCAGATCTCACCTTTTCCGGCTCGGGCTTGCTCTCACGCTTCACAAATTCCCGACCAATGTTGCCGTTCTTGTCGGTGGATGTGACAAGCCGCTTCAGGGGCGCGGTACGGGGGCAATCGGGGCACCTCCTCATCGGCACCGCACCATACCGAGGCCATGAGCGGTGGGAGGAAGCAGAGCTCGACATCCCTCGCCGGCGTTGCCGCACTTGCTCGCCGGAGAAGAAAACAGAAGGGGATGAGATGCTGGAACGGTGGCGGGAGTGCTCGGGTGCGGGGACGGATCGGGGCCAACGGCTCTCTTCAACCACAGGGTGGGTCCCACGATATGAGGTGGACATCAGGTGAGTTCCGCCGTGACGTGGAGAGGCTGTGGGTCCTACTGTGCTCAGCTGATTCGAACTCGTTGACGGTCTCGTGGGGTTAAGTGAAAGTGTCGCACGGGAGCTATTTGCCGCTTCAGAAGTGTCGCGTGCGAGCTATTCTTTTCAACGATGTCGTGTTCCTTCCAATTCCATGTAAAGACGTCGCATAGGAGCTATAAGCCCCAGCTCAGTTCAATTTGGTTCAGGTGAAAACTACGATAGGTTTGATTTTGGTTGGATTTCCGTACATATCAAATGGGTTTGGTTTTGGTTTGGTGCCAACTTCACTCACGTGGGTTTGGTGTAGATCTCAAACCATTCTCACGATTACCCCTCGGACGCACCGACCGACGGGGTGAAGGAGAAAGAAGTGAGGCCGGGAGGCAGGAACGTCGCGACTTTGGCTCGGGACACGTCCTCGAGCTTAGATTCTTGGAGACAGACGATGTGTAGAGGTTGTGCAGACAGGTTCATCTTCACGTCTATGCACTTGTTGGGATCGTTGAGCCCTCTGATGTTCAACATAGCTTACAGCGTACATGGGGGCTCGAGTGCATCCACTCGCCCTGGTAGCTATGCATGCAAAATACAGGGTGGGACGTCCGAATCGGCAACGGACGGGAGCAGACCAGAAGCACGACAGGCTAAGGCACCTAATTATAGACAGCACAGTGAGGCAGGAACCAGAAGCTATATACACGTGAGAGGCAAGCGTTGGCTCGGAGGAGCTCATCATGGCGGAGCAGCGTGCACCGATGCTGCATCCACCAGGCTGCGGACGCTCTCGTCAGCCAGCTGGCACTCTCCAGCCATCACCAGCAGCTCGTCTGGGGTGAACGGCGGAGGAAGGGGAGCGGGTGAAGTCGATGCGCCACCCGTCTTCGACGCCTTGAGGCGAACAGCTCGATCCATGACCGTCTCGAAGCGCGCCCTCTCCTGCTGCCTGCGGATGCAGGAACTGGTGCGGGTAGGGGGGCCACGCTTGGGGCCGAGCGACGGTGGAGGAGCCGGGGCGCCACCCGCCGCCACAGCAGGCATGTCTTGGAGGCGACCATTGCGCGCGGGCCATCGTAGCTGGACGGCGCAAACTGCAGAGGGTCGGAGCAAACAGTGGCGAGCGCTAGTACCTGCACGGAGACGGCGCTTGCGACTCCGTGTGCGTGAACGATGTCTTGAACGACGCTGATCATGCCGGTGTCGAGGGTCAGGTGGGGCATGCCGCGCGGCCCGTGGACATCAACTCCGGCCAGCGCGCGGGGGACGCGGAAGTAGCCCACTTCGCCAGCGTCGCCACGCAGCATCAGGTGGAAGAAGGTCGGGCAGGAAGCTAGTTGCATGGACATGGGGCGCGGGACCCCGCCAGGAGTGATTGCAGAGAAGGCCGGAGCGAGTGCGGGGGCTACGTCTGCAGCAGGGCCGATGTCGAGCATGTAGCCGCCGGTGGCATCATCCAGAGAAGCAGCAGCCGCGCGAGCCGCAGGGAGGAAGGCCGGCAAGGAGCGGAAGTCGCTGGAGAGGCGACGGAACAGCGGCGGCGCGTGCGAGGAGCTAGGGCCCGCGCCGTGCCTGTCGTGGCCGCTTCCAGTGAAGGGCCCCCGGCCACCGCCGCGAGGACCACCAGGAGCTCCGCCAGATGGGCCCCCAGGCCCCCGCCACGTGGATCGCCGCCCCTGGGCCACCGCCGCCGGGGCCGCCACTGCCTCTGCCCGGGCCACCACCCCCAGGACCAAAAGGAGGGGGAGGTGCCATGCCGCCGAAGTTAGGCCACTGCCTCACTCGGCGCACATCAACAGTGGTGACTACGCCATCGGAGTTGGTGACCTCGAGCTCCGCGGGGATGTCGCCCTCGTTGACGAACTTGCAGACGACAAGGACGGAGATGAAGTGGCGGCCGGAGAGGGTGACATTGGCGATCTCCATGGGGTTCCTGAACCCGCTGACCGAAGCTTGAATGTGTGGGCGGCACTGCAGCTCGAAGGGGGGGCTGCAGTGCTTGACACGCATTAGGGGTAGGGTTGGGCGGCAGGGTCGGGTCGGAGGTGGGTGGGGCGGGCGTGGTGGGCGTCGGGGGAGTTAGCAGGCTGGGTGCGGGCCGAGGGATCGCGGGAGTTGACTTGGAGGGCGCGGCCCACGCAGAGACACTGTTCCCAACGGAAAAAACGGGCGAGAGGTCGTGGAGGCAGATCGGAGGAAAAGTCAGCGACCCCAAAGTCAATGACAGCGTGGTGGGGCTCAGCTGACGTGGACGTTGGCCAACACGGGGGGTCAGAGAGGTGAAACCTGAACAGCTCGCCGGCGAAGATGAACGCGGCGCGCCGACGGAGCGTGGCGGCCACGACAGAGCAGGAGACGTGGGCGACGAAGACTCCGGGGGCGAGTTCGGAGGCACGGAAGCGGTCGTCGAACGACAAGAACAGATACGTGAGCGCGTTGCCGACGAAGTGCGCGTTGATCCGGCGCGAGCTGGCGGAGTGGGAGACCAAAACGCACGGGAGGTTCGTGGCCGGGGCGCTCGCACATCCAATACGCGCGCATACGGGGACCGCAGCTTCCGCCGGGTGCAAGCGGCAAAGATTTCTCCTGGGCGGCAACAGCGAATCACGCGGAACCTCGGCAGGGAGGGGGCAGGCGTCTGTGCGGGCCGACGTGGGGAGGGGAGCAGCGTCCGCGGCGCCGGGGTGAGCGAGGCGCAGCGACGGGGACAGGCCAGGGGGGAGGGTGGGGCTAGGGGCTAGGGGCGCGGGGAAGGTGAGCTTACTGGCACGGGGGGGCACCGGGAGAGGGCGTGGACGGCGTGGACGGCGTGGCGCTTGCTCCACGGAGTGCGGCGCGAGCGGGCGGTGGTAGGCTGGCTAAGCGGCGAGGGCGCGGTCTCCCCGGCGGTGCCCAGGGCGGAGCGCAGGAGCGAGAGCAAGACATCTCCCAGAAAGGGGGGGGGGGGGGGGGGGGGGGGGGTCTCAACCATTATTAATGGAAGGTGAAGAGTGGAGCATCAAGGTAACATGCTGCTCAGAAGTCAAGACGCAATCTTGACAACTCAGCACCGGCTCGGCATATCGTCGACCGCTGTATGTGTGTATCAGGAACATGTAATGATCTTGAAGCGCCGGTGATGGAGACGATGCCCATGTCGAACGACGTGATAGTGGTTGATGGCTTGATGCCCCGCACAATTGAATCGGTTGCCTACGTGTGGCGGGCTGATGCTCTACGAGCACCACCACCTATCGCACAAGCAATCACTTACTGGGGTGTGCGACCAGACAGAAGCACTGAAGTAGGACCACTGCTCGGCTCAGCCAGAAAACACGAGGGTCACTGACAGAGGGAGTGTTGCTTGCCTCCCAAGCTGTCCGTGCTTGCCCTGGCCGTCCCGAGGACGAGTACTGTGTGACTTTTACCAACAAAGGTAGTGAGGTACTTCTCGGTAACAACATACCAAAATGGCTTCACAAAACCTTCCACTACAGGAATCGAATGCTAGGCCGAGGGAAAATAGCCGTCGGCGTAGCTAACTAAACCGTCGGCGTACGCTACGCCGACGACCGTCTCCTCGGCGACGCACTCCCACAGCGGAGATGCCCTGGCCCTCGGCGTAGGGTAAACCGACGGCCTCCGGCGTCGCGTGCCCATGCCGTCACACCTCGAGGCTAACGGCGTGCCGGTACGCTGACGGCCACGCCCTCGGCATAGCTAGGAAGGGGGTCACACCTGGGGCCTATACATGGCACCTACCAACCTTGCACCACTCGCATACACATATCCTAGGGACACATGCAAGTTTTCATGTGATTCCGACGATTCGGTGGTTTTCCTCCGGCGAAACCCTAAACCCGGGGCCCCGGATCGTCTACCCCTATAGCTATCTCCGTACGAGGGCAGCCCGGTGGACCTTTCGAATTTGTAGTACAACTATGTCGAGAACTTGAATAAGATAACTAATATCTTGATTGTGGATGTTGAATATGAAGAATCGCAACGTCATTTCATGTGGACGTGGAGACTGCTATTCGGAGGATACGAATCCGTCCAATTAATAAAAAATAGAATAATGTTTAAATAATTGGTACTAATTAATAAGTACAAGTAAAATACAAGTTAATAAGTAGGAAAAAAAGAAGGAGCTACGCCGATGGCCCCCCTCGGCCTAGGTCTAGCAGATATTTTCGGTGGAGGAAAAGAAAACGGAATAATCTACGCCGATGGCCACCCTCGGCGTAGAGCTAACGCCGTCACGGGCCGGCGGGCGTGGGACAGGCTGGGCCGGGCTATGCCGATAGAACATGTACGCCGAGGGCAGCCGTCGGTGTATCTCGGCCTACGCTGACGACAAGTGTACGCCGACGGTCATGGAGGGGAGCTGGCCTGGGCGACGGCTACGCCGACGGCCCCGACGTTTGGCCGTTGGCGTAGCTCCCAGCCCTCGGTGAAGATACCTATTCCTGTAGTGTTCGAGTAAATATTCATATAAAGAACTCATGTAAATACGTTAATTAGAACATTAAAGATTAAATATCTAAACCTAGACAATTTTTTCCCTTTGGTGTACTCCCTTAAAATTCTCTCGTGTGGGTTGACACTAGGCCATGTGGTGGCATTGGCTAAGCTGCCATGGTTCGTACCAGATGATCGACCACTGGGAAGAGTTGTTCTGGCTCTTTGAAAGAAAGTGATTCTGGAATCCAGTTCTAGGGAAATGTATAGGTACCGACAAGACTGGCCATATGAAAAATTATAAAAAGCCAGTCAAAAGCGATAAACTTCCAACGTTACAGGCTCATCAAGATCGAGCATCTGAATAACGTCATCCATGATCCACCATCAAAGTTTCACAAATGCTCCTGATGTCTCCTATTCCGGTGTGGTATCACATCTTTATGTCTTCTCTCATCCTTTATTTGATATGTTTAGATGACTACCACCAATTTGATGCAATACACTAGTTATACGAACGCCCTCTCTTTCATCTATTTTCATGACAACCACCTATCTGATGATGCAGTGAGTTTCTGCTACCAACACATCAAAATTGTGTTGGACGGCGGAGCTATTCCATTGGTGATGAAGTGGTACAAAAGAGAAGAAAACCTTACTCATTTGATTGAAGGCTTGCGTGGTATTTATACGTTACAAAATAATTGTGCACACAAATAGAGGTTGGTGATGTGCTACTAGTTACTTTATAGCTTACCTGTAATTGTAACACACCCTTTTGTAATATGGAACATATCACTTGAATTAGACACCCAAGAAATGATTGAAATGATGTCATGAGTATGGTAGTAAGAAATATTTAGCCTGAAATCTTTGTGTGATGATTTTTTTCCTAGACAGGAAACAATCAAGGGTATGGTTGAGATATGCCGAAGATGAAACTCGTTGAAGGAAAAAAAAAGGACCCAGTAGTAAGAAGTCATGAATTGGGATTCAGTTAACGTAGTAACTCTATTATCTAGCTATAGGTGGAAGGGTGGCTACCACTTTTGTGCACATCAAAAATCTCTGTCCGGTCCCAAGATAGACTGGAATCCAGTGCCTTGCTGTCGACGAGTCACGACGTGACATGATCAACAGCATTTACCGTCAAAAGTCAATCTTGTAGGGTTCGCAGCATAAAAAACAAAAAAAATCCTACGATGCGAACAACTATGTACCAAGATCTATCTACTGTTGGAATTATGCCCTAGAGGCAATAATAAAGATGTTATTATTATAATTCTTGTTTATGATAATGTTTATATTCCATGCTAGAATTGTATTAAGCGGAAACTTTAATACTTGTGTGGTTTGTGAACAACACCGTGTCCCTAGTACGCCTCTATGGACTAGCTCATTGATCAATGATGGTTAAGGTTTCCTAACCATAGACATGAGTTGTCAATTGATAATAAGATCATATCATTGGGAGAATGATATGATGGACAGACCCAAACTAAGCGAAGCAATTAGATCGTGTCATCGTGTTCGTCTTTGCGAAGCTTTTCTTATGTCAAATATTGTATTCCTTAGACCATGAGATAATGCAACTCCCTGGTATCGGAAGAAAGCTTTGAGGTCATCAAACGTCATCCTATGAGAGGGTGATCATAAAGGTGTCTCTCAGGTGATCGGAAAGTATCTGTTGGGTTTTATGTATCGAGATGGGATTTGTCCCTCCCAAGTCGGAGAGATATACTTCGGGCCCACTCGGTAATCGATATCAACACCGCTTGCAAGCATGTGGTTAAGGAGTTAATCACAGTGATATCGGATTACGGAACGAGTAAAGTACTTGCTGTGAACGAGATTGAACTAGGTATGGCGGGTACCGACGATCGAATCTCGGGCAAGTAAAATATCGCGAGACGAAGGGAATATATATATATGGGATTGATTGAATCCTGGCATCGTGGTTCATCCGATATGATCATCGATGAATGTGTGGGAGTCAATATTGTTTTCCAGACCCCGCTGTTGATTATTGATAGAAGATCATGTCTGCATATTCTCGAACCCGCAGGGTCACACACTTAACGTGTCTCGACGCTAGGATAGATTGGATAATTGGTTTATGAGTTTTTGTTCGGAGTCTCGGATGGGATCCGGGACATCACTAGAGGTTCCGGAGTGGTCCGGAGAATAAGATTCATATAAGGCAGTGCAGTTTTTGGAGTTCGGAATTGTTCCGGGTTAATCGGTATTGTACCGAAAGCTTCTAGAACCATCCGGAAGGGGACCAACGTGGACACACCTTCCAGGAGGGGGCATGGGCCTATGAGGGAGTGCCCTGGCCGCATTGGGCCAGGGGCACAAGGCCCCATAGGGCCCAGCCGGCCAAGAGAGGTTTAAACTCTAGATAGAGCTTCTAGAAGGGGGGGTTTCCTTGCCCCCCACTCTTCCTCCTTGGGGCCGCCGGCCTTGGCTTGGGGGAGGGGCTAGGGCTGTGCCCACCCCTCTATATATAGAGGGCTGGGGGCGCACCAACCCCCCACACCTTCCCCTCCAACCCTAGCCGCCCTGCTGCCCTCCTCTCTCCCTCCCGACTGCTTGTAGGCGAAGCCCTGCTGCAGAAATTCTCCACCAATTGCACCGCGCCGTCGCGTTGTAGATCCAACCCATCTCTCCACCATACTTGCTGGACCGAGGAAGGAGGAGACGTCGAGGTGCTGCACGTGTACATCTCACGGAGGCACCGCCACTTGTGGTGCTAGATCGGATCGGATCGCGAGGAGGAGAAGCGAGTACGACTACATCACCCACGTTCCGACGAACGTTCCGCTGTGCGAATCTTCAAGGGTATGAAGATATAATCCAATCTCTCTCGTTGTTTGCATCTCCTAGATTAGATCTTGGCTTTCTCTCTGTTCGCATCCGTAGAAAATTTTGATTTACTATGCCGCGAAACCCTTCAGTGGTATCAGAGCTAGATCTATGCGTAGATGTGTTTCACGAGTAGAACGCAACATGGTTGTTGCGGCCGTTGATGTTTTCTGTTGCAATCCTCTTGTTTGTGTTCTTCTTATGACGCGGGATAGTGAGATTGAAGCGGTCCAGGCCAACCTTACGCGACGTCGTTCGCGAGACCGGCTCCGCACTTGACGTGTGGCTTGTTCCACACATGCGGCTGGTGGATGTCAGTTTCTCTCACTATAGTTGTCATGGGATTAACACCGGAGTTTGGCAACCATAATATCACCGTTGTGGCTTTCCGTAGGTAAGAATCGTTCTTAGCATCTACTCCCATAAGCCACGTAAAACATGCAACAACAAAGTAGAGGCGTCTAACTTGTTTTTGCAGGGAGTGTTTTCTGTGATATGGTATGGCCCAAGATGTGATGTGTATATTGTATGCGATGATCATGTTTTGTAATGTTTCACGACTTGCATGTCGATGAGTACACAACCGGCAGGAGCCATATGGTTGTCTTTATAATTGTGTATGACCTGCGAGTCAACTTCTTATACGCCATGTAATAGCTTTACTTTATCGCTAAGTAGTTAGCAATAGTTGTAGTTGCTATTCGTGGTGGAGGCAATCATGATGGAGTGATGGAGATCATGTCAGAATGCACAAGATGGAGATCATTGTGCGAAGATTGGCTATACCATGTCACATAAAGTTATATGCATGTGATGTTTATCCTTTTATGTATCTTTTTATGCTTAGATCGCGACGGTAGCATTATAAGATGATTCCTCACTTAAAGATCAAGATAAAAACTGTGTTCTCCCCAAGTATGCACCGTTGCGAAAGTTCGTCGTGTCCAAGCATCACGTGATGATCGGGTGCTATAGACTCTAGGCTCACATACAACGGGTGCAAGCCAGTTTTGCACACGCGGAAATACTTGGGTCTAACTTGACGAGCCTAGCATGTACAGACATGGCCTCGGAACACAAGAACCGAAAGGTTAAGCATGAGTCATATGAATGATATGATCAACACTTCGTTGTCCACCATTGAAACCACATCTCTTCTCGTGATGATCGGATTAGGTGTGGTGAATTTGGATCGTGTTCACTAAACAACTTGAGGGATGTTGAATTTAGTGGGAGTTCATCTAGTAATTTGATTAAGTTGAACTATTTATCATGAACATAGTCTAAATTGTACTTGCAAATACTGTAGATCACATGGCCAAGTCCAACTTCAACTTCAACGTTTTTGATGAGATAGAAAAGCTTAGAAACAATGGGTCTAACTTCACCAAATGGTTTCGCATTCTGAGAATCATTCTCGCTGGCGGACAAAAGGACTATGTCCTTGAGAAAGCGCTAGGTGACGCCCCTGCTATAGATGCGCCGGCTGATGAAAAAGCTGTTTATCAGTCGCGCAAGGATGATTATGATTTGATTAAGATCGCCATGTTGTATGCTATGGAATCGGATCTTCAAAATCGTTTTGAGGAGTTCGCCGGGCCCTTTGAGATTCTCGAAGAGCTGAAAACCATGTTTCAGACTCAGGCCCGTTCTGAGAGATATGAGATCTCAGAGAAGTTCTTTAACTGCAAGATGGAGGAAGGGAGTTCCGTTAGTGAGCACGCCATTAAGATGACGGGCTACACTCAACGCCTTGAGCAACTGGAATGCACGATTCCAGAGGAGCTCAAGATTGACAGGGTTCTGCAATCACTCCCTCCCAGCTACAAAAGTTTTGTAGTGACTCATAATCAGATTGGTTCACTGATACGATCACCGAGCTCTTCGCAAAGATGAAGGCCGCGGAAGTGGACATCAAAAGGATAATCATGTGTTGATGGTCAACAAGCCCACCTTCAAGAAAGGTAAGGGTGCAAAGAAGCCCTTCAAGAAAGGCGGCGGCAAGCGCGTTGCCCCTGCTGAGAAGAAGCTCAGGTATGGTCCTAAGCCGGACACTGAGTGCTTCTACTGCAAGGACAAGGGTCACTGGAAGCGCAACTGTACGAAGTACTTAGCGGACACGAAGGCTGGCACCATCAAAGGTATATTTGATATACATGTTATTGATGTTTTCCTTACTAGCCCTCGTTGTAGTGCCTGGGTATTTGATACCGGTTCAGTTGCTAATATTTGTAACTCGAAACAGGAGCTACGGAATAGACGGCGGCTTGCGAGGGATGAGGTGACGATGCGCGTTGGCAACGGATCAAGAGTTGATGTGATGGCCGTCAGCACGGTCTCCTTAGTTTTACCTTCTGGATTAGTTTTAAACCTTAATAAGTGTTATTATGTGCCTGCGTTGAGCATGAACATTATTTCTGGATCTTGTTTATTGCAAGACGGTTATTCATTTAAATCGGAGAATAATGGTTGTTCTATTTATATGAGTAACATCTTTTATGGTCATGCACCTATTGTGAATGGTTTATTTCTTCTAAATCTCGAAAGGGATGAAACACACATCCATAACACTGAGGCTAAGAGATGCAAAGTAGATAGTGATAATTCTACTTATTTGTGGCACTGTCGTCTAGGTCATATTGGTGTAAAGCGCATGAAGAAACTCCATTCTGATGGACTTTTGGAGTCCCTTGATTTTGAATCATTTGACACATGCGAACCATGCCTCATAGGCAAGATGATCAAAACCCCGTTCTCCGGTATAATGGAGCGAGCAACGGACTTGTTGGAAATCATACATACCAATGTATGCGGACCGATGAGTGTTTCGACGCGCGGTGGATATCGCTATTTTCTCACTTTTACCGATGACTTGAGTAGATATGGGTATATCTATTTAATGAAACATAAATCTGAAACGTTTGAAAAGTTCAAAGAATTTCGGAATGAAGTGGAGAACCATCGTAACAGAAAGATTAAGTTTCTACGATCCGATCGTGGAGGTGAATATTTGAGTTATGATTTTCTCACGCATCTTAAAGCAAGCGGAATCGTTTCGCAACTCACGCCACCCGGAACACCACAGCGCAATGGTGTGTCTGAACGCCGGAATCGAACCCTATTAGATATGGTCCAATCAATGATGTCTCTTACTGATTTGCCGTTATCATTTTGGGGTTATGCATTAGAAACCGCTGCATTCACTTTAAATAGGGCTCCATCTAAATCCGTTGAGACGACACCGTATGAACTGTGGTTTGGTGCTAAACCTAAGTTGTCGTTTCTTAAAGTTTGGGGATGCGAAGCTTACGTCAAGAAGTTGATGCCGGACAAGCTCGAACCCAAAGCGGAGAAATGCGTCTTCATAGGATACCCTAAGGAAACTATTGGGTATACCTTCTATCACAGAACCGAAGGCAACGTGTTTGTCGCAAAGAACGGTTCCTTTCTTGAGAAGGAGTTTCTCTCGAAAGAAGTGAGTGGGAGGAAAGTAGAGCTAGACGAGGTTATTGAACCTTCTCTTGAATTGGAGAGTAGCGCAGCACCTGAAATTGTTCCAGTGCCGCCTGCACCAACAATAGAGGAAGCTAATGACAAGGATCATGAAGCTTCGGACGACGCTGCTACTGAACGTCGCAGGTCGACAAGGTCGCGTGCCCCTCCTGAGTGGTACGGCAACACTGTCTTGACTGTCTTGTTAGTAGAAGACAGTGAACCTACAAACTATGAGGAAGCGATGATGAGCCCAGACTCTGAGAAATGGCTAGAAGCCATGAAATCTGAATTGGGATCCATGAGCGAAAACCAAGTATGGACTTTGGTGGACCCTCCTGGCGACCGAAAGGCCGTTGAGTGCAAATGGATATTCAAGAAGAAAACGGACACGGATGGTAATGTTACCGTCTATAAAGCACGGCTTGTCGCGAAAGGTTTTCGACAAGTTCAAGGTGTTGACTACGATGAGACTTTCTCTCCCGTAGCGATGTTTAAGTCCATTCGGATTTTATTAGCAATTGCTGCGTTTCATGATTATGAAATATGGAAGATGGATGTCAAGACTGCGTTCCTCAATGGAAACATTGATGAAGAGTTGTATATGATGCAACTCGAAGGTTTTGTTGATCCTAAGGATGCTGATAAAGTATGCAAACTTCAGCGTTCTATTTATGGACTGAAGCAAGCATCTCGGAGTTGGAACCTTCGTTTTGATCAAGTGATCAAGGGCTTTGGATTTGTTCCAAATTGCTACGAAGCTTGTATCTACAAGAAAGTGAGTGGGAGCTCGGTGATGTTTCTAGTACTATATGTGGATGACATATTGATTATTGGAAATGACATCAACATGCTTAACGATGTGAAGAGTTATTTGAACAAGTGTTTTTCAATGAAAGACCTAGGTGAAGCTGCTTATATATTGGGCATCAAAATCTATAGAGATAGACAAAGACGCCTGATAGCTTTAAGCTAGAGTACATACCTAGACAAAGTTCTGAAAAGGTTCAGAATGGATAAGGCAAAGAAAGGTTCGGTGCCTATGTTGTCAGGTAAGATATTGAGCAAGGATCAGTGTCCAGTTACGGTAAATGATAGGGAAGCTATGAGCAAAGTGCCTTATGCCTCGGCCATAGGTTCTATCATGTATTCCATGCTGTGTACTAGACCGGATGTGTCCAATGCTCTTAGTTTGACGAGCAGATATCAAAGTGAGCCAGGAGTGGAACACTGGACAGCCATGAAGAACATCCTAAAGTACCTAAATAGGACTAAAGAAATGTTCTTAGTCTATGGGGGTGATAAACAGCTCGTCGTAAAAGGTTACGTCGACGCTAGTTTCGACACCGACAAGGATGATTCTAAATCTCAGACAGGATACGTTTATATTTTGAATGGAGGAGCTGTGAGCTGGAGAAGCTGCAAGCAAAGCGTGATCGCGGGATCTACAGTAGAAGCGGAATACATGGCTGCTGCAGAAGCATCAAGTGAAGGAGTTTGGATCAGGAACTTCATCACTGAGCTTGGCGTGGTTCCAAGTGCATTGGACCCACTGGAGATATTGTGTGACAAAACTGGCGCCATAGCACTCGCTAAGGAACCAAGATATCATCCAAAGACCAAGCATATCAACCGCAAGTTTCATATAATCCGAGATTATATAGCAGATGGAGATCTGAAGATTAGCAAAGTACATACAGATCTGAATGTCGCAGATCCATTGACTAAACCTCTTCCACGTGTAAAACATGATCAACACCTCAGTGCCATGGGTGTGAGATTGTTGCCAGATGTAAACTAGATTATTGACTCTAGTGCAAGTGGGATACTGTTGGAATTATGCCCTAGAGGCAATAATAAAGATGTTATTATTATAATTCTTGTTCATGATAATGTTTATATTTCATGCTAGAATTGTATTAAGCGGAAACTTTAATACTTGTGTGGTTTGTGAACAACACCGTGTCCCTAGTAAGCCTCTATGGACTAGCTCATTGATCAATGATGGTTAAGGTTTCCTAACCATAGACATGAGTTGTCAATTGATAATGAGATCATATCATTGGGAGAATGATATGATGGACAGACCCAAACTAAGTGAAGCAATTAGATCGTGTCATCGTGTTCGTCTTTGCGAAGCTTTTCTTATGTCAAATATTGTATTCCTTAGACCATGATATAATGCAACTCCCTGGTATCGGAAGAAAGCTTTGAGGTCATCAAACGTCATCCTATGAGAGGGTGATCATAAAGGTGTCTCTCAGGTGATCGGAAAGTATCTGTTGGGTTGTATGTATCGAGATGGGATTTGTCCCTCCCAAGTCGGAGAGATATACTTCGGGCCCACTCAGTAATCGATATCAACACCGCTTGCAAGCATGTGGTTAAGGAGTTAATCACAAAGTGATATAGGATTACGGAACGAGTAAAGTACTTGCTGTGAACGAGATTGAACTAGGTATGACGGTACCGACGGTCGAATCTCGAGCAAGTAAAATATCGCGAGACGAAGGGAATATATATATGGGATTGATTGAATCCTGGCATCGTGGTTCATCCGATATGATCATCGATGAATGTGTTGGAGTCAATATGGGTTTCCAGACCCCGCTGTTGATTATTGATAGAAGATCATGTCTGCATATTCTCGAACCCGCAGGGTCACACACTTAATGTGTCTCGACGCTAGGATAGATTGGATAATTGTTTTATGAGTTTTTGTTCGGAGTCTCGGATGGGATCCGGGACATCACGAGAGGTTCTGGAGTGGTCCGGAGAATAAGATTCATATAAGGCAGTGCAGTTTTTGGAGTTCGGAATTGTTCCGGGTTAATCGGTATTGTACCGGAAGCTTCTAGAACCTTCCGGAAGGGGACCAACGTGGACACACCTTCCGGGAGGGGGCATGGGCCTATGAGGGAGTGCCCTGGACGCATTGGGCCAGGGGCACAAGGCCCCATAGGGCCCAGCCGGCCAAGAGAGGTATAAACTCTAGATAGAGCTTCTAGAAGGGGGAGTTTCCTTGCCCCCCACTCTTCCTCCTTGGGGCCGCCGGCCTTGGCTTGGAGGAGGGGCTAGGGCTGCGCCCACCCCTCTATATATAGAGGGCTGGGGGCGCACCAACCCCCCACACCTTCCCCTCCAACCCTAGCCGCCCTGCTGCCCTCCTCTCTCCCTCCCGACTGCTTGTAGGCGAAGCCCTGCTGCAGAAATTCTCCACCAATTGCACCGCGCCGTCGCGTTGTAGATCCAACCCATCTCTCCACCATACTTGCTGGATCGAGGAAGGAGGAGACGTCGAGGTGCTGCACGTGTGCATCTCACGGAGGCACGGCCACTTGTGGTGCTAGATCGGATCGGATCGTGAGGAGGAGAAGCGAGTACGACTACATCACCCACGTTCCAACGAACGTTCCGCTGTGCGAATCTTCAAGGGTATGAAGATATAATCCAATCTCTCTCGTTGTTTGCATCTCCTAGATTAGATCTTGGCTTTCCCTCTGTTCGCATCCGTAGAAAATTTTGATTTACTATGCCGTGAAACCCTTCATCTACTAGATAAAACAACGGGCGGATGTATATTCGTAGAGAACATACCCTTAAAAACCGACAAAGCTTAACGAGTTAAACTCGTGGTTGATGTAGACTATCTCTTGCCGATCTCAAGATCGAGAGGAAGTCCTAGCGCCACAAATCAGCAGCGCATCCGTGCTCGCACACACGTCCGAGGCACCGAGCAACCTCCGCCTCCTCGCTCCAGCGATGCAGCGGAAGCACAACTCTTTTTTGCTGAATAGCCACCGGGAACATGTATCTCGCTAGTCCGAGACCATGGGGAATAAATTCTAGAGGGGGGAGAGATCCTTCACGAGGAGGTGTGAGTGATAGAGAGGAGAGGGAGTGCCTTTTATAGGAGGAGGGGGGACACCCAAGGGAGTGGCCGCCGGCCACGGGGGCTGCCCCCTCCCCTCCTTCATTCATGTGGGTGGACACTCCACTCACAAAAATCCTTTCAATTCCCTCCACTCGAAATCCCACTCAAAATTGCTATTAAATTTCCACAAAATTTAATACAAACTCTCATTAAATAAAACTCCTTTTATTTATTCAGAATTTTGTCAATTACTTTAATGACAAACATTCATATATAACCCCTTGCTAGTATTTCATTTCACATGCAAAAACACTTTCTGCAATTTCACCCGAAAACCTGTTTCGGTATCTAGTGAAATAAATTTCTGTGTTTGTTATTCTTTTCGGCATGAAACTTTTGCTCCAATTGGATGTCGGTATCTCTTAAGTGTGTTATGATCGAGACCCCTCTCAGATCAATAATCAGAAGCGGGATCTGGAGACCCATACTGACTCCCACACATTCAACGATGACTTTCTTGTGATCGTCGGAACCTTTTACACTAGTATCTTAATCCCTTTGTTTCACGATATATTACATGTCCGAGATTCGATCATCGGTATCTCCATACCTAGTTTGATCTCTTTACTGACATGCACTCTTTTCTTGTTCCCGTGATATAACATTCCAGTGATCAAATCACTTGCTTGCAAGCTAACCAATGTGATATCACCGAGAGGGCCTAGAGTATATCTATCCGTCATCGGGATGAACAAATTCCACTCTCGATCCATGGACCTCAACATAACACTTTATTAGTTCTAAACCCATCTTTATAATCACCCTGTTACGGTGTGACGTTTGATGTTATCAAGAAACTCTTCCGGTGTTAGTGATTGACATGATCTCATGGTTTAAGGATTAGGATCACTTCGTAAGTTGTTATAGCAATATAAACTCAATGACTATGATCGTAATGCTATACTTTGGATGAATGTTCATCACACCATTACACTAATGTTGTGATCTCGTTATTAACAACATCCAATGTCCATGATCAGGAAACCTTGATCATCTTGTTAATCAACGAGCTAGTTTATGAGAGAGGCATAACTAGGAACTTTCTATTTGTTTATTAAACACACATGTATTAACGTTTCCGTATTAATACAATTATAGCCTGCAAAATAAACATCTATCATATACTTGGAATACACATAATAAATACTTTATTATTGCCTCTCAGGGCATATTCCCTTGAAATCCAATGGCCAGCAGCATTTCACAGCCATCCGACCTTACGCTGCAGTCTGAACATGATGTTCGACAGTTAGAGAAGGAGCCAAAGGGAGGTGAGCCACGCCGCATCGCTCCGCCCACCGATGGACCCCTTTAATCTGAACATGATGTTTTAAAATTTTGTTCCTGCTAATATATATTTCCCGAGTTTTACCCCCGCAGACACATGAGTATACGTGTCCGATGGATATACGTCTAAGAGGACCATACATGATTCGGGTGGGTTCATACGGTGTTCAAAATAATTTGGTATCGTGCGATCCTGGCCGTCTATCAGTTTCTATGTGTCAAAAATTGAATAGGAGAGAGGGGAGGGGGACACCGAAGCAAAAAATGCTTAATGAGGTATATGGGTAGATGGTTTACATGGAAAAACCGACTCCAATATCATATTAGCATAATCTTGTTTTTTTAGAGGTTGTTTTAATTTATAACCTCCATAAGTGACCATCTGTTTTCTTTAGCCAAAACCAACTCCTAGAGCTGACTTTGTCCAATTAGAATTAAGCACATTCCTATCGGATCAAAGGGTAGCAGGGGTGACCGTGTCACAACCATTAGTAATATGACAGGTGAAGAGTGGAGCATCAGCTGAGAGACCCCATTCACTTGTTAAGGAAATGGCTATAAAGAACAAATTAACCCTTTACCCCTTTTTCTTTTTAATTTTAAATACCCCTTACCTAGGGAAAGAAGAGTAGGACAAAATATGTGAAGTGCAATACAAAAAAAATTGAATTATTTCCTTCCTCTATTCATAGAGAATTCCTTATGAACTAATACCCAAATCTTTTCATTTATTAATTTAATTTTTATAACAAGTATTTTATTCCAAGATTAAGTTATTACAGAAGAAAGAAAGAAATTTATTATATTATAAAGGATGAGATCAATTCAGAAGCTCTTTTTCTTATTCTAGCAGACAGAATTACTTTGGTCTAATTTAGGACTTTGCCATCTATTTTATTTTACCTAATTCTATTTGTGCCCCGGGGGCTAATAACGAAACAGTCCTCTCTTTTTTCTGATCATAGAGAAGACGTATGAAGCTAAGGTCGTTTCTGTTAGATCTAGCCTAACCTTGATAGATTCACTGTAGTGGTCGAACACGTAGATCTGAGAGGGAGAGAGAGAGAATGGCACTACCTGCGCCCTGGCTCGACAAGCATGAGCCAGAGGGGATCCCGGAGTTAGTGCCGGAGCTGGACCCGCCGTCGTTGGCCATGGGAAAGGGGGCGACGGCGTGAGCGTGGGTGGTAGAGAGTGGTAGCGGCGGAGCTTCCCGTCGGCCTAGCGCGAACCCTAGTCGGTGGGTGTGTAGGTGGGGGGCTGCGGCGCACGGTGAACCTCGTACTATGTACGTCCGGCCCCCCCACCTCTTTATATACGCGCTGGCGACAGGGGCCCACCAACCATGGATAGGGTTGGGCGCCCCCGATTAGGGCGCGATGAGGGACTCCGTTCGGGCCATTGGGCCCGAACGTGGGAGAGATCTATCTAACATTCTTCCCCTAGATCTCGACTTTACTTTTAACTTTGTACTTTACTTATTTCATCACAGAACGGTATATAGAGCATGTTTCACCGTCTCAGCTCAATTGCCAATAGAATCAGACATCCACTATATACCTTCATATTTTGAAACAATTCATGTTACTTTTGGGCCTCTGTAGTCCAGGAATCATAGGCTTCCCATTAAACCCATGCCGGCTATGTGTTCCTTGAACACAATGGGTGGTAAGCCTTTCGTTAGTGGATCCGCAAGCATATCTTTTGTCCTTATATGCTCGAGTCTTATAGTTTGATCCTGGACTTTGTCCTTCGCAACATAATACTTTATATCTATAGACTTTGTAGCATTACTCGACTTGTTGTTGTGAGCATAGAATACTGCGGGCTCGTTGTCACAGTATATCTTTAGTGGCCTGCTGATGCAGTCAACCACTTTCAAGTCGGGTAAAAATTTCTTTAACCATAACGCCTGTCCCATGGCCTCATAACATGATATAAATTCTGCATACATCGTAGATGATGCAACTATTGACTGTTTGGCGCTTCTCCACGAAATAGCACCTCCTGCGAGAGTAAAGACATATCCTGTTGTGGACTTTCTGTCGTCTTTATCTCCCGCAAAATCTGCATCTGAATACCCTTTTATTTCTAGGGAATCAGATCTTTTATATGTTAGCATGAGGCCTTTTGTGCCTTGCACATAACGCAAAGCTTTCTTTACCATCTTCCAGTGCTCTATGCCTGGATTCTCTTGATATCTACCGAGTACCCCGGTGATAAAAGCTAAGTCAGGGCGAGTGCACACTTGTGCATACTGTAAGCTTCCAACAGCCGAAGCATATGGTACTGACTTCATTTGATCGATCTCATATTGATTCTTTGGACATTGGGATTTCCCAAAACTATCGCCCTTGACTATGGGAGAAGGTGTTGCATTACTCGCATGCATATTGTATTTCTTTAGAATCTTTTCACAATATGCTTTCTGCGAAAGTCCTAACACTCCATTCTTTCTATGTCGGTGAATTTCTATACCCAAAACATAAGAAGCTTCACCAAGGTCTTTCATGTCAAAATTTGATGACAAGAACTTCTTTGTCTCTAGTAGTAGACTAACATCACTGCTGGCAAGCAGGATGTCATCCACATACAGAATTAGGAAAATATATTTCCCACTTTTGAACTTTGCATAAATGCAGTTGTCCTCAATGTTTTCCTTGAATCCAAATCTTTCAATTGTATCATTAAACTTTAAATACCACTACCTAGAGGCTTGCTTTAACCCATAAATGGATTTCTTTAGGCGGCATCCCATATGTTCCTTCCCCTCCATGAAAAAACCCTTGGGTTGTTTCATGTAAACATTTTCTTCTAAATCTCCATTTAGAAATGCCGTCTTAACATCCATTTGATGCAACTCTAAATCAAAATGTGCAACAAGTGCCATGATGATTCTGAAGGAGTCCTTACATGAGACCGGAGAAAATGTCTCATTGTAATCTACGCCTTCTCTTTGCGTAAAGCCTTTTGCCACAAGTCTAGCTTTGTACTTTTCTACATTCCCATTGGATTCATACTTTGTTTTGTAGACCCATTTGCATCCTACCGTTTTGGCTCCTTTAGGAATTTCCTCTAAGTCCCAAACATTGTTGGAACTCATTGATTTCATTTCATCTTCCATTGCCTCCACCCACTTGGCTGAGTGAGGGCTACTCATGGCTTCTTCATATGAGGTAGGATCACCCTCCATATGAACTACGTTGTAGACTTTGTAAATTTCTTTGGAAATGGCTGGTCTTCGTTCTCTTTTAGACCTTCTGAGTTCATCAAACTCTTGCTCATTTCTTGCCTTGGGTTCAGGCACATTTACAGTATGTGGTTGTTCTGGCTCCCTTTCGTGCTCAACAGTGGGTTTAGGTGGCTCCTGTTGGACAGGTTCCGAACTTTCGCCCATTGTTGTCACGTGTGGAGTCACAACAGGTGCCGACACCACAACCTTAGGGGTTGTAGATGGTGGCACAACAAGTAGCGAGAAAAATGTCTCCTGAGTCATCGGATTGGGTGCATGCACCCTCTTCTCCTCATGATCAATTTCCCGAGCTACCGTGCTCCCCCTCATCAATTCGTCCTCCAAGAAGACTACATGTCTCGTTTCTACAAACTTTGTGTATCTGTTGGACAGTAGAAACGATAGCCTTTTGACTTATCAGGATAGCCAATGAAGTGGCAAGATACTGTTTTGGGGTCTAACTTTGCAATATTTGGATTGAAAACTTTTGCCTCAGCTGGGCTCCCCCAGACACTCAAGTGGTGCAGAGAGGGGACTCTGCCTGTCCACAATTCATACGGTGTTTTGGGAACCGACTTACTTGGTACTCTGTTGAGAATGTGAATGGCGGTTTTAAGCGCCTCCATCCACAATCCCAATGGGAGGGTGGAATAGCTCATCATACTGCGCACCATATCCATAAGGGTACGGTTACGCCTTTCAGCTACTCCGTTTTGCTGAGGTTCGCCCGGCATAGAATACTGGGCGACTATTCCATTTTCCTGCAGGAACCTTGCAAAAGGTCCTGGAACTTGACCATATGGAGTATGCCGACCGTAGTACTCCCCCCCCCCATGATCGGACCGAACTATCTTAATTCTTTTATCATGCTGATTTTCTACTTCAACTTTGAAAATTTTAAATTTATCCAATGCTTCAGATCTTTCTTTAATTGGATAAATATAACCATATCGGGAGTGATCATCCGTGAATGTTATGAATGAATCATAGCCATCCACACTTTTCACCGGAAACGGTCCACAAATATCCGTGTGGATTATTTCTAATGTAGCTATACTTCGGTTTGCACCCTTTTTAATTTGTTTTACATACTTTCCTTTAATGCAATCTATGCATTGTTCTATGTCTGAGAACTCTAACGGAGGAAGAATGTCATTTTTAACGATCTTTTCTATTCTTCCCCTCGAAATATGGCCTAATCTGCAGTGCCATAACTTCGATGAGTCAAGAGTTCGCTTTCTTTTCTTTTGATCTTTGTTCGACAAGGGAACTTGTTCATTCACATCACACACATAAAATACTTTCTCATGCAAAGATAATAAATAAAGCTTGTCATGTAGGGTAGCAACACCCACACAAATATCTTTTAACCAAATGGCACATTTGCCATGTCCAAAATAACACTCATAAGAATCTTTGTCCAAGCACGATACACTTATTAAATTTCTATGAATGGAAGGAACAAAAAGAACATCCTTAAGCAAAAGAGAAGAGCCATCAGCCAGCTCCAGAGGAATGTCTCCAACAGCCTCCACTTCTGCTTCAATCCCATTCGCCACTTCAATGAGTCTTTCTCTTTTTGGCAAAATCCTTGTCGAATGGAACCCCTGTAAAGAGTTGGCAACATGAACAGTTGCACCAGAGTCAATCCACCAAGTAGATCTAGAAAACTTTTTGTAGGGGTTCGTAGCATGGAAAACAAAAAATTTCTATCGCATACAAACAAACAAGCCAAGATCTATCTACTAGATTGCAGCAACGAGTCGATGGAATAACTCACCCTCGAAGATTCCAAAGTGTTTAACGAGAGCAGATTCTCGTGGGTGATGTAGTCGTACTCTTTCCGATCTCAAGATCGTGTAGATGATCCTTCCAGCGCCGCGTTCCCGCAGCGCTCCCGCAGTCGGTCACACGTTCGGTACTCGACGAAGACCTTCCTCTCCCTTGTTCCAGCAGGCAGCGGAGGTTGTAGCACTCTCCTCGCGATTCCGGCAGCACAACGGCGTGGTACCGGAGGTAGAGGGGAAATCCCGCAGGGCTTCGCCTTAAGCCGGTGCGAGTATGGTGGAGCTTATGAGAGAGGCTATTAGTGGTCTAGTAATTAGACACACCAATTAGAAGGCTCTAAAACAATTAGAAGGCTCTAAACCGAATAGCTCTAAACCGGGGTCTAGATCTAGGGTTTAGTTTAGAGGATAGGAAACTTGTGTGTCTAGGAGGGGAGCCCTGCCCCTCCTTATATAGGTGGGAGGGCTGGCCGGCCAAGGGGAGGAGTTCCTCCCCAACTCGGCCTAGGGAGGTGCGCCGGCCAAGGGGAGGAATTCCCCTCCAACTCGGCCTCCACCTCTCCTCCTCTTTTCCCACTTCCCAAAACTGCCGTTTGACTTTCAAACTAGCCGTTTGACTTTTCAATTTAGGATTTAAATAAATCCTTTATTTGGGACAGCAAGAATACTTAGTACATGATGCAATCATTCCAATATGTAATGACACATTCATGTACCCTTTCCCCTCCGGAGTGCCGGACATTCCGGGACCTTCTAGAATGTTCCCGATGAAAACACCGGAACCATTCCCCAACTCCGAAACGGAACTTTCCTTATATGAATCTTATTCTCCGGACCATTCCGGATCTCCTCGTGATATCCCGGATCCCATCCGAGACTCCGAACAACATTCGGTCTCTTTCTCATAATACCATAACTACTCAAACAACGTCGAATCCTTAAGTGTGTCTCCCTACGGTTCGTGAATTATGTAGACATGATCGAGACACTTCTCCGAACAATAACCAATAGAGGAATCTGGAAATTCATATGGCTCCCACATATTTCTACGATTACTTTGCGATCGAATGAACCACTTACATACGATACCAATTTCCCTTTGTCTCACGATATGTTACTTATCCGAGGTTATGATCGTCGGTATCTCTGCATACCTAGTTCATCCTCGTTACTGATAAGTACTCTTTTCTCGTTCCCGTGATATGTGATCCCTTGTGACCAAGTCACATGCTTGCAAGCTAATTGGATGACATTTCACCGAGAGGGCCCAGAGAATATCTATCCGTCATGTGGATAGACAAATCCCACTCTTGATCCATGTGTTTCAACCAATACTTTCCGAACACTCAATGCCACCTTTATAGCCACCCTGTTACGGTGTGGTGTTTGATGACATCAAAGCATCCATCCAGTAAAGGTGATATGCATGATCTCATGGTCGAAGGAATTAGGTTACTATGTATCAGAAAGCATATAGCAATTGAACTATTGAAATGACTTGATCTTTATGCTACGCTTATCTATAGGAGTATGTCCACCATATCATTCTCCTAACGATATGATCTTGTTGTTGATAACATCTCAATGTTCATGATATGGAAACCACAATCATTTAATCAACCAACAAGCTAGTGAAGTATAGAGGCTATACTAGGGACTTCAATTTAAGTTTACAATTCACACAAGTATTAATGTTTCCTTGTTAATACTATTATAGCATGAATATAAACATTTATCATAAACACAAAGATATAATAATAACTATATTTATTATTGCCTCTAGGGCATATCTCCAACAGTCTCCCACTTGCACTAGAGTCATCTAATCTAGATTACATGGTAATATACCGAACACCCATGGCAGTTTGGTGTTGGTCATGTTTTGCCCTCGGGAGAGGTTTAGTCAACGGATCCGCCACATTCAGATCTGTGTGTACTTTGCAAATCTTTATATCCCCATCCTGGATATGTTCTCGAATAGCGTGAAAACGCAGCTTGATATGCTTCAGCTTCTTGTGTGACCTTGGTTCTTGCGCATTGGCTATGGCGCCCATGTTATCACAGTAGATAGACATTGGGTCCAGCGCACTAGGAACCACACCCAGCTCTGTAATGAACTCTTTCATCCATATCGCTTCTTGTGAAGCCTCCGAAGCAGCCATGTATTCCGATTCAGTTGAAGATCTCGCCACAACGCTTTGCTTTGCACTCCTCCAGCTAACTGCTGCACCATTCAAAATAAATACGTACCCAGATTGTGATTTAGAATCATCTGGATCGGTGTTCCAACTAGCATCGGTGTAACCATTAACAACGAGCTGTTCATCACCTCCATAAGAAAGAACCATATCCTTAGTTCTTCTCAAGTACTTAAGGATGTTTTTGACCGCTGTCCAATGATCCACTCCTGGATCACTTTGATATCTGCTAGTTAAACTAACAACATATGCAATGTCGGGTCTAGTACATAGCATGGCATACATTAGAGATCCTATGGCTGAGGCATAGGGAGTCTTACTCATCCTTTCTCTATCTTCTGCCGATGTCGGACTTTGAGTTTTACTCAAGGTCGTATTGGGCAACATGGGCAAGAACCCTTTCTTGCTATCTTCCATTCCAAACCTCTTTAGAACTTTGTCCAAATATGTATTTTGTGACAATGATATTTGGCGTTTCGATCTATCTCTATAAATCTTTATGCCTAATATGTAAGCTGCTTCGCCAAGATCCTTCATTGAAAAACTATTATTCAAATACTCTTTGACACTATTAAGAAGGTCTACATCATTCCCAATCAACAATATGTCATCCACATACAGTATTAAGAATGCTACAGAGCTCCCACTCACTTTCTTGTAAATACAAGCTTCTCCATAAGTTTGTATAAAACCAAAACTTTTGATTACCTTATCAAAACGTTGATTCCAACTTCGGGATGCCTGCTTCAATCCATAGATGGACCGTTGAAGCTTGCATACCTTGTTAGCGTCTTTAGGATCGACAAAACCTTTGGGTTGCATCATATACAACTCTTCATCAATGTCTCCATTGAGGAATGCTGTTTTGACATCCATCTGCCATATCTCATAATCATAATATGCAGCGATTGCTAACATAATCCTCACAGACTTTAGCTTCGCTACCGGTGAGAAAGTCTCATCGTAGTCAACTCCTTGAATTTGTCGAAACCCTTTTGCGACAAGTCGAGCTTTATAGACAGTAACATTACCATCAGCATCTGTTTTCTTCTTGAAAATCCATTTGTTCTCGACAGCCTTCCGGCCATCCGGTAAGTCCACCAAAGTCCATACTTGGTTTTCGTACATGGATCCAATCTCGGATTTTATGGCTTCTTGCCATTTATTGGAATCTGGGCTCATCATCGCTTCCTCATATGTCTCGGGGTCATCGGTGTTGTCCACAAACATGATATTCATAACGGAATCATACCAATCTGGAGTGGTACGATTTCTCGTTGACCTCCGAGGCTCTGTAGCAACTTCAACCGAAGTTTCATGATCACCATCATTAGCTTCCTCTCTTATTGGTGCAGGCACCACAGGAACTTCTTCCGGTGCTGCGCTACTCGCAATTTCGAGAGAAGGTTCGACAACCTCGTCGAGTTCTACTTTCCTTCCAGTCACTTCTTTCGAGAGAAATTCCTTCTCTAGAAAGGATCCATTCTTGGCAACGAAGATTTTGCCTTCGGATCTATGATAGAAGGTATACCCAATAGTTTCCTTTGGGTATCCTATGAAGACGCATTTTTCCGCTTTGGGTTCAAGCTTGTCCGGCTGTAACTTCTTTACATAGGCTTCGCATCCCCAAACTTTAAGGAACGACAATTTAGGTTTCTTCCCAAACCATAATTCATACGGTGTCGTTTCAACGGATTTAGATGGTGCCCTATTTAAAGTGAATGCGGCTGTTTCTAATGCATAACCCCAAAATGTTAGCGGTAAATCTGTAAGTGACATCATAGAACGAACCATATCTAAGAGGGTTCGATTACGACGTTCAGACACACCATTACGCTGTGGTGTTCCCGGCGGTGTCAATTGTGAAAGTATTCCGCATTTCTTCAAATGCTCGCCAAACTCGTAACTTAGATATTCACCTCCACGATCAGAACGTAGAAATTTAATCTTCTTGTTACGTTGATTCTCTACCTCACTTTGAAACTCCTTAAACTTCTCGAAAGTTTCGGACTTATGTTTCATGAAATAGATATACCCATATCTACTCAAATCATCCGTGAAGGTAAGAACATAACGATAACCACCGCGCGATGCTACACTCATTGGACCACACACATCGGTATGTATGATTTCCAGTAAGTCCGTAGCTCGCTCCATTATACCAGAAAATGGAGTCTTAGTCATTTTACCCATCAGACATGCTTCGCATCTTTCAAGTGATTCAAAATCAAGTGATTCAAGAAGTCCATCGGAATGGAGTTTCTTCATACGTTTCACTCCGATGTGACCAAGACGACAGTGCCACATATAGGTCGAATTATCGCTTGATTTCAAACGTTTAGCCTCAATGTTGTTGATATGTGTATTTCTACTATCGAGATTCAATAAGAATAGACCATCTATCAAAGGTGCATGTGCATAAAACATATTACTCATATAAATCGAACAACCATTATTCTCGGATTTAAACAAGTAACCGTCTCGCAATAAACAAGATCCCGATATAATGTTCATGCTCAACGCAGGCACCAAATAACAATTATTTAAGTACAAAACTAATCCCGATGGTAGATAAAGAGGTAGCGTGCCGACCGCGATCACATCAACCTTTGATCCGTTTCCCACGCGCATCGTCACCTCGTTCTTTGCTAGCTTCCGTTTATTCTGTAGCTCCTGTTTCGAGTTACAAATATGAGCAACCGAACCAGTATCAAATACCCAGGCACTACTACGAGTACTAGTGAGATACACATCAATAACATGTATATCAGATATACCTTTCTTCTTGATGTTGCCGTTCTTCAAATCCGCCAAGTACCTTGGGCAATTCCGCTTCCAGTGACCTTCTCCCTTGCAGTAAAAGCACTCAGTTTCAGGCTTAGGTCCAGCCTTGGTCTTCTTCGTCGGCATGGCAACTTTCTTACCACCCTTCTTGAAGTGTCCCTTCTGCTTAGACTTGCCTTTCTTGAATTTGGTGGTCTTATTGACCATCAACACTTGGTGCTCTTTCTTGATCTCCACTTCTGCAGACTTTAACATAGCAAATAGTTCTGGCAACTCTTTGTTCATGTTCTGCATGTTGTAGTTCATCACAAAGTTCTTGTAACTTGGTGGTAGTGATTGGAGGATGCGGTAAACCCCCAAAGTATTAGGAATCACTATACCCAAGCTTTGAAGTTTATTTGCGTGCCCAGACATCTTAAGCACATGCTCACTGACGGAGCTGCCCTCTTCCATCTTGCAGTTAAAGAACTTTTCAGAAGCTTCATAACTTTCAATTGCCGCATGAGTCTCAAAAATTAATTTGAGATCCTCGACAATATCATATGGATTTGACTCTTCAAACCTTTTCTGAAGCTCCGATTCTAAACCATACAAGATAGCACACTGAACTATGGAGTACTGATTCTTCCGAGCGAGGTAAACATTCTTTACTTCATCGGTAGCATCAGCTGCAGGTGGGTCACCTAGCGGTGCATCCAGCACATAGGTCAAATTACCAGCTGTGAGGACAATCCTCAAATTGCGGAACCAATCCGCGAAGTTGCTTCCATTGTTTTTCAACTTTTCTTTCTCTAGGAACGCATTAAAATTGATGGTAGGGGCTGCCATTGATCTACAACATATTTGCAATAGTTTAGACTAAGTTTTATGACAAATTGAGTTCAAATTAATTAATGAAATTAAACTAGGTGAACTCCCACTCAAAACAACATCCCTCACATTGTTTTAGTGATCACATGAACCAAATCCACTACATCAACACCGATCATCACGAGAGTTGATATAGTTTTAATGGCGAACAATCATCATGTTCATCATATCTACTATATGATTCATGCTTTGCCTTTCGGCGATCCGTGTTCCTGAGGCCATGTCTGTACATGCTAGGCTCGTCAAGATCAAACCTTAGCTACCGCATAAGCAAATCTGGCTTGCTTACGTTGTATTCACCCGCGGAATCAAAGACACCCGATCATCACGTGGTGCTTCGAAGCAGCAAGCTTTGGCAACGGTGCATACTAAGGGTGAACACTTTAGAACTTGAAATTTATGTGCATGAGGGATCATCTTATAATGCTACCGTCGTCTACTAAGCAATACAAGATGCATAAAGTATTAACATCACATGCAATTCATAATATGTGATATGATATGGCCTTTCTTCTTTGTGCTTCCGATCTCCATCTTCAAGCACGAACATGATCTCCATCATCACCGGCATAGCATCAAGGTCAATGACGCTTCTTCATGGTTGTCGTCCGCCAGCTTCAACTATTACAACTATTTTGAATAGACACGCAGGTCTTAACAGAAATTAAAGACAACCATATGGCTCCTGCCGGTTGCCAACTTACAATAAGGAACATTGCATACATCAAATATAATCACAATCATGGCCATATCACATCACTGCACACCCCTGCAAAACAAAGTTAGACGCCTCTACTTTCTTTGCATATTTTACGTGGTTTGGGGCTTTCAATAAGTGTCGTTCTAACTTACGAACAAGAACCACAACATTGATACTAGCATTATTGATTACCCGTTGTAAATTGGATCTTAACTATGCTAGGAGAAACAGGCACCCGCAAAGCCACTTATGCAATACAAGTTGCATGTCAAACGTGGAGCAAGTCTCATGAACGATGTCATGTAAGGTTAGCCCGGGCCGCTTCATCCCAACATACCGCAAGATGCAAAGTACACAAAAAGCAATCTACAATAAAAGCATCAACGCCCACAATGACCATTGTGTTCTACTCGTGCAACAGATCTACATATAGACACGGCTCTGATACCACTGTAGGGGTTCGTAGCATGGAAAACAAAAATTTTCTATCGCATACAAACAAACAAGCCAAGATCTATCTACTAGATTGCAGCAACGAGTCGATGGAATAACTCACCCTCGAAGATTCCAAAGTGTTTAACGAGAGCAGATTCTCGTGGGTGATGTAGTCGTACTCTTTCCGATCTCAAGATCGTGTAGATGATCCTTCCAGCGCCGCGTTCCCGCAGCGCTCCCGCAGTCGGTCACACGTTCGGTACTCGACGAAGACCTTCCTCTCCCTTGTTCCAGCAGGCAGCGGAGGTTGTAGCACTCTCCTCGCGATTCCGGCAGCACAACGGCGTGGTACCGGAGGTAGAGGGGAAATCCCGCAGGGCTTCGCCTTAAGCCGGTGCGAGTATGGTGGAGCTTATGAGAGAGGCTATTAGTGGTCTAGTAACTAGACACACCAATTAGAAGGCTCTAAACCAATTAGAAGGCTCTAAACCGAATAGCTCTAAACCGGGGTCTAGATCTAGGGTTTAGTTTAGAGGATAGGAAACTTGTGTGTCTAGGAGGGGAGCCCTGCCCCTCCTTATATAGGTGGGAGGGCTGGCCGGCCAAGGGGAGGAGTTCCTCCCCAACTCGGCCTAGGGAGGTGCGCCGGCCAAGGGGAGGAATTCCCCTCCAACTCGGCCTCCACCTCTCCTCCTCTTTTCCCACTTCCCAAAACTGCCGTTTGACTTTCAAACTAGCCGTTTGACTTTTCAATTTAGGATTTAAATAAATCCTTTATTTGGGACAGCAAGAATACTTAGTACATGATGCAATCATTCCAATATGTAATGACACATTCATGTACCCTTTCCCCTCCGGAGTGCCGGACATTCCGGGACCTTCTAGAATGTTCCCGATGAAAACACCGGAACCATTCCCCAACTCCGAAACGGAACTTTCCTTATATGAATCTTATTCTCCGGACCATTCCGGATCTCCTCGTGATATCCCGGATCCCATCCGAGACTCCGAACAACATTCGGTCTCTTTCTCATAATACCATAACTACTCAAACAACGTCGAATCCTTAAGTGTGTCTCCCTACGGTTCGTGAATTATGTAGACATGATCGAGACACTTCTCCGAACAATAACCAATAGAGGAATCTGGAAATTCATATGGCTCCCACATATTTCTACGATTACTTTGCGATCGAATGAACCACTTACATACGATACCAATTTCCCTTTGTCTCACGATATGTTACTTATCCGAGGTTATGATCGTCGGTATCTCTGCATACCTAGTTCATCCTCGTTACTGATAAGTACTCTTTTCTCGTTCCCGTGATATGTGATCCCTTGTGACCAAGTCACATGCTTGCAAGCTAATTGGATGACATTTCACCGAGAGGGCCCAGAGAATATCTATCCGTCATGTGGATGGACAAATCCCACTCTTGATCCATGTGTTTCAACCAATACTTTCCGAACACTCAATGCCACCTTTATAGCCACCCTGTTACGGTGTGGTGTTTGATGACATCAAAGCATCCATCCAGTAAAGGTGATATGCATGATCTCATGGTCGAAGGAATTAGGTTACTATGTATCAGAAAGCATATAGCAATTGAACTATTGAAATGACTTGATCTTTATGCTACGCTTATCTATAGGAGTATGTCCACCATATCATTCTCCTAACGATATGATCTTGTTGTTGATAACATCTCAATGTTCATGATATGGAAACCACAATCATTTAATCAACCAACAAGCTAGTGAAGTATAGAGGCTATACTAGGGACTTCAATTTAAGTTTACAATTCACACAAGTATTAATGTTTCCTTGTTAATACTATTATAGCATGAATATAAACATTTATCATAAACACAAAGATATAATAATAACTATATTTATTATTGCCTCTAGGGCATATCTCCAACACTTTTCATACAGAGATTCATTAACAAAAGAGACTATATCTTTACCTTTTTGGCCATTATGTACTTCAGCCATACTGGACAATCCTTCTTGTAGTGGCCAACCTTTTTGCAGTGGTGGCACTGGTCTTTTTCCCCAGGGGTGGACTGTTGGTACTGATGCTGGTGCTGTTGTGGGCCCTTGCCATGTGGCTTGGAAGGTGAGCCACCATGGTTACTATTGGTGAAGTTCCTCTTCCTATTGTCCTTCACGAAGTTCAAGGAACCGCCGTGAAGAGCCTTCGGCCTTTCCTCCTCTTGGGAGCACATCCCAATGGTCTTTTCAATGTCCCACTTTTTAGGGGACATGTTATAGTTGATTATGAAGTTCTCGAATGGCTGTGGAAGAGAGGCCATCACCAGGTGCACCAGAAGTGCAGGCTTTAGCTCGAGGTACTCATCCATGGGCTTCAGCTTGGCTGCCATGTTTGATATCCTCAAGATGTGCTCTCTTATGCCGTGTGGCCCTCCCGTGTACTTTTCTGTCACCAGCTGTTTTAATAGCTGGGTTGCATACATCTTTGAAGAGCCAGTAAACTGGCTCTTTATCTTTGCAAGGTATTCGCCCACGGAGGCACACTCTCCAATTGATCCCACTATAGCGTTCTCAATTGTGTTCTTTACAAAATCCAAACATTTCTTGTTGGCGTTCACCCACTTTTGATTGTCTATCGAGTAGGCCAGCTCCAAAGGAGCATGGTCCCACTTTCTTTTGTCAAATGCAGCACTTTCCTTAGCATCGCCCCTCACAGGGTCATCGTGCTTGACTGGTTGCTTGGTGTCAACCACCCAGTCCACTTTGGCGCATACAAACGCCAGATCAACCTTTTTCCTTCATTCGGAGTAGTTGTCCCCCCCCCTTAGCAGCGGGATGTCCTTCAAACAGCTCATGAGGTTGAGACCTCCTGAAAACCACAAAAGTGTGAGATCACTAAAGAAAACAACTGTATGCATTAATCCAACGTTGGTATAAATTAAGCATGCAATTGTTTGTGCCATTTAAAATTACATCACCGTTGGATAGAAATAAAATTAAATACACCTTTAATACTCAATGAAAAAGATCATGATCATGCTTATTAATAACGTTGGTCAATTAATAACATGAGACACAATCATCTTTAATTTCTTTGTCACATTTTTATAACAAAATTTAAACAAACTTTATTGCATTATTGCAATTTAAATCAAATATTTGCAGCGGAAACATTTATAATAACTTTCATAAACTTTAAACTTTACAGAAAAAATTCTGCCTCTTTCATATTCTCTAGTCAAATATTCACTTGAAATATTGAATAGAGAAAACTATGTTAAAAATATGCTTAAAACTAAGCAAAAACAATTAAAACAGCTTCTGTAAAAATAAAAAACAGAAACAGAAAACTGTGAAAAGTCTGGATTTTGGCCCAGCGTGGCCCAGCGCTATCTGCCGCACGCGCGGTGGACAGCGTCCAGGCGCTGACCCGGCAGTGGCTCACGCGCGGCGCGGCACACAGCAGCAGCCACTCACCTGGCAGCGGCCCAACGCGGCCTGCCTGACCGCGCCGCCCCCGCGCGTCACATAGCCGCTCCCCGCGACCCGCTGGAGCCCAACGGCCTGCTAACGCCAGCGGTCCTTCGCCGGCCCAAAAACCCAGTGCCAGCGCCCGCCAGCAGCCCAGCCGCCGCCCGATCTCTGTCGTCCCTTGCCTCTACCCTAGATCTAACGGCTGCACGCGCCCCTCGGAGGGATAAAACCTGCCCGCGCCGCAGCCCCCTGAAACCCTAAGCCATCCCCCCCGTCCGCCCACCCCGCGACCCCCATGTCCCTCTCTCTGGCGGCGCACGCGCCAGCGGCCGAGGCGAGGTGGCCGCCCCTCGGTGAGCCCCTCCCTCTCTGGCGTCCTCCTGCCCGCAGCTCGGTGGGGACTGAGGCGAGGCGACGCCGCCCGGTGCAGCCGGCGGCCCCCTCCCTCTCCCACGCACGCTGCAGCCCCTCGAGTGGAGACGAGGCGAGGTGGCCGCCCCGCGCGGCGACGGTGCCGGCGGCGGCGAGCCCCTCCTTCTCTCCCACTCCCTCTTCCCCTCCTCTGTTCTCTCTGTCCAACACCCCCACCCCGCGAGAAGCAGAGCAGAGAGGAGAACGGCGACGGTGCCTCCCTTGTCTTCTTGCCGATGCGCGCTTCCACCCGAGGGTGGGGGCGCCGCCGTCAAGCGGACGAGGTGGGGCAGATCTCTTTGCCAGCGCACTCCGGCGGCCGGCGTTCATTTTGGGGATTTTCTTTTGGGGTTTTGGGATGTTTTCCTTTGAATCTGGGAGGGTTTGGTGTCGAAACTAGGGGGTTTTCATTTTGGGACTTTAGATCTGGGATCTTGGGGAATATTCTTTGCCTTTTCCTTTGCCCCGTTAGGAGTTTGTTCTTCTTCCCGACCTCAGCTTGCCGATGCGTCGGGATCAAGAGGAACGGCGCGGCCAGAGGGGCAAGGCGCACTTTTGGATCTAGGGTTTTCTTTCATTTTGCTTTTCTACCAAAGGAAACTAGCATCTAATTGCTCTGATACCATTTTTAGATCTAGCCTAACCTTGGTAGATTCACTGTAGTGGTCGAACACGTAGATCTGAGAGGAAGAGAGAGAGAGAATGGCACTACCTGCGCCCTGGCTCGACAAGCATGAGCCAGAGGGGATCCCGGAGCTAGTGCCGGAGCTGGACCCGCCGTCGTTGGCCATGGGAAACGGGGCGACGGCGTGAGCATGGGTGGTAGAGAGTGGTAGCGGCGGAGCTTCCCGTCGGCCTAGCGCGAACCCTAATCGGTGGGTGTGTAGGTGGGGGGCTGCGGAGCACGGTGAACCTCGTACCTTGTGCCCCCCCCCCCCCACCTCTTTATATACGCGCTGGCGACAGGGGCCCACCAACCATGGATAGGGTTGGGCGCCTCCGATTAGGGCGCGATGAGGGACTCCGTTCGGGCCGTGGAGAGATCTATCTAACAATTTCACGTACGGTTTTGGAATAGCGGTGGGAACCGTGATATTATCATCGACTAGGGAGGGTGCACGGTACAACACGCTGCTCAGAAGTGAGTCAAAACACGATATATATGAGGACAACTCGCACTGGATCGGCATATCGTCCAACATTTTTGGGTGTGTATCAGGAGCATGTAATGATCTTGAAGCACACCGGTGTTGGAGACGTACGGTGCCGATATAGAACATGTAGCCTGTTAACATAACGACATGATAGGGTGGTCGATGCCGCGCACAATTGAACCGGTTGTGTACGTGTGGCAGCTGATACTCCGCGAGTAAACAACCACCACCACCGATCGGACAAACAAACTGGTCTACGGTGTGCGACCACTGCTCGGCTCAGCCAGAAAACACGAGGGTCACTGAGACAGAGGGAGTGTTGCTTGCCGCTGCTGCCTCCCAAGCTGTTCCTGCTTGTCCTGGCCGTCCCGAGGACGACTACTGTGTGACTTTTACCAACAAAGATAGTGAGGTACTTCTCAGTTATAATAAACCAATAATTGCTTCACAAATCCTTCGAGTAAATATTCATATAAAGAACTCAGCAGGTAAATACGAGTTAATTAGAAAAATAAAGATTAAATATCTATACCTAGAATTTTTTTTCCCTTTGTGTGCTACCTTAAAATTGTCTCATGTGGGTTGACACTAGGCCATGTGGTGGCATTATTGGCTAAGCTGACCATGGTTCCTACCAGATGATCGTCCACTGGGAAGAGTTATTCTGACTCTTTGAAAGAAAGTGATTCTGGCATCCAGTTCTGGGGAGTGTAGTGTAGGTACCGACAAGACTGGCCATATGAAAAACAATAAAAAGCCAGTCAAAAGCGAGAAACTTTCAACATTGCAGGCTCATCGATCAAGTAGCTGAATAACGTCCTTCCATTAGCCAGCACCATAGTTTCACAAATGCTCCTGATGTCTCCTATTCCCGTGTGGTATCACATCTTTATGTCTTCTCTCATGCATCCTTTATTTGATATGTTTAGACGACTACCACCAGTTTGATGCAATGTACAGTACTAGTTATACGAACGACTCTCTTTCATCTATTTTCATGACAACCACCTATCTGATGATGCAGTGAGTTGCTGCTACCAACACATCAAAAGGGGGTTGGACGGTGCAGCTATTCCATAGAGACGTGTGGTATTTATAAGTTACGAAATAATTGTGCACACAAATAGAGGTTGGTGATGTGGTACTGGTTACTTTATAGCTTACCTGTAATTGCAACACACCTTTTTGCAATATGTATACCCGCCGCCACTTTTCCCCTTCCCTTCTCTCCCATCTACGGTACCCGTTGAGAGTCGCCTTTCTCTCCCGAGCTCTTTTCCGGCTCGAATCTGGCGGCGCTGCCGCTTGGAGGAGAAATGGAAGAGAGAGACTCGGCCTGTACAGAGTAGGGGTAGTTTGCTTGGCGTGATGCCGGTGTTTGGCTTGATGCCAGTTTCTAGGGACCAGATCTGGTGCTTTTTAGGGTCCCTCCTCCTTGTCTTGTTGCTCCAGAGGTTGGAGTCCATGGCGATGAAGAGGACTAGATCTTGGCGTTTCTTCAACCTCCTGTTTGGAGGCCCTTTCTGGAGCTTCTCGTCGAACTTCAACGACTTCTCGCCGCCAAGTGGTGCGTCCCCGGCGGTGGAAAGGCGGCCGGCGATGGATGCTCAAAGCCGGTGGAGAGGACGAAGAACTCGATTGCTTTTCTTATCTATGTTTCAGGGCCCTTTTTGCAATTAGTTAGGGTTGTGCTGTAATTTTTATTTTCTTTCAGAGTCCTGTATGTAATTTGTACCCATCGACGGTGACTTATTAATGCAGCTCTGGGTCCTTTGAGACCCCTATCCCTTTTTAAAAAAAAACCTTTTTGCAATATGCAATATATCACTTGAATTCGGCACTCAAGAAATGATTGAAATAATGGCATGAGTATGGTAGTAAGAAATATTTAGCCTGAAATCTTTGTGTGATGATTTTTTCCTAGAAACGAAAAAAAAGGACCCAGTAGTAAGAAGTCATGAATTGGGATTCAGTTCAGGTTGCAGGCGGGGCGGGTTGTGGCTAGCCGAGCAAAGAGGACAACGCTATTAGCGCGGACGCTCGCGGCTTGCCGCATCAAACCGCTATAATTAACGCGGCCACTGTGACAGCCCGTCTCAGCCCGCGTTAGCCCGGTCTTACGTACTTGCTTTGAGAAGAAACTTGGAGCTAGCTCGCACGCTAGCCAGTTCTCTGAGAAGGATTCTAGAGCTAGCTCGCACGCTAGACGTGGCCACATGCGAACTGGCCGGCCGGCCGGCCCGGCACGACAGCGGATTCAATATGAAGTACCTTTTTCGATCCAAATAGTTGATTTAAATTTGTCTAGATTCGGTTATGTCTAGATATAATTTAGTATTACATGTCTAGATTCGGTTATGTCTAGATATAATTTAGTATTACATATATTCGTATTTTAATAAATTTGAGTCAACTAATTTGGTTCGGAGGTAGTACAAATTATTTGGAGTTTCGAGCCAATTTTTCGTGTTTTTCAAACATGGCAGAACAAATTCAATATGACAAAACAAATTCAACATGACAAAAATTGTACCAAATTCAATATGACATAACAAATTTAACATGTTCAAACAACATGTCAGAGCAAATACAGACTTGTGTTGTTTCGTCCTAGTATTGTTCGAAACATTGTATCCGCCAGTCTCTCTGTCTCCCTCTCACCCACTGTCATGGCGAAACCCAGTCTAAACGAGTACGGGGTCGCGAGGTTCGTGCAGTACAACATCCTCGCGCGGCCTCGCGCTATGCTTCGGGCTTGCCGGGAATTGAGCTATGCCGGGGTGCCGGTGAGGCCGATTCCGCGCGGCTACAGGTTGACTCATCGGATCGAGGAGCGCCACCGCGAACTGCCAGACTGGAATAGGGCATTACGCTGATACGCGCCGACGAGCTCGTACTGGCGCAAGCGTTTTGAGAAGGAGTGGAGGGCAGATCTTGGCCTCTGCATCGTTCACGGGCGAGAGGTCCATCCCGATCTCCGCAACGCCGAAGGGAGGACGCGCTTCTGGCCAGTTCGTGGTCGCACAGTAGACTCCGTCATCGCGGAGGCACGCCGAGAAGAATTCCAGAGACATGCGAACATCGCCGGAATCATTGGGTTTCATGATAACGGAAGCGACGCGGAGGATGCGGGATGCGGTATCTGCTAGAGATGCTCTAAGAAGGGTACAATTTGAATGTATTCCAAACTTGGCTAAGAGGAGTATTTGTGTTTGTGACACCAAATTCTATCATACTGAACCATGACAGCAAGCAGGGAACATGGCTTCCAAACTTGGCTAATTTGGTGATCATTAGTAAAGTACTCCCTCCAATCCATATTCATTGACTTGGATTTGTCAAAATTTAGATAAACCTATATATTAAATAGTGTCTAAATTTATTAAATCTAACCAAATGTGAGTCAATTAATATGGGTCGGAGGGAGTAATGTAAGACTTACAAAGTTACACCAATTTCAACAGTATGTAAAGATTTCTTATGTTGCTGATCTGGTAGAGCATCCAGTATCACCTACATCAGATGAATTAAATTACGGTGCATCAATAAGACCTACCCTATCAACGTATTTTGTGACATGAGGGGCATCAGCAGGGTACGAACCTGAAGATGACAGCGCCTAACTGCTTCAAGAGATCGGAAAAGCTTTGCGGGTATGCGGTTATGCAGGGTGCGAGGTGGCAACGCGGTCTGACCGCTTCAAACCCACTCGCAATAACGCGGTTGGCCCAGTGACACTTTGTGGGCTGGTTTTGTGGGGCGGCATAGCGGCGAAGCTGCCAGGCCCGCCCCGCCTGCAACCTGAGATTCAGTTAACCTAGTAACTCTATTATCTAGCTATACTAGCAAACTACGGTACTTTAATTCTTTCTTTCTTACACAAACATAATGCATATGAAGATTCACATGTATATAAATATAGTTGTATAAGTAGTATGCCTGGTAAGCAAGAATTGACTTAGGGCATCTCTAACTGATCCCCTATAGTTAGAGGAGTAAAACCGGCCCCTAAAACTATAAAACGGTTCCTAACCGATCCCGGGTAGTTTAGAGGAGTAAAACCCCGATCACAGCGAAATTCACTCAACCTAATCCTCCTATCAGTCAAAGGAAAGAGGATTCGACGTCCAGCTCGATGACTGTCGCCATCGTCGATGGTCCCGCGTCCTCCTTCATCCTCGTCGGCCATGGAGAGGCTGTGGTGGTGGTTCGGGTGGCGGTAGGGGGCGCCGGCGGTCGTCGGAAGTGAAACAGATGCCGGGGTGGAGGGGGAAATGGGAGGAGAATATTTTATTCATCCACGGCGGGTTTCGCCGACACTAACCTCACCGCGGAAGCATACAGTCATCGGCGTGAGGGGCCAACCTCCCTCGACTCCAACCGCAACCTAGCTCTGGTGCCGGCCTTCTACCACCTTCCCATCCTCCGACCTCTCTATTTTGCAAAGAATCCAGCCCGATGATGGCCGATTTGCAACAAATCGGGGCGGCAGCCGGTGAAATCTCGATTTGTCGGTTGATTCCGGCGATGGCGAGGAGCGGTGAGCGACAAAGAGGTGGGATCGAGGTCGGCGTTGGGTCCAGGATGCTGGCCACGGGTTTGTTGGTTACCGGAGGCGACGCTGGCGGGAATGGGAGGAGGGTAGGTGGTCGGGTTTTTTATTTAGAGTGGTCGTCTACTCTTATACCCTAAATTTTTACTCCTCAAACAGTTATAGAAGTTTAGTTAGGTCTGTGTTAGAGAAGTAAAGCGGTAACTTTTACTCCTCCAACGGGTTTTTTTGGATCTAACAAAACCCTTAGCACGCCATGCATATGCATCCTCCTGCCCGAACTGAAAAAATCAGAAATTGTCAGTTAGCGCCAGCATCCCTTAAGCAGATCTTACTAATGAATGATCCAAGTAAATCATTTAGATTGCAAATTGCTCAGTAAGTAGGGTAGAGGGCGTAAATGGCCAGGCATCACTTGCCTGCACGCGTGGGTTCTTGGTATCATCTATGGCTGAAACCAATGCACGCAGTACAACATGTTGCAACTGGTTTTGCAAATTTAACCCAGGTCCGTCGAAAGCTTCCCTAGTGTATTGTGTGGAAGCCTCTCATCATCTCTGATGGCACGCTCGAGTGTCTCGACAAGCGTCAGAACGATCTGTATAGTGAGGTGGCGTATGTGCATCATTGTAGGGAGGACGTCCATGAACTGATCACGGTCAGCGACGGAGAAGGGACTGGATGGCAGCCTTCAGCCCGGCGACGCGATCTCCATCATCGCATCAGGTCCCGTTCCCGACGTCCTAGAGGCGAGAGATCGTTGTTGCTGGACATGGCGAGCCGCCTGACGGGTGTCGTGTTCTCGTCCCTCTCCAATACATCCTCGTCCTTGTCTTCGTCGTAGTGACAGACTCGTTGCGGCTGTGCCATGCATGGCGAGCCGATCGATCAGGTCGCGTTTGCCGTGAGGGTTTCTTAGCCCGACGAAAGGTGTAGCTATTTATTGAGAAAAGTATGCTCGCGTCAACTCGGATGCCGCGTGCAGCGTGCAGCCTGAACGTACGATTTTTAGTTTGAGGGCAAGACGGACTCTTCTTTCGCGTCTACACGCGACGGACGAAAATTCACTTCTTTCGTGTCTAGCCTACAAGCGACGGACGAAAATCTAGGCTGACGAAAACCACCTCAACATAAATTATACAGTAGAGATAGAGATAGAGATAGGCGGAAGGGCGGCTACCACCACTTTTGTATACTACCTCCGGTCCATATTAATTGACTTTGATTTGTCAAAATTTGGATAAACCTATATACTAAATATTGTCTAGATTCATTCAAATCTAGATAAATCTGAGTCAATTAATATGGGCCGGAGCGAATACATAAAAAATGTCTGTCCGGTCCCAAGACAGACTGGAATCTAGTTCCTTGCTGTCGACGAGTCAGGACGTGACATGACCAGCAGCATTTACCGTCAATCCAATGGCCAGAAGCATTTCACAGCCATCCGACCTCGCGCTGCAGTCTGAACATGATGTTCGACAGTCAGAGAAGGAGCCAAAGGGAGGTGAGTCACGCCGGATCGCTCCGCCCACCTCCGGCTGCTTCCTCCGTAGTCCGTCCCACCGATGGTGGACACCTTCGACGGCTCTCTGACGCCCTCTTCTGTTACTTCATAGCCGCTGGTACCCAGAAGCCCAACGGCGATTGCAAAACATAATTTCTTCAGCCAGACAACGGGAGAAAAACAGGGACACCCAGTTAACTGTATTGGCATTACAGAACAAGGAAATTCAGTTAATGGTATCTGCAGTAACGCATGGTAGTTCAGCAAAACAGCAGTGCAAAGTTGAACAACTACAGATGACAGTTAGTACTACTTGAAAAGAAATTGAGAAAGGAAAACCTGAGCCATGCATTACAAGCACATGGTTATACCAGCAAAACCTGAACAATAGAAATTTTGGAAGGAAAAATTATCCAAGCAGAAGATGTCCTTGTAATAATCTGTTCAGTTTTATGCTACTATAAAAACTCTATCCTTGTAATGTGTGCAATTTGCAGCTACTAGAAATTACATTTGTTCAGATTTCTCTTGCATAATTTGCCATTGTAATGTGTAAAAAATTCAATTCCGTTTCTACTACTACCAATCTGTGTTTGTTTCCATCTTCTGCTACTACTAAAAATCTATTAGTAACAGATTGTGCTGTGTACTGATCGAATGTCCATGTCCAATTCTCAGGTACTAATAATAGTCTGAAACTCTGAATGATAGAATTCGTGTTATGATAAGTTTGTTGTTGTCTAACTGAAGAAATTGGATAACAATCATTGCTGGGATCATGCATGCGGCCAGATCTGGTCATCCAGGTGTGGCGTGGTTCCCCGGACTAAGATGCAGTGGTGACGTCAGGACCAGCCAGTATATCTCTGTACTCAATTATTTCCTAAGATATAAAATGGCTACATCTGTTGCACACAAACTCTGTGAGCACCGGATTCGTCATCGGAAACCAGAAGTTCAGCCACTAGTCCTAGGAGTTAAATCCATCAGAGGTCACTGTAGTTGCTTAGCAAGTTTAATACGGTAACTGTACAACGCTAATACGAGTTTACGGTGACTGAACTTGCGCGAGAGCTTCACACGCGGTCACCGCTCGATACGGCGCGATGTATCGCACGACGTGGCGGCTAGAGGGTCCCACTGGCAGTCTCACGCGAGCATTGATGGTGTCGGAAGGGAGGAGTAATTATCCCATTGGCCCCTTCAGACAACTCCGAAATCATGAACTAGCCCCTCCACTCTCATCAACTTCTGCGGAGCTGTCGAGGAGAAGAGGGAGAGTGGGAGCGGGAACGGCGCGAGGCCACTGTGAAGGGGAGTGAGCTCGGCGGCAATCGAGGTTGCTGCGGTTTTCTTCGTCAACAACGGCGGGGTGAGAGGCGGTGCGGCGGTGCGGTGGTTCCGCGCAGATGTTGCGGCCAGGAGCCGCGGCGATGTTTCCCTTCCGGCGGCCGGAAGGCGCTCCCCCTCCTGTCTACGGTAATCCCTGAACCGCCGACTTTGATTTTGAGCAGATTTGTGGCTCAGCATGTTAGATGTTGGTGCTCTGACTCTCCTCTGTCTATCCTCTGTCTCTGTTTTGCAAGTTTGTGGCTCAGCATTCGATAGGGTTTTCATAGATGATTTTGGTGTGATTGGGGCTTAGGGTTTAAGAAAAATGTCATTTTTATGGTAGAAAAATTGTTTACAGTGTTGAGGTTGAGGATGGCATGCCCATATTTCTGCTTATTGTGCCCTGTTTATTGTGCATGCCAAAATTGAAGCTTGCAGTAGGTAATTAAGCATGTCATTGTTCATTTGTAGGAGAAAGAAGTGCATACTTTATATTGGAGATAAATCATGGTGGGTTTTTTGTGGGCACTGGCAAGAACAGAAGTTATGTTGATGGCCACATCATTCATTATGATGAAGTTGCTACCCTAAGTTGGTCAGAAGTGATGCTTGAAAGGATAATTGAAGAAATTGGCTATGAGATGGCAGGTAGAATGAAGATTCACTACTGTATTCCAATGCTTACAATTGCCAGTAATGGTCTGAGGGAGCTATGTGATGACCATTCATTCATGGCTATGGTTAATTTAGTTGACATAGGGCATCATTTCTTCAGCATATACTTGGACCATGACCAGAGCTTGAGCTTTAAAGCTTATGATGATGTAGTACAGTTTCCAATTGCTCCTTTGCCTACTGTTATTAGACCTGTAAAGCCAGGAAAGAGTACCCAACCTGAATATCCAAGTGCAGAGGGACCTCCAGTACCAATTCAAATTGTCTATCCCACAACTTCAGTAGAAGATTCAGTTCAGGAACATGATGAAGGAACTGTTGCTGGTAGAGTAAGGTCAAGGAAGAGGAATAGAGGCAATACTGCAGCTGCATATAATGAAGAAAGTGATGAAAGTGAAGAAGCAAGTGATTGGGAACAGAATGATGCAATGGCTGACAGTGAGGATGTTTCAGATTCAGACTTTGAGCTGCAGGACTCTGATTTTGCTCTAAGTGAAGATGATGCTGATCTAGTTGGTGAGGAAGGATCTGACAAAGGCAAGAGTAGCACTGTAAAGAAGAGAAGGAAAAGATCAACCAAATGCTTTCCAAATGCAACAGACAAAGGCAAAGAGAATTGTGAAATCAAAGAGGAGGATTCTGAGGAAGATGATCTATGGGGAGTGAAGATGATGCTGATCTAGTTGGTGAGGAAGGATCTGACAAAGGCAAGAGTAGCACTGTAAAGAAGAGAAGGAAAAGATCAACCAAATGCTTTCCAAATGCAACAGACAAAGGCAAAGAGAATTGTGAAATCAAAGAGGAGGATTCTGAGGAAGATGATCTATGGGGACCTGACTCTGATGATGATACAATGAGGATGAAATTCAGAACATTCAGAGATGATGATTTGAATGATCCAAAATTTGTTGTTGGTCAAGTGTTTGCTACTGTGGAGTTGCTTAGGAAAGCAATCAGGGCATATAGTTGCATTCATAGAAAGGGTATAAACCTACCTATAAATGACAAGAAGAGGGTAAGGGCAGTATGTGAGAAGAATTGCAGTTGGTACCTATGGGCATCTGTTGACTCAAGAACAAAAGCATTCCAGATAAAGAGGTACACACCTGAGCACACCTGCAGAGGAAAGTGGAAGGTTAGTGCTTTCACAGCACAATTCATTGCAGAGAAGTATTTGGAGAGCTTTAGAGACTGATCAACAAATGAGTCTTCAAAATTTCTCAAGAGTGGTCCAGAAAGGGTGGAACATGACCCCATCTAGGAGCAAGCTACAAAGAGCCAAAAGGATTGCAATGACTGTGATATATGGAGATGAAGAAGAGCAATACAAGATGCTCTGGGATTATGCTAATGAGATCAGGAGGAGTAATCCAGGCAGTACTTTCTATCTGTCAGTTGATGAGAATGCAAGATTCAAGAAATGCTACATGAGTCTTGCAGCATGCAAGAGGGGGTTCCTACAAGGTTGCAGGCCATTTATATTCATTGATGGATGCCACATTAAAACAAGGCATAGAGGACAGCTGCTCACAGCTGTTGGGATGGATCCTAATGATTGCATTTACCCTATTGCTATGGCTGCTGTAGAAGTGGAAGATACTGCTTCCTGGACATGGTTCCTAGAAACTCTGAAAGCTGATTTGGGAATAATCAACACAACACCTTGGACCATCATGTCAGACAAACAAAAGGTAACTACTAGTTGTAACTTGTTATTGCTGAAACCATTGGACCATCTGTTCTTCCCATCATTGTACTAATCATTTCTTACACATTGGTTGCAGGGACTGATTAATGCTGTTAAAGCTGTGTTCCCAGATTCAGAGCATAGGTTCTGTTTAAGACACATGTGGCAGAATTTTCAGCAATTATTCAAGGGAGATGTACTGAAGAACCAGCAATTATTCAAGGGAAATGCATGACAAGGCATATGGGAACATTGTTTACCCATGCAAGGACAAGAGTGAGTGGGAAAGGATGAATGGACCTACAGTACTGGCACCTCTCTACCAAAAACATGTTGCTAGGCCTACAAAAAGCAGAAGAAAAGCACCATATGAGATAGATGCTAGAGGAAGAGGCAAGAAAATGACAAGGCATGGTGTCATAATGCATTGCAAATACTGTGGTTTCCCTGATCACAACAAAGCAGGCTGCAAATGGTTAAAAGCTGGACTACCACCACCAACTACAGCTGATCAACCTCTTCCTGATACTTCTGAAACACCGACACAGGTAGTTCCTCACTTGTTTTGATTTTCCTCTGAATCTTGTATGGTGATGTGGTATATAACTTGGTGTGTTTGCATTTGTATCATAGGACCAGAACATAGATGTTAACAACAGGTCCATTCTTGTTGGTGAGACCCATGAATATATGCTTGTGAACCACTTGATGGAGCAGGTATAGCTTACTCCTTTGTACTTATGAATTTCTGTTAAACATTCATCACAGAGTCTGCATTCCAGTCCTTTGTACTTATGAATTTTTGCATGTACAGATGCCAGTACAGAGACATTTGTAGACAGGGCCAGTGCCAGAGTCTACATTCATCACAGAAGCACAAAGCTTGCTGAACCAACCAGCTGGAACTAGCACTGTTAGGCAAGGTGAACTTGCTGAGAAGTTGTTGCAGATGCAGCAAGAGAAGAATAAGGCCAATGAAGAAAGAAAACTGGCTGTACTTGAGGCCAAGTATCAAGCTGAATTAAAGAAGATAGATGATAAAGGTAGAAAGAACTTGGAGAAGGAAAAGAAGAAGGCTGAACTTATGGAAGCCAAGGCAGCACTTGCTGCAGAGAATAGAGAGAAGAGAAGACAAGAAGCAGAGCTTGCCAAGCTGGCTAAGCAAGAAACCAAACAAATCATACCAGAGGTTAGGAAAGAGGTGGCTCAAAAGAAAAAGAAAGAAGCTGCAGAGAAGAAGGAGCTTGACAAGATACTTGCAGCTGAACAAAAGAGGAAGGCTAAGAGAGATGCAAAGGTTGCAGCAGAAGCAGCATGGAGTGAAACTCATCAAGCTGAACTGCTAGTTAACAGAGCTCTTTTGTCAGCAAATGCATCAGATCAAGCTGAACTGCAAGATACTGATGTTCCTCTTGTTCCTCAGAGAAGAAGTGAGACAATTCTCATGTCCCAGGTGGTTACAGAACCAGTGCCAAAGTCTGGAAGGATGGAGTGGTATCTGAGTTTGAAGAAGGGTGGAGAAGGGGCAACCTAGTTGCTAGTGTTTCAATTCACAAGACTATGTACTAGTTGCTATTGTTTCCAGTAGCTAATGTTTCCAGTAGCAAGTGTGTTTCCAGTAGCTAGTATATGCAACCATTTTGGTCACTGAATGCTTTCTGTAATCCAAGCACACTTAAGTGGCATTGATTATGTGTTCTGGAACTTATGTATTATCTACCAATGTTAATCCAGCTGCAAGTATGTTGTCAGAGTATCTTATCTACCAATGTTAATTCAGCTGCAAGTATCTTATCTACCAATGTTAACCAGAATATTCAAGATATGTGAGGACAACACATTACATTTAACTCCATTACTTCAGGCTCATATTACATCATGCCAAAATGCATCACATTCATCAGGTTCACTGAGTACTACATCAACAAAAGCATCACACCATCATCACACTACACCATTTCATTAGGTTCACTGAGTACTACAACAAAAGCATCACTACATCACACTAGCTTATCATACCACACACTAGTACATCATCCACTAGCCTATAACCATCAGACCTCACTGCTTCACCAGAAGAACAGCCAGCATAGCACAAAGCAGACAGATGACACCAACTGCAATCTTCAGAAAAAGATTGAATTGCCTAAGTTCCAGCAAAATCAGGATCAATTGCTTATCTTGGCCTTGCACACGTGTAACTTTTGCCTCCTGCTTCCTAAGCTCAAGTTCTTCTCTTCTTTCTTCTGCCCAGCCATAAGCTTCAATGCAATCATCCCCTCGAATGTGATTCTTCTCGATCAAATAGCTGACATACTCGAGCTCCCAGTGCCAAAAATTGCACCCAGACTACAGAGAAAAACGACTGAATCAGAAGAACCTCGAACTAAATCGACATTCGCGAGCTAAATAAGAAACTCGAGCTAAATCCTAAGAGCGGAAAAGCTTACCCCGTGATTTTTGCACTTGTAGTACATCCATCCTGGGTGATCTGACGTCCCCGACCTCGCCTGCTTCACCTGACGGCCGCAATCGGGGCAACCTATCAGAGGAAATGGAGGAGCAGCACGGCAGAGCGCACAACGGGATGAGCTTGCGCTAGACATGGCGGAGCAGCTCCCTTGGTCGGCGGTGGCGGTCCCTTCCTGCGGCGGCGGTCCCTTCCTGCGGCGGCGGTCACTCCACTGCGGCGGCGCCACCGATTTAGGGTAAGCAGAGGGGAACGACGCGGGCACGGTCGGACTGAACGGGTCCGCTCGGACCAGGGGGGGTTAGTACCAGGTAGGGGATTTTGCAAAAAAACCCTCCAAACTACTTCCTTCTCCATATATTCTAGTCTATTTATCTGCCAGTGGGACCCTCTAGCCGCCACGTCATGCGATACATCGCGCCGTATCGAGCGGTGACCGCGTGTGAAGCTCTCGCGCAAGTTCAGTCACCGTAAACTCGTATTAGCGTTGTACAGTTACCGTATTAAACTTGCTAAGCAACTACAGTGACCTCTGATGGATTTAACTCCTAGTCCTAATGTCTCCTAGTCCCTTGTCTTCTCATATATCTTTCACTTCTCAAACACTCCCTTTTGTGTGTCTATGTGACTACCACCTATTTTGATGAAATAAGCTAGGCTTGCCAACACATTAAAATAAAGTAAGACCTCAGAGCTATTCTGTTGAAAATGAAATGGTACATATATATAAGAGGAGAACCTTATTCACATACATGAAGATATGTATGGTATATATAAGGAGAGCGTTGTGCATGCCAGTAGAGGTCGGTTCTGTAGTCCTCTTTGATTTTCCAGAACATCTAACTTATGAGCTGAATTGGTCACTGGCAGCTGTCATGTGATCTGCCCCCAAGACTAGCGGGAGGTTATGTTTTTTTTTGCGAATAGAACACTGGCATTAAAAGAAACAACGAAGTACAAAGCACCGTAAGAAAAACAAAAATTACAACGAGATCCTTGATAAGCCCTTCATCTTCAAACCTCTAGACAGTGTCGACGGCGCGCCGCCGCTGCCGCTCATCCCTGAGTCGTCCTGACATTGTTGGTTGCGGACAGGAAGTCACCGAACGGATCGAGTAGACCACACCCGTCCCGTAGATGATGAAGGATGAACTATCAATAAAGCTCATTGACGATCCGAAGATCCCACAGCCAGATAAAATCCTCGAAGACCACACCACTCCCACAAGCTTCTCGACGTGGCCGCCAAGATGGGGTTGAATCCGGGAAGACCTTATTGCACAAGGCGCCGCCACCACCACCACCTGAGCGCCGCCCCTATAGAACTAGACCCTAAAAACTAAGAAGAGGGCCCTCAAAACAGGGGACGGAGCCCTCCCACCAACGAGGGTCGTGATCCACCACACCTCCATGGCCCGAAGGACACAGAGGCGGTACAAGCGAAAATTTCATGTGGACATCCGGACATTCTATGTTGGCAGATAAAGGTTCACATGAAAAGAATATTTTTTGTTGCTTGTGTAAAAAGACAAAAATAATCTTGTGAATAGTCATATCACAGCATCGAAAATTGTATTTTTTACATAAACCACAAAAAATATTCTTTTGCACCGAAACTTTGTGTGCAAACATAAAGTAAGACCTCAGAGCTATTATGTTGAAAATGATGTGGTACATATAAGAGGAGAACCTTATTCACATAGATGAAGATATATATGGTACATACTATAAGGAAAGCGTTGTGCAACATAATTTTATATATTCCTCTTTGACTTTATATATATTCTCCTGTGCAACATAATTTTTTCAAAACATATAACATATCAGGGAGGTGGTGTTTTGGCTCATAGGTGTAAATACACTTATTATGAAAAATATATAAAATATGCATTTTAAAATGTTACAATTACAAACAAAAAATTTATGTGCACATCAAGACAGTCTATGTTAGCACACAAAAGGTTCACAAGAAAAGAACTTGTTTTGTTAAAAAGACAAAAAATCTCCGTCCGGTTCCAAGATAGACTAGAATGTAGTACCCTGTTGTTGACTAGTCAGGACGTGCCATGATCGCATATATCAACCGTCCAAGTCAATCCAGTGGCCAGCAGCATTTCACAGCCATCTGACCTCACGCTGCAGTCAAAACATGAACTGACAGACAGAGAAGGAGCACGGCAGGGAAAAACAACTTCTTGGCAGTTCTCTTACGGAGGTTTGCTAATCAATCCGGCGGCCGCCGCTGTGCCAAAGTGAGGTTTGCCTCACGCTGGCTCCCTCCGCCCACCTCTGGCTGCGACATCACTGGAGAAAACGGCCACAACGGCGCCCTGAGCCCACCACCGGCCGCTCCCTCTTCCCCACCCATAGACTCCAACGACGGATCTGAGACGCCCAACGGGGATTACACGGCAGAATCTCTTCAGCCGGACAACAGGAATACAGAATAAGAAAATTCAGTTAATGGAATCACAATAATGCATCGTAGTTCAGCAAAACATCAGTCTAATTTGTTTTAACAAATACAGACCGTTAGAACCTGAAAAGAAATGGAAAAAAGGAAACATGAGCCGTGCATTAGAAATACATGGTTATACCAGCAAAAACTGAACAATAGAAATATTGGAAGGAAAAATTACATATGTCCTAGCAATCTGTTCAATTTTATGCTACTAAAAATGTTCAGATTTCTCTTGTATAATTTGTCACTTTTATGTGTAAATTTTTTAATTCATTTTCTAGCACCAGCAATTTATGTTTGGTTCAATCTTCTGCTACTACTAAAATGTATTGAATGTCCATGTCCAATTTTCTTCTACAAATAGTCTGCAACTCTGAATGATGGAATTCATGTTATGATAAGCTTGATGTTTGTGTGCCTGGCAAAAATGGATGGCAATCAATGATGGAATCGTGCACGCTGGGAAGGTGCGACTCCCCCAACTAAGGTGCAGTGGTGGCGCCAGGACCAACGGCCGTGAACGCCCGCAAATCGCCCCAATTCCTGCCCATTCTCGTTGTTCTGACCGTCGTGTGAGGTCGTATGGCTTGTTGGTCGTTACTGACTTGCAGTGTGAGGGAGATGGCACAGAATCGATGTTGGCCGTCCGTTTTAGATGGATGGTGGATGCTACCTACGGGAAGGCAAGCCATGACTTGTCCACAGGATGACATGCACAGAGGCTGTTGTGTAACCAGTGCATCGAACATTGAAAATCTTTGGGTTTTTTTAAAGTTTGAACATAATTGTGTAAATTGACACGACACCCATTTAAATCATCATGCTATGAAATTTCAGTTATAACTTCAACCCATGCCTCAAGAAAAAAGAAAGACAAACCAAATTGTGGATATTAGTTAAAATCACTTTGGGGCCAATGCGAATTGAGCAGCTGACACCACAACAACTAAATTTTTTATTTACATTTCTCGAGTTGTGTGTTGGAGTTTAAATTGAAATGTTGTCTCATGTTTGATGCATCATCTATCTAATTCTCTGTCTATGTACTCAATAATTTTCCTAAGATATACTTGATACACCGGTTGCACACGTGCTATGTGAGCACCGCATTCTTTATCGGAAACCACTTGTTCAGCCACTAGTCCTGATGTCTCCTAGTCCCTTGTCTTCTCAGATCTTTCACTTTGGTGTGTCTATGTGACTACCACCTACTTTGATGAAATAAGCTAGCCTTACCAACCCCTTAAAATAAAGTGAGACATCACAGCTATTGTGCTGAAAATGAAGTGGTACATATATAAGAAGAGAACCTGGTTCACATATATGAAGATGGATGTGGTATATACAAGGAAAACATTGCGCAGGCCCGTAGAGGTTGGTGGTGTAGTCCTTCTGACTTTATATATATGTGTGTGTGCTCATGTGCAACTCATATTTTTAAAACATACAACATATGAGCTGAATTAGTCACTGACAGCGGCCATGTGATCCGTCCCCCAAGACTAGCTGTTGAACTTCTACCTTCTACTGAATTGCCCAATTTGTCGTAGCGACATAGCATGTAGTGCTTGATCATCACTCTCGAACAAAATCTAATTATGTAGTTCAATGAGTGTTAGAGATCGCCGATCGGAAAGAAAAACTAGTTATGGATGAACCGCTCGCCTCTACCAAGGAGCTTCCATCGCCGTGTCCTTCCCTTGCTCCGTGTACTACTGCTTTTGAGAATAGTAATTTGTTCTGGGTAACAAAATGAAGGCCGAGTGTACTGGAAATATCGTCATGACAATTGACAAAGCAAGGCACATGTAGATAGAACACATATATCATTCCAAATACGATGACAAATTCAAGTGTAGTGGTACCATGATAACTTTGGTTCAGTAAAATAAAGGGCAGTTGCAGCTGCAGCAACACCAACAAACAAACTTAACAACACGCGACTCAAATACTCTGCAAGTAAACAACACCAACGATCATCAGTAGGGAAGTAGGCCCACTGATCGGTCAGAGTATACAAAATTAACGTCACTAATAGAGCGGTTGTTGCTTGCCTCTGCTTCCCAAGCTTCTCGCGCTTGCTATATTTGTCTGGCCTTCCGATGAGATGATGAGTCGACGAATGCGTGAATTTTCCCCTCGAGGTAGACGTTTTCCTTCTTCATAGTCTATTTCTAAAGACAGTAAGGTAGCCCAGTAAACCAATGGCTCTACAAAACCTTGAGTAAATGTTGATGTAGAAACTTTGGTAAATACTATTACAGTAGTATTATTAGAAAAACAGCAAGTAATTCTCTTGTGGGTTGAAACTAGGCCATGGTACCACTACCTATACTCCTTCTACCAAATTACCATATCGCTTCACTTCAGCATGATTCAGGGCGATTCTTGCTATTTGAAGGAAAGGATGAGTCTGGTACCAACCTACAAGGAAATATGGTGTAGGTGCCAACAGGATTGGCCATATTAATACTAAAAAAAGGCCAGTCAAAAGCCAGCAAGTTTCTACTAAATTTCTTGCTTATCAAGATCAAGTTACTCCATCCGGTCCTACATGACTCCACCATAATGCTTTCACAGATGCTCCTGATTTCTCTTATTCCCATGCGTTCTCACATGTTTCTCGGTCTTCTCTCACTCTTTATTTCATATGTTTATGTGACTACCACCTATATGACACAATATCGCTAGTTATACCGATGCACTCTCTTTGATCTGTTTATGTGACAACCACCTATCGAAGTAGGAAGATAGCGGTACTAACACGTCAAAATGGCATGGGAGGGTGATCTATCCGATTGGGGATAAAATGGTAAATAAGAGAAGAGAACCATGTTCACCTGAGTGAAGGCTTGTGTAGTATATATATAGACATATTCATGCTATAACTAGGTGTAGTTACACACTCACATGTGTTTCACACAATCTAAATTATATATATCATACCAAGGAGTATGCATGGATAGTAGGAAGTTAATTAAGAATATTTTGGCAATATATACACTACCTTTATGTAGTATGTACAACTTTTTCACGTGCTCCCTTTTTACATACAAAAGTTATTTTGAATATATATTGCAAACTATGGGTCCAGTTGCAATTTTTCAGGGAACTTGCTTTGAAGTATCTTAGATGTAGTATATCAGTTGGAGCATGTTCATATACTATATCTAACATACTTCCAATCAAGCTACACAAAAAATATAAGTTGACGTATAGTTTGCACTATATATTTGAAGTACATTCATATTTGTACATAGAAAAAGTATATATCTACCTAAAAAGTGGAATATATCTAGCTACCGAAATAGTTTTATATAATTCATACGACCTATACATATGCTCCAGTTTAATGTATAATACATGGATTGTGTCACACACATAGGTATAAATACATCAGGGTGTCATATGAATATGTCCAAAGAATAGTCTGATAACTGCAAATTACGAGTGTTTAGCATAAAACCACCACTTTTCACGTTAAATTTTAAAAAACCACCACTATTCGTTTGAATCGCAAAAAAAACACCACTTTTCATCCGATCTGTTGCAATGTGCGCTAAACAGCGATTGGAGACGAATTGACACCAGATCCGACAGGCTGGGCCCACCAAGCAGACGGCGCTCGGACACGCCCGTCTGTTGCCGTTAATGGAGGGAAGTGGGACCCACCTGGCCCGGTCGGACAAAATGTCTAGGGTTCAGTTAGCTCGTGAGCCACACCCGACCGCGCCGTTGAGCTCAGGATCCGCCGTCGCAGGAGCCGTCCTAGCGCATACGCCACCGCACCGCCATTGCCGCCGGGCCACCAGCGCACTCCGACAGCCATCGTCGCCATGCCGAGCTGGAACGACAGCGAATCTTCCGGTCGTTCTGTGCTAGATGTAAGTTCCCCAAATCCTAGGGTTAGGGTTTGGTTCAAAATTTGGGATTCACCTCGATTTACCTAGATTGAAGCCGATTTCTTTCGCATTTCTCATTGGATTAGGAGTTTGCCCCAATTGACTACGCCCCTGATACGTGTGTGGACCCCGAGTTTCAAGGGATTGAGGAGGGGTGCCAGGAGATGTGTCGCGGCCACGGTTTGGTGCCGCAGAAATGTGTTGCTTTCAAAGGGACAAACACAGGACATAGGTTCTACATGTGTCAGATTGGCATTGTAAGTTCTACCTAATCTACAAGCTTGACTCCATCTGATACTATGTAAGTAAGGTTATCATGGCACAAACAGATATTAGAAGTTATTAGCACAAAAAGTTCAGTGATTGCAGTGCTTTCTTGCTGTCCAGTAGCACATTCTCTTCATGCTATTGAGTGCCATTTATTGCCAGTAGGTTTTATGGATTCCTTGTACAAAAGATGCTCCTGTTCAAGGATGAACAAATGGAGTTATTTGGACCAGTTGACACTTGTTGATTTTGGTTGTATTACTTGTGTGTGGTTCCCTAATTATCTCATTACCATTAGAAGCTTTGTATTGGCAGATGATCCTTTTATTTAATCCTACTTTAACTAAATGATATAATGCAAAAAATGTTTACTGTTTAGTGTCCTTAACTGAATAAAATAAATTGCAGTGCTCCCTTAACTGAAACAATAGTCATGCATGAGCACATGGTTCTTTTCATTAACTGAATAAAAGTGTTTACTGTTTAGTGTACTGCTTATTTTCATTGACTTAGTTCCTGTTTCTTTTTATGCATTTTAGCAAGTCATGAACTGTGGATTTCAGTCATGGATAGATCATGAAGAGTGTCCAGATACTCTAAATAATGCACTGAGCAAACTTTGGGGTATGTATGAAGAAGCTCATACTGGCAGAATCAATGACAATTATGAGAATTGCCTTTTGGTTAAGCAATTATCTGATGAGAAGAAGAAGATAGAGAAGAAGCACAACACTTTGTTGGATGATGTCAGGAAGTTCATGGATGCATCATAGAGGAAGGTGCTTGAGGCCAATTACAAGAAATATCAGGAAGAAACAGAGGCTGTCAAAGAAACTGGTAGGCAGCTTGTTGAGGCCAGAAACTATGCAGCAACTCTAAAGAATGAAGTGGAGGTCCTAAAGAAAGGTGTGGAAGAACTAAAGAACCTACTGAGAACACAGGCTGATGTCATGAAGGGCAAGAGTGAGAAGAATGAAGCTGAAAAGACTGTTCTGAAGGAAGAAAAAAAGAAGGTTGAATACCTGTTATATGACCTCTTTCAAGCAAGTTCAGCTCTGAAGGATAAGGTGAAGAAGATCAAGGACATTTATGAGGAGTAATTGTGTTTGTGTACTGTTAGTTTATCCATCCTAAAGTATTGTAATGAACTATTTGTTTAAGACCATTGTGTAAGAACTATGTGGGTGAGAACTTGTGCTTTGTGTGTTGATGGAACTAGTGTAAGAACTATGTGGGTGAGAACTTGTGCTTTGTGTGTTGATGGAACTAGTGTAAGAACTATTTGTGTTAAATGAGATGTGTGCTATTGTGTAAATGATGTTAGTTTATCCTATCTATTGTAAGAACTATGTGGGTGACAACCCTATCTATTATTTTAGTAGTAGCACTTGGGGTATCCCTAGGTGCTGGCACATCAAGAACACCCTTTCTCCTAACTGTCTACTTCCTTCCAGGCTTGTCTCTGAAAACAGGTGGATCTATATCCCTGGTATTTGTCTTTGGCAATTCATCAGGACCAGGGACAGGGTATATCACATGCTTGAAGGCCTCTTTGTACATAGGTTTTTGAAGTTCTGTTCCTTAAGTCAACTACATGTATTTTTCCCCTTAGTGCTAACTTGCCATAGGCCTATGTCAGCATTCTGTGCTCTGCATTCTCTAGCATATTTCTTTTCTTGCTCAAGCTTCGCAGCATAGAATGGAGTAATATCCCACCTTGTGGTCTCTGCTTTCCTCCTAACACGATTGTACTTCACCATCAGCTTGTCTTTGATTCCATCAAGCATTGTCTTTATAGGTTTACCCCTCACATCCAATATCTGCTTGTTGAACACTTCACTAAGATTATTCACTACTAGATCAGTCTTGTAATTAGTATCAAAAGCATGCCTGCACCATGCTTCAACTGGAATTTGCATAATCCAATTGTAAGCTTCCTCACATTCTTGCTTGAGCCCTTCCATTGCTTTATCATACCCAGACTTGGTATATGCATAACTTGCATCAAATATGAGTTTTTTGAGCTCTTCTCCTCTGAACCCAGCTGATTTAAAGTTTGCATAGATATGCCTCAAACCGAATCTCTGTGGAGAATTTGGGAACACCTTCGAAATTCCTATGAGCAAACCCTAGCATATAAAAGAATGTGTAAGTCAGATACACTAACAATATATGTATTCATAGACAAGGAAAATAGAACATAATTTCCCTAACCTTTTGCCTATCTGAGATGAAAGTATATCTGCCAAATTTCCCAGTCTCTCTTATGCAATATCTCAGCTGGGTGAGAAACCACATCCAGCTAGCTTTATCCTCTTTGTCCACAACACCATAAGCAATTGGGAAAATATTATTGTTGCCATATCTCCTAGTTGCATCTAGGATTTGTTGGCCAGTGGTCAATTTGACAAAACAACCATCCAAACCTAATGAAAATGACATGAATAATCACTAATAATTGGTGCAATGCAACACAATATGAAAAATGCAGTACAGTGGACCTATAATTACCTATAAATGGCCTGCACCCAATTAAAAAACCTTCCTTGGAAGCATTCAAGCAGATGAACAAACCATGAAATCTGGGATTGGGACTAGGATGCTCCACAAGCTCCTTATTTGTAACAATGCATCTACTTCATGGATTAGTTTCTAGGATTGCTTGTAGGTAGTCCCTCAACTTTGTGTACTATTTCTTCTAATCACCCGTGACTACTGTAAATGCTTTTATCCTTGCCCTAGAGGCCTTGCTCCTTGGCACCTCTACTGCAAATTTCTGCTTTCCATTGTCAATTAGTGTGTCCACACAAGTGTTAGGATCTACTTTAGTTGCCTGCTCAGATTGCAAAGCCAACCAATCAATTGGCACCTTGGTTTTCTCTCCATGAGGAATACATGTGTGCAAGCTTTGGAACTTTCTAATGCAGAAAGTCTTCTCATGGGCAATATTAGAAGCTGAAATGAAAAAGGGACAACCTTTATATTCCTTGGCGGGTCCATCGGTGTCTAGAAAAGCTACTTTTTCACTACACCATGCAATAATTCTATCTTTATTGTTTCTGTGGTATGCAAAGTTCCTTAGCTGAGCTACATGAAAATTCCTAAGAGCAGTTCTAAACTGATAAACATCTTGGAAGTACAGATGCAGAGCAAACTGCTCATGTGCATTTTCCCTCACCTCATCATACCAAATTCTCTTCTTACTATTGACAAGCTTTCTCTCATGTTGAGTTGACAAGAAGAACTTCTTGACATATCCATCATCATCACTAGAGGCCAGTTCATCATCACAGACCTCCTCATCATATGATGGCACAAAGAACTCTGGAATTGTTGGGTCTGGCTCATAATGTGACCTGCTAGTAGGCCCTGGCCTCATTGGAACTACTTCTCTGTCAAAAAATCCAATTCATGTTCTTCTTGTTCATTTTCAGACTCACCATCTTCTGTAAAAACCTCTTCCACCTTTGTGTCACCTTCAATGTGCATGTCAGGATTAGCTCTGTGCTTTTTCTGCTTCCTAAGCATGTCCTTAAAAATCATATCTTTTGGATCTTCTTCTTCCCTCTCTTTCCATTGCCTCTTCAATTTCTGAATAAGTTCTAGATCCTCTGCTACTGCTCTGTTATGATCTTCAGGGTTGAATTGACAGGGTTGAAACAGAAATTCATCATCTGATTCATCAAGCACTTCTACTGGTAATGTAAATGCACTCATAGGATTCTTCCCCTTGTCCATGTTGCAGCTTTGTTGAGTACCAATGAAAAGCACATCTGAGCAATCCATTGCAACTGGGTACATAGTTTCATCTTTATCATCACTCATATGAGTCACACCATGCTTGTCAATAGAGAAAATCATTGAATCATTGCTTTGTAGCTCAGCTTCCATTAGATCCCGATTTAATCCAGCAGGAAATCCTGTATTTGTCTTAATCACTGTCAACTCTAGCACCTTCTTGTGCTCAAATATTTCCATCATCTCCTTCACCTTGTGCATGCTGTTGACTTCCTACATTCCATCAACTCATTTTCCCTTGTCTCTGACATAATAAATTTCAACTTGGCAATCATAACCATGCTCTTGAATCAGGGCTCTAAGATTCATGACAGTAACATCAGAGGAGCACAATGTCCTCTCTAAATTGTCTTCACTAGGGAAATTAAACCTTATATCCCAAATGTCATCATCTAAACTAAATTTTGAGAAAAAAATGAATCAGTTAGCTACAACTTAACAAGCTAACATGTGTTAAGTGTTTACTGAGTTGCAATCAAACTAAGACAAGGATTAGGTTAACAAGCTAATTCAGTTGCAGTCATCATCTGATTCATCAAACTACTCTATGTGGCTGTAAAATTTCACAGACAAGGATCGTGCTAGATGTATGTGGTTGCAGAGAAGGAAAAAAGGAAACTTAGTCTATGTCGCCCAGAGATGACCCCCAACGGTGGCTGGTCTTCGCTGGCGAGGCCACGACAGCTCGCGCTAGAGCCGCTGCCGCATTCGGGTCACCATCGCCATCGCCATCCAATGAATCATACCCGCTTCCTCCATTCGGGTCGCCATCGCCATCCAACAGAGGGCCGTCTCCGCCGTCGGCGTCGCCGAGAGGGTCGCCGCTGCCGGGAGTAACCATCATCATGGAGGGGGTCAAGATGCGGGTGTGGCTCACGAGCTAACTGAACCCTAGACGTTTTGTCCGACCGGGCTAGGTGGGTCCCACTTCCCTCCATTAACGGCAAAAGACGGGCGTGTCCGAGCGCTGTCTGCTTGGTGGGCCCAGCTTGTCGGATCTGGTGTCAATTCGTCTCCAATCGTTGTTTAGCACACATTGCAACAAATCGGATGAAAAGTGGTGGGTTTTTGCGATTCAAATGAATAGTGGTGGTTTTTCGAAATTTAACGTGAAAAGTGGTGGTTTTATGCTAAACACTCGCAAATTACGGTAGTCTTGGGGACAGAAAGTCAGTCTCAGTGAGGCTATCAGCTGGTTAGTTACCATGTTGCCTCTGGGTTGCGCTTCGGTACACCCCCTAAACTCATCGACGGTTGATTTTTCTCGGTACCCCTTCATAGTCCAAGGTATGATGGTAATTAGTTAATTTTGGGTTTAGCTAGTCTAATTGAAACCTGTATAACCTAGTTGTCTAGTTGGATCTGTATGGATCCAGGTGGTCGGCCCTGTCCTTGTTGGCAGCCTCTTTGTTCCTCGTCGTCGGCTGTGACCGACACGAGTGGTGGCACACCTGTCAGCCATCCCAAAATACATTTGGGGGGAGGCACGCAAGCTCCAAGTCAGCAAGACGGTGAAGCATGCATGTGTCAAGCAAGACCACTGCGGTGACATGGAGCACATCCCCCCGGACGGTAGGCACGACGCGTGCGCATGGTTTCAGGTGATCTGTTGTTGATTCATGTATCCGGTTATCCATTTGGTTATGTTGGCAACATGGAAGTGATACGTACCCCCTCGTGTCGCCCTCCTCCTGGCAACCGAGGGGGACTTTCCCTAGCGCCGCCGCCACCTCCTCCCTCCTTGCCCCTCCCTCCTCGTCGCCCCCCGAGGCCTGCTAGCCTAAGAGCATGGCGCCGGTGATGGGGGCGGCGGGGATCCGGCCTCCCGGCCCCAGCGTGGTGGAAGAGAGGGATTCCCCGGCATTGGACGGGGCCTGCGTATGGAGCTGGTGCCATGGCCGCTCTTGGCGAGGTGGAGGGGCAGCGGTTAGGGTGGAGCGGCGATGCGACGGCCTCAGATCCGGTTGGCGGCGCGGCGGACTAGCGGACCATCTGATCCGATCTGGAACGGTGGGCTGCGGGTCGGTGCTCGTTCATCTAGTCTCCACCTGCGATGTTGTCTCTTCGTCGAGATAGCGGTTATGGCGGCCTGGGTCACCATGGATCGGCCATTTTTTCGGTGGGTCTTGGTGACCGGTGAAGACCGGCGGTGTGGGGGCTTCCGGTCTGGCTTTGAATAAAGGGGGTTGGTCCTAGGATCCTTCTCGCACCAGGACAAAGATCTACCTGCTCCATGACTTCATCGATTTGGTCGAAGTGTTGTGTTCTGAAAGATTTCGCTGGTGAACTCCAATGGACGACATGCCGGATTTCGCCAGATTGAATGGATCTCGGTCGCGCAACCATGTTTTATCTGACCGTTTGGTTTCAGAGGGAGTGTTGTGAAGCTTTACAGACTGTTGCCATCAAGGACATGCCATTAGTCCCATGGTGAAGTCAATCGTGGAGAATGACATGAAAGCCAATGTCTGAAGAATAGTAATGGTGGTGTGAATCCTGTTTGCGGTGAGGTTTTGGCTTGGTGTTCTAGGTCTTGGAGCAGCGATATTGGAAAGTGGGGGCGACAGTACAGGAGATTTCCAGGGTTCAAGCTACAGGGTGAAAATCCAAGGTCTGGCCTTAATTGGTTGTACCTGACAATGACCTTGTTGAAGGCATTGTTTTGTCAGCGCGGACTTTCTCCAGGGTGAAAACCTATGATCGATGATCAGAACGATGACGGCGCTAGTGCACTGTTCCCTTCTTGGAGGCGTCGCTTTTGGAGAGGATGGATTTCTGATGCTGCCTTGGTGGTGTTTGATCGTTGTTGTAGGCCATAGATCACTAAAGCGAGACTTTTTTCTTGTAATTCTTCTTTTATTTTTTGGCTATGTGCATCCGTAATGCCATTAGGGTAATGTGTTGTTGCAGAGGCTGGGTGTAATTGGTATCGTGCGATATTAATATATGCTCCTTTTAAAAAAAACATAGAAGTGATGAACCGTACATGTAGAACTTTCAACGATTTTATATGGATCTGCGGTTGTAGATGGGTGCGTCCTCTCGCAGAGCACATTGGTTACAATGTTTGAGGTTCGGGAGTTTCGGAGACGTTCCGAGAACACCGGTTTTACACTGAGTTTGGAAGTTTTGGATTTTGGCTCAAGTTGGCTTTCTGGGACATATCCACCGGAGGAGTTTCTATCGGCCCCTGAAAAATAAGGTCCAGTGTAGATTGGAAGAGACGAGCTATACACCGATACGGGTTTGTACAATTCTAGCTCTTGATCTGGATCCACAGGTACCAGCAACACATGCACCATTGGCCCTATTGATTATTGATGACCGCGTGCACGTACTCGTTTATAGGGAGCAAGTGCCATCATCAAACGGCCCATGGTATGTATCGTCCAGTGGCGGAAATTCGAAACACCAGTTCAGTTACTTGAGTTAAATTCATCGGGAGCCATCAAACTTGATGAAGAAAATCAGTTTCATCACCGTATAACGGGAATATGAATTTATAGTCACTGAATACATGTTGAACCGTCACACACGGTCACCGCTCATGACTTAGGGATGTATTTTCTGATATGGAGAGCAACGGGACCCACCGCATGTAACTTAAAGGAATACCCAGCTAGAGGAGGGTTTTTTTTTGAAAAAATGCCATCCACTTCCCTCCGCCTCTCTCGCGCAATCCCCTCCCGGTGAGCCCGCGCCATGGGGTCTGTGGCTGCGGGATCTGGGCGGAATTTGCGATTGGGCGGCGGGAGAGAAATTATTGGGGCGACAACATGGCGCGTGAATGAGCTGGAAAGGGAGGCGGGAAGGGGAAAAGGAAATTCCGCAGGCGGTTGAGCTATGCGCGCGTCCTAGTTTTAGGATAGGTTATGGGCCGCCATGCTCAAAATATGGGGTAGGGGTCATTTTTTTAAGGCATGCCCTAATAAATTTAGGGGGCATCCACTGGACGATGTTTTTTTACCGTCTCCTGCCCTAAAAACCATTTTTAGGGCACAGGTGCTAATATAGGACAACTGTCACAAATGTTCTAACACCCCAACTAATCAACTTATGGAGTAGTTTTCCATGTTTTTCTGACTCACACACATCCAGACTAAAAGTGTAGCACAAACACTAAATTAGCCTTGGCACTAAGTTCGAGGAGTCCTCCTTGTTCGGCACCTCGCTCCAGGAAGTTGAGGTTGCGGACGAATCTCTAGGGCGAGGTTATACGTGTGCATGGCCTCCTCCAGGTGGTCGAACGTGCCCATCTACCATCGGGCATCGTTATGCCTGATTTCCGCCGCGCGTACAGGCTCGACCACTGTTAGTGGACGCCATAGAAGCTGGTGGCGCTTCGAGGGTAGCGACATGAAGGCATGGCATGGAGAGGGAGAGGGCTTAGACCGGTAGGGCACGATGATGGGGTTCTGCAACGGCGAGATCTGGGTGGAATAGACGATCCGGCGGCGTGATCAACCGGATTGGGGTGGGGGCGCGGTGCGGGAATGAGCGAGGGAGAGATATGAGAGGTCAGCAGGGAGTGGAGAAGGAAATTTCCGCTGGCGCTTGGGCCGCGCACAAGTGCTAGTTTTGGGATAGGGCACGGCCGTTGTGTCCAAATTATGGGGCAGGGAGGGCCGTTTTTAAGCATGTCCTAGAAAAATAGGGCATCTGTTGGAGGGCTTTTTTTCGTCGTCTCGTGGCCTAAAAACGATTTTTAGGGCATCGGGTGCTAATATAGGACATCTATTAGAGATGGTCTAACACCCCAACTAATCACCCCCTATGGAGTAGTTGTCCATGTTTTTCTGACTCACACATCCACACTAAAAGTGTAGCACAGACACTGAATTAGCCTCGACAGTTGACACCAAGTTTGAGATCACAAACTAATCAGCAGGTGTGCATGCATTGTTTGTCGTAATCGTGTACATCGATGGATGTAGAGAAATAATAGGACATAAGGCAATAAAGCACTCTTATTATGCTATGAAAAACTTGTGCGTTGGCTTAGCAAAGGTAATGTGGCATCGATGATGAGCTGGGTTTGGTTGGAGTTGGAAAACATGTGCTAGCTAGCTAGAGATTGGCCAGTGGAAGAAAGGTAGCAGGGCATAGATGGAGAGTGAGCCCTTCCTTTCTTGGTGGTAGAGCAATAGCCAGACCAACACCCAAGCTAACTAGTATCTATCTAACAACATACTACTACTACTAGATTATTTCCATGATGCTGATGCTCCTGATGATCAGTCACTCCCTTTACGTGAGCACAATGCCACACCTTTTTCTTGCATTGCTTGCTTCCTTGCCACTTTACACTCGTTTACACTACTCATCGTCAGCTCACAACACTAGGCTAGCTGATCATCACACTTCACAGGAATGCAATACTTAGTGCCCAACTGCCCATATATGTAGTATTATTCAGCAATTTGAAAGCTAAATCGTGCAAATTGTAATCAACATTGGGAAAAGGGATACACTTGGTCGACTTCAGTGAATGAATCAATATAATATAATCACAGAATGTCAAATTTCAGACTTTTGTGCCAACAATTTTACATTTCCAATCACTAATCTGTACCAAAAGAATGTACAGTAATACAAAGAAATGGAGAAGAAAAAAGAATATGTATGTGTATGTGTATTGAATTACTGAAAAATCAAAGAAGCTAATTACCCAATTGGGGCGTATGTTCTGCTTACTCTGTTCCTCGATTGCTACTAGTAATGGCAGTCCAGCAGCGCCGATGCCGGCTCCGGGAACAGCAAGGTCGCCTCCGGGGCGGAGGCCTCGTCGCAGGGCGCGGGCATGTTGAGATCCAGTTCCAGGAGGCTCTTGCCCTTCCTGTCGATCACCGCCGCCGCCCCCACGTCGCTGTCTAAGTCCGACGAGGAGGCCGAGGCTGACACGAGCGGGCGGTGCCGGCGCATGTGCCCGCCAAGCGCCTGCCCGGACGCGAACTCCGCGCCGCAGATGCTGCACTCGTGCACCCTGGACTGCTGCTGCCGCCTCGACGCGCCGCTCATGGCCCCGATCGCCGTGGCCGCCTCTTGCTTGGGCGGTGTCGCCGGGATCGCCAGCACTGTCGGGTCGGCGTGTGCGTGCGGCGATGGCGGTGACAGCGACGGGGATGGCGCCTTCTCCTCGACTAGGACCGGCGGACGCCGCTTTTGCTCGGAGGACGAGAGCGGCGTGGAGGTAGGTGGGAGAGGTGGAGTGGGCGGGAGGAGGAGGCGTGGCTTCTTGTGGCTGGTGCGGTGGCCGCCGAGCGCCTGGAAGGACGGGAAGCACCTGCCACACGTCCTGCACTCGTACACGAACTCCCCGGCGCCGTCCGCCGGCCGCCGGCTCCGGAACTTGCCTTCTTTCACCGTGGACTCAGCGGCGACCACCACCCGCGACGATGACGGTCCGGACTGGGCGCCGCGCGCGAGGAGCATGAGGCAGAGCGCCATGTCCTTGTCCTCCTCCTCCTCGGTGACGCACCCCGACGCCACCTCCTGCTCGCCCTCATCCGCCGCAGAGCTCGAGAACGACTCGACCTCGGCGCTGGCCACGATCAACACCGGAGGCGCGGCGTGCACGCGCAGCCGCTTGCTACGCTTACCCTTGCACACCACGACGGGCGGCCGCGCGTCGCCGTGGTCGTAGTCGCCGCCGGCCTCCTCCCCCATTGATCCCAGCACGATCGGTCAGCTGACAGAGTGTGCAGCTAGGTGCGCCTTGCGCGTGGGAGGAGAATTCGAGGCGACGATGGAAGGTTGGTGATGATGCTGAGTTTGCGTGCAGCATATACAAGAAGAGAGGGGAATGAAGTGGTGTGCGTGTGTGGATTGGTCATGATAGTAAATTAAGCGGGAAAATTGGGGAGATGTCAACGAGGCCAGGCTAGGCTTCATTCCGACTGCTGCATCCCTGGCAATGTTGGCTGGGTCTGTTATTCTGGATACACCTAACATGTAATTAGCATGTGAGTGCACCGTTTGTCTATAATGAAATTAGCATATATATAAGCCCATTAATTTCACATATAGATTAGGAGGAAAAAGGTGAGAATTTCGGAAGACTTGAAGTGAAAATGAAGTGATTTTAAGAATCAAGAGATATCCTCCCACTTTTTCGAAAATAAGACCCTTGTTTCTACTTACGTTTTATACAAGTCCTAACTTAATTTGCAATATCAGTTTAAAGGCCTGAACATGGAAAAAATGGAAAAAAAATAAGTATTTGCCTTTACTTCCTTTTCACTTTGTATGTTGCTTCACTTTATGCTTTTCCTTTCCATATTTTTGCACCGTCAAATACCGTGTGCACTTAGGAGTACTTAGCTTTGCCAAGCGCTAAACAAACTTTGGCGACAATGCGAGAGCTATTATTTTGTCAATTAGTTTTAGTTTCCAATGTCATCAGCTCCTTCCGTTTGGCTCCGCGAAGGCGCCGCCTAGACTAGGAGCCTCTATGGCTTTGAAAAAAATAGTGTGTACAATGTGGAACTATAATTACTACATATCGAGATGAAATTAGAGGCATTGTCATCATCCTTTATTCTTTATAAACAATTGACATGAAAATCACAGTTTATATGGAGTAGAAGCGTCACCTATAGCTAGGACTAATCACACCCCCTTTCCTTTCACTCTAGGCCAAGTGCTAGTGTTAAGTACAACTGCCTCCACAACTCTACCACTACCACTCTGCTCGGTCCCCTTAACTAACAGAATCATCCACACTCAACACTCAACACTCAACATCTTAACGGAAAAAAAAAAATATGATGTGTGCTTGATTAGACTGTTAATCTGAAATTTGAAAAAAAAATGTTCAAAGTCAGAGGTTGGTTGGATGGATGGCTTGCTTGCTTGTGTATTAAAAACGGCCGTTGCCTTTTCCTGTAAGTTGCAGCTATATATACTTTATGTGCGTTTGCAGCTGCTGCTGCTGGTATGGTGTGGTGTGTACCGGTAGTAGCCTAGTAGTGGAGCTGCTGTAAGCAACTGCTCCACACTCACCAAAAAATCTCTCTCTCTCTAACCAACTTCTGAAACAGAATTTTGGCATGATCTCATTAGATTCTCACCATATTATTTTTGGAGTTTTTCTTCGGTACCTGGTAGTAGCTGGAGTGGCCAGTGTGTATGCATGTATATGTTGTAGACATGGCTCCCACCTTCCATGTCATGGACAGCTTCCCTTCACACCAGCATGATCTTGTGGCCAAACGAATACTAGGGAAGAGATGTGCATCCATACAAGTCTTTGTGCCCATTAAAGCAGTGAGGAGCTGCTTCTTCTACAGCACTTTTTTTTTTTAGTTCACCATCGTCAAATAAAATTCCAACTCATTTGCTATTGGCTCTTGATTATGTATTTCGTCACTTGCCTTTGCTTGCCATCCACTCCCAAATCCGTCATCACTACCCGCGTGGTATGTAGTCTCCATAAAAATGTAATAGCCTCATATTAAGAATAAAGAGTTGATTCTAAACATTGACCCCATCAATTGAACTTTTCTATCCGGTTCGTGCAGCAGTAGATGTGGACACATTATTAAAGAGAAGAAAAAAAATCAATTACCTTCCTTGACCTGTGCTGGGATTGTGTTTTTTTTTTTTGACAGCATGCATGGATTGTGTATTAGTACAAGGCATATACTCAACTAGAGAACTTGCCTAAATTAGTCAAGACTGGCCGCAGTTGAGTCACTTGGGCTGTTTTGACTTGGCAATGTGTCCTGCATTAGCACCGGTCCCATGTTCACCTCAATGATTGGATCCAATTCTAATCAATCATGATAGGGGGGATCATCAGCAACTTACAACGAGGCAGTTAGTTTTAGAGTTGGCAAAGCCAAGATAGCCGACCGACGGCGAGTTTTGCTTTAGTTCAATTTTCTGTTAATATAATGCAACATCTGGAAAGATGCTCTATCAAAAACATTACTACTAGTAGATAAATTACAACCTACAGAACAACCGTGGAGGCACAGAGAAAGCAAAGTGAAATCAACTCGACATAATCAACCGTGGAGTCACAAAATAATAAGTTGGCGTCATCTGCCCAACATGGTCATTCTGAGCACTTAGAAATGGTTCAAGTCTTCGTACTGACTTCTGGCAAGCAAGATCCTGGACGCCTCTACCTATATATGACAGCTACTGTTCGACGTGTATGGTGCATTGGACTAGCGATGCAATTTAATCCAACTGCCTCTTAGTAGGTATTCAAACAAATGAAGTTTGAAATCACCACAAAGTTAGAATGAACATGTCGTCGACATATATTCAACACGACAAGAACTCTTCGTGTAGCAAGATTATGCGACTTCACGATGACACCAAATGATAAACTGCAAAAAAAAAAAAAGGAAAACAGCGACTTGAACCCTCACACCCCAACTCATTGTAAAATTTATGAATTAACCTATCATTTGGAAAAGCATCGCATCAGTGCACAACCATTCTTTGATCCTACTACAACAGGTCACCCGCAAACAAGCAGCCAGGCTCCACTGCATGCTCACCAATTGTTCAGACTTTCAACAGATAAATGATGCAAAAAAAAAAGTGAAACAGAAAACAGAACGTCTGTAATTCTGTGACCGTCAACAGCGCAACTCGGCCCATCCCCAAGCATCGCCATCGGTGGGCCCCGCTCGAGTTGGCCAATGTTTTCTCTGCAAATCAAGTTTTCTTGGGGCCGGCAGCAGAGCTGCCGCTTTCCAAGTCGTCCAGATATTTGTTGCAGGTGTCCATGGTACGGGCATCGAGCAGGCTGTGGTTCCAGAGCTTGATCATAACGAATCGCCAGCACCTGTTCATTCATCCACCGTAAAAATATATATTTATAAATCGAGCCACGAGCATGTATGGTGAGGTGTTCATAGCAGATTTCTGAAGCACTTGTTTACCATCGTAGAGCAGGGTTGCGCACGAGCTCTTGTCCATGCTGCTCCGAGAATGCCTTGCAAGCCCAAGGTATATGGGCATCCGCTAGTACCCTGCGGTTAGCGTTTACAATATTGAATGAAACCAGAACATGTATCTCCAGGAAGGATATGATGAAAGATAACTATTAGTTCCGGTGGCTCTTTTCTACTTGCCCCGTTCTCTTTTAATCTACATCCTAGATCAATTTTTTTGTTCCATATTATTAATCTGCATTCTAGCTTTTAGTCAACAAGAACACAGAAAACGAAGCAGTCCTGCTCTCACTATTGGATGTCATTACTTTAAATATAGTTTGGACTGGTTGTTTATATACCTAAGAAGTACTAATAAATGCAGTACTAGTTTGTCTGATTTTTTCTAGGACATACACTAAACGAGAATGGAGGGAGTAAGATGCAAAATGTAGTAGCATGCTTTCATGTACCGTAACATCCAGGGCAAAGATTGAATACCACAGCTACGTATATGTTGCCAAAGCGAGCACAACAGAGCATGGCTATAAGTTCCAGTGTCTGTTTGCTATGGAAAGAACGCAACGGAATTCATAGTTCAAATTTTCAAATTAAGTATTCATCATTTGGACATCTTGGACCTTCTGTACCATCCTTCTTAGTAAAGCTATTCTCTAAATCCTCGTTAGTACAAAGGAAAAAAGAATTTCCAGTGACAGATCTGTAAGCAACAACAGTTTAATTGCATATAACTCAATTTTCCATTAGTAATAACATGGTATTACTTCAACGTTTATGGTTTTACATGGAGCAGACTAACATTATATGACTTTTATCCAATCATGGAAGTAATACTATTGTGGCTATGTATCAGCATTCTGTAAATCAAATTGACTTGGCAAAACTCAGCCAAAATTTGGTTAATCCATCGATACTTTCAAGAATTATTTTTTCATCCCAGCAAGAGTTGCTTTATAGGAATAAAAATGGCTAAAACATGACTTAGAAGTAAAAACTATTAGAGTTGGTTCACCAAGGCCGAAGCTGTGTACCACTGAAAATAATAAAATAATAAATAGTTGCAGCTGGTCAAACTCCGATGAACCATGATAGCCAGAACTAAGAAGGAAATGTTATGGACAGGTCTGACCTTTGTTTCCGAACAAACGAATTCCACATATGCATAATACGCTTCTCGTCTTTTGTAACGTCAGACAAACCATTGAGCATCTGCACTTACCCAGCAAAGTTAAGATAACCAAAATCAACTATTTATACAGGTGAATGTAGAAGCCTGCAAATATTCCAAGTTTGAGCGGAGCAAAAAGATTATCACATCGTACCGTCATATCTTCAATGTCAGCAATGTCATCATCAATTTCATCTTCACTGTCATGATCTGCCAAAACTTCTTCTATTTCCATTCTCTAGAAAATGTAAAACAGCGATCAGGCTAAATTTCAGTTGCTTCACGTAGTCGCCATGTAGGTGAAGTTTCTTGGAGGAATGTTTTGTTCAATTGAATTGTTTTGTCTTTTACTTGATTCACCGAAATATAACAGTAAAGGGAACAAGAATGACTACTTTCTACAAACCTCTGCCATTGAAAGACCTCTTTACTTATACCTCTACAAAAAATTACCAATGAAATGGTAGAAACAAAGATTCAACTTTCCCCATAAGCACCTAAAACAGCATCACGTAGTTATAAAATGAACTGAAAAATATAATGTTTAAATATCCTCCATATCTGCATGCATTATGTTACAGATATACATGTGTGTTTCAATAGGTACATGTGACCACAAAAGGGAAAGCCTAATTTACGACAAGCATACACACGAATGCTAAACTGCATACACAAAAGATAGCTGAGTGTTGCATGATTGTAATCACCTGCGCCTTCTGAGAATGGAAGAACTCGCGTTTTTGCAGCAGTAGGCGACTGCCAGATGATATAAGCACAAACAAACAACTAATTAGTTGAACAATTTATATCAGAAGAGCGTCAAGAAACAATTAAATGGGAAGTAACAGGATATCAAGAACATAAACAGAATGGACTACTTTCTGGGGTCAGCTCGATCGACGGAGAGCTTCGTGGACTTCGCAAACTCTAGCACTGGTTGTATTGAATGATTGCTAACATGTGGTGCGGGATGAGAATCAATTGAAGCTTGTGGCACAGAGATCCCTGAGAATATAGGCAACATCAGGAAAATCCCTGAAAATTTGAGGTAACATCGGTAGAAAGTTCAGTACTTCAACATCAGGAGACTCCTGTCAGATTACGGACCCAAACATTGTGCATAATGAACTTACTACTCCCTCCGATCCATAATAAGTGTCACTGTACAAAGTTGTACTAAATCACCGACACTTATTATTGATCGGAGGGAGTAACACTTTATGCACTGCATGCTAGGAAATCACATTTGAGTCTGTAATCTGACAAGACTCTCGAGGGCAAGATAGGTATTTCAGCAAGAAAAATGCATATTTTGGGGAGTTGGTGTCAACGGTGCTGGCGACAGCGACAAATAAGGGTAAAGTTTAAGAAATGGGTGCCACTGAAAGACATATTTTATTGGTGACAAACTGAGGATCCTGTGAACATACGATGGCATATGATTTCTTTTCTGTGAGAAAAACACATAATGTATTAGAAGAATGCTCCGAGACGGCAGAGTAGAAACCAAACAGAAAGAAAAGAATAAGCTTCAAAGCCAAAAAAAGAAAGAAGGGAAAAGAAAAACAGAGAAAAAACTGGATAACATGCCATTGGTGTTTTCATTGAATGTAGTTTGTTTAACAAGCCAAGAGCCATAAGATGTGAAATGTACCAGTTTCGTTTGGGACATAATGCACCTCAGACCCTTTATGGGCATCTTTGGATGATCCTGATTCTGTAGTATGTGAATATACATGGCCCATATTTCCTGGTGATCTTGATTCCACAATATCTCTGATATGTGGATGTACATGCTTGCTCTTCTCGATTGATGTTTCTAATCTTCTAAACCTCTTCTTAGACCTTGATCTGATGGAATACAGTTAGGCAAATTGAGCAGAAAATTTAGCATTGTTAAAAGTAAGGAGTATGAGCGCACCGGTAGAAAAAATCTTTCTCGCTTCGTTTATCTCCTTCCCCTGCAGTACCTAGAAGCTGGAAATGAACAGAGAATTAGCTTTCCCAATTTAAAGCAGTATTTTGACGAAAATGCAGCTGAGATCATGTCAGGCAGGATTCCTCCTATGTAGGTGCAAGGACCAACACTGAGATTGCATCATTGTCTGGATTCTAAACATCTTTGTATAATGCTCCCTTTTCTAGCCCATTTCTTTCCCCCTTGATGTAATTTTCTAGACTAAGACTTGGCCTCTGGGTCTGTACATCTCCTTCTAATTAATACAAAATCTACACCGTAGGGGCTTCCCCTACGGTAATGTTGCTCAAAAAAAGCTTGCATCATTGTAATATCCATAGACACGCTTGAAACACTGGTAGAGTACGTTCAACATCCTTAAGCACAATTTACCTCCGCTCTCCTGTTATCAACCTTCAGTCTAATATTAACAACTTGGCAGTCTGCAAATACCTGTGTTGACAAGAAAATATGACTAAGTATCAAATATGTGCGATTGAATAAAGAATTTGCAATGGAGATTTCAGAGGATAACAAACCACGAAGTCAAAGTGGAATAGCTCATGCGATGAGGTTAAATGATATTCCAGACCCTATAGTACCAACAAAAAGAATCACCATATGAGATATGGCTCGAGTAAACAAAAACAGAAGGCTATTGGCTTTAAGAAAAAAATGTTTAGTGGAACTATGGAGAAAGAAAACCAAAGCTGAGTTTCATCACTAGAAAAGAAAAATATCAATGTTGATGAGAGATGATCTTTAGAACCATCGTTTAGCAGCAACCAGAATCATATGATGAGATAAAAGAAAAGGCATTTTGCTTCACATTTTACCTTGAAACTTCCACACCGTACCCAGCAAATTGAGCAAGAAAAATTTTCCGTAACTGTAAGAAGGAATAAACATATAAATAAGAAATAGGAACCCATGATAGCGAAGAATAAAAAAACTATCTAGGCTAAAATATATCCGTTATAGTGATGCATAACTGAAGTAAAACAGGTAATTTCTCACGAAAAAAGAGAGGTAGAACAGGAAACGGAACTCAAGATCTTGACCATGAACAGCAGTAAAAGAAAGTAGACATATGACAATGCAGATCTAGCTTAATGTCAGAAAGATGGACAATAAACTAGAGATGACTCAGGGTAAAAATCTATGACATTTTTCTTTAGTTTCAAAAACATATAGGCACAGGCATGCAACAAAATCACTATAGCAATGAAATGTCAACTTTAACTCCAGGACCATGTGCAAAAAAAAATTAACAGCATAAATTCATAGTTTACTTTTTTGTGTACGAATAGTCCAATACACACAAATGTGTACATCATGGAAAATAAAGTAAGCTATCTCGTGTTGCAGTTTCTTAATATATTATCATGTCACAATAATTTGGCACAATAAAAAATATATAGCAAGGTTGCCACAATGCTGGTGCTCCTTCAGTTTGTTGAGTTAATGAGGAGTTTGCGCTGGCAAAGGCGGTTTCTAAATATCCCATGCAATTAGTGGGATTAAATAAATTCATGATACTGAAGTCAGGTTTTTCAAGTTAGGACTTATGATAGAGTCATAATCTCTTAGCATTTGGCTGAAGTGAAGCTCTTTTAAGCTAGGAAAGAAAATACAAATATATTCTCTCTACCCATCTCTTTGAATTCCTTGTTTTTTCTCCCTGCTGTTATATCTTCCTAGTTTCTGCTATTCACCCTCTGTCAGCGCCTGCTTTTTGCCCAACCAAACCACAAGTGCACAACTAAATATGTCCTTACATAAACAACATGAGTATAAAAGAAAAGTCACTAGGCTCTGCAAAACGAGATAAATGGAATGTGAAAAACATCGGACATTGGACAAATGTCAATAATGATACAACCCAGTGACAAGGGAGAGGGAGAGAGAACAAACCTTCGTCTTGTAGGAGCTTTTTGCAGTGCCAGTAGTTAAAGCGCACATTGCCTGGTCTTAATCTGTAGAATCAATATTTGCAGTAAAATTGGTCAAATCAAATATGAAATGTATTTGACAAAAAATGGAACTCGGATACTCAAGCAAGGTGCAAACATGTGATAACTAGTCCTCTTGTAACCAATGGTCAAGTCCAACCAGGTTCAGGATAGACCGGTTTCTGCCTGGCTGCATGCGCTCAATGCTATATAAGAGCCTAACCTCCCGCGAGTACCAAATCCCAGTCTGAGTGCGTAAAGTATGAATTGGGTGTGGCTTTGTTGCATACTTCCTCTAGATAAGAATCCAGTTGACACACTTGCAAGCTGTCCAATCGCCACATAAACAACAAGCAATGATCCGATCAACACATGAACACATCCTAGGAGTGTCCATTGGTTTCTTTCCCCACCCTGTCTCCTCTCACTTTCCATTCGCATTGCCTGGCCCTTCTCACTTGTCACCGACTTTCCACGTCAAATCCTATCTTCCCCACCCCCATTTCCATAGTTGCTACAAGAGAGCCAATGTGGTGCTCCTTGACATTCACCTAAGGCATGAGATGTCGGAAGCCCGCAAACCGGGAGGAAGTTGCGGCTGCAACATACTCCATGTGATGTAAGGCAGCGGTGGCATCCCGGACGTGTTCCCACAATAACACAAAAAATAGCTGTGCAATGGAAGTTTCTGCAGATGATTGAAGGTTTAGTTACCCAGTTGAAAGTTGCACACGAGATCTAGTTGATATTTTCCAGGGTACCAAAATAGTGCGGCGGATGTGAGTGGTGGTGCTGAATGTCAATTCATATTTGGATTTATATTTATACTAGTATTATTTACGTTGCATATTTTACTAGTTCCTGATAATGCAGCACAAGCTAGAACGACATCTTGTAAAGCTGTGCCTCAGCGTGATTCTTGAGGGCAAGCACTTGCAATCTACTCAACTTAGTTGATATGGCTGCTTTTATGCTAGACCACGTAAGGACATCATGTAATGATTTGCAGCTCCTTCTCGTGAATCATGGTACTCCAAAGAGCAAATAAAATCTCACATTTGAGGGTAAAGCGCATAAGCATTAAGGACTAGAACATGTATTTCCTATAATGACAGGTAATAAATAGAATTGGGGAACAAAGCTTCATTAAATTTCAGGAGTGAGCTATGTATGATCGGTTACTGTTACCTCATGGCAAATGGTAATAACGAAGGTGAGATATTATCATATGAGTAACTATTATAAATATGTTCACGCGTCTCTCTTGCACAAGCCTCTTCTGCAGCTATGGTTGCTTGTAGTTCATATGAACCCTGTAACACAAAGAGGTCAAGGATCTAAGCAAAGCAACTGAAATAACTCGCACTTTTCAGTAAGCTGAGGTGTTGTTACACTCAAAACAATGTTTACTGACAAATTTGGAAGAGGCAATAATTAGATTACACAAACAGAGAAGAGCTTACTGTAGCATCTGCCTTTTGAGAGCAAAATGTCAAGCAAGTGCCATGCTTAAGAAACGTTGGCTGTGTACATACAAAAAGAAGAAAATCAGAGTCAGCAAACAATTTATATAGAAAGCATAGATGATAGAGAAATATGAGGAACCTGGTAATGAAAACAAGGAGAAATGTTCAAGAGACGTATACACTTCATAAATTGCAAATTGTTGTGTTGAATATAAAAGTAAAGGCAGTCAAAATACTCCCAATTAATGAACGTACAGGTAGCAATATGCAAAACAAATCATCAAAACTCAAACAGGTGGCAAAGTGCAAATGAATGTGGTAAGGTGATTTCTTTTCCTGAAACAAGTATCATATAACAATGATAGCTCATCTATCCCATGATTGTGAATCAAGCCGAAGATAAAAAGTCAGAATAAGCAACACATACTTTAATAATTTTGCAGCATACCTTTATGAAGCCTGGGCTCATTCTTATTCCTAAAGTCAAATGCACAGTATGCCCCACACTTAAAGTTACACAATCATCCAGAGATGAGCAAAGTAAATCAATTGGTATTTTACCCCAGGAACATTGGCCACCAAGCTCTGATAAAATGACCAGATGAACAAGAATTAGTCCATCAATATGACCACAAATGTATTGTTCATTCCTGAGATGTAAAACCAGTTTGAGAGCCTCTGACATGCCTATCCTTGTCAAAAACTAACCACACATCTTTTAGATAGTTTATTGCTCTGATCACCTTAACTACTCTAAAAGGAAGGCAAACATAGCCAATTGATGTTCAATTAACATAATACATATTTTAGTTACAACTGGACAAATGGCATGTATGTGATTTTCAAGCTCAGAGTAAAGTCATGGAGTTTTTTATCTTCCCCAAGAAGGCTAAGCAAGTTGGTGTTTACAGTGTAAGTGTACCACCGGGGTCTGTTCGTGGTTTAAAGGATGTGATTTCACTGTTTTCCATTCATACAGATGTGTTTGAATCAGCCTCCTTGCATATTAAAACGCAAGGGAAAGGCTGCCTATAAATTCCCTTCCCAGACCCCACAATGTGTAGTAACTTTCAGCACTGGGTATGGACTTAAGGAGAAAAAACGGTGCAGAGCTTGAGCCAAGGCATCTAACATCAAGTCTGGTCAACAATTTGGTGTTTGAGACAAACAAATGGATCAACCCTAATATAATGAACAAATACATTGTATCAACTATTGAATGTCTGCAACACGATGCCAACAATAACTTACTTTGAGGAGAAGAATACTCCATATGGTTCCCTGGGAAGTTTCCACTAAGATTTTGTCCACGTTGGCCTTTAGAAATGAAGATAAAAGTAGAATCAAATTGATGGCAGCAAAGAAGTGCTATCCACAAATAATCACATAGGGTGCACACTGTACCACAGCTAACAAGGATAATGTTAAGGCTGCGAGCTTGGGAGGTTGCTAAACTCTTCAAATCGGGGATGGTGAATGTGGCTTCAGCGTGCTCACGGTTTCCAGATTCACTAAAAGAAGTCAGGAGAGAAGCCCAGATGAGCCGATACACCGGAGAATGCTGCAATATGAAGCTACAAATGAGAAAAAGGACCATCTGATAGACACATACTACTACCTTTCATGAACTAAAATAAGTGCTTACCCCATTAAGTGAATCATTACTAGTAGCTCTAGCAAACAGAACATGGAGAGGAAAGGTACCATGTGCTGGCAACTCAGTATTTGCGCTTCCAGAAATTGATACTGATATCTGTATCCTGCAGTCATTAGCACAAACGCAGATCGGTAATTGCCCAAAAACAAGTTTCAGTTTTCAATCATCTTACTGGTATATTACGAAGTTTGTACTCTTTAAAAAGTCTTAAGGGCTTTGTTGAACCGACCTACCATTCAGATCTAGTACGAAATTAATTCATGAAAATTACTAAGAGCACCAGATTCCATCTCAAGGTGCTCGGCTAAAAATATGAAATGATGCATCAACAAAGTGAGAAATACTTCAATTTTGATTTATTTAATAAATTTACCTTTTTTTCCGTTTTGCATCTATCTTATAACGAAGGCATCTTTGAAGTGAAGGGGGCTGCAAAATTCGACTGAGTCACTGTTATCTGAAAATAAAGTTAAGACAGACCATGCAGACTATGGAATAAAACTTTACATTTGCAATGGCTCTTTGTTGAATATCATTGTACAGCATAATTGGTTTGGTGTATACTTCTGGACATTTCTTACGAGTAAGTTCCTCATCTGGAGATAACTTAGCTCTTGACTGCTGACAGTACGTCTGCTCTGCTGACCTGGGGTAACTGAATCCACATCCACTGCTCCTACACAAAAAACAGTTGCATCAAAGAAAAGGAAGAATTCATATCACATCAAGAACAAGGAACCCATCCACTACACATACAAAACAACTTGACTAGTTCCCATTACTAGCCAAGGTACCACACAGATTTCCAGCAAACAATCATTAACTACCAAAGGTAGCCATTTACCGTCAAAACTCACATGGAACCATAAATAAACCTGAAGACATCAGTCCTACCATACTTCCTAGTGCAGTACACAGTTATTAAGACATTGTGTAAAATCACCCGATGGTTTATTAATAGTGTACCTTTACAGACGCAAAAGAACATGGAATTTGAATCCCAAACATATCTACCAGATATTGGCAGACCCTTGCAGTTTGCGAAAAGCTAAACAGAGAATCTCAAAGCAAAAGAAACATATAAGACAAACATAACAGTAAGAATAGCAAAAGCAGGTAGCGGATTACACTGCATCGTGGTTATGCAAAGCTAGACCGGGCATCCTCGCTGTGAAGCACTTTGATTCCCTTGTGGTCACACGAAACCACCAAAATCAGCACGCACAAGCACATGAAACAAGTTTCTGCACAAAGAATCGTATGCACAGATCAGTAGAACAGCATAAAAGATTCCAACTAAATATCCATGAACTGGATCGGATCTGCGAGTAGATCTGACTGTTTGCGGCAGGAAATAAGATGAAGTTGCAAGTAATTGAATCAAAGACTTACCAAGAAAGGAAGTGTTACCCTGGCTAGATCTCTGGTAGAAGTCAGAGGAGACCGATGGTTCTTTTGTGGGCTCCGATGGATGAACGGCGGCGGCGATGTGGTTGGATATGTGAGGTGGGGTGGGGCTTTGGGGCTCGCCTGCCTTTTCCTGAACACCGTCGGGTCCAAATGGAGTGTGCAATAGAGCCCCCAGGGCTGCGTGTATTTTTCGACCATCGAATTGAGGAAACAACAATCAAAATAAAGGATCCAGTATGAAAACAAGGATGTGATCAATTTGGAGTGCTGCCAGCTGTAGTGGATGTGAATGTACTGCTGCCGCGTATGCGTGTTCATACATACATGTCAACCCAAGGGGGCAGGGGTGGGAGGGATTGCCATATGGATTATTTTAAATCGACCAAGCGTTCCTTTACTGTTTAGAATGTATTATTTGACATTTCCTGATTGATAATTCAGATTATTGTTAGCACACATACATATGTTCAATTGCCAGCCAATACTTTAGCAACACAATATGGCCTTGTTTGGGCCAAGATGGACTGGTCCTGGGACATGTTGACCCACGTGGATGGGCCAAGATCCAAGGCCATACCGGAACGTTCAAACCAGGCCTAAGCGAGCCTGAACTGTCCCTCCAGCTTCCTACCAGACTCGACCTCAGCTCGACAAAGCTCGAAACACACGAAAGCATTGTTGAATCCTGTGAAAATAGAATGGGATCGATAAAGCAGGAGTAGAGGCTTGAACTCGGCTCGACAAAGTGAGTGCAAGCTGTCAAAATTATGGGGGTACGGATCCTTGTCGACCTATTCGAGGCCGAGCTCATCGTCCGCAAGCTTGGTTCCATAATCGAAATCGAGCAGAAACTACAAAAAGCACCACGACAGTTGATACATAGTGGTCGCCGCCCCTTGTTATGATGTGAGTGAGATAACAACATAAAACCTTGAATCTCCAGAATAAGCATCTCAAGGTTCTTATTAACGTTCTGCAGATGCTCTGTAGTACTAAGCAAATCAGTAAGTTCCTTGGCTTTCGCATATGGGGAAAGCGTGGTCACTGCAATTAAGGATGACCATTTGGTTCACCGCTACATACATCCCAACCTTTTTTTAATTCTTCCCACGCTATTGAAGCATGCACGATAACTATGGCAGCATTTGGGACAAATTATTACCATCCGACAGCTAGTCTATCATTAACAGGCGACAACCAGATTACGGAGAGAAAGCAAAGAAAAAAGGGTGGATGTTGACTAGCTGAGAAAGTCAAGTGTGTCCATGAACCAGGCAAGATCATCTACTGCATTGCAAGCTGCAATTTACTTCTACTGGCTGTGCCACAAAGCTTCTACCTGATAGATACATCTACCGGTTATTTATTACTGTATAAGCTGCAATTTTCTTGTGCTACGGAGGCCCTACTTGATAGATACATCACCTGGTTCAGAATTAGGAGTGGTAAAACGATAGCAAGGCCAAGACCGGGTGCATTACTAGCTGCTGCGGCCGCCGGTACAGCAAGCTCGGCAATAGCATCTCCGCGTCTGGCAACAATCGAGGTAGGAATTAGTTAGCAGAGAACATTTTGCGATGCTACAGTCCTAGAACTTGGAAATCTGAAGAGGGGACTGATATTACCGACCTAGGTCTCGCAGGACCGCCGACATGCGCTCCACATCACGGTCGCCGGCCGCGGGCGGCGGCAGGCAGGCGGCGGCTCGAATGCGTAACCTGAGGCGGTAAGAGGGCGCAGTATGCGGGATGCGGGAAAAGTACCGCGCCGGAGGTAGGCTCGAGGGAGGCGGCGGCGCCGCCGCCGCCGGCGCCGCCGCCGCAGGAAGGAAGCGACCTACCTAGTGCCTTTTGGGGGAGAGTACGCAGCGGGTGGCCTCCGGGGAGAGGGACGGAGGACGGGTCCCCTGTGCGACGCGTGTCGTTGGCCCGTGTGTGCTGTCCAAGTATGGTCTTTTTCTTCCGTGGCCGCTTTTTCTTTTTTTTATATTTTTCTTGTCCAGATTTTATTTCCGAATAATTCAATTATTAATTATCATCAACGCAGTCCATAAATAATATAAATAAAATATATAAATATGAATCACCTAGTAACGACTACAGACACTAGCATGAGCTAAAGAAACATCGTCGTCGCTCATCTATCACCGGAGCCGCGCAAAGTTTGTCGTACTAGATAGAAGAAGAGTCATCGTACTAAATTCTCAAAAGAACCAACACACCTAAGCAGTCATTGCCAAATATGACAATTGTAAATAAAAGAAATTAATCATAAAAATGTCAACAAATATGAAAAACATCCTAAAAAATCCATCAGATACACGACTTCACGTATCCCCCATCAGTGCTAGACACATCACCAGGACGAGGATATGACATGAAAAACCTTATTCTAAATTTAAGATATAGACGATGTTTCACCATCCGAAATAAAACATCAAAAATGGCCTTCAAGGCCCCAAGACCAACAGTGGTGGTGCGGACCGGCGACACCATTGGCGATAGGATGACACCCTAGATGGATGGTTCTAGAGCCGCCGCCTCAAAATCGCAGGTCTCCTATATTCATACTAGATTTATCAAGATTTTCCTATGTCTATATACTAAAATTCATCTACGTATATGTATATATATACAAATCTACGATAAATAATTTGGGACAAAGAGAGTATTTGTCATTTGAGTTCTACAGTTTCATAAACTTGTTTTAATGAAAGCGGGCGGATCTAATAATAAGTTATCAATGGTGATATGGAAAAAAGGTTGACTTAGAAGACACCTGCTGCCCTCTCTCTAAAAACCTAGCCGCTGCCTCCTTATATATCGATTTCCTCTCCTCTAGCCGACCTTGCCGGCTACGGAGGGGTGGGAAACCTAGTGTATGAGTAGAGTTTTAAATAAAAAAAATTATTTTTCTAATAGATTATGTTAGGAGCCTTGGTAGCCATCTTCGCATCCATGGATATGGCATCGTCTATAATAAATGATATTAGGTCCATCATTTGACGACCTATATTTTTTTCCAATGTCAATGATGGTGTTGGAATATTAAAATTCTCTAGATAAGAGTCTTTAGATCTTACTCGCCAGATTGATTTTGGATATATTTTTTCTTATTATTGTCGTGAGGAAGATTGTACTTATAATATTTGTCTCGACGAGTACGTCCTTGACAATGATGATTCGTACTTTTGGATCCCATCGACGTCATTGTTTATACTAGTGTTGTTACTTTTGTTCGATGTTAGTTGATTATGTTAATGATTACGCATGTGCATGCAGACTTGGCATTATGGCTCAAACTAAAATTATAGTAGAACTCTAGTTGGTATTTATACATATCTAAGGTTTGGTATCTATGTCAGTTATTTCAGTTGCCCTACAAAGTATAAGATTGCGTAATGGAAGATAAAAAATATGTAAATCTTGTAGATTTCCTCGTTTCTTTAAGATTTTATTATAGAAGATGCTATATACATGACACACCTTGTACGATATGTGGATGATAACCACCGGATAGATCGTCGTACACAGTTTCATACAGAAGAGATTGTGCGCACAACACTTTCATTTTATTATTATGTAATCTTCGAAAGCTTCTTATATATCTCTCTATCAATGTACTTTTCACTATAATAAATATATCATGGTGATGATTTAAGAAAAATTGTAAATGGTGATTAGCTAATATAAATACAAGCTAGGCGATACTAAATTGGTCGATTTAATCTGAATAGGACAGTTGATCGGACGCTGACTATTTCGTTGGTGCGGTAATTTTGCTAAAAGGAACCCAAGGAAGGGCTGGAATCACTATTTTAGGTTCTCAGAATTTGTGGCCCAAGTAAGACCGAGTGAAATAGAAAAATCCATCCTTATTTTTCCTATATTCTATTCGTACCCTGTCTCTTTCGTCTCTTATAAAAAAAGAGGTGATAATTCTCACCCTCTACCGCATAGAAAATTAGTCCAACCGGTGTTTCTGATATCTCGCATTTCCAAGTGTACTCATATCTCTTAATCCCTTCTTTTCTTTGCATGGTAATACGTATCTCATTTATATATCATAAAGATCATAGTATAAGTCACGTAAACACCGACCTGACAAACTTGAAAAGACAGCATCGCAAATCTTTGCACAAAAGACCACTAGCCAAGAAAGAAAACAATCTAAGCCGAAACAGCCTTTGAGCTTGACGCCAACGCCCGTCACCTGTCTCTGGCACCACCACAGCGGCCACCAAAGAAAATAATGACGGATCATCTTCTCACCTGAGCTCGAAGTGTAGGGGTTCGTAGCATGGAAAACAAAAAAATTCTACCGCATGCAAACAAACAAGCCAAGATCTATCTACTAGATTGTAGCAACGAGTCGATAGAGGAACTCACCCTCGAAGATTCCAAAGCGGTTAACGAGAGCAAATTCTCGTGGGTGATGTAGCCGTACTCTTGCCGATCTCAAGATCGCGTAGACGATCCTTCCGGCGCTGCGTCCCGACAGCGCTTCCGCAGTCGGTCACACGTTCGGTACTCGATGAAGACCTTCCTCTCCCTTTTTCCAGCAGGCAGCGGAGGTTGTAGCACTCTTCTCGTGATTCCGGCAGCACGACGGCGTGGTACCGGAAGTAGAGGGGAGATCTCGCAAGGCTTCGCCTTAAGCCAGAGCGAGTATGGTGAACTATGAGAGAGGCCTTGGCGATCTAGGGTTTAGAGGCACCAAGGGAGGAAGCTTGGCCGGCGGCTAGGGCTTGGGTAGAGCCCCAACTCGGCGGCTAGGAGGAAACCCTAGGGCGGCGACGACTTGAGGTGGTCGGCGGCTAGGGCTAGGGTTTGGGTGGTGTTGGGTGTAGGGAAGAGGGGCAGCCCTGCCCCTCCTTTTATAGGTGGGAGGGCGCGTCCAAGGGGGAGGGAGTCCTCCCCCAAGTCGGCCTCCTTGGCCGGCAGGTGGAGGGAGAGGAACTCCTCCCCAAGTAGGTTTCCTACTCTCCCTCCACCAAGCAAAACTGCCGTTTGACTTTTCAAATTAGCGTTTGACTTTTCAAACTAGGATTTGATTTCTCCCTTTATTTTTCCCAGCCATGATACCTAGTACATGATGCAACTATTCCACATTGTCATGACACATTCATGTACCCTTCCCCTCCGGAGTGCCGGACCTTCCGGAACCTTCTAGAACATTCCCGATGAAAACACCGGAATCATTCCCCAACTCCGAAATAGGACTTTCCTTATATGAATCTTATTCTCCGGACCATTCCGGACCAGTCACATGCTTGCAAGCTAATTGGATGACATTCCACCGAGAGGGCCCAGAGTATATCTATCCGTCATATGGATGGACAAATCCCTAGATAAACATTCTTTCAGATATCGTTATATCTGCCACACATGATGGTTTCTGAAACAATTCTTTCAGCTCCTAGATAAACTTGATATTAAAACAATCAAGAATCATGGAGGCAAACATGATACTTAAGATACTAACACTGGAATTGTTACTCTCGATTTAATACCAACTATTAAATTTCACGGAGTAAATAGAATTTGCTGAAATTTGCAATAGGACTTTAAACTTTAGATTGACACTCAACACAATACGATACCAGTTCGTAAAGTATATATCCAGAATTCTATAGTTCTATTATCTCAATTACAACTATGCATAAGGTGGTGAACGAATGCCAATGACTACAACGAATTATGCAAATTCACTTTGATTTAATTTATGATAAATTGAGTTCTACTAATCCAAATTAGAAATGAACTCCCACTCAAAAATGACATCCCTCGTGTGTTTTTGGTGATTACATGAACCAAATCCACTACACCAAGTCCGATCATCACGTGAGTCGGTATAGCTTCAAAGGCGAGCATCAAATGGTCATCATATCAAAACATATGACTCATGCTTAACCTTTCGGTCCGTGTTCCGAGGCCATGTCTGTACATGCTAGGCTCGCCAAGTAAGAACTGTAGGGGTTCGTAGCATGGAAAACAAAAATTTTCTATCGCATACAAACAAACAAGCCAAGATCTATCTACTAGATTGTAGCAACGAGTCAATGGAATAACTCACCCTCGAAGATTCCAAAGTGTTTAACGAGAGCAGATTCTCGTGGGTGATGTAGTCGTACTCTTTCCGATCTCAAGATCGCGTAGACGATCCTTCCGGCGCCACGTTCCGGCAGCGCTCCCGTAGTCGGTCACACGTTCGGTACTCGACGAAGACCTTCCTCTCCCTTGTTCCAGCAGGCAGCGGAGGTTGTAGCACTCTCCTCGCGATTCCGGCAGCACAACGGCGTGGTACCGGAAGTAGAGGGGAGATCCCGCAGGGCTTCGCCTTAAGCCGGTGCGAGTATGGTGGAGCTTATGAGAGAGGCTATTAGTGGTCTAGTAATTAGACACACCAATTAGAAGGCTCTAAACCAATTAGAAGGCTCTAAACCGAATAGCTCTAAACCGGGGTCTAGATCTAGGGTTTAGTTTAGAGGATAGGAACTTGTGTCTGTAGGAGGGGAGCCCTGCCCCTCCTTATATAGATGGGAGGGGGTGGGCGCGCCAGGGGAGGGAGGGAGTCCCTCCCCAACTCGGCCTTGGGCTGGGCGCCGGCCTGGAGGAGTCCAACTCCTCCTCCAGGTTGGTTCCAACTCCTCTTGCTTGTTTCCCACAGTTTCTTGTTTTTGGCAGTTTGACTTTCAAACTGGACATTTGACTTTTCTGTTTTAGGATTCAATTTAATCCTATATTTGGGACAGCAAGAACACTTAGTACATGATGCAATCATTCCAATATGTAATGACACATTCATGTACCCCTTCCCCCCCGGAGTGCCGGACAATCCGGAACCTTCTAGAATATCCCCGATGAAAACACCGGAATCATTCCCGAACTCCGAAATGGGACTTTCCTTATATGAATCTTATTCTCCGGACCATTCCGGATCACCTCGTGATATCCCGGATCCCATCCGAGACTCCGAACAACATTCGGTCTCTTTCTCATAATACCATAACTACTCAAACAACGTCGAATCCTTAAGTGTGTCTCCCTACGGTTCGTGAATTATGCAGACATGATCGAGACACTTCTCCGAACAATAACCAATAGAGGAATCTGGAAATTCATATGGCTCCCACATATTTCTACGATTACTTTGCGATCGAATGAACCACTTACATACGATACCAATTTCCCTTTGTCTCACGATAGTTTACTTATCCGAGGTTATGATCGTCGGTATCTCTGCATACCTAGTTCAACCTCGTTACTGATAAGTACTCTTTTCTCGTTCCCGTGATATGTGATCCCTTGTGACCAAGTCACATGCTTGCAAGCTAATTGGATGACATTTCACCGAGAGGGCCCAGAGAATATCTATCCGTCATGTGGATGGACAAATCCCACTCTTGATCCATGTGTTTCAACCAATACTTTCCGAACACTCAATGCCACTTTTATAGCCACCCTGTTACGGTGTGGTGTTTGATGACATCAAAGCATCCATCCGGTAAAGGTGATATGCATGATCTCATGGTCGAAGGAATTAGGTTACTATGTATCAGAAAGCATATAGCAATTGAACTATTGAAATGACTTGATCTTTATGCTACGCTTATCTATAGGAGTATGTCCACCATATCATTCTCCTAACGATATGATCTTGTTGTCAATAACATCTCAATGTTCATGATAGGGAAACCACAATCATCTATTAACCAACAAGCTAGTTTAACAAGAGGCTTTACTAGGGACTCTTATTTTAGTTTACAAATCACACAAGTATTAATGTTTCCGTGTAATACAATTATAGCATGGTATGCAAACATTTATCATAAATATGAAGATATGATAATAACCATTTTATTATTGCCTCTTGGGCATATCTCCAACAGTCTCCCACTTGCACTAGAGTCAATAATCTAGTTTCAAACTTTTGTGTATTCAACACCTATGGCTTTCCGGTGTTGTATGTACACGATTGCTAGTGGTCAACTGATCTCCGGATCTGACACTTCCAGGTCCGTGTGTAATTGCATGTCTTTGCGTCTCTACGCATCACTCATTCTCTAATGAGATGGCTTTGTATAAATTTGGTCTTTCGGTGTGACCTTTAGCTCTTTGGGGTTAAAACATGTTGATAATATTGTCGCACAATATATCTTTATAGTATTATCCCACTGTGAACTACACCTAGTTTGATAACAAACTACTTGACTCAAATGCCCTCTTATGCTGCTAAAATAGCAGTCATATACTTAGCCTTTTGTTGTAGTATCTGTCACAATGTCTTAATTTTGGAAATCATCCAAATCCATTATGGAACTCACTTTCCATTATATTGTGCCACCCTTAGTTTAGATTGAGATAAACTAAATTTGTACTTTGTGACAAAGCTAGTATCAATGTAGTACTTTTACAATGAACTAACCATCTATTAGTCACTTCTACAAATAATATATTCTTAGTTCTTTCAAAAAAAATCATAAGAATATCCTTACTATCGTCCAATGATCATCTTATGAATCATTCTGGTATATGCTCATAATATTTATAGCATAGGACATATCTGGATTTGTACATATCACAGTACGATTGATATAAATACTCTTTGTGATTTCATACATCAAGTATCAATCTATACTTGATTATTTGTGTCACTTTACCAAATGTCAATACACTTGAATATATCATCAACATTGAACTCATTCAATCCTTTCTGTGCAACAAGAACCTTTTCTTGTAGTTTCTATATTGAACTCATTCAATATCTTGTCTATGTACTTCTGGCACAACCATATTAGCGTCTATTGATGCCAAATATTTGGGTTTTGCCTAAGTCTTTTCATCGGGATGAAATTCTTAATATGTGTTAATAAAAGATACATTATTTCCAATCAACAATATGTCTTCCACATAATGTATTAGAAACATGTCTTAGCGCTCCCACTTAATTTCTTGCAAACGCAAGCATCTTCATTGTCTCTGATGAAATTAAACTCTCTTAACAGTTTCATCATAGTGAAGATTCCAACTCCGCTATGCTCACTCTAACCATTGAAGTTTGCATATGCTTTTAGCATCCTTTGAATTAACAAAACCCTATGGACCGTGTTATGCACATGTCCTAGGTAACGATTCTATTAGAAGAACTTGTTTTGTTTATTCAACTACCATATAACAAATTATATGTAGTGGTTGCTACATTAATCCGTCTAGACTAAATATCACTATGAAAGATCAAATCTTGTCATAGTCAACCTTTGAACATTGTTGTGAACTCTTTCTCAACATGTCGACTATTTCATAGATGTAAAACATCCATGTCTATTTCTATATAGATCCAGACACAACTGTAAGGTCTTACACCTTTCTCGAGGGTCCTTCAAGTTCAAAACTTGATTTCTCGTGTATGGAACTATCACGGATTTTATGGCTTCAAGCCATTTTACGGAGTCAGGGCCCATCATCGCTTCTCTGCATGTAGTCGGTTCATTATTCTCAAATAATGATTCAACCCTCAAATCTTGGTATTTGATTGTTCATCCGACCTACTTGTTTCAATAGGAACTTGGATCTACGTGACCACAACCTTTGAGGTACGTGAACCATGAGCATTGTTGCTGCCTCCGAAACACTTTTCGGCGCTGCGCAACTCTGCACATATAGCTAAGGTTCTTTTAACCTTATCAAAGTTTCTATTGTCCTCCCACTTAACTTTTCACGAAAAATTCCTTCTCAAAGAAACTTGACGTTTTAAGTGACAAACACTTTTGTCTCCGATGTTATGGAGGAGTACTTAACAGTTATTCGAAATAACATACAAAGACAGGTTCATCCGACTTTGGTTGCAAACATCTTTCTTATGCATAGCATACCAATGTTTAAGAAAGGACTACTTGGGTTTTATCCCAAACCATAACCTTATATGGTGTCATTTCAGCGGATTATGATGGAGCTCTTTTCAGTGGAAAAACAGTAATCTCTAAAGCTTTTAATCTTTAAAATACAATGGCAGTTTTATGAATTATACCTTTGATCTTACCATGTCAAACAAGGTTTAATTACATATCTCGAACGCTCCATACTCTTATGGTGTTTCGGGAAATGCAAATCCACGGAACGATTCCTTAAATCTTAGGTATTTATGCTAAACGTGTAACTCAAATATCTTCCTTTATGATCTTATCATAAACTATTTATATTCTTGTTACAATGATCTTGCACTTCATCTTGAAAGTCTTTGAACTTTTTAAGTATTTCACACTTCATCCTTATTAAGAAAATATCCATATATTCACTCAAATTTTCGGAGAAAGCATATGAAGTTGAAATCCATCGCTCTTGACTACTCATAACGGACTTCGTACAACAATATGTACAAGTTCCAATAAGCTAGTCATTCGTTCCCTTTTGGCCTATGAACGAAGTTTTAATTATCTCTAGGAAAGTTTCACAAGCGTCATTTGATCAAAAATCAGAAGACTCCAAAATTCCATCCACATGGAGTTTCTTCATGTTATCTTTCTAATATAATTCAAACAGCGATGTCACTTCCTAAGTGATCTTTCAATCAATTTGTCTTTCGACATTTTTAGCACTAGTTTTATGGATGTGATGTCTCCAACGAGATTTGCGAATCATCCATCTTTTATGGATTACGGCAATTATTTGAACAATCCTTTTGTTCTCATAATACCTGATAAAACAAATCTTTGAAGGCAAGCTTTGATGTTTAACAAGCAACACAATAACCCTTTATTTTGTTCTTGATGAACATCATCACATATTCTTTTGCTAGTTACTTAGGCCATTGTAGTTCATGAATTGTGTTGTTTCGTATGACGATTCACACCAACAAATTCAGTATCAAATACTTAAGAACCACATTGTTTAACAAGCAAAGAATATAGCCATAACATGTATATCATCTATATACTTAAACTGAACAATTCTAGTCTTTTCTTTTCTGCCATATATTTATGAGATTCTCTTTCAATATTTCCTTTTCTATTTGAAAGAATCTATCAATATCAATAGTGGAGTCATACATATGACATATAGTCCAAAGCGTGTATAATTAAATACCAATGTCTTTGGACTTGCACTTTGAAGTAGATCACCATCATCAAATATTTGGTGTTCTTTCAAATTCCTTTCTTTAGTAATCTCTTGGTGTAGTAAACATTTTACCTACATCAAATATTCACCCTTATCATGGAATCGTCCATGATCAAGCTACTTTTAGCTTATAACGGTGAATCATGAGTATAATGTTGCTCTCCAAATCTTTTTGGACGATTAGGACAACAAGTGTCTCCAACCTTTTTGCAAATTCTCATCAAATATGAGAACATGACTTTTGCCATATTATACTCTATCATGTTGCAACCAAAACTTCGTTTCAGATATCACAATATCTTCCACACATCATGGTTTCTGAAACAACTCTTTCAGATCCTAGATAACCTTGATATTAAGGGAATCCTTTGAATATCAAGAATCATGGATACAAACATGATACTTATATACTAACACTTGGAATTGTTACTCTTGATTTAATACTAATTATTAAACTTCATGGAGTAACCGGAACTTACTGAAAGTTTGCAATAGGACTTTTATACTTTAGATTAACACTAAAAACAATACGATACCAGTTCGTAAAGTATCTAACCAGAATTCTATAGTTCTATCATCTCAATTATAACTAAGCGCAAGGTGGTAAACGGATGCCAATGACTACAACAACTATGCAAATTCACTTTGATTTAGTTTATGATAAATTGAGTTCTAATTAATAATTAAATTAATCTAGGTGAACTCCCACTCAAAACAATATCCCTCACATTGTTTTAGTGATCACACGAACCAAATCCACCACATCAAAACCGATCATCACGTGAGTTGATGTAGCTTCAATGGCGAACAATCAACATGTTCATCATATCTACTATATGACTCATGCTCTGCCTTTCGACAATCCGTGTTCCTGAGGCCATGTCTGTACATGCTAGGCTCGTCAAGATCAAACCTTAGCTACCGCATAAGCAAATCTGGCTTGCTTACGTTGTATTCACCCGCGGAATCAAAGACACCCGATCATCACGTGGTGCTTCGAAGCAGCAAGCTTTGGCAACGATGCATACTAAGGGTGAACACTTTAGAACTTGAAATTTATGTGTATAAGGGATCATCTTATAATGCTACCGTCGTCTACTAAGCAATACAAGATGCATAAAGGATTAACATCACATGCAATTCATAATATGTGATATGATATGGCCTTTCTTCTTTGTGCTTTCGATCTCCATCTTCAAGCACGAACATGATCTCCATCATCACCGGCATAGCATCAAGGTCAATGACGCTTCTTCATGGTTGTCGTCCACCAGCTTCAACTATTACAACTACTTTGAATAGACACGCAGGTCTTAACAAAATTAAAGACAACCATAAGGCTCCTGCCGGTTGCCAACTTACAATAAGGAACATTGCATACATCAAATATAATCACAATCATGGCCATATCACATCACTGCACACCCCTGCAAAACAAAGTTAGACGCCTCTACTTTCTTTGCATATTTTACGTGGTTTGGGGCTTTCAATAAGTGTCGTTCTAACTTACGAACAAGAACCACAACATTGATACTAGCATTGTTGATTACCCGTTGTAAATTGGATCTTAACTATGCTAGGAGAAACAGGCACCCGCAAAGCCACTTATGCAATACAAGTTGCATGTTAAGCGTGGAGCAAGTCTCATGAACGATGTCATGTAAGGTTAGCCCGGGCCGCTTCATCCCAACATACCGCAAGATGCAAAGTACACGCAAAGCAATCTACAATAAAAGCATCAACGCCCACAATGACCATTGTGTTCTACTCGTGCAACAGATCTACATATAGACACGGCTCTGATACCACTGTAGGGGTTCGTAGCATGGAAAACAAAAATTTTCTATCGCATACAAACAAACAAGCCAAGATCTATCTACTAGATTGTAGCAACGAGTCGATGGAATAACTCACCCTCGAAGATTCCAAAGTGTTTAACGAGAGCAGATTCTCGTGGGTGATGTAGTCGTACTCTTTCCGATCTCAAGATCGCGTAGACGATCCTTCCGGCGCCACGTTCCGGCAGCGCTCCCGTAGTCGGTCACACGTTCGGTACTCGACGAAGACCTTCCTCTCCCTTGTTCCAGCAGGCAGCGGAGGTTGTAGCACTCTCCTCGCGATTCCGGCAGCACAACGGCGTGGTACCGGAAGTAGAGGGGAGATCCCGCAGGGCTTCGCCTTAAGCCGGTGCGAGTATGGTGGAGCTTATGAGAGAGGCTATTAGTGGTCTAGTAATTAGACACACCAATTAGAAGGCTCTAAACCAATTAGAAGGCTCTAAACCGAATAGCTCTAAACCGGGGTCTAGATCTAGGGTTTAGTTTAGAGGATAGGAACTTGTGTCTGTAGGAGGGGAGCCCTGCCCCTCCTTATATAGATGGGAGGGGGTGGGCGCGCCAGGGGAGGGAGGGAGTCCCTCCCCAACTCGGCCTTGGGCTGGGCGCCGGCCTGGAGGAGTCCAACTCCTCCTCCAGGTTGGTTCCAACTCCTCTTGCTTGTTTCCCACAGTTTCTTGTTTTTGGCAGTTTGACTTTCAAACTGGACATTTGACTTTTCTGTTTTAGGATTCAATTTAATCCTATATTTGGGACAGCAAGAACACTTAGTACATGATGCAATCATTCCAATATGTAATGACACATTCATGTACCCCTTCCCCCCCGGAGTGCCGGACAATCTGGAACCTTCTAGAATATCCCCGATGAAAACACCGGAATCATTCCCGAACTCCGAAATGGGACTTTCCTTATATGAATCTTATTCTCCGGACCATTCCGGATCACCTCGTGATATCCCGGATCCCATCCGAGACTCCGAACAACATTCGGTCTCTTTCTCATAATACCATAACTACTCAAACAACGTCGAATCCTTAAGTGTGTCTCCCTACGGTTCGTGAATTATGCAGACATGATCGAGACACTTCTCCGAACAATAACCAATAGAGGAATCTGGAAATTCATATGGCTCCCACATATTTCTACGATTACTTTGCGATCGAATGAACCACTTACATACGATACCAATTTCCCTTTGTCTCACGATAGTTTACTTATCCGAGGTTATGATCGTCGGTATCTCTGCATACCTAGTTCAACCTCGTTACTGATAAGTACTCTTTTCTCGTTCCCGTGATATGTGATCCCTTGTGACCAAGTCACATGCTTGCAAGCTAATTGGATGACATTTCACCGAGAGGGCCCAGAGAATATCTATCCGTCATGTGGATGGACAAATCCCACTCTTGATCCATGTGTTTCAACCAATACTTTCCGAACACTCAATGCCACTTTTATAGCCACCCTGTTACGGTGTGGTGTTTGATGACATCAAAGCATCCATCCGGTAAAGGTGATATGCATGATCTCATGGTCGAAGGAATTAGGTTACTATGTATCAGAAAGCATATAGCAATTGAACTATTGAAATGACTTGATCTTTATGCTACGCTTATCTATAGGAGTATGTCCACCATATCATTCTCCTAACGATATGATCTTGTTGTCAATAACATCTCAATGTTCATGATAGGGAAACCACAATCATCTATTAACCAACAAGCTAGTTTAACAAGAGGCTTTACTAGGGACTCTTATTTTAGTTTACAAATCACACAAGTATTAATGTTTCCGTGTAATACAATTATAGCATGGTATGCAAACATTTATCATAAATATGAAGATATGATAATAACCATTTTATTATTGCCTCTTGGGCATATCTCCAACAAGAACCTTAGTATTCGCGTGTGTAACTGTCTTACACCCGAGATATGCTCGTGGATTCAAGTACACCCGATCATCACGTGATGTCTTGAAGCGACGAAACATTGTCGGTACATACTTAAGGAAGAACACATTTTTATCTTGATATCTAAATGAGGGATCATCTTATTATGCTAATAAAACGCCAAACAAGCAATATAAGATTCTATCAAACATCACATGTTTATTAGTGGAATGATATGGTTCCCGCATATGATCTCCATCACGTGCACCGTGGTATGATCACTATCATACCTCTATGTGTAAGGCCAAGGTCTATGGAACCTACACGTTATATGTCTTGTAAGAGTATCATCCCATACTTCTACTTACAACATCACCATATCATAACACTAGCCCAGCAACAATCTAAACTAGACGTCTCTAATTTGTCCATTGCAAGTTTTACGTGGCTTAGGGCTTTCGAAGATAGAACCGTTCTTACCTACGAACATGAACCACAACGAGGATAACCAAATTGTTGACAACTCGTTGCAAATTAGATATTGACTATAGTAGGAGAGACAGACAGCCGCTAGCCACTTATGCAAACTAGTTGCATGTCAAGCGTGGAACAGGTCTCATGTGCGAGGACATGTAAAGTTTGTCCGGGCCGCTTCATCCCACTATGCCACCAATATCCAAAGTACAACTAAGAAGCAATAAAATGATAATCATCGCCCACATACTCATATGTGTACTACCCGTGCAAAGTATCTACGCATAGATCCGGCTCTGATACCACTGTAGGGTTCGCAGCATAGAAAACAAAAAATTTCCTATGATGGGAACATCTATGTACCAAGATCTATCTACTAGATACAAGCAACGGGTGGATATACATCCATAGAATACATACCCTCGAAGACCGAATAGCGTTAACGAGGTTGTACTCGTGGATGATGTAGACGAATGCTTGCCGATCTCAAGATCGTGATGAAGTCCATCTGGTCCAGCCGGTCCAGCACGATCAAGTCCAGCACCTCAAAGCAGTGGTGCATCCGTGATCACACACACGTACGGGTACCCCGACAACCTCCACGCCCTCACTCCAGCGAAGCAGCGGAAGCAACAAATCCTTCCAGAAAAAGCCAACGGGAACATGTATCTCGCTGATCCGAGACCATGGGGAATTTCTAAAGGGGGGAGAGAGATCCTTCGCGAGGAGGTGTACTTTGAGAGGAGGAGAGGGGGGCCTTTTATAGGGGAGAGGGGGGCACCCAAGGGGCATGTCGCCCAGCCATGGGGGCTTCCCCCACCTCTTCCACATTCATGTGGGTGGAGCTCCCACTCAAAATGAAAAGCCTCCACTCCCATTAAAAAGCCTCCACTCAAAAATCCACTCACATGCATTAAATTTCCACCAAATTTAATGCAAGCTCTCATTTAAATAAAACTCTTTTATTTATTTATTCAAAATTTTGTTAATTACTTTAATTAACAAACATTCACATAAAACCCTTTGCTAGTATTCCATTTCACATGCAGAACCAGTTTTAGCAATTTCAACCGAAACAGTTTCGGTGTCTAGTGAAATAAATTCCTACGCTTTCCTTTTCTTTTTGGCATGAAACTTTTGATCCAAATGGATGTCGGTGTCTCTTAAGTGTGTCACCCTACGGTTCGCGAATAATGCGGACATGATCGAGACTCCTCTCAGATCAATAATGAGAAGCGGGATCTGGAGACCCATCCTGACTCCCACACATTCAACGATGACTTTCTTGTGATCGTCGGATCCTTTTACGCTAGTATCTTAATCCCTTTGTTTCGCGATATATTACATGTTCGAGATTCGATCATCGGTATCTCCATACCTAGTTTGATCTCGTTACTGACATGCACTCTTTTCTCGTTCCCGTGATATAACATTCTAGTGATCAAATCACTTGCTTGCAAGCTAATCAATGTGATATCACCGAGAGGGCCCAGAGCATATCTATCCGTCATCGGGATGAACAAATTCCTCTCTCGATCCATGGGCCTCAACATAACACTTTATTAGTTATGAATCCATCTTTATAATCACCCTGTTACGGTGTGACGTTTGATGTTATCAAGCAACTCTTCCAGTGTTAGTGATTGACATGATCTCATGGTCTAAGGATTAGGATTACTTCGTAAGTTGTTATAGCAATATAAACTCAATGACTTTGATCGTAATGCTATACTTCGGATGAATGTTCATCATATCATTACACTAATGTTGTGACCTCGTTATTAACAACATCCAATGTCTATGATCAAGAAACCTTGATCATCTTGTTAATCAACGAGCTAGTTTATAAGAGAGGCATAACTAGGAACTTCCTTTTTGTTTATTAAACACACATGTATTAACGTTTCCGTATTAATACAATTGTAGCATGTAAAATAAACATTTATCATAAACAAGGAATACGATAATAACCACTTTATTATTGCCTCTCGGGCATATTCCCTTCAGCCTCCCACTTGCACTAGAGACAATAATCTAGTTTGAAAACTTTGCGTATTAAACACTTATGGCTTTCCGGTGTTCCATATACGCAATTGCAAGTGGTTAACATAATCTACGGATCTGACACTTTCAGGTCCGTGTGTATTTGCATGTCTTTGCGTCTTCACGCATCACTCATTCTCCAATGAGATGGCATTGTATAAATTTGGTCTTTCAGTGAGAACTTTAGTTCCTTGGGGTTAAATCATGTCGATACTATTGTCATACAATATATCTTTAGTGTTAGCCCGTTGCGAACCACACCTTAGTTTGATAACAAACTTCTTGACACAAATTCCCTCCTTTGCTGCTACTATAGCAGTCATATAATTACCCTTTTGTTGTAGTATTCGTCACAATGTCTTAATTATGGATTTCATCCAAATCTATCATGGAATCTCCTTTCCATTACATTGTGCCACTCATAGTTTAAATTGAGATAAACTTAATTTGTATCTTATGACAAACCTAGTATCAATGTAACACTTTACAATGAACTATTTGTAATTGTTTGTCACCTCTACACAAATATATTCTTAGTTCTTTTAAAAAGATCATAAGAATATCCTCACTATCGTCCAATGATTATTTTATGATTCATTCTGGTATATGCTCATAATACTTAGAGCATAGGACATATCTGGATGTGTACATATCATGGTATGATTGATCAAAACATTCTCGTGATTTCACTCATCAAGTGTCAAAGCACTTGAATCTTGTTTCACTTATCAAGTGTCGATACACTTGAATCTTGATTCAATTCCTTTCCATGCGACAAGAACTGTTTCTTGCCGTTTCTATATTGAACTCCTTCAATATCTCATATATGTACGTTTGGCACAACCATATTGGTGTCACAGTCTATCCACTATAGAAATTCATGCTAAGTATTCGAGTTTTGCCTAAGTATTTCATCGAAATAAAATTCTTAACCTTTGTCAATAAAATATACATCATTTCTAATCAACAAGATGTCCTCCACATAATGTATTAGAAATATGTCTTAGCACTCCAACTTAATTTCTTGCAAATGCAAGCATCTTCATCGTCTCCTGATGAAAACTCTTTTTCATCACGGTGAAGATTCCAACTCCGCGATGCTTACTTCAACAATTGAAGTTTGCATGCCCCTTTTTAGCATCCTTTGAATTAACAAAACCCTTTGGATCGTGTCATGTACACGTCCTAGGTAACCATTCTATTAAAAGAACTTTGTTTTGTTTATTCATCTACCATATACCAAATTATATGTAGTGGTTGCTACTTTTAATCCGTCCAGACTAAATATCGCTATGAAAGATCAAATCTTGTCATAGTCAAATCCTTGAATATTGTCATAAAATACTTTACGACATGTCGACTATTTCATAGATGTGAAACATCCATTTTTGTTTCTTTATAGATCCAAATACGACTGATAGGTTTTTACACCTTTCCGGAGGGTCTTCCAAGTTCAAAACTTGATTTATCGTGTATGGAACTATCACGAATTTTATGGATTCAAGCCATTTGACGGAGTCAGGGCCCATCATCGCTTCTTTGTATGTATTCGGTTCATCATTGTCAAACAATAATGATTTACTCTCAAATCTTAGCATTTGATTGTTTAACCGACCTACTTGGTTCAATAGGAACTTAGATCTCCGTGACCACAACCTTTGAGGCACATAAGCTATGAGCATTATGGCAGCCTTCGGAACGATTTTCGGCGCTGCGCAACTCAGCACATATAGCTAAGGTTCGTTAACCTTATCAAAGTTCTATTGTCCTCCCACTTAACTTTTACGAAAAAATTCCTTTTTCAAGAAACTTCACGTTTCAAGCGACAAACCCTTTTGTCCTCGGTGTTATGGAGGAATAACCAATTGTTATTCGAAATAACCTACAAAGACATGCTCATCCTACTTTGGTTGTAAACATATTACTTATGTTTAGCATACCAAAATTTAAGAAATGACAACTTGGGTTTTACCCAAAACCATAACTCATATGGTGTCATTTCAACGGATCAAGATGGAGCTCTTTTCAGTGTAAAAGCGAAAGTCTCTAAAGCTTTTAATCTTTCAAAAACATAATGGCAGTTTTATAAAAAACACCTTTGATCCAACCATGTCAAACAAGGTTTCATTACAAATCTCAAACACTCCATACTCCTATGGTGTTTCAGGAGATGTAAATCTAGGTGTTTTGCTAAACTTGCAACTCAAATAAATCCCTTTATGATAAAATCACAATTCATTTATTTTCTTGTTACACTTGTAACTCAAACAAATTCCTTATGATAAAATCATAAACCATTTATTTTCTTGTTACAATGATTTTCCACTTCATCTTGAAAGTCTTTGAAACATTTTTCAAATATTTCATACTTCTTTCTCATTAAGTGAATATTTACTCAAATTTCCGGAGAAAGTATATGAAGTTGAAACCCATCGCTTACGACTACACGTTATGGACTACATACATCGATATGTATAAATTCCAATATTTTAGTCGTTCGTTCTTCTTTGGCCTTTGAACGAAGTTTTTTTTAATTATCCCAAGGAAAGTCTCACAAGCTTCACTTGATCAAATCAAATACTCCAAAAATCCATGAATATGGAGATTCTTCATGTTTTCTTTCCAACATAATTTAAACGGCGATGTCACTTCATAAGTGATCTTTCAATCATTTGTCTTGCGACATTTTAGCATTAAGTTTTATGGATGTGATTTCTCCAACTAGATTTGTAAATCATCCATCTTATATGGAATACGGTAATTATTTGAACAACCTTTGTTCTTATAATACCTGATTCAAATAACAACTATTAAAACAAATCTTGAAGTCAAGCTTTGATGTCAACGAGAAATACAAACAACGGTTTGTTTGTTTTCGATGAACATCATCACATATTCTCTTGCTAGTTACTTAGGCCATTGTGGTTCATGAATTGCGTCGTTCCGTATGAAATTTCATATCAACCAATTCGGTATCCAATATCCAAGAACCACATTGTTTAACAAGCAAAGAATACAACCATAACATGTATATCATCTATATACCTAAATTGGATATTTCCAATCTTTTCTTTTCTGCCAAATATATTTTATAGATTCTCTTTCAGCATTTCCTTTTCCTTTTTAAAAGAATCTATCAACATCAAAAGTGACGCCATATACATGACACATAGTCCAAAGCGTGTATATTCAAATAATAATACCTTTGGACTTGCACTTTGAAGTAGATCACCATCATCAAAATGATCGGTATTCTTTCAAAATCCATTCTTTAGTAATCTTTTAGTGTAGTAAACACTTTACATACATTTTCTATTCACCCTTATCATGACGACTTTCATGATCAAGCTACTGTAGCTTATAAAGGCGAATCGTGAGTATAACAACTTTCCAAAACCCTTTTTGGATGATTAGGATGTCTAGCATCTCCAACCTTTGTAAATTCTCATCCTATATGAGAACACATATTATACTCTATCATATTGCAACCAAAACATTGTTTCAGATATCGTTATATCTGCCACACATGATGGTTTCTGAAACAATTCTTTCAGCTCCTAGATAAACTTGATATTAAAACAATCAAGAATCATGGAGGCAAACATGATAATTAAGATACTAACACTGGAATTGTTACTCTCGATTTAATACCAACTATTAAATTTCACAGAGTAAATAGAATTTGCTGAAAGTTTGCAATAGGACTTTAAACTTTAGATTGACACTCAACACAATAAAATACCAGTTCGTAAAGTATATATCCAGAATTCTATAGTTCTATTATCTCAATTACAACTATGCATAAGGTGGTGAACGAATGCCAATGACTACAACGAATTATGCAAATTCACTTTGATTTAATTTATGATAAATTGAGTTCTACTAATCCAAATTAGAAATGAACTCCCACTCAAAAACGACATCCCTCGTGTGTTTTTGGTGATTACATGAACCAAATCCACTACACCAAGTCCGATCATCACGTGAGTCGGTATAGATTCAAAGGCGAGCATCAAATGGTCATCATATCAAAACATATGACTCATGCTTAACCTTTCAGTCCGTGTTCCGAGGCCATGTCTGTACATCCTAGGCTCGCCAAGTAAGAACCTTAGTATTCGCGTGTGTAACTGTCTTACACCCGAGATATGCTCGTGGATTCAAGTACACCCGATCATCACGTGATGTCTTGAAGCGACGAAACATTATCGGTACATACTTAAGGAAGAACACATTTTTATCTTGATATCTAAATGAGGGATCATATTATTATGCTAATAAAACGCCAAACAAGCAATATAAGATGCTATCAAACATCACATGTTTATTAGTGGAATGATATGGTTCCCGCATATGATCTCCATCACGTGCACCGTGGTATGATCACTATCATACCTCTATGTGTAAGGCCAAGGTCTATGGAACCTACACGTTATGTGTCTTGTAAGAGTATCATCCCATACTTCTACTTACAACATCACCATATCGTAACACTAGCCCAGCAACAATCTAAACTAGACGCCTCTAATTTGTCCATTGCAAGTTTTACGTGGCTTAGGGCTTTCGAAGATAGAACCGTTCTTACCTACGAACATGAACCACAACGAGGATAACCAAATTGTTGACAACTCGTTGCAAATTAGATATTGACTATAGTAGGAGAGACAGACACCCGCTAGCCACTTATGCAAACTAGTTGCATGTCAAGCGTGGAACAGGTCTCATGTGCGAGGACATGTAAAGTTTGTCCGGGCCGCTTCATCCCACTATGCCACCAATATCCAAAGTACAACTAAGAAGCAATAAAATGATCATCATCGCCCACATACTCATATGTGTACTACCGTGCAAAGTATCTACGCATAGATCCGGCTCTGATACCACTGTAGGGTTCGCAGCATAGAAAACAAAAAAAATTCTATGATGGGAACATCTATATACCAAGATCTATCTACTAGATACAAGCAACGGGTGGATATACATCCATAGAATACATACCCTCGAAGACCGAATAGCGTTAACGATGTTGTATTCGTGGATGATGTAGACGAACGCTTGCCGATCTCAAGATCGTGATGAAGTCCATCTGGTCCAGCCGGTCCAGCACGATCAAGTCTAGCACCTCAAAGCAGTGGTGCATCCGTGATCTCACACACGTACGGGTACCCCGACAACCTCTGCGCCCTCGGTCCAGCTTAGCAGCGGAAGCAACAAATCCTTCCAGAAAAAGCCACCGGGAATATGTATCTCGCTGATCCGAGACCATGGGGAAATTCTAAAGGGGGAAGAGAGATCCTTCGCGAGGAGGTGTACTTTTAGAGGAGGAGAGGGGGGCCTTTTATAGGGGAGAGGGGGGCACCCAAGGGGCATGGCGCCCAGCCATGGGGGCTTCCCCCACCTCTTCCACATTCATGTGGGTGGAGCTCCCACTCAAAATGAAAAGCCTCCACTCCCATTAAAAAGCCTCCACTCAAAAATCCACTCACATGCATTAAATTTCCACCAAATTTAATGCAAGCTCTCATGTAAATAAAACTCTTTTATTTATTTATTCAGAATTTTTTTAATTACTTTAATTAACAAACATTCACATAAAACCCTTTGCTAGTATTCCATTTCACATGCAAAACCAGTTTTAGCAATTTCAACCGAAACAGTTTCGGTGTCTAGTGAAATAAATTCCTACGCTTTCCTTTTCTTTTCGGCATGAAACTTTTGCTCCAAATGGATGTCGGTGTCTCTTAAGTGTGTCACCCTACGGTTCGCGAATAATGCGGACATGATCGAGACTCCTCTCAGATCAATAATCAGAAGCGAGATCTGGAGACCCATACTGACTCCCACACATTCAACGATGACTTTCTTGTGATCGTCGGAACCTTTTACGCTAGTATCTTAATCCCTTTGTTTCGCGATATATTACATGTCCGAGATTCGATCATCGGTATCTCCATACCTAGTTTGATCTCGTTACTGACATGCACTCTTTTCTCGTTCCTGTGATATAACATTCTAGTGATCAAATCACTTGCTTGCAAGCTAATCAATGTGATATCACCGAGAGGGCCCAGAGCATATCTATCCGTCATCGGGATGAACAAATTCCACTCTCGATCCATGGGCCTCAACATAACACTTTATTAGTTATGAATCCATCTTTATAATCACCCTGTTACGGTGTGACGTTTGATGTTATCAAGCAACTCTTCCAGTGTTAGTGATTGACATGATCTCATGGTCTAAGGATTAGGATCACTTCGTAAGTTGTTATAGCAATATAAACTCAATGACTTTGATCGTAATGCTATACTTCAGATGAATGTTCATCACATCATTACACTAATGTTGTGACCTCGTTATTAACAACATCCAATGTCTATGATTAGGAAACCTTGATCATCTTGTTAATCAACGAGCTAGTTTATAAGAGAGGCATAACTAGGAACTTCCTTTTTGTTTATTAAACACACATGTATTAACGTTTCCGTATTAATACAATTGTAGCATGTAAAATAAACATTTATCATAAACAAGGAATACGATAATAACCACTTTATTATTGCCTCTCGGGCATATTCCCTTCAATAACTACATTTATTATTGCCTCTAGGGCATATCTCCAACACGAAGCGGCTCCATCGCTGACATGCAGCTTTGCGGACCTCCAAGGTGGCTCACCCAAGGTGAAACCATTGTCGTTGAACGAATCAGACCGGGGCAACACCCCGGACATGCCATCGAGCTCCAGATCTAGCACCCCCGCACGACTAAGACGTCGAAGGAGGAAGCCACACCTGCCATCCATGAACCACGGACCCAACACATGATCCGCCATCTTCCAGATTGAAAGGGCATGTATGCCCCCATGTGTGGTTTTGGTAATTAATGACAATCCCTATGAACAAATGTGTAAATTGAGTTTCACTCTTAGGTTTGTCCATTGGCATCGCTTGGGCCATGTGTTGGTCTCAAGGTTGGAAGATGAAGAAATGTCCAAGGGCTTTGTGCCCATTGGAATCATGAAGAAAGGAGCTTGAAGGTCGATCAAGGCATGTGCAAAGAGTTGCATCAAGATGGATCAACCTCATGTAGGGATGAAGAAGGGCGAGCTCAAGATGCGCCATCTCTAGAAGATCTCATGCTTGAAGCTTGCCATCCTCATGCTCATGGGATGATGAAGACAAGTTCAAAAAAGAAGTTTCCCCATGGAGTATGGGGGAGCAATTTGCAAGTCTTCATCTTCATCAAGCAAGAGCATCCAAGAAAGGTGTTCCCACTATAGAAGAACAAGACAATCTATATCAAGTTCAAGTGGGATGCTCAAGGCAAAGGTATGTTCTTGATAGGGCTTTTATTTTGCCGGTCTCGTATTGTTAGTTGGGAGACCGGCTTTAGGATAGATAGCCGTACTATCAAGAGGGGCTCTCAAGCAGGTGTCTCGTTTGCATCGTTCGGAGAGAGCTCAAACCTTTGCATTCATAGCCTCATCTTTCTTGGTTGTTATTTGGTTCTAGTCCATGAGAGGATCTAGAGCTTGTGGTCATCATCATAACAAGCTCTAGTTTATAATTTAAGGATTTCACTTGCATATCTTATTGCGGTTTTTGATCTTGCGAGTTTTCCAGCTCCACACCTTGGGGGATACTTCACATATATATTCATGGTATTTTCTCCCAAGGTGATACCCACCTTTTTGTTGGATTCTATTCGTCGTTATCTTTCCAACAAAATTGGTTTCATCCCGTTTGGAGTTCGGATGCAAAAGTTATTGCGTTTCTGGTTTTCTGGTTTCTGGAATTTCCCTGACCGGAAGTTCCGGCTTGCCATCGGAAGTTCCGCTAGGGCATTTTTGCCGCCGAAAGTTTCGGTGGAAGTTCCGGGTCTTCTTCCGCTCACGCTTAGTAACCTTCTGTTTTGGATGTGCTATTTGATGGAACTTCAGTCGGAATTTCCACCGAAAATTCTGCTCCCACCGGAAGTTCCGGCCAGGGACCGGAAGTTCCGCTCAGGCCGAAAGTTCCGGTTGAATTTCTGGCTCTTGTTCCGCTCACGTTCAGTAACCTTTTGTTTTCGTTGTGTCTATTTGACGAAACTTCTGTCGGAACTTCCACCGGAAGTTTCGCTCCCACCAGAAGTTCCGGTGAACCGACGGAAGTTCCGACCAGGATTCGCTTTTTCAGTTTTTCGCTTCGCAGGTTTTGACCGTTGGATGTGTGCCACCGGAAGTTCCGGCCTCCCACCGGAAGTTCCGGCCAGGAGTCGAATGCCCATAACGGGCAGATCTGGGAGCCCTTTAAAAGGGGCTCCTCTTCCCCTTAGTGGGTACTAGCTTTTCTTCTTGGTTCTTGGCTTTCTCTCTCTCCTCCATTCTTAACCTTGAAGAAGCTTTCCCTCTCCCTTTCCCTTCCTATGATTCTTGCATCTTTTTGAGGGATTTGTGAGAGGAGATCTAGATCTACAATCCCCCCAAGCCAAATCCCTTCTTTGTGAAGGAATCTTTGGGATCTAGATCTTGGAGAGTTTTGTATTCTCCTCTTGTGTTCTTTCTCCCTTATTCCCCCAATAGCTTTTGTAGCTTTGTTAGAATTTGGGAGAGAAGGACTTGCCCTTGCATTTGGTGCATAGGTTTGAGTTCTCCTCGGAGATTCGGCGAGTTCAAGCTTGTGAGCTTGTTTCTCTTGGGTTCCTTGGAACCCTATACGGTTGTGTGGTTGGATTGTTGACCTTTTGTGGTCTTGTAGCCTTTTGTGGCTTTGTTGGTCTTTTATTGCATATGTAGTCTGTTGTGGCTTTGTTGTTGGGAGCCTCCAATTGAGTTGTGGAGTTAGCCCCAATCTTGTACGGGTTCGGTGACCGCCCTCAAGCATCCCATAGTGGAGAATAGGGTGAGCCTTTTGTGGTGCGCACTCGGGAGAATAGGGTGAGCCTTTTGTGGCGTCGGTGAGTTGCGTGCTTTCGCATCCGGGGTGAGGCCTTGTGTGGCGTTGGGTGAGTATCGAGCCACCACACCTCGAGGTGAGCCATTTGTGGCGTTCGGAGAGCATTGCGCCATCGCACCTCTCCAACGGAGACGTAGCTTCTTTGGAAGTGAACTTCGGGAAACAAATCTTCGTCTTCGCGTCCATCGGTTATCTCTCAACCGAGCCCTTTACTTATGCACTTTACATTGTGATAGCCATCGTGCTTGAAGTATTTATATCTTGCTATAACCTTGTTGCTTATATTGCTTAGCATAGGTTGTTGGTGCACTTAGGTGAACTTAGTGGCTAGGTTTTGTGCTCAATAAATTAAACGTTAATTTTATTTCGCATTTACTTGAGCCTAAACCGTAATATTTTAAAACGCCTATTCACCCCCCCTCTAGGTGAGTTCCTTTGTACTTTCACAGATGCCGTCGATGCATACCACAATCTGCATCCGCTCCTAGACTACCTCCCAGGTTCCACGCCGGCGCTGGAGCACACGCCGCCGCAACGGCGGAGCCTGAGGACACAAATCCACCACGAGGATGCCGCCACCGCCACACCATCCTTGCTTGGATAGACTGATCTCCAAATCCATCGGGAAGGAATCTGAAGAAAATTTATTAAGCGCCATCATCGTCGCCCCCGAAGCCAAGACGATGAGCAGTCTAAAAACGAAGCTACTTTAGCCTAAAACTATCCACACGCGTGGATCCGGCGACCCCCGTCACCACCGATGACATAGGTCGTCGGCGGGGGGAGCCGCCGGAGGCCGGCGTTGGAAGGCGAGTGCCCTAGATTTCTCTTCCTCTCCTGGCGGCTGCGCGTGCGGGGAAAAAAGAAACCAGCTCTTATCTCTTACTCCCTCCGATACATATTAATTATCTTTAAATTGGATATATCTAGTACTAAAATATGTTTAAATACATCCAATTCAATAACACTTAATATGGATTGGAGGGATTATGTTTTTCTCTCGCTCTTTCTTTGATCTGGTTATGTTACTAACATCTGTTTGATCTTGTAAGCTAGTGCAACAAATACGTTATAATGGAGGGGACGATCGAGTCATCTTTTTGAACATGAAGCCGCAATATGGTGCATATAAGAAGTGCGCTATTCAAGCAAGTGAAGGTTCCCGTGCCATATGTAGAAAATACATTATATGCATAACTAGAGGGTTGGTGGTATTGTGGTCCTTACTTTATAGCTATCTTGCACGTTTTGGCAGCATACACCATATCATATAAGTAGCGACCAACCAGATAATTGAAAGAATGATGTAACATTTGTGACAAAATTTAGCACTAAGGTGTGACATATATAGGAGATGAAAGAAGGAAGGAAGGGCAGGTTGCAGTGTTTCAGGGGTTAGCTAGGTTTTGTCGTTTTGATATGATATATAAGACAATTTTCCATGTGTGCTAATTATATGGCCTACTAGCATTACTTGAGAAATAAATGCAAAACATAATCCGTAATTAAAGAACAGAAAAACCTCAAAATTTCATTCCAAGCTTATTGTTCGGTTAACACGCACGCCTTAGACTCAGCTGAGCAGGGATGCGAAGTTTTTTTAGTTCTCCTCACCTCGGTAGTCAAATCCTCTTCACCTCATTCTCGTTGTCCTTCTCTTCCTCTCTCATACCTCGCCCACCCAATTGGTGTTTTAACACGGAACACACTTCCAGTCAACAACTGCAATTAGTTGTTTTTCAACACCCCTAAAACAACTCATAAAGTGTTAGAAATCTGAGATGGTGCTATGATCCTGAGGACGGACAACTTGGAGAAGTCCTAAGCATGCATGATAACCGGTGTCATGGCCTGCCATGAGCTAAATGGTCGTCGATGTGGAGCGTCATCAGCTAACAATGTTTTGATGCATGGGCCCCTTTGGGAAGTTTTAGGCACACACCGGTAAATTTCAAGTTCACTCTGAAGTCCTTTGCAAGTGTAAAAATATTTGGCTTCCAAACGTGCCCCCTCCTACAGCTAAGTAAAGTTCCAAAATTCAAGATGGGTAAACACTGGAATACATCTATCGGTACTTCTTATTCAAATTTGAGCTTTAACATCGGTCTTTGATGTATTCAAAGTTGTATATACAAAATTCTACAGTAGAAGAGATGGCATGCTTCGTCATTTCCTTTCTCTCACTTTGAACAAGTCTACTTGCATGTATCAAGATCCAAACTAGCTGTATTGTAATTCAAACATCACCGGGTGCATAATGGTCCGGTGGTTCGAAGCTCAGCATAAACATCTTTGCAGTGCAGAAATTGGACACAAATTTCCAAAAAATGTGGCGCACTACATCTTTTCTTTGGTTGTTCCTATGAACATCCGAAACATCGAAGCAAAGTTCCACTCGTGTCATGTGCGGCGCAGGAGACCTGAGCGAGAGTGACGGGACATGTCCTTCGTATGTGAAGCATCTTAGATTTGGAGCATCCAACTCCAAGTTTACTTGCCCACGATGGCCGGCATAGTCAAAATTTTGTAGGAGGAGGGTAGTCACTTTGGGGAGAGAGATATAATGCTGCGACCCAGGGTACCAAAAGAAAGACCCTCCATCGAGTTGCAGGGTAGTGAGCAACGGCGAGGCGTCTATTATGGCCTGTAGTATCTCGCGTGAAACGTGGCATTGGTGTAGCCGCAGTTCCGTGAGCCGCGGAAAGGCGATGACCGTGTCTGGCGGGCTGCAGTAGTCACTGCAATTGGTGATGTGTAACACACGGAGAGCCTTGGACGATGGCAGGGTGGTGATGCTGAAACAGTATGTCCCCCAATTGTAGTGGATCCCGAAGTAGAGTTCCTCCACGTGGCGGGCTGCCGGGCTGTCAAGAAATGTCTCAAGTTGGTAAACCATGTCCGCCTTGGCATATTGGATCTGGTCTGAATAGTAATAGCTGTCATCATCGTCCTCGTCCTCGTCCTCTTCCTCCTCTACTTCTCCTTCGTCATCATCGTCGTCCTCTTCATCATCATCCTCTTCTGTTTCCTCGTAGTAGTAGGTGAGTTTCTTTAGAGGAAGACCGGAGAGGTCATACGCTGCCATTCCATCCTCCCCGTCGACCTGGAAAAAATGGCGCCGTGTGTAGCAGCAATCGCCGTCGGAATAGCGCGTGCGTGAGTCGAGGTTGAGAGCACCCGACAAGAGCCAGAGCGTACGCCACCGCCGTGAGAGCGCACTTGTGGACGCCGCCTCCTTCAATGGCGCGAAATAGAGGATGCGACACAGCAGGTCGTCGGGGAGGTCCGACAGGCAAACACCGGCCATGGTGGTCTCAGGGACACGGAGAACACAAAATTCTTTTTCTTCGTCGTTCTATGCTCGTACTGCCTGTTTGGTTTCGTCTGAAGAACGATCACACGAACGCACCATAACTCCAGGCCACTTTGTGCACGCATATATATACAGAAACCAAGAACTAACCAGACTAGGAGGACACGTAGAAGTAAACCTGCACGGACACAGATTCCTAGCACCACACGGAAACTAACCAGACTAGGAGGACACGTAGAAACTGGCTAACAGGTACACTAGCTTAATAGCTTTTGGCATCAAGTCAGACTCTTAACCAGAATCTCATACGGGCATGCTCACATCTCAATTGTTGGAAACTTACTAAACTCGCCTCTAATCTAATGGCTTTAGCAAGTTTAGATTATTTGCAAACGCTGATTTATCAGGGATCTTTGTGTTTATATACATCCTAGATCAAGTCAATCATTTCAATCTAAGTTTTCCTCAGCTACAGCAAAAAAGAAGAAAGCAATAAGTTCTTCATTTCCTAGTCCCCAAGGATCCAATAAATCCAGATAGCCAAGAAAATAGAAAGAAAAGAACCGAACTCCAGGAGAGTGTTGTCTAGGCCAGGAATTTCTTTGGGTACACGTCAAGAAAATTAGCGTGCTATAGCGTCGCTATGATGATGCTATAGTGTATTTAGAGCCTCAATGCTATTTTAGGCGCTATGCCACTAATTCAAAATTAGCACACTAAACCAAGCTATTTATCATAATGTTATAGCACCGTTATTTTTTAGCGTTGCAAAAGCTACAACCCATCGGTCCAGTCCGCCCAAACTGGCAAGAGGCGACTCTTCTGGCCTCTCCCCTTCTCCCATCGGTCCAAAGCTACAATATGTATTATTTATATTATTTATTAATATGTGTTGGTCTGGTTTGCTGGATGTTTTACCTTCGGCATGTACTGACATGATGTTGTAAACTATGGTTTTAGATTGAGCGGCTCAGACTGTTCTGCGAGACCGTGGAAGTGTGACTCTGCATTTAGGCTATGGATATGGATTCTCGACAAATTTTAGATGCTAGTGTTGTTTTTCATGTGCTTAATTAATGTTTATGCATGTAAATGTTTCTAGACAAATTTTAGATGTTTAAATCCATCATGTTTAGACTCTACTACATTCTTTGTGAAACGCTATTTTAAATAGTGCTAAATCTTATAGCAAGCTATTTTTTCCTTGGTACGCATACATGGCCCACTACGGGAATAACAAGATAGGCCGACGGCCTTTTTATACGCCGACGGCAAAATGTCGGGACCGTCAGCCCAGTTTTACCGCCGGCATAGGATAAATAGGCTGACGGCAACCGTCGGCGTAGCATACTAGGCTAACGGCAGAGCGACGACATCAAGTCACACCTACGCCGACGGCTTCTATTTTGCCCCATTAATCTTAGAAAAAACATAACTAGATCATTTAAATTCAGAAAACATATAATATATCAAAAATTGCAGAAAAATAAGATATATCTATATAAACTCAAGTGTTACATATTTGTTTTCAAAAAAATATAAAAATACAAATACTTTCGTATAACATATTTTTCATTTTTCGAGTGCAAAAAAACATGATGTTTTACGAAGCAACCACCAAATGAAAGTTTCAAAATGATACTACCCCATTTTTCAAAATAGTATACCATCTTGAATGGACAATTTCTCAACCTGGATATCTCAAACCTTTTCGTCCACCCCTCGTAAAAAAGACAAAATCCGGCGAATCGGGAGGAAATGAGTTAGATTTAAACTATAGGTACATGATACGATGCTCATGATTTTTTGAAAAAATCATTTTTAGGTTCACAATATGCTATTTCATTAGAGATCTAATACAAGTTTAGTGAGGTTCAGCCCCGAGCTAAGAATCTCCATGCCTCTCGATTTAGAAAGTTTGACGATAGTTTGAAACGACCATAAAAATTTCAAAAACGATCGAAACAATGCAAAACCTTCGCGTGGTGTTATATTATGTGACATAGTTGCATGGAAAATACCAAACTTGGTATATTGATTGTGTCTCAAAAAACCTTTACAAAATGACCTATCTCAATCGAGGTTTTCTGGATTTCAGGTCAAATGACCAATGTTATTGCTAGAATTGCGGTATAATTTGCGATAATATGCCCATATTGTACATGCATGTGTATCATGGGATGGCGAACAATTTTGCAGGAGAAAGTTTTCCTTTTCATCGCACAAAAAGCCATTTTTTATTTTCCGAGTGCAAAAAAGGGGTGTTTTATTAAGCAACCACCAAATGAAAGTTTTAAAATAATAATACTACATTTTTCAAAAATACTAGACCATATTGAATGGACAATTTTCCCCAGCGGACAACTCGCGGGTGATCCCTTTTATAAGAACCAGTTGCACTCTGGTCGAGTAAGAGTCAAGGGCAGCTAGATCAATGCCTGCGGATCCCGGTAATGGGGTCGGATGGAATGTTTTGATTTTTTTCCTTTGTCTCGAACTTCGTGTTCATCTGAGGCTATGGCCGTAGGGGAAGGAAGCTTAAAGCAAGAAAGAAGGGTGGTGAAGGTCGAGAGCCAGATCTAGACCCACGTTGAACAGACTCGTATGCATTCCTTTGTGCTTTATGGTAAGAAAGGTGCACTGATGGAAGCTGGCTGCCGTAGTAGGAGAAACTGGGATATCATATCCAATCTCTCGGACTATAACAGTTCCGATGAACATTCACTCAGCTCGAAGTCTTCGTCTAGAAGAAATCTTTCACCCAATACCCTGTGAGACCCGGGACAAGAACTACATTGGCGAAGTAGACTAAGGACAAGAACAAGAGTGATTGTCCACTTTATAAGGAAGGTCGCGAATAGGTTTGCATAAAGGTACGTTTCAACGAATCTTGATGCAAAGAGTCCCCTCTTCGGAGAGGGAAAGGTATGGAGATTGGAATCAACAATAGCATCAGCCCTTTCTTAAGCATATACGCGGCTAGCATCCCATTCACTCAGCGATCTTTTATCGCTTCGTTCTTCCCGTTGTCGCTCAGGAGAGCTCTTTCAGGAGCGGATTTTCTCTTCACTCGTTGTGGAGCGGGGGTTGCAGTCTACCTCCTATATCGCGAGTTTTCTGGTAGTGACTCGGGGTGCTGGATGCGTGTTCAATGTAATATAAATAAGCTTAAAAGAAAGCCTTTTATTTTAAAAAAAGAGAAATTTTTTGGATTTGAAGAATTTTTTTTTATTAATTTTCATTTTCCATTTATTTGGTTAGTTTTTCTTAATGAAATTGAAATTATTAACTAAAGGGCAAATAGAAATAAAGAAACAACTTTGCTGACCATGATAGATTTTTATCTAGGAAGAAGAGTCCTCTTAATATTTATCTAGTCTTATATGGGTTTCGTTATATTGAAATATAAACAGAAAAGAGAAAATAGAGGATAGGCTCATTACTTAACAAAAAAGGATATGGAAATAGCAAAAGCAAAATAAAGAAAAAAAGAGCGTGAGAGCCAAATGAATCGAAAGGTTCATGTTTGGTTCGGGAAGAGATCATAAAAGTTGTAAACTTAATAGCAAGATAATCTACTTTCATTAAAAGATTTATTAGATAATCAAAAATAGAGGATCTTGAGTACTATTCGAAATTCGGAAGAATTGCGTAGAGGGACCATTGAGCAACTCGCAAAAGCTCGGGTTCGATTACAGAAAGTCGAACTAGAAGCGGATGAGTATCGAATGAATGGATACTCTGAGATAGAACGAGAAAAAGAAAATTTGATTAATGCTACTTATATTAGTTTGGAACAATTAGAAAAGTCTAAAAATGAAACCCTTTATTTTGAAAAACAAAGGGCAATGAATCAGGTCCGACAACGGGTTTTCCAACAGGCCGTACAAGGAGCTCTAGGAACTCTGAATAGTTGTTTGAATACCGAGTTACATTTCCGTACGATTCGTGCTAATATTGGCATTCTTGGGTCCATGGAATGGAATAGATAATTAAATTAATTAGGCCTTGAACTTCTACTTTCGTTTAGAATTTAGGCATTATTTTCCCCCCCAGCTTCCGAAAAAAGAGTCAAGAAACGCTAATGGCAACCCTTCGAGTTGACGAAATTCATAAAATTCTCCGCGAACGTATTGAACAATATAATAGGAAAGTAGGGATTGAGAATATTGGTCGCGTAGTTCAAGTGGGGGATGGGATTGCTCATATTATAGGTCTTGGTGAAATAATGTCAGGTGAATTAGTCGAATTTGCAGAAGGCACTAGGGGTATTGCTCTGAATTTGGAATCCAAAAATGTTGGGATTGTATTAATGGGCGATGGGTTGATGATACAAGAGGGAAGTTTTGTAAAAGCAACAGGAAGAATTGCTCAGATACCCGTGAGTGAGGCTTACTTGGGTCGTGTTATAAATGCTCTGGCTAAACCTATTGATGGGAAAGGCGAAATTATAGCTTCGGAATCTCGCTTAATTGAATCTCCTGCTCCAAGTATAATTTCCAGGCGTTCCGTATATGAACCTCTTCAAACAGGGCTTATTGCTATCGATTCGATGATCCCTATAGGGCGCGGTCAGCGAGAGTTAATTATTGGGGACAGACAGACTGGCAAAACAGCAGTAGCCACAGATACAATTCTCAATCAAAAAGGACAAAATGTAATATGTGTTTATGTAGCTATCGGTCAAAGAGCATCCTCCGTGGCTCAAGTAGTAACTACTTTCCATGAGGAGGGGGCCATGGAATACATTATTGTAGTAGCTGAAATGGCGGACTCGCCTGCTACATTACAATACCTCGCTCCTTATACGGGAGCAGCCCTGGCTGAGTATTTTATGTACCGCGAACGACATACTTTAATAATTTATGATGATCTCTCCAAACAGGCGCAAGCTTATCGCCAAATGTCCCTTCTATTAAGAAGACCCCCCGGCCGTGAAGCTTATCCAGGGGATTTTTTTATTTGCATTCACGCCTTTTAGAAAGAGCCGCTAAATTAAATTCTCTTTTAGGCGAAGGAAGTATGACCGCTTTACCAATAGTCGAGACTCAATCTGGAGACGTTTCTGCCTATATTCCTACTAATGTAATCTCTATTACAGATGGACAAATATTCTTATCTGCAGATCTATTCAATGCCGGAATTCGACCTGCTATTAATGTGGGTATTTCTGTTTCCAGAGTAGGATCCGCGGCTCAAATTAAAGCCATGAAACAAGTAGCTGGCAAATCAAAATTGGAACTAGCTCAATTCGCAGAGTTACAAGCCTTTGCACAATTCGCCTCTGCTCTCGATAAAACAAGTCAGAATCAATTGGCAAGGGGTCGACGATTAAGGGAATTGCTTAAACAATCCCAGGCAAACCCTCTCCCAGTGGAAGAGCAGATAGCTACTATTTATACCGGAACGAGAGGATATCTTGATTCGTTAGAGATTGAACAGGTAAATAAATTTCTGGATGAGTTACGTAAACACCTAAAAGATACTAAACCTCAATTCCAAGAAATTCTATCTTCTAGCAAGACATTCACCGAGCAAGCGGAAATCCTTTTGAAGGAAGCTATTCAGGAACAGCTAGAACGGTTTTCTCTTCAGCAGCAAACATAAATTTTGCACGTCTACTTTTGTTAATAGAAGAAGAATCGTTGAGAAAGATTTTTCATTTGATCATTTGAATCATGCAAACAAGTTTTCTTAGTTTTTAGTATAGTTATTTAAAGAATAGATAGAAATAAGATTGCGTCCAATAGGATTTGAACCTATACCAAAGGTTTAGAAGACCTCTGTCCTATCCATTAGACAATGGACGCTTTTTATTAATATTTTATTCCTTCTTTTATCCAGTTTCTTGTTCCGAGAAAAAACGGTTAAACCGAAACCCTTTTAGGAAAGAAAAAAATCCATATACAAAAAGAAGGAGTATGGGATGGGTAGTGGGAATCGAACCTGCAACCCCAAGGATATGAGCCTTGTGAGCTACCAAGCTGCTCTACCCTCTTAAACTAAAGAGGGGGAACTAGTGGATAAAAGAGGGTTGGATACGCCCCTCTACCATATCTATACAAATAGAATAGTCCATTTATAGAGAATGGTAAAGAGGGCTCTTCTACGATCATCAATTCCAGAAATCCATACAAATACGAAAGGGTATTTTATCCTTACCAACTGGATCTTGTTGCACCCGGTAACAAACATTCATAAACCATTTCTCGAAGTACGTGCCCGGATAGCCCAAAGTCTCGGTAGTTAGCTCTAGGTCTTCCGGTCAAAAAACAGCGTCGATGAAGACGTGTGGGTGCACTATTACGTGGTAGGGATTGCAATTTTTCTCGCATTTTCGTTTTTTCACTCAAACTCAAGGGAGAAACTTTGCTTCTTATCTTTTTTTTTAAAGATTGACGAATCAAATGATATTTCTGTTCTAATTTCTGCCGCTTCTTCTCCCTCTGAATCAAACTTTTTTTTTGCCATAATGTGCCGTTTCTATTATTACCAAGTATATGGTTCTAATCCTAGATGGAAAAATAAATAGAAAAAGAAATCTAAGAAGGTGGATCCTCCCTATCTATCAAGAGTAATGAACTAGGTGTGAATACAGTAACAGTACAAAAAAAACCAACTAAATTAACCAAACTTACCTGATGTTGAGGCAATCAAGAAAGCTGCATAAGTGAATATATAACCCACGGAAAAGTGAGCTAATCCAACCAATCTTGCTTGCACAATGGAAAGAGCCACGGGCTTATCTCTCCAGCGAATTAAATTAGCTAAAGGTGTACGTTCATGAGCCCATGCTAAAGTCTCAATTAATTCCTGCCAATATCCACGCCAGGAAATTAAGAACATAAATCCAGTAGCCCAAACAAGATGTCCAAATAAGAACATCCACGCCCATACCGATAAACTATTCATCCCAAAAGGATTATATCCATTGATAAGTTGTGAAGAGTTTAACCATAGGTAATCTCTTAACCATCCCATCAAATAAGTGGAGGATTCATTAAATTGTGAAACGTTGCCCTGCCATAATGTGATATGTTTCCAATGCCAATAAAAAGTAACCCATCCAATGGTATTTAACATCCAAAAAACTGCCAAATAAAAGGCGTCCCAAGCAGAAATATCACAAGTACCACCGCGCCCTGGGCCGTCACAAGGAAAACTATACCCAAAATCCTTTTTATCCGGCATTAATTTGGAACCGTGTGCATCTAAAGTGCCTTTTACTAAAATCAATGTAGTTGTATGCAAACCTAGAGCAATAGCATGATGAACCAAGAAATCCCCAGGTCCTATTGTTAAGAAAAGCGAATTACTATTCTCATTAACAGCATTCAACCACCCCGGCAACCATAGACTTCGACCTGCATTGAAAGCGGGGCCATTCGTTGAAGATAAGAGTATATCGAACCCATACGTCGTCTTGCCATGAGCAGATTGTATCCATTGGGCGAATATAGGTTCGATCAAGATTTGCTTTTCTGGAGTACCAAAAGCAAGCATGACGTCGTTATGAACATAAAGGCCCAAGGTATGGAATCCTAGAAAGAGGCTAGCCCAACTTAAATGAGATATAATAGCTTCTTTATGATCTAACATTCTTGCCAATACATTATCCTCATTCTGTTCCGGATTGTAATCCCTAATGAAAAAAATAGCTCCATGAGCAAAAGCCCCTGTCATAATGAACCCTGCAATATATTGGTGATGAGTATATAAAGCAGCTTGAGTAGTAAAGTCTTGTGCTATAAATGCATAAGCAGGTAAAGAGTACATATGTTGAGCTACTAAGGAAGTAATAACCCCTAAAGAAGCTAGAGCAAGACCTAATTGAAAATGAATCGAATTATTGATTGTGTCGTAAAGGCCCTTATGCCCACGCCCTAATCGACCCCCCGGAGGAGTATGCGCTTCTAAAAGATCTTTGATACTGTGCCCAATTCCGAAGTTAGTTCGATACATGTGACCGGCAATGAGAAAAATAAATGCAATAGCTAAATGGTGGTGAGCAATATCGGTCAGCCACAAACTTTGTGTTTGTGGATGGAATCCCCCAAGAAGAGTTAGAATGGCAGTTCCCGCTCCTTGAGCGGTACCAAATAAATGATTACTCGAATCAGGGTTTTGGGCATAAAGATTCCACTGACCCGTTAAAAGGGGCCCCAAACCCTGGGGATACGGTAATACATCTAAGAAATTATTCCATCTAACGTACTCCCCTCTGGATGCGGGAATAGCAACATGCACTAAATGCCCTGTCCAAGCCAAAGAACTTACCCCGAAAAGTCCTGACAAATGATGATTGAGACGAGATTCTGCGTTTTTGAACCACGAAAGGCTTGGTTTCCATTTGGGTTGTAGATGTAACCAACCCGCTACTAAGGACAGCGTAGAAAGAAATAATAGAAAAAGAGCTCCAGTGTAAAGATCCTCATTGGTACGTAATCCTATTGTATACCACCACTGATAAACTCCAGAATAGGCGATATTAACTGGACCAGCAGCACCTCCTCGAGTAAAGGCTTCCACAGCGGGTTGACCAAAATGAGGATCCCAAATCGCATGAGCAATAGGTCTTACGTGTAAAGGATCCTGTATCCATGATTCAAAATTTCCTTGCCAAGCTACATGAAACAAATTTCCGGACGTCCATAGAAAGATTATTGCTAACTGCCCAAAGTGAGAAGCAAAAATGTTCTGATAAAGACGTTCTTCAGTAATATCATCATGACTTTCGAAATCATGTGCGGTAGCAATACCAAACCAAATACGACGAGTAGTGGGGTCCTGAGCTAAGCCTTGGCTAAACCTGGGAAATCTTAATTCCATAATGCCTTTCAAATCCTCCTAGCCACTATCCTACTGCAATAATTCTCGCTAAGAAGAATGCCCATGTTGTGGCAATTCCACCCAGAAGGTAATGGGTTACTCCTACAGCACGTCCTTGTATAATGCTCAAGGCTCTAGGCTGAGTAGCAGGAGCAACTTTTAATTTGTTATGAGCCCAAACGATAGATTCAATGAGTTCTTGCCAATAACCACGGCCGCTGAATAAAAACATTAAACTGAAGGCCCAGACAAAATGAGCACCTAAGAAAAAAAGACCATATGCAGATAATGAGGAACCATAAGACTGAATGACTTGCGATGCCTGTGCCCACAAGAAATCTCGAAGCCACCCATTAATCGTAATGGAACTCTGTGCAAAGTTTCCCCCTGTAATATGAGTTACCATTCCTTGATCACTGATAGTACCCCAAACATCCGACTGCATTTTCCAACTGAAATGGAAAATGACTACCGAAATTGCATTGTACATCCAGAATAAACCTAAGAAAACATGATCCCAGGCGGATACTTGGCATGTTCCCCCTCGCCCAGGCCCATCGCAAGGAAAGCGAAAACCTAGATTTGCTTTATCGGGTATCAAACGGGAACTGCGAGCAAATAAAACACCTTTCAAAAGTATTAATACAGTCACATGGATGGTAAATGCATGAATGTGATGGACTAAAAAATCCGCAGTTTCCTTGCACTTTCAATAGTGAATTGAACTATCCGGCAGTTCCAATTTGTAAGCCAGTGATCCTATCTTCTCCAGGATTGTATAAGGGCCAAAGTATTTCATAGCAAGTTTAGGAAAGGGACGGTTAACCACTGAATGCTGTGCATATGGTTGTAATTTGAGCCTTCTCTCCCACATTGAAAGTTCTAAAAGCATCTGCATAGTGTTTCATCTTGTTTTGTGCTCAAGCCAGTTGCTGTTTCAGCCAGTCAGAGTAAGCTGCTCTGTCCTGCATGAAAGCAGTAGCCTCTGCAGACTTACTTCCTTGAGCAGGTAGCATCACATAGTGGGGATCTGTACCATAAAGAGCTTTGAAAGGAGTAGTGCCCAATGAGGTGTGGTAAGAGGAATTGTACCAGAATTCGTCCATGGATAGCCAGGAGGACCACTTAGCAGGAGTAGTGCTGACAGAACATCTTAAGAATATTTCTAAACACTGATTAACTCTCTCACTTTGACCATCTGTCTGTGGATGGTAGGCAGTAGTGAGAGTCAACTTTGTGTCACATTTCTTGAAAAACATCTTGCCAAAATGAACTTGTAAAGATCTTGTCTCTGTCAGTCACAATAGACTTAGGGATACCATGGAGCTTAACAACATTGTCCATGAAGAGTTGGGCTACTTTAGTTGCAGTAAAAGGGTGCTTGAAGGGAAGGAAAAAAAATTTGGTATACCTATCCACCACCACAAGAATGACTGAGAATTGCTCAGATTTTGGTAGGCCTTCTATGAAATCCATTGCAATATCTTGCCATGGGCCTTGAGGGATGGGTAAGGGTTGAAGTAATCCAGGGGGCATAATTCATGCTTAGCTTGCTGGCACACTGCACATTGTTTCACAAAGGTTTCCACATCTACCTTAAGACCTTTCCAGTGGAAGAGATTTTGCAGTCTTTGATAGGTAGCCTGTGCACCAGAGTGACCTCCCATTGCTGAAGCATGAAAAGCAGAGATGATTTGAGTTTGGAGGCCAACATTAGCCCCTATCCAGACCTTGTCATGATGTCTGATAATACCATCTTGTAAAGTCAAACCTTGAGCACTGATAGCTAACTCCTGTAACAAGCCTTGGGCATGTGGATCCACAGCATAAGAATGAATGACTTCTTGCATCCAGACTGGTTGCACCACAGAGAGAGCTTGGAGTTGCATATTGTGTGCTACTCTAGACAGAGCATCAGCAGGCTTATTGTCTGAGCCCTTCTTATATTGGAACTTGTATTGAAGACCAATCAACTTGGTCATTGCCTTATTTTGAAGTTCAGATGTGAGGGACTGATCATTGAGATGGCACAAGCTTTTATGGAGAAGCGGATGCGCGGAAGTACTACTAGATAGAGGGCGCTGAGCACATTCGTTTCCTTGCCCAGTTTTGCTAGTAAATGGGCCTCTAAGTAAGTAACTTCTCCACTTGTCAATTGCCATAATGATTGCCAAAAACTCTTGCTCATAGATAGATCACTTTTGATTTAAAGGCTGAGGGCCTTGCTGTAATAAGCAACTGGGTGTTCACTTTGTAGGAGCACAGCACCCACACCTGTGCCACAAGCATCAGTCTCGATGCAGAATGGTTTGTGAAAATCTGGAAGCACCAATACTGGAGTTTGACTCATTGCTGTTTTCAATTGGTCAAATGCTTCCTGTGCCAGGGGTGTACATATGAAGGCCTTGATCTAACTTGGAGAAGTATTTAGTACCAGCTAACTCATCCAACAACTCATCAACAATAGGCAGGGGAAATTGGTTTTTCACAGTCAATGCATTAAGGTGTCTTTAGTCCACACAGAAGCGCCATGTGCCATCTTTCTTTTTCACCAGCAAGACAGGAGAAGCAAAAGCACTCATGCTAGGAATGACAGTGCCTGCTTGCAACATCTCAGTAACTTGTTTCTCTATCTCATCTTTTTGCAAGGGAGAGTAGAGTATCTATAGGGTCTAGAGTGAACTGGTGGAGAGTTTGGCAGCAAAGGTATTGTGTGATCAAATAATCTATGAGGTGGAAGTTCCTTTGGTTCCTGGAATAGATGTTGATACTTGGATAGCAGAGCTTGCACCTGAGCAGGGGGTGTAGGTGTGGTCATGTCAGTAGGTTGCTCCACCACAGCCATAGCCCAGACATCATTTCCCTTATGCCACCTCATCACTTGTGAAGGAGTAATGGCTTGTAAAGTTTGCGGAGAAGTTGCTTGGACTCCTTGCAATGTAACAGTGGTACCATTGTGCTAGAATGTCAGTGACCACCAGAGCAACACAAATGCATTGATAAGTAGTTTGCCTATCCCTATGTATTTGAATCCAGAAGCAAGGGCACCACTTCGCATATCTATTTCGATTTCCTATTTTGATAGATAATGGAAGAATTCAAATAAGCAAAACTATTTGTTCTATTATCGTGTAGGGTCGCCGATACTCGTCGGTACCCTCTTGTCCTGGAGCCAGTGGAAAAGGGTGGAATTTCCAAATCCCGTGTCCAAGTTAGTCTACCTAAATCTGACCATGGCTAAACAGGGCTTTTCTCTTTTTTTCTTCAGCATACTACTACGATCAAGGCGGAAAGTCCAGTGCTTATTGATCAAAGAAGAAGCGATAGGGGTCTTCTGTGAAGAGACCAAAAAGTCAAGGGTCTTGGGACCTACCTAATGGTGAAGTTATGGCATTCTCTTTTAGGAGTTGTTTATCCGCATTGGAAAACCATGGAGATACAAGCGGTCAAAGCAGAAAGGGTTCTCGCTTCTGCGCAAGCTATTTCCGAACCTACCTGCCTTCGGGGAGATGGGTTGGGTCATACGCGGGACCTACCCCGAGGAAGGAGGCTTGAGGCGCGCTAAATCAAATGGTTTTATCAACACGGGGTGGAGAAGGCATTGCAATTTCCTGCTTTTATGATTGCTTCGATTCCTCTGATTCTTCTTCTGACAGGAATTACCAATCCTTTATTGGCTATGTCATCCTCTGTTTAGTAGATGTATGGTATGGTATGGTTACTAGGTAGTGTTGCTCGATACCCGAGCTTGCACCAGTATTAGCTGGCTATTCCACTATTGCCAAAAGAATTCTGGCTATTGGCTTTCCAGCTTTCACCTCTCTGCAGCTTCTGGAGCTGCTTAAGCGCTTAACTTCTACCAAAGTGTGGTATACATTGGATGGAATTAGAGTGGGCGTGGCTACCTACATCGGGCAAGAATAGGAGTCGTATTTCGTTTTGTACCACCGAATAAGATAGTGAGAAATCAGATCAAGAATGGAACCTGTGGACCCTCCGACAGTACGAGCCCTTGTTCGCTTGGTTGCTCAACCCCTATCTCCCAGGCTACGACCTATCGCATTGCCTTCGATGAGTCTATATCGGATGGGTGTTCAAGTCTTTTGAAAAATGAATTCTAGTCTATCTGTCCCACTGCCTTTAGCTTCTTAATTGGAAGTGCAAGGTGGACCCAGTGGGGGTGATTCCTTACAGCATGCTAGAGAAAATAAGTTGACAGCTATACAGTTACTGATTCTGATTACTGTACTTTGGATTTCTTATTATCATAAGTAGTGTTCGAGATCACAAGGCTAGAATGTCTTGTGTGCGAAATTTGGTTAGTAGTGCCAGAAGTTAGCTGACAATCGTCATATCATATCCATAGTCTAAGGACTCTAAAGAAGATAGTGAACCTGAGGTTGTGCTGTCTCCAATCCCACGAGTCCAATAGGAAGAGCTAGTCCTCTAAAGTAAAGTAGGCTAATTATGGCTAAATAAAAGAATTCTTACTTTCACGGCCATCAAACATTCCAAGACATCTCTTCAAGACTATCCGACTCAGCTCTGCGTAGGCAGAGCCAGGAACTAGATCCGTATCCCATGATCAGTAATCTTACAATTACACAACCACCAGATCCTTTAGGTTTGTTCGATCTATCGATAACTGATAGACAGACGCCTTTGACACTTCCTCCAGGTGATTAGTTTTGACTTATCTATCGTTCTTCTATTTTTTTTAGTTATTCACTGGAGCAATTATATATTGAAGTCAATGCGAGGCAAGTGTTCGGATCTATTATGACATAAAGATTAGGTGCCTAACGGACATTGTTTGTCTTGAAAAACAAATATTTCCCGACGTAAGAATTTTTTTTTTGAAATTTAAGAAACTGGTGTATTTTTTTTGAAGGTATAAGCTCCTATATACATCTACTTTCCTTGAGCATAATATAGGGTTTTTTATTTTATTCTAAATTCCAAGATAACTCATTAGAATTATTAATAAGACAGTCCTGATATATTAGCAATATTTATATTGCCACTATTTTTTCTTTTTATTCACTTTATTACTTCTATTCCGGACCCTATCCCTATGGTTTATCCTTATGAAATATCATATAAAATAGAAGGTAGAAGAAAGGAATATAATAAAATTCTTGATTCGATCTTACGACCTAATTGATTTGATTAATGGATCAATAACCAAACCACCCATTTTATGAAAAATAAGGAGCGTGCTCTTATTCAAATTCAAAGCGCTTCGTAATCTTCAACCAGTTCTGTGCTTCAATATAATTTCCCAGAGTAAGCGCGATAGCTTGTTTCCAATACTCAGCAGCTTGATCAAACCAAGCTTCTGCAATTTCCGAATCACCCTGTAGAATGGCCTGTTCTCCTCGGTCGGAATAGGCAGTTCCTTCACTTAGAACCGTACTTGAGAGTTTCCTACCTCATACGGCTCATAAATTGCTATCTTAATTTCCCCTATCTTAACTGAATTCGATTTCTAAAAAATCGATCGAATTTGTTTTTGGTTTAAGCAGAAGAAGTTAATTACCCAAGTTTCAAACCCTAATTTTTATCCATAATCAGTTTGATCTTTTTTCCCACCTTCAGAAGAATGAAGCATAGATAGATCTAGAGCCTTCGTTCGAATTTTCTAAAAGGTAACTATCCCGGTTTCATATATGAAATCTCTATAGAATCCTTGAAAAAGACTTTTTTACATAAGAAAGAAAAAAGAACTTACTATCTTTGGGATCTGATACTACACCGCTGCTTAATCCCTTAGTGGATCGGCTCTATTACATAAGCGGATTCCTAAATTTGACCCCATATCGTGGGATAAGATAAGTAAGCAGTTTTTTTTAGTTGTATCGACCCAGTCGCTCACTAATTGATCTTTACGGTGCTTTCCCTATCAATTTGAGAGCTTTATCCATAGAGTAGTAGTATAGGCGATACTTTCTTCCTTTTTTGATTCTCTTAAAGTGTCCTTCCTTCCTACAGCTGATAGGGAAAAATCGTTGTTTTTACGATCCCTATGTAGAAAGCCTTTTTTTCTAGTATTTACTAGAAAATTTGATCCTCTTTTTTTTCTTTCTATAGTGGAGATAGTCGCACGTAATGACAGATCACGGCCATATTATTAAAAGCTTGCGGTAAGAAAGGGTTTCGTTCTAGTGCCCGGAAATAATATTCCAAAGCCTTTGTATGCTCTCCATTGCTTGTGTGTATAAGTCCTATGTTATAGAGTATATAACTTCGATCATAGGGGTCGATTTCTAGTCGCGTAGCTTCATAATAATTTTGCAAAGCTTCCGCATAATTTCCTTCGGATTGAGCCAACATCCGTTACGGTCGTTCATTCTATTCAAAAAATCTCCGTTCCAAAACCGTACATGAGGTTTTCATCTCATACGGCTCCTCCCTTCTGTACATAGTACTAAGCGAAATAATCTATAGAATCAAAATAGAATTGTCCCGTCTCATTATGAATCGAAAGGGGCTGGTATTTTTCCAAGAAATCTCTAGCCAACCTTTTCGCAAGAGGTTTTTCTTAACACCAATGAATTTTATTAATGCTAGAAAAAAACAATAGCTCCAAGAATTTATTTGTTCTCAACGCCCCCTATTTAGAGGAATTAGCCACTTCAACGATCTTTGATGGTTATAGGGGTATCCAAAGTACAAACCTGATGGTTGTTTGTTATCCCAACCATTCTTCCCAACCCTGATACGGATCAGGAAAGGGCTAATTTCTAACAAAGTTTTTCTCTTGTTGATTCCTTTCCTATTTCTAGGTGTAGTGCTTTTCTCCCCTATGCTGCCTACTGGTACTAATAGAGTAGAGTTGGCCTGTAATCCATAACCTATCCTGTAGGTATAACCTTTCGCTCAATACTCAAATCTATAATTGAAGCATCTGAGGCCGCATCAATCGAGGATACACGACAGAAGGAATTGTTAGTTCACCTCACCTTCCCGAAGCGTGGGTTTGCTTTACTAATATTGTTCTCTCTATGTGAACCCCTTCTCTTTCTCGGAAGACTAAGGTGTAGGTAGGGCTAAAAAAAACAAAAAAAAAAAGAGTCAAATCGCACCATCTCTATAATAAGTAAATGCCTTTTTTTCTCCTGAGGTTGTCGGAATTATTCGCAATAAAATATTGGCTACAATTGAGAAGGTCTTATCAATGAAATTTCCATTTGCGCGGGATCTAGGCATAATTCCCAACCCATTCCATATAGAATTGTTTTCATTCCTTCACAAAATAACATAAAAACAAACACATTCGATTCTTATAAATCGATCCCTCCGTATGCTCTAAATCCATATGCTTTAAATGGATAAGAGAGATATGGATTTTCTGCGCAGCTCAAATTGTATCCTTTTTATTCTGCTTGGACAAGAGGAGATATGAAATATTTGACTAAGACTGGATTTCATTCCACTTTCCTATTTCTCAACAATAACTTCTCTCATCAGCTATTTTGTGTTTGCAAAGTCATTAATTGTCTCATACCCTATTTTGGATTTCGACAGTATGGTGTAGCGTACCTTATGCAAACGGAATTTTAAGGTTTCTTTATTTTATTATGCAATAAATTTGATTATGCAATAAGAAGAAAAGAAGAATTCTTCCATTCTCTTTTTCTTTGGTTGCGGGAAAACCCAAACTAAAACTTTTATAGGGAGCGCAATTCCTGGTAAAAAAAACCTAAGATCCTTCCACTTACAGCAAAAGGAATTTTTCCAATAGAACTATGGAACCTCCGAGCGGTTGCGGTTGTACCTGTACTGCAGGAATAAGAAAACTCGCTATTCACTCAGTTTATTTTCCATAATAAGATTATTGTAGGAGAGATGGCCGAGCGGTTGAAGGCGTAGCATTGGAACTGCTATGTAGATTTTTGTTTACCGAGGGCTCGAATCCCTCTCTTTCCGTTTTTCTTAATTTATCAACGTTAACGAGCACAATGTAGCAAATCAAATAACAATTTATTCCAGCAATAATATCGTATTTAATAGAAATTTTCTATAGCAAATTACCGTGGGATGTAAAATATACATATAGGAAAAAAAAGATCCTAGGGTTAATCCATTTTTGCTAGTTGAGTGGGAAAATACGAATTAGTAGTCTTACGAATTAGTGGTCTTAGGTCGATTTAGTTCGGGGGAAGGGTAAGGGGAAGAAAATTCTATGAACCTTTCTTTTTTTCGTTAAGTTCAAGTCTGACGAGAGTAATATTCTACAACTAACAACTCATTTATTTTGAGACCAACCCACTTCCTATCTAGAATTTTATTTACTAGTCCTTTATATTCTAATGTGTCAATCGTCAAATGCTTTGGCAATTTCCCTGGGTCAGATGAAGCAATAGAATTTTGAACCAGACCTTTTGATCTTTGGTTATCTTTCGTAGTAATAATATCTCGGGGTTTGCAACGAAAACTTGGTATATTGACTATATGACCATTAACTAAAATATGTCTATGGTTTACTAATTGGCGGGCTCTAGGAATGGTTGAAGCCATACCCAATCGAAAAAGGATATTATCCAAATGCATTTCAAGTAATTGTAGTAAAACCTGGCCTGTTGACCTTTTTGCTTTTCCAGCGATATGTACATATCTAAGTAATTGTCGTTCTGTCAGACCGTAATGAAAACGCAATTTCTGTTTTTCTTGAAGACGAATACGATATTGCTCCTTTTTACCAGAATGGAATTTTTTTTTTAGATTACTTCCGGATTTAGGTGTTTTTCTAGTGAGTCCTGGTAAAGCTCCCAGACGGCGTATTTTTTTTAAACGAGGTCCTCGATAACGGGACATGAAGACTCCTTTTTTATTTTATTGAAATTTCATTTTACACAATTAATTTCATTGTATTTACATTACAGAATACATCGAAATTAAAACTGAATTAAACTACAGGATAAACAGAGTAAAATCAACTAAAGTAACACAAAAACTAGAATCTCATCAAAATCTGTATTTTTTGTATATATATTATTTATTTTATTGTTTTGTATCTAGCAAAATTGTAAGGTAGAAAACATAAAAGATCCTGGATTCTCCATTGAATTCGGAAAAAAAAAAGAGATTTTTGTTCGTAGAACATCGATAGAGAAAAAAAGCCGACTATCGGATTTGAACCGATGACCCTCGCATTACAAATGCGATGCTCTAACCTCTGAGCTAAGTGGGCTTACATAGCAGAAATAGTGTAACAAATAGAAATAGATATAGTATAGGAAATCCGTAAAATCGCAGATCTTAGTTATTAATTTTAGCTATTAACTAGATTCTAAATTTTAAGTTCTACTTAATCTTATAAAAAAAACTAAAACTTCTTAAAGATAAAGTTACCTTGATATGCTTAACTAGAAGATATCTTTAAATAAAATTTAAAAATTTATTGAATTTTATTTTTATTTCTCTAATTCGCAAATCCATTTTTCTATATAGAATAGAATTGATTCCTATTTCTATAATGGAATTGGATTTCAGATATTTTCAATTTGATATGGCTCCGACGAATAATCTAATACATAGAAAAGAATAATATATATGAAAGATATAATAAAGAGAAAATGCAACTTTATTGGCATTTTCATTCGATCATTATCGACTTTTTTTTGAGATATTTTTTTATTTGAAAGATCTACTCGGTACTTATTACAGGGATAATCTTACTAACCTTGTCTATGCTTGTTCTACAATTGGGACATCTCCATAGCTAGGTTTACCAGGGGAGAAAGTCCTAAAGATTGGTCAGCGGAGCCTCGGTTGAAAGATCTACTCGTTCTGGATTGTCTAACCCACACAACTTTGAGTTGTGAAACATGAAAAACAGGGTGAACTATCCGGCAATTCCAATTTGTAAGCCAGGATCCTCTCTGAAAGCCGATGGCTAATAAGATGATGCCAGTACTGGATACGGAAATGAAAGGCACATTACTTCTATCGAAATTGATATCACAAAATAGCAGGTATTGAAGAATCCGTACAAGAAATTTTACTAAATTTGAAAGAAATTGTATTGAGAAGTAATCTCTATGGAGTTAGAGACGCATCAATTTGCGTCAAAGGTCCTAGGTAGATACCAGGATATCTTAAACCTGTCCGTCCACCTCTCGTGAAAAAGACAAATTCCTGCCGAATCGGTAGAAAATGAGTTAGATTTGAACTACAGGTACATGATATGATGCTCATAATTTTTTACCAAAATTATTTTTAGGTTCACAATATGCTATTTTATCAGAGATCTAATGCAAGTTTAGTGAGGCTCAGCCCTGAGCTAAGAATCTTCATGTCCCTCGATTTAGAAAGTTTGACGATAGTTTGAAACGGGCATAAAAAAATTCAAAAACGATCAAAACAATGCAAAACCTTCGCGTGGTGTCATATTATATGACATAGTTGCATGGAAAAATACCAAACTTGATATATTGATTGTGTCTCAAAAAAACCTTCACAAAATGACCTATCTCAATCGAGGTTTTCTGGATTTCAGGTCAAATGACCAATGTTATTGCTAAAATCGTGGTATAGTTTGCGATAATATGCCCATATTGTGCACGCATGTGTATCATGGTTGCATGAGAAAGTTTTCCTTTTCGTCGCACCAAAAAGCTATTTTTTCCGAGTGCAAAAAACGGGGTGTTTTATGAAGCAACCACCAAATGAAAGTTTTAAAATGATACTACCCTATTTTTAAAAATACTAGACCACTTTGAATGAACAATTTCCCAATCGGGGTATCTCAAACCTTTTCGTCCACCTCTCGTGAAAAAGACATTTTTTGCCGAATCGATAGGAAGTGAGTTAGATTTGAACTATAGATTCATAATATGCCATTTCATCAGAGATCTAATGCAATGTTTCCTTTCTGTCGCACCAAAAAACCATTTTCTATTTTTCGAGTGCCAAAAACGGGGTGTTTCATGAATCCTGACATAGTTTCGGTTGGTATAATATTTAGAAGTTACGATATGAAATTAAATATATAATAGGGATGTCATATTTGGATTCCTCTCATTTTTTTGATCGATTTGGATATATTATTTGTCGAATTATGATTTACGGATTTATAGATATGAATTATTCAAATTTAAATGAAAAAAAGGCAAAAAAAATAAAAAAAAATATTTAATTCAAGATTATTATTACTTATTCATTATTGTTTACTCAAATAATTGTATAGAATGTAAAAAAATAAAGACGTCTAACATTATAGTCTAATGGTTAATAGGATTGGTATGATAATATTTGCAACAAGTTTTAGTTTCTTTGTTGGAAGCTCATGTGAAAGGAATGGAGAAGTTAGCCGTGCTAGGGCTAGAGTAGTATTAGGATGGGTGACCGATTGAGAAGTTTGACTAATTGTACAATTTGACTTGAGAATAAGTATACTTAGAATAAAAAATGTCCATATGAGATTAATAAGTTAAACAATTCAAAAATGTTAAAAAAAAATTGAAAAAAAATTGAATTTTTTTTGGAAAAATTTAGGCCGACGACTTTACCGTTGGCGTGGCCAAACGGCACTTAGTCATCTAAGTGGGACCCATACGTCTATGCCGACGGGAAAAGGGGCTACGCTTATGGGACTGTACGCCGACGGCAGCCGTCGGGTCAGCCTACCCGACGGGATTTAGGGACTACGCCGACGGGACCCGGCCGTCGGTGTATTCGGCTTCTCCTTAGTGTGGTGTGACAGGCTGGGTTGGGTCCTTGTCAAGCGCACCATGCATCCTACTCCAGACATGGTTTAGGAGTACTAGAATTAAGCTTGGATTCTGATTTTGCCTCCATCTCTAGGAAAAAAAGAATGTCATTCAACCAGACATGGTTCCAAACACGATATTAGAAAGCATATTAATACTAATTAACAAAAAGTATGCATGTGATTTGCTGAAACCGGTGCGTGTAATATTTTATTAAAGAATGTAAGTAGCCATAAGCTATTTGGTAAAGTTGGGCCTGGTCAGACGCAACTACCGAAAGGACATGCTAGATGAACAACAAGGAATAGGCACTCAAAAGAAAGGAAGCTCCGACTAGTCTCTTATCAAGATCAGACAGCTAATTCTCTCGCTACCAGATCAGGCATCTAATTCTCTCACTACCGCACGAAGAACGTTGGTCCCAGCACTGATTCTGATGTCTCCTATTCCCATGTTTTCTCATATCTTCTCTCGCCAAGTCTTTTATCTATTTATATGACTACCACCTATTTGATGCACTAAGCTAGTGTGAGCTCGACGATTAAAACGGAGGGAACAGTGGAGCTAAGATGTTGAAGATGAAGTAGTATGTACTCCCTCCGTTTCAAAATATAAGACGTTTTAGGTTTGTGAAGAAAATGAATCTAGACTTTTTTAGTGTGTAGATTCATTCTAAAGTTAAATAAACTACATACTAAAATAAGTCTAGATTCGTTTTCTTCACAAACCTAAAACGTGTAGATTCATTCCAAAGTTGAATGCACTACATACTAAAATAAGTCTGGATTCGTTTTCTTTACAAACCTAAAACGTCTTATATTTTGGAACGGAGGGCTACATATGAGAAGAAAACATTATTCACAGAAGTGAATGTTGGTATGGTATATGCAAGGAAAGCATTATGTGCACAAGTCGATGCTGGTGGGGTAGTACTCTAATATGTTGGAGACGAGCTGAAGAGAAGCTTATTCACAGAAGCGAAGGTTGGTACAGTATATGTAAGGAAAAAAATGCGCAAAATTGGAGTTTAAATGGTGGTGTAGTACTCTCAACATTACAGGTATTCTGCATGTGTAAAGTACATTTTCACAAAGTAAAATAGCTACTGACCGGATAATTGAAAGAAGCCTGTACACCCCTCCCCCAATCTCACAAGGTTAGTATGGTCTTTTACACATAAAAAGTTAATTAAACAGATTTAATTAGGTTGGCATGCCGAATCCTATATCCAAACCTCGTATACTCATATATTGGCAACTGGCATACATTATTCCTTGTATTGTTGGTTTCTAGCCTTCAGATCTTTACCGTTTGCAAAGTAAAACACAAGCAGGTTGTGGGCATCCCCGGAAATCCCCAACTAGAAAATTGTTTTTATTTTATTTTATTCCCCTTTTCAAAAAAATATATCATAATGCATCATCATGACCATCATGCCACATTGCATGGATCATATTTTAAATTGTTGCATTTTAAATTGTTGTACATGTATTTGGTTCTCTCTAAGTATTTGATTTTTATATTTGCCCCTCTCTATTTTGCCTCTCTCTCTCTATTTTATTTTCTACAAAGTGGGATTCATTGCTAGGGTCCAATATTTACAAATGGTTTTGATCTTTATTGCAAAAACCCTAACCTAGTCTTGTATTAAATGTCCAAATGGTCATATGGGGCATCATCGTTATCATCATCATCATCATCATCTCTCTCTCTCTCTCTCTCTCTCTCTCTCTCTCTCTCTCTCTCTTCAAAAACCTCTTTCAAGTTCAAAAAGTTCTAAAGAAAACAATTGGTTTGAATTTAAAACAAATCAAACAAACAAATACATAAAACTAGAAATACAAAAGAAAAAATGAGAGATTACCTGCAACAGCCGAGCTTACCAGCTACAGCCCAATCTCTCGGGCCCAGCGCAACAACCCAGTAAACCTACCTGGAGTTGCAGTACCCTTTATCCCTTTCTCATTGTGAGATCCTGGCGCATAGTTTAATAGGATTGATAGGATACTCATACCAACAAGTCACAACTTCTTTTCTAGGGATCATCTTCAAAGGAACTGTAGGTTAAGTGTGCTTGACCTAGAGAAATTTGATGATGGGTGACCGACCGAAAAGTTGTTTCCGGGTGCGCACGAGTGAGAAAAAAAGCGCAAAAAACTAGTGTAAATCTGTGAGGCCAGTCTAGAGATCCTAGAAAGCTGCTAGGGGTGACAACCGTCGATCTAGAGAGCTCATGGTGTTATATATTTTCACGAACTATTTACTAGGAATTGTATATTTTTCCAGCACTCTTAAGCAGACTATAAAAATGAATTGACAGTGATAGGTATTTGCAGGTGTTTCTTTTTCATTATTGTGATTTCTAATCATGTTTACTTATATTTATTACATGTGTACTAATTAAGTCACACACTTAACACCACAACTTGACGCAATTAACTCAAAATATTGTTTAGTTTGGCATCAAAATTAAATCCTTGAAGTATTCATTCATGTTCTTATTATTGTCTCAAGAACAACTAACTATAGTGTGAATTTGGGAAAACAAATAATCCTCAATGACTGGTTGATATGTCATGTTCCACGATAAAGAAAATTTCTCGAAACAGGCTTTCGTTTCGCTTTATAAATAAATCCCAATGGCCGAACCGATACAAAGTGATGAGGAAAACCTCTTACAAATAGATCAGAGATAAACAATAAAAACTAAGAAGCATCGAGCTTTCCACCGAAGATGCCGTCGAGATCATGATAGACAGAGCTCCATGAAAACGCCCCAACGAGGTAATGACGCACGGAAACGCCGTCATCATCAAGACCACTAGGGTCTAGGGTTTTCATCCGGAGCCCTAGTGTAGAGAGAGAGTAGCCACATCAACGCCCTTAATAGGGTCATGGCACCCATAGGCGTCATCATCGTTGGTGTCGGAGCGCTGAGCTTTCACGCTGGAAAAACCATTCTGGCACTTGTCACCTCAGGCCACCAACAGTCCCCGAGCTGACATTTGCGGGAGCATTGCGGGATCGGGGGGTCGTGTCGATTTTTTTCCCTAAGCAAGTATAATATACTACACAAATGGGGTCAATTAGGGCGGGGACGTAAAGAATTTCTATAACGTGAAGATTACTACACCCACCAATCTCCTCTTAAATGTTTTGGTCACCCATATCATACCAACCATATATACATGAACAATGTTCTCCTCTTATATATACCATTTAATCTGAAACGGAATAGCTCCAGTCATTTCAGTCCATCTCAATGTTTTGGGTTGTTTGCATACGTCCTTAGTTTATGTCGGTCAAATGGTTGGTAGTCATAGAAATACATGAGAGCGTGTTGGAATATGAGACGTCGGGAGCAGTGGTAGAGCAATACTACAAGAATCCACCTCTGCGATTCAGCTGGCTCACGCTAGCCGGAACCTTGTACCTACCCAATGATGATGAAGTCCGTGTATTGTTCATGTCGAGCCAACAATGAGCCATGGTACATCGCATGGTACCGAGACTAGAAGGTCCTGAAAATTGGGCGCTGGCTCGGTGGCAAGAGTTCAGAGTGCTGAACCTGCTCAACTGGGTTCGTGTTCGTGTAAACGCAACGACCGCTTAGGGTGCTATTCATGCTGTAAATGCACGGAAAGATCTTACCCCAAAATCTAAAAATGTATAGTCGACGGGGAATCATTTTTTGGTGGTCAATGTTATTTTAAGACTAGAAGGTCCTCATTCTCGTGTACTCGTGCAGCGTCAATAAAAAATATTGGTGATACTGACTCGCCATGTACTACCATGGCCCGCAAAGCATGCTCTAGAAAATGGCCTCTAGCTTTTTTTTGAACGAAGGGAAAGGATCCGAAGGTCTTAGAACTGGCATTATATTATCAAAATTGATACAATACTATAGAAAATACCTGAAAGAAGGTAAATTACAACCATGTTTTTCCAATTTACACAAAAGACCCTAGAAAGTAACATCAAAAGCCATCGAGTCCTTGTGCAGATTCCGACCTCACCGGCGATGCTATTACCACCATCGCCAGCAGCGTCTTCGCCAAGGAAAGAGGGCCTCCCGCCGAAGGTTGTAGGTGGGGGCATCAGAAACTAGCCAGCGAAGCAGATGATGCCGGCAAACCACCCAAGCCACCCGAGATGCGAACTGGAGAAGATTTGTAGGGGTTTTCGGAGCTCCGGTCGCAGAAGGTCGTCGCAGCAGTTGAAGAAGACAATGCTGCCGATGCCAGTTCTCTGGATCTTCTGCCGGCAAGGCATCTCCTCCATTTCCCCACCGAGGAGCCCACGGTGAGTCGAGGAAGTAGCCAAAACCGACAGATCCGCCTGCAGAGCACCAAATCCTTCCGGCCCTTTCTTCTCTCCACCACCATGGAGGCCAGAGGAAGAGAAGCCTTCCATATCTGGAGCTCCAACACCGAGCTTTATTTGAGGGGAGGAGGAGGAGCAGACGATGGCCACTGGCTCTAACCACTGGAGCACCAAGATCATCCTTGACACCGCCAGAAGAAGCTCCAATCTCCCGACGGCGAGCTCCCTGGCGACAACGCGCCAAACACCAACAAGGGCAAAACCTAAACCTAAACCTACAGCTACCGGCGTCTCTCCGTCGCCAACTCCGGCCGGCAAGACCGGCGAGAGGAGCTTGGGATCGACCCGGCGGCCCACGAGGGACTCTCAACGAGGTGGAGAGGGAGAGGAGGAAGAGACGTCCAGCTAACGCTTTGGGATGGTGGCCTCCAGCTCGGAGCTGCTAAAGGCGGGATCTCAGGAGCAAGGTTCCCATGGGCGCCTTCAAGGTGCCCAAGTTCACTATATCCTAGTACAAAACAGAGGCGACAGGGTCACCGCATGGCCACGGCATGCCCTTGTTGTACCGCTTCCGACTTCTGATCTGAGATGCTAGAGAAGAATCGTACACGCTGGCGTCACCGAGGGGTGTGTGGTTTGTCATGCCCAACATCTACCGCCAGTCCTTTGTGGAAGTGGACGAGGAATGACGGCCACAATCAATTCAACGTTTGCACTAGCTCGTTACGGGCACGCCAGCCCCAGTTCACTACCACCCCTTCCCTTCATGTACTCTACCAAGGAAAACAAACACCGGCATCGTGGATTTCACCAGCCAAGTCATCAATCCTTCGATTAGATTTTAAGCCGCAGTTTACGGATCCTGCGATCGCAGACATATGTGCCAATATATACTTCTGTAATTCAGGTCTCTGATACCATTCTCGGATCAGGCTTATCAGCGCATTTTATTCAGAGCTTTTCAATATCTAGGAGAAATACAAAACTTTCAGTTCGGCTGATACAAAGCCAAATTGGGAGGATGGATGATTTAACACACATGTAGACATAACACAGGTTTATTTAAAAAATGATGGCACACTTATCACACAGTTGCGTTTATCACATAGCACATGCAAATGTAGCATCACAACTACGGTTCAAAAGATAAGAGGATAGCTTCAGCTGCAGCAACACAGACCGGAAAACTTGACATACTAGTTCAAGACTCCCGTAGAAGAGCCCCTTAATAATAGCGCTTATATAGCTATGATTATTATATTACTGATAGTGGCGGTACTAATAAGGTAGGATAGTCTTCTGATGGTCATCAGAAATGTAGCCTTCATCCAAATCACGCTGATAAAACTTCACTTGACCAGCACCATGCTTCATCACACGACCATGGTGATCACCAGATCTCAAGTCTCACTCTTCATACCCCTAAAGCAAAAAAAAAAAAAGATTCAAACATGCATCTGAAAAGGGGAAACTACCGTACATAGCATAGAGCTGGAAGCTACACTAGTGTACAGATAAGACGACTGGATGTGAGCATGTACATTTGATTCTCTCAATAATCCATCCACTTTAAATACTAACAAAAAGATAAAGAACATATATAGGTTATCCTTGTAGAGTAGAACACCATCTAATTGTCCAAACAAAGATACGGAGTACATGCTGCTTTCAACAACAGAGCGCATATACTACAGTAGTAGGCTAGTAGCAACATGAAAATCGAAGAAATAGGTAGCAAGCAAATACCAAAAAGTGATCAAGACCTATCTATGGAATTATGAAATCCCTCATCCCGGAGTAGGTCACATTGTCACAATGACATTATCCGAATGAATTATGACTGCATGTCCATGCAAAACGTATCGGGTGAGATAAAGAAAAGCGATGGGTGATAAAAGGGATAAGGAGAGCGGTGAGGTGAGGACGAGGAAGAGAAGGGAGTGAAGGTAAAGAGGATAAGAATGGCGATTGAGATGAAGAAAGAAGAAAGGCTTATGTCTCTGCTCTCGAGATATGCGTGTTATCTATTTTTCTTGGAATAATCTTTTAACTTAGAGCTCTGATCCAGTATTACCTCCTCTCTCTCCTAAACTCGTACAGACTCGTATAATGTCAAACACAAGGACGGCTCAGATCGCTTGATAGCTCTTCGTGATTAATATAACTCAACCAAATGATACGTAGCCACACCTGTACTACTATGACTCTACACGCAAAGGAAAAAAACTATGTCTGCACGCCGGATCATCGCCGACAACAGCCATGTCCGCGTGGTGGTAATGGTGGCGGTCGGATCCGGCGAGCCGGTGACTCAGCCTGGCTAGCGCACACCTCGGCTTGGCCTCGTTGGCGTGTGTCGGCAGGGCTGGCACTGCAGCTGGACAGTCCAGCAGAATGTTCGGTAGCTCACCGGACTGTCCGACAGCTCATCGGACTGTCCGTCAACTTGTCCGGCGGCTTGTCCGGTGACTTGTCCGACGGGCCGGCACAGGAGATCTTGGCGTTGGCAGTCATGACGATGCCGGCGGCAGCGGCGGTCAGGGTGCGGGACGGTGGTGGGCAGACCGGATCATGTCTATGCGAAAGTGTCGTATATCTACAGATCCTGATTCGGATGCCTCTACAAGGGTAATACTCAATTTAGATACAGGTTTTAATATATACGTGAATGTATATATACTAGTTTAGGCTTCAACTTATGATGAAGTTCTACACTAGACATACTTAGTGCCACAACATGACACAAATAACTCGTGTCCTGGGTCTTTTTTGTATGAACATAAATCCTCCAAACACTGATCCATGTTCTTTTGTTTCTCTCCATAACAACACAATTTAGTGCCAATTCGTGAAAACAAATAATCATCAGCGATGTTGATCTAAGGGTCGATATCCTATCAAACCCTTTTATTAAACCAAGAGTACTACACCACCAGCCTCCATTTTAATGTTTGTCTTATATATTTCACACCAACTTTTTTTTAGATATATACCACACTAACCTTACATGAATATTGTTCTCATCTTATATAACCCATTCATCTTCAAAAAAATAGCTCGGTCGTCTCACTCTATTCCAATTTGACAGCATTAGGGTATTCCTTCAAATAGGTGGTAGTAACGAAATAGATCAAAGAGAGGGTGATAAAAAGATCAATAAAAGTATAATACATGGGAATACGAGATATCGGGAGCAGTGGTGGAAAAAAATGGCACCCGTAGTGTTGAGAGAGTAGCCACACGAACGCCCTCAATAGGGTCATGGCACCCGTAGACTTCATCACCATTGGTGTCGGAGCGCTAAGCTTTCACGCTGGAAAAACCCTTCTGGCACTTGTCACCTCAGGCCACCAACGGTCCCTGAGCCGAGCTTCTTACACGTGACACTCGCGGAAGCATTCGGGGTCAGGGGGTCGTGTAGATTTTTCCCCCTAAGCAAGTGTAATATACTACACAAATGGGGGCAATTAGGGCGGGTACGTAAAGAATTTCTATAACGTGAAGATTACTACACCCACCAAACTCCTCTTAAATGTTTTGGTCACCCATATCACACCAACCATATATACATGAATAATGTTCTCCTCTTATATATACCACTAAATCTGAAACGGAATAGCTCCAGTCATCTCAATGTTTTTTGTTGTTGGCGTCCTTAGTTTATGTCGATCAAATGGTTGGTAGTCACATAGAAATACATGAGAGCATGTTGGAATACGAGACATCGGGAGTAGTGGTGGAGCAATACTACAAGAATTCACCTTTGCGATTTAGCTGGCTCATGCTAGCCGGAACCTTGTACCTACATAATGGTTGTGAAGTCCGTGTATTGTTCATGTCGAGCCAACAACGAGTGATGGAACATCGCATGGTAACAATGAAAAACATTGGTGATACCGACTCCACATGTACTTCTACCATGGCTCGCACTAGTTCATTACGAGGAAGGACGACCGGAGTCAACTCAACGTTTGCACTAGATCATCACAGCCCCGCTGGCCCCAGTTCATTACCACCCCTTCATGTACTTTATACAAGGGAAAAATCACCGGCATCGTGGTTTTCACCAGCCAAGTCATCAATCCTTGGTAGTTCGTGGATCCTGCGAAGACATATGTACTTCCATAATACAGGTCTCTGATACCATTTTCGGATCAGGCTTATCAGCGCATTTAATCCAGAGAGCTTTTCAATATCCAGCAAAAATACAAAACTTTCGGTTCAGCTGATAGACCTTTTAGGAGGAAGATTTCTCTTTATGAATATCCAAGTTCCCCTGCCAAATAACTGAATCTATGTGGTATCACCTCTGGAGCAAATCCAAGCTAGTGTAATGATCATTTGAAGGCACACGCAAAATTCGCGAGCCCAACCGAAGCAACCTCCTGAAAGCAAACTGCTCTCGCCATCGATGCAGAGCGTCCGTAGGCTAACAAGTGCATTACAATTTAAAGTACTGGTATCATCTGCGCTGGAGAAGCAAATACAAAGCCAAATTGGGCAGTAATATTGCGATGGAAGATTTAACACATGTAGACATAACACGGGCTTATTTAAAGAATGATGGCGCACTGATCACACAGTTGCGTCTATCAGATAGCACATGCAAATATAGCATCACAACTATGGTTTGAAAGATAAAAGGATAGCTTTGGCTGCAGCAACACAGACCTACAAACTTAACACACTAGTTCAACTCTCGCATAGAAGAGACCCTTGGTAATAGCTTATACTCCCTCTGTTTAAAAATATAAGATGTTTTAGGTTTGTGAAAGCCAAATTGGGCAGCAATATTGCGATGGAAGATTTAACACATGTAGACATAACACAGGTTTATGTAAAGCATGATGGGCGCACTGATCACAACTACGGTTCGAAAGATAAAAGGCATAGCTTCAGCTGCAGCAACATAGACCGAAAAACTTGACAGACTAGCTCAAGACTCCCGTAGAAGAGCCGCTTAATAAGACTCATAATGATGGTACTCCTAGTCTCCTGATGCACATCACAAGTGCAGCCTTCCTCCAAACCGGCCGGCCTCCACTACTAGCTATCGGCAGTTGAGTCGCTTGGGCTGTTTTGACTTGGCAACGTGTCGTGCATTAGCACCAGTCCCATGTTCACCTCAATGATTGGATCCAATTCCAACCTGACTAATCAACCATGATTAATCCAACTCGGCAGTTAGTCAGAGTTCGCAAAAGCCAAACATAGCCGGCCGACAAAACTTTGGCAAGTTTTGCTTTAGTTCAAAGTGAAATCCACTCGACCGACATAATCCCTGTGTCAAAAAATAACTAGAAATGGTTCAGGTCTTAGTACTAGTACTGACTTTTGGCAACCAAGATCCTGGACGACTCTAGCTAGTATATATAACAGCTACTGTTCGACGTGTATGGTGCATTGGACTAGCGATGCAAAATTTAATCCAACTGCCTCTTAGTAGGTATATTCAAACAAACAAATGAAGTTTGAAATCACCACAAAGTTAGAACGAACATGCCGTCCACATATATATATTCAGCACGACAAGAACTCTGCTTCGTATAGCAAGATTATGCGACTTCGCGATGACACCAAATGATAAACTGCAAAAAAAAAAGGAAAACTCATTGTAAAATTTAGTATGAATTAACCTATCATTTGGAAAAGCATCGCATCAGTGCAGCACAACCATTCTTTCATCCTACTACAACAGGTTTACTTTCTTTCAGACACACCAGCAAACCAAGCAGCCAGGCTCCACTGCATGCTCACAATTGTTCCAACTTTCAACAGCTAAATAATACCAAAAAAAAAGTGAAACAGAACGTCTGTAATTCCGTGACCGTCAACAGCGCAGCTTGGCCAATCCCCAAGCATCGCCATCGGTGGGCCCCGCTCGAGTTGGCCAATGTTTTCCACAAATCAAGTTTTCTTGGGGCCGGCAGAGCTCTCGCTTTCCAAGTCGTCCAGATATTTGTTGCAGGTGTCCATGGTACGGGCATCGAGCAGGTTGTGGTTCCAGAGCTTGATCATAATGAATCGCCAGCACCTGTTCATTCATCCACCGTAAAAATATATATTTATAAATCAAGCCACGAGCATGTATGGTGAGGTGTTCATAGCAGATTTCTGAAGCACTTGTTTACCATCGTAGAGCAGGGTTGCGCACGAGCTCTTGTCCATGCTGCTCCGAGAATGCCTTGCAAGCCCAAGGTATATGGGCATCCGCTAGTACCCTGCGGTTAACGTTTACAATATTGAATGAAACCAGAACATGTATCTCCAGGAAGGATATGATGAAAGATAACTATTAGTTCCGATGGCTCTTTTCTACTTGCCTCGTTTTCTTTTAATCTACATCCTAGATCAAATTTTTGTTCCATATTATTAATCTGCATTCTAGCTTTTAGTCAACAAGAACACAGAAAACGAAGCAGTCCTGCTCTCACTATTGGATGTCATTACTTTCAATATAGTTTGGACTGGTTGTTTGCATACCTAAGAAGTACTATTAAATGCACTACTAGTTTGTCTGATTTTTTCTAGGACATAAACTAAAAGAGAATGGAGGGAGTACGAAACAAAATGTAGTAGCATGCTTTCAATGTACTGTAACATCCAGGACAAAGATTGAATACCACAGCTACGTATATGTTGCCAAAGCGAGCACAACAGAGCACGGCTATAAGTTCCAGTGTCTGTTTGCTATGGAAAGAACGCAACGGAATTCATAGTTCAAATTTTCAAATTAAGTATTCATCATTTGGACATCTTGGACCTTCTGTACCATCCTTCTTAGTAAAGCTTATTCTCTAAATCCTCATTAGTACAACGGAAAAAGAATTTCCAGTGACAGATCCGTAAGCAACAACAGTTTAATTGCATATAACTCAATTTTCCATTAGTAATAACATGGTATTACTTCAACGTTTATGGTTTTACATGGACCAGACTAACATTATATGACTTTTATCCAATCATGGAAGTAATACTATTATGGCTATGTATCAGCATTCTGTAAACCAAATTGACTTGGCAAAATTCAGCCAAAATTTGGTTACTCCATCGATACTTTCAAGGATTTTTTTTTTCATCTGAGCAAGAGTTGCTTTATAGGAATAAAAATGGCTAAAACATGACTTAGAAGTATAAACTATTAGAGTTGGTTCACCAAGGCCGAAGCTGTGTACCACTGCAAATAATAAAATAATAAATAGTAGCAGCGGGTCAAACTCCGATGAACCATGATAGCCAGAACTAAGAAGGAAATGTTATGGACAGGTCTGACCTTTGTTTCCGAACAAACGAATTCCACATATGCATGATACGCTTCTCGTCTTTTGTAACGTCAAACAAACCATTGAGCATCTGCACTTACCCAGCAAAGTTAAGATAACCAAAATCAACTATTTATACATGTGAATGTAGAAGCCTGTAAATATTCCAAGTTTGAGCGGAGCAAAAAGATTATCACATCGTACCGTCATATCTTCAAAGTCAGCAATGTCATCATCAATTTCATCTTCACTGTCATGATCTGCCAAAACTTCTTCTATTTCCATTCTCTAGAAAATGTAAAACCGCAATCAGGCTAAATTTCAGTTGCTTCACGTACTCGCCATGTAGGTGAAGTTTCTTGGGAGGAATTTTTTGTTCAATTGAATTTTTTTTGTCTTTTACTTGATTCACTGAAATAGAACAGTAAAGGGAACAAGAATGACTACTTTCTACAAACCTCTGCTATTGAAAGACCTCTTTACTTATACCTCTACAAAAAATTACCAATGAAATAGTAGAAACAAATATTCAACTTCCCCATAAACACCTAAAACAGAATCACGTAGTTATAAAATGAAGTGAACAATATAATATTCAAATATCCTCCATATCTGCAGGCATTATGTTACAGATATACATGTGTGTTTCAATAGGTACATGTGACCACATAAGGGTAAGCCTAATTTGCGACAAGCATACACACGAATGCTAAACTGCATACACAAAAGATAGCTGAGTGTTGCATGATTATAATCACCTGCGCCTTCTGAGAATGGAAGAACTCGCGTTTTTGCAGCAGTAGACGACTGCCAGATGATATAAGCACAAACAAACAAACAAACAAACAAACAAACAACTAATTAGTTGAACAATTTATATCGGAAGAGCCTCAAGAAACAATTAAATGGAAAGTAACAGGATATAAGAACATAAACAGAATGGACTACTTTCTGGGGTCAGCTCGATCGACGGAGAGCTTCCTGGACTTCGCAAACTCTAGCACTGGTGGTGTTGAATGATTGCTAACATGTGGTGCGGGATGAGAATCAATTGAAGCTTGTGGCACAGGGATCCCTGAGAATATAGGCAACATCAGGAAAATCCCTGAAAATTTCAGGTAACATCGGTAAAAAGTTCAGTACTTCAACATCAGGAGACTCCTGTCAGATTACAGACCCAAACGTTGTGCATAATGAACTTACTACTCCCTCCGATCCATAATAAGTGTCACAGTACAAAGTTGTACTAAATCACCGACACTTATTATTGATCGGAGGGAGTAACACTGTATGCACTGCATGCTAGGAAATCACATTTGAGTCTGTAATCTGACAAGACCCTCGAGGGCAAGATAGGTATTTCAGTAAGAAAAATGCATATTTTGGGGAGTTGGTGTCAACGGAACTGGCGACAGCGACAAATAAGGGTAAAGTTTAAGAAATGGGTGCCACTGAAAGACATATTTTATTGGTGACAAACTGAGGATCCTGTGAACATACGATGGCATATGATTTCTTTTCTGTGAGAAAAACACATAAAATTGCATTAGAAGAATGCTCTGAGACGGCGGAGTAGAAACCAAACAGAAAGAAAAGAATAAGCTTCAAAGCCAAAAAAGGAAAGGAGAAGGGAAAAGAAAAACAGAGAAAAAACTGGATAACATGCCGTTGGTGTTTTCATTGAATGTAGTTTGTTTAACATGCCAAGAGCCATAAGATGTGAAATGTACCAGTTTCGTTTGGGACATAATGCACCTCAGACCCTTTATGGGCATCTTTGGATGATCCTGATTCTGTAGTATGTGAATATACATGGCCCATATTGCCTGGTGATCTTGATTCCACAATATCTCTGATATGTGGATGTACATGTTTGGTCTTCTCGATTGATGTTTCTAATCTTCTAAACCTCTTCTTCGACCTTGATCTGATGGAATACAGTTAGGCAAATTGAGCAGAAAATTTAGCATTGTTAAAAGTAAGGAGTATGAGCGCACCGGTAGAAAAAATCTTTCTCGCTTCGTTTATCTCCTTCTCCTGCAGTACTTAGAAGCTGGAAATGAACAGAGAATTAGCTTTCCCAATTTAAAGCAGCATTTTGACGAAAATGCAGCTGAGATCATGTCAGGCAAGATTCCTCCTATCTAGGTGCAAGGCCCAACACTGAGATTGCATCATTGTCTGGATTCTAAACATCTTTGTATAATGCTCCCTTTTCTAGCCCATTTCTTTCCCCCTAGATGTAATTTTCTAGACTAAGACTTGGCATCTGGGTCTGTACAGCTTCTAATTAATACAAAATCTACACCGTAGGGGCTTCCCCTACGGTAATATTGCTCAAAAAAAGATTGCATCATTGTAATATCCATAGACACGTTACTTGAAACACTGGTAGAGTACGTTCAACATTCTTGAGCACAATTTACCTCCGCACTCCTGTTATCAACCTTCAGTCTAATATTAACAACTTGGCGGTCTGCAAATACCTGTGTCGACAAGAAAATATGACTAAGTATCAAATATGTGCAATTGAATAAAGAATTTGCAATGGAGATTTCAGAGGATAACGAACCACGAAGTCAAAGTGGAATAGCTCATGCGATGAGGTTAAATGATATTCCAGACCCTATAGTACCAAGAAAAAGAATCACCATATGAGATATGGCTCGAGTAAACAAAAACAGAAGGCTATTGGCTTTAAGAAAAAAATGTTTAGTGGAACTATGGAGAAAGAAAACCAAAGCTGAGTTTCATCACTAGAAAAGAAAAATATCAATGTTGATGAGAGATGATCTTTAGAACCATCGTTTAGCAGCAACCAGAATCATATGATGAGATAAAAGAAAAGGCATTTTGCTTCACATTTTACCTTGAAACTTCCACACCGTACCAAGCAAATTGAGCAAGAAAAATCTTCCGTAACTGTAAGAAGGAATAAATATATAAATAAGAAATAGGAACCCATGATAGCGAAAAATAAAAAAAATATCTAGGCTAAAATATATCCGTTATAGTGATGCATAACTGAAGTAAAACAGGTAATTTCTCAAGAACAAAGAGAGGTAGAACAGGAAACGGAACTCAAGATCTTGACCATGAACAGCAGTAAAAGAAAGTAGACATATGACAATGCAGATTCTAGCTTAATGTCAGAAAGATGGACAATAAACTAGAGATGACTCAGGGTAAAAATATATGACATTTTTCTTTAGTTTCAAAAACATATAGGCACAGGCACGCAACAAAATGACTATAGCAATGGAATGTCAACTTTAACTCCAGGACCATGTGCAAAAAAAAAATTAACAGCATAGATTCATAGTTTACTTTTTTGTGTACGAATAGTCCAGTACACACAAATATGTACACAATGGAAAATAAAGTAAGCTATCTCGTGTTGCAGTTTCTTAATATATTATCATGTCACAATAATTTGGCACAATAAAAAAAATATAGCAAGGTTGCCACAATTCTGGCGCTCCTTCAGTTTGTTGCGTTAATGAGGAGTTTGCGCTGGTAAAGGCGGTTTCTAAATATCCCATGCAATTAGTGGGATTAAATAAATTCATGATACTGAAGTCAGGTTTGTCAAGTTAGGACTTATGATAGAGTCATAATCTCTTAGCATTTGGCCGAAGTGAAGTTCTTTTAAGCTAGGAAAGAAAATACAAATATATTCTCTCTACCCATCTCTTTGCATTCCTTGTTTTTTCTCCCTACTGTTATATCTTCCTAGTTTCTGCTATTCACCCTCTGTCAGCGCCTGCTTTTTGCCCAATCAAACCACAAGTGCACAACTAAATATGTCCTTACATAAACAACATGAGTACAAAAGAAAAGTCACTAGGCTCTGCAAAACGAGATAAATGGAATGTGAAAAACATCGGACCTTGGACAAATGTCAATAATGATGCAACTCAGTGACAAGGGAGAGGGAGAGAGAACAAACCTTTGCTTTGTAGGAGCTTTTTGCAGTGCCAGTAGTTAAAGTGCACATTGCCTGGTCTTAATCTGTAGAATCAATATTTGCAGTAAAATTGGTCAAATCAAATATGAAATGTATTTGAAAAAAAATGGAACTCGAATACTCAAGCAAGGTGCAAACATGTGATAACTAGTCCCCTTGTAACCAATGGTCAGGTCCAACCAGGTTCAGGATAGACCGATTTCTTCCTGGCTGCATGCGCTCAATGCTATATAAGAGCCTACCCTCCCGCGAGTACCAAATCCCAGTCTGAGTGCGTAAAGTATGAATTGGGTGTGGCTCTGTTGCATACTTCCTCTAGATAAGAATCCAGTTGACACACTTGCAAGCTGTCCAATCGCCACATAAACAACAAGCAATGATCCGATCAACACATGAACACATCCTAGGAGTGTCCATTGGTTTCTTTCCCCCACCCTGTCTCCTCTCACTTTCCATTTGCATTGCCTGGCCCTTCTCACTTGTCACTGACTTTCCACGTCAAATCCTATCTTCCCCACCCCCATTTCCATAGTTGCTACAAGAGAGCCAATGTGGTGCTCCTTGACATTCACCTAAGGCATGAGATGTCGGAAGCCCGCAAACCGGGAGGAAGTTGCGGCTGCAACATACTCCATGTGATGTAAGGCAGCGGTGGCATCCCGGACGTGTTCCCACAATAACACAAAAAATAGCTGTGAGATGGAAGTTTCTGCAGATGATTGAAGGTTTAGTTACCCAGTTGAAAGTTGCACACGAGATCTAGTTGATATTTCCCGGGGTCCCAACTCAAAGGATCCCAAAATAGTGCGGCGGATGTGAGTGGTGGTGCTGAATGTCAATTCATATTTGGATTTATATTTATACTAGTATTATTTACGTTGCATATTTTACTAGTTTCTGATAATGCAGCACAAGCTAGAACGACATCTTGTAAAGTTGTGCCTCAGCGTGATTCTTGAGGGAAAGCACTTGCAATCTACTCAACTTAGTTGATATGGCTGCTTTTATGCTAGACCACGTAAGGACATCATGTAATGATTTGCAGCTCCTTCTCATGAATCATGATACTCCAAAGAGCAAATAAAATCTCACATTTGAGGATAAAGTGCATAAGCATTAAGGACTAGAACATGTATTTCCTATAATGACAGGTAATAAATAGAATTGGGGAACAAAGTTTCATTAAATTTCAGGAGTGAGCTATGTATGATCGGTTACTGTTACCTTATGGAAAATGGTAATAATGAAGGTGAGGAATTATTATATGAGTAACTATTATAAATATGTTCACGCATCTCTCTTGCACAAGCCTCTTGTGCACCTATGGTTGCTTGTAGTTCATATGAACCCTGTAACACAAAGAGGTCAAGGATCTAAGAAAAGCAACTGAAAATAACTCGCAATTTTCAGTAAACTGAGGTGTCGTTACACTCAAAACAATGTTTACTGACAAATTTGGAAGAGGCAATAATTAGATTACACAAACAGAGAAGAGCTTACTGTAGCATCTGCCTTTTGAGAGCAAAATGTCAAGCAAGTGCCATGCTTAAGAAACGTTGGCTGTGTACATACAAAAAGAAGAAAAGCAGAGTCAGCAAACAATTTATATAGAAAGCATAGACGATAGAGAAATATGAGGGACCTGGTAATGAAAACAAGGAGAAATGTTCAAGAGACGTATGCAATTCAAAATTGCAAATTGGTGTGCTGTTAATTTTGAGAGTTTATCACATGCACCTACAAGTTAATGCGAAGTATACTTTTCAGTGTGGGAAATTTTCCACTGTCATTGGGTGCCAGTTACAAGCCTAACCCTCCATTTTGCAGGTATCACAATTTTTCAATGACGAATAGGTGTTAAGTTATACAATTTATAAAAGTGCATTTGGAATTTGCACCAGATGCTGATGCACAGACAGTTTGTGTGTTGAATATAAAAGTAAAGGCAGTCAAAATACTCCCAATTAATGAATGTACAGGTAGCAATATGCAAAACAAATCATCAAAACTCAAACAGGTGGCAAAGTGCAAATGAATGTGGTAAGGTGATTTCTTTTCCTGAAACAAGTATCATATAACAATGATAGCTCATCTATCCCATGATTGTGAATCAAGCCGAAGATAAAAAGTCAGAATAAGCAACACATACTTTAATAATTTTGCAGCATACCTTTATGAAGCCTGGGCTCATTCTTATTCCTAAAGTCAAATACACAGTATGCCCCACACTTAAAGTTACACAATCATCCAGAGATGCGCAAAGTAAATCAATTGGTATTTTACCCCAGGAACATTGGCCACCAAGCTCTGATAAAATGACCAGATGAACAAGAATTAGTCCATCAATATGACCACAAATGTATTGTTCATTCCTGAGATGTAAAACCAGTTTGAGAGCCTCTGACATGCCTATCCTTGTCAAAAACTAACCACACATATTTTAGATAGTTTATTGCTCTGATCACCTTAACTACTCAAAAAGGAAGGCAAACATAGCCAATTGATGTTCAATTAACATAATACATATTTTAGTTACAACTGGACAAATGGCATGTATGTGATTTTCAAGCTCAGAGTAAAGTTATGGAGTTTTTTATCTTCCCCAAGAAGGCTAAGCAAGTTGGTGTTTACAGTGTAAGTGTACCACCGGGGTCTGTTCGTGGTTTAAAGGATGTGATTTCACTGTTTTCCATTCATACAGACTGTGTTTGAATCAGCCTCCTTGCATATTAAAACGCAAGGGAAAGGCTGCCTATAAATTCCCTTCCCAGACCCCACAATGTGTAGTAACTTTCAGCACTGGGTATGGACTTAAGGAAAAAAAACGGTGCAGAGCTTGAGCAAAGGCATCTAACATCGAGTCTGATCAACAATTTGGTGTTTGAGACAAACAAATGGATCAACCCTAATATAATGAACAAATACATTGTATCAACTATTGAATGTCTGCAACACGATGCCAACAATAACTTACTTTGAGGAGAAGAATACTCCATATGGTTCCCTGGGAAGTTTCCACTAAGATTTTGTCCACGTTGGCCTTTAGAAATGAAGATAAAAGTAGAATCAAATTGATGGCAGCAAAGAAGTGCTATCCACAAATAATCACATAGGGTGCACACTGTACCACAGCTAACAAGGATAATGTTAAGGCTGCGAGCTTGGGAGGTTGCTAAACTCTGCAAATCGGGGATGGTGAATGTGGCTTCAGTGTGCTCACGGTTTCCAGATTCACTAAAAGAAGTCAAGAGAGAAGCCCAGATGAGCCGATACACTGGAGAATGCTGCAATATGAAGCTACAAATGAGAAAAAGGACCATCTGATAGACACATACTACTACCTTTCATGAACTAAAATAAATGCTTACCCCATTAAGTGAATCATTACTAGTAGCTCTAGCAAACAGAACATGGAGAGGAAAGATAACATGTGCTGGCAACTCAGTATTTGCGCTTCCAGAAATTGATACCGATATCTGTATCCTGCAGTCATTAGCACAAACGCAGATCGGTAATTGCCCAAAAACAAGTTTCAGTTTTCAATCATCTTACTGGTATATTACGAAGTTTGTACTCTTTAAAAAGGCTTAAGGGATTTGTTGAACCGACCTACCATTCAGGTCTAGTACGAAATTAATTCATGAAAATTACTAAGAGCACCAGATTCCATCTCAAGGTGCTCGGCTAAAAATATGAAATGATGCATCAACAAAGTGAGAAATACTTCAATTTTTATTTATTTAATAAATTTACCTTTTTTTCCGTTTTGCATCTATCTTATAACGAAGGCATCTTTGAAGTGAAGGGGGCTGCAAAATTCGACTGAGTCACTGTTATCTGAAAATAAAGTTAAGACAGACCATGCAGACTATGGAATAAAACTTTACATTTGCAATGCCTCTTCGTTGAATTTTATTGTACAGCTTAATTGGTTCGGTGTATACTTCTGGACATTTCTTACGATTAAGTTCCTCATCTCGAGATAACTTAGCTCTTGACTGCTGACAGCACGTCTGCTCTGCAGACCTGGGGCAACTGAGTCCACATCCACTGCTCCTACACAAAAAACAGTTGCATCAAAGAAAAGGAAGAATTCATATCACATCAAGAACAAGGAACCCATCCACTACACGTATAAAACAACTTGACTAGTTCCCATTACTAGCCAAGGTACCACACGGATTTCCAGCAAACAATCATTCACTGCCAAAGATAGCCATTTACCGTCAAAACTCACATGGAACCATAAATAAACCTGAAGACATCAGTCCTACCATACTTCCTACTGCAATACATAGTTATTAAGACATTGTGTAAAATCACCCGATGGTTTATTAATAGTGTACCTTTACAGACGCAAAAGAACATGGAATTTGAATCCCAAACGTATCTACCAGATATTGACAGACCCTTGCAGTTCGCGAAAAGCTATACAGAGAATCTCAAAGCAAAAGAAACATATAAGACAAACATAACAGTAAGAATAGCAAAAGCAGGTAGCGGATTACACTGCATCATGGTTATGCAAAGCTAGACCGGGCATCCTCGCTGTGAAGCACTTTGATTCCCTTGTGGTCACACGAAACCACCAAAATCAGCACGCACAAGCACATGAAACAAGTTTCTGCACAAAGAAGCGTATGCACGGATCAGTAAAACAGCATAAAAGATTCCAACTAAGTATCCATGAACTGGATCGGATCTGCGAGTAGATCTGACTGTTTGCGGCAGGAAATAAGTTGAAGTTGCAAGTAATTGAATCAAAGACTTACCAAGATCAAAAAAAGACTTACCAAGAAAGGAAGTGTTACCCTGGCTAGATCTCTAGTAGAAGTCAGAGGAGACCGATGGTTCTTTTGTGGGCTCCGATGGAAGAACGGCGGCGGCGAAGTGGTTGGATATGTGAGGTGGGGGGGGGGGGGGGGGCTTTGGGGCTCGACTGCCTTAACTTCTTTCCTGAACACCGTCGGGTCCAAGTGGAGTGTGCAATAGAGCCCCCAGGGCTGCGTGTATTTTTCGACCATCCAATTGAGGAAACAACAATCAATATAAAGGATCCAGTATGAAAACAAGGATGTGATCAATTTGGAGTGCTGCCAGCTGTACTGAATGTGAATGTACTGCTGCCGCGTATGCGCGCATGTCAACCCAAGGGGGCAGGGGGTGGAAGGGATTGCCATATGGATTATTTTAAATTGGCCAAGAGTTCCTTTACTGTTTAGAATGTATTATTTGATATTTCCTGATTGATATTTCAGATTATTGTTAGCACACATACATATGTTCAATTGCCAGTCAATACTTTAGCAACACAATATGGCCTTGTTTGGGCCAAGATGGACTGGGTCCTGGGACATGTTGAACCACGTGGATGGGCCAAGATCCAGGGCCATACCGGAACGTTCAAACCAGGCCTAAGCGAGCCTGAACTGTCCCTCCAGCTTCCTACCAGACTCGAGCTCAGCTTGACAAAGCTCGAAACACATGAAAGCATTGTTGAATCCTATGGAAATAGAATGGGCTCGATAAAGCAGGAGTAGACGCTTGAACTCGGCTCGACAAAGTGAGTGCAAGCTGTCAAAATTATGGGCGTACGGATCCTTGTCGACCTATTCGAGGCCGAGCTCATCGTCCGCAAGCTTGGTTCCATAATCGAAATCGACCAGAAACTACAAAAAGCGCCACGACAGTTGATACATAGTGGTCGCCGCCCCTTGTTAGGATGTGAGTGAGATCACAACATAAAACCTTGAATCTCCAGAAGAAGCATCTCAAGGTTCTTATTAACGTTCTGCAGATGCTCTGTAGTACTAAGCAAATCAGTAAGTTCCCTGGCTTTCGCATATGGGGAAAGCGTGGTCACTGCAATTAAGGATGACCATTTGGTTCACCGCTACATGCATCCCAACCTTTTTCTAATTCTTCCCACGCTATTGAAACATGCGCAATACTATGGCAGCATTTGGGGAACAAATTATTACCATCCGACGGCTAGTCTATAACTAACAGGCGACAACCAGATTACGGAAAGAAAGCAAAGAAAAAAGGGTGGATGTTGACTAGCTGAGAAAGTCAAGTGTGTCCATGAACCAGGCAAGATCATCTACTGCATTGCAAGCTGCAATTTACCTCTACTCGCTGTGCCACAAAGCTTCTACCTGATAGATACATCTACCGGTGTTTTATTACTGCAATTTTCTTGTGCTACGGAGGCCCTACTTGATAGATACATCACCTGGTTCAGAATTAGGAGTGGTAAAACGATAGCAAGGCCAAGACCCGGTGCATTACTAGCTGCTGCGGCCGCCGGTACAGCAAGCTCGGCAATAGCATCTCCGCGTCTGGCAACAATCGAGGTAGGACTTAGTTAGCAGAGAACATTTTGCGATGCTACAGTCCTAGAACTTGGAAATCTGAAGAGGCGACTCACATTACCGACCTAGGTCTCGCAGGACCGCCGACATGCTCTCCACATCACGGTCGCCGGCCGCGGGCGGCGGCAGGCAGGCGGCGGCTCGAATGCGGCACCTGGGGCGATAAGAGGGCGCAGGATGCGGGTTGCGGGAGAAGGACCGCACCGGAGGTAGGCTCGAGGGAGACGGCGGCGGCGCCGCCGCCGCCGCCGCAGGAAGGAAGGGACCTACCTAGTGCCTTTTTGAGGAGAGTACGCAGCGGGTGGCCTCCGGGGAGCGGGACGCGTGTCGTTGGCCTGTGTGCTGTCCAAGTCCAAGTATGGTCTTTTTCAAACCTGGTCAACGGGCCGCCCACTAACGTGCCGGCACTCAGGCCCGCGAGAAAAGCCTGACAACGGCCCATGGCGTGCCGGACCCGTACCGGCCCGTCAAACGTTGGAGCCGTGTTTGTGCTGTGGCCCCAGGCACACGTGCCAGCCTGGCACGGCCCGTTTAGCTTCTATTTCTCTGAATTTTTGAAATATAGACAAAAAGGTAGCTATAGGGATCGAACTAGCGACATCATGCTTTGAATCACTGATATTAGCTAAAATGTTACGTTTTTGGCTTATTTTGAAGACTTTGACGGGACGGCGGAAAAGACGACGGCCAGCGTGCCACGGGCCGGCCTGTCAAGCATCGGTGTCGTGTCCGGACCTGGAAAGCAGGCCCTCGTGCCAGTACGGCCCGGCACGCGAGCTACACGGGCCGCCACGTGCCGTGCTGAGCCAGGCCCGTTTAACGCGTGCCGTTCCTGGGTCGTACCGGGCCGGCTCGTTGGCCAGGTTTGGTCTTTTTTATCTGTAGCCGTTTTTTTTTTATAATACTACCCGTCGATCGTTCGAATCCTGATAGATCGGACAGAGAACCACTTGTTAAACTAGATAAATTTGTATGCATGCAATAAAACCAAACTAATACCATATGTATTAAATACAAAGTTTGAAAATTTAAAATATTTTATAGCTTAAACTGTTTATCCGATTGATGATCTGTTTTCATCGTTGGGCTAGTCACGACGAGATCTTCGAAACTAGATCCCATGTTGATATGTTCCGACGATGTTTTTTCAAGCCTAAAAGTTATCCACCCGTAACATATGAGTTATCAAGATCATAGTATATAAGTTATCCATTCTATAAACATGTGTGGAGACTTTTTTACTTGGATGCAAGAAAAGTAACCAATGACCATTCTAAGAATTACATAATTTGGTAGACGTTTTGATAGCCTGCACGAGTGTCTCGCATGCATGTTCTAAATAATATGATATTTTTGCTACAAAAGTTACTCATCAGTGACATTAGAGTTATTCAGGCTCTAGTATATAAGTTATATATCAACCACTATAAAAAATAACCTATAGATAAAATATAAAATTTATATGTTGGGTAACTTATATTTTTTCAAAGTTAATAACTTACATACTATGTTATGGATAAGTCACGTGTTAGGGGTGGGTAACACGACCTTTTTAACCTCGAAAGTTATCCATCAGTAACACGAGAGTTATCCCGCCTTTAGCATGTGTGGCATCCCGCAAAACCACTACTAGAAAATCGCGTTGTTTTTGTGCATTGCATCATCATGACCGCATGCTCATGTCATCATGCCACATTGCATTTGAGCATCGTCATGTCATCTTGCATTTGTTTGCATAAAACTATTTTCGAAAAACCCGATTTTGTTTGCTAAGCGCCTCGTCTTGATTTCAAATTAAAACCCGGGTCTCCGGAATATTTTGTTTTGACTAACCACGGGTTGCAAAAGGCCCGTCTAAAATAAATAAAATATTTAATTATTTTTAGGGGGCAGCCAACCGGGCCGATCCGACCCAGTCGGCCACCCCCAGTACAAAACGGTCCACCCAAAAATCTATTCTTACCCAATCCTAGTCTACCCAAACCCCCTCCATATCACCCCACCCAATCCTCTCTCGCCACCTCACCTCTCTCCCTCCTCCCCACCACTCATCCGCTGCCACCTCACCCACTCCCTCTCCCACACATGCCACACACGCACCCCCTGCCCACACACCCAGCAACCCCACACAACGCACGCCACAGCCTTCCCACCGCCACCCGCGGGTCCCACGCCCCTGCCCCACCTTGGTCCCACCGCCCCCCACCAACCGCGCCCCGCTCCCGCAACCCCTCCCTCCATCGTCTTCCTCCTCTAGCCCGCGCCCCAGCGCCGGTCTTCTCCTCCCGTCGGCCTCGCCCGCGGCCGCCCTCCGCTCCCCGTCGGCCCCGCCCTCCGTCGGCAGGCCCGAGCGCCTCCTCCCTGCGACCGCCTCGCTCGAGTCGCCATCGCCATCTCCGCCCTCCTCCACCTCGCGGCTCCGGCCTCCCTCCGCCACCGGACCCCGCAGCGCCGCCGTCCTGGCGCCTGCCCGCGTCGACCCCCTGCACCAAGAGCTTCCGCCGCCTCCCCTGGCCCGCCCGCTTCCGGTGCCTCGCCCCACCCGCTCCTCTCTCTGGCCTCGAGCCGCCGCCGCCCCGCGAAGCTCGCCGCAGCGCGCCGCCAGCAGCTCCGGCCGCTCGAGCCCGAGGCCGCGCCCGTCCCGCCGTCCGCTCCGCCGCCTTCCTCTCTCTGCGCGGGAGCCGCCGCATCCGCCTCCTCTACTCCCGCCGGCGTGCTCCTGAGCCTGCCCCGCTCGAGCCGCCCCTGGACCTTCTCTCCTCCGGCCGGCCGCCGCCCCTCCCCGTCAACGCCTCCGTCGAGCCCCATAGGTGCCGCCGCCCTTATCCTCTCCCGCGGCCTCCCAGCATCGATGCGGGCGTCGTCCTCTCTAGGCACCGCCGCATGCGCTGCCCTCTCCGCATGAGCGCGCCGCTGCCTGCGACCCCGGTGGTCCTCTGATCCACTCCCCCGGGACCTTGCGCCTTCCTGGGGTCGGTTCAAGCCCAGCCCGGGACGCGATGCGCGCTCGTTGATGCCTTGTTCAGGTCTGGAACCTGTGGTTCGGCTACAACTGCTATCTTGCAGTGTGTTTTGTGGAGGCGTTGGTGACCAAACAAAGATGTTGCGATGCCAACAAGGTCTCACGTTCCTGTGCACACTTCGCTATCAAGTTCCACCTCCCCGAAGACCGATCCCGTACCCGGTGCCGCGCCAAGATCTCCGAAAAACCCCGGTACCGAACAAGTTCGCCATCGACCTCGAGTTCTCCTACACGGATACCAAGCGACAAGATCTCCTTCATGGGTTGAATGGAACCGCCATGACCTCCTCCAAGGATCTGATGGCCGAGACCTCGCACCGGTCCTGGAATCCGAAGCCCGATCCCGTCGCCCGAAGCCGAGAACCCCGACAAGAACCACGACACGGATACACCGAGTTCTCCATCGTGGACGCCGAGCACGTCGACATGAAACCGAAGGACGCCGAACGCCAAGCCCTTCATCTTGGACCCAGTAGCCCTGATCCGCACCTGTTCCCCGTCGAACCCTGAGCCTGAACCCCTTCGGACCCCCAAACCAAGTTCGCCAAACCCCGATGTGTGATTCCCTTCCCGAACCCTATTTTATAAATGATATATCTGATGCATATTAAATTGTTCAATGCATGCATACTTGTCTGTGGTTTGGGGGCCTTATGCCGATTCACCTAAATTAAATATGGGGCCCATATGCGTGCGAATCTAGTCTTATATTGGCCTTATTTAAATTGGTGTAGCGAACCGATGCCATGTTTTGTCCTGTTAAGACAACAATTAAATTGCGGGGTAGATAAACATCATGAACCATCTAATTAAATGTAGGGACCCCCGGTTCCGTTTAATATTGCCTAATTGCATTGCACCTTTGCCATGCCATACATCATACATGCATCATGCCCGATCTTTTGTCGTAGTATTAAATAGTGCATCCGGTGTTTATTCTAGTGTTTTGGTTCTTCGCGGATAAGGCCGTTGAGTTGGTGCGAGTGTCGACCCGATCTCCAGTTGAACCTTCGACAATGTTTTCAGGCGAGCACCTCCCCCTTTCTACCTATCTTACTTTTATAGTATTTATTCCCTCCTGTTGATCTATTGCTATCTGTGTTGCGATGCTCTAGTTTTCGTATCCGTGATTATCCCTTGCAGCCTTATATTGCCTTGGACACCTCCTATTACCTGTTGATTGGTAGATAGCTGGACTTGCGCGTCGTAGTTGCTTGCTCAAGTGCTGTTGCGTGTCGTCCAGTACCACAGTTGTTAGAGTTTTGCCGCATGATTAAGGTTGGAGATGATCATGGCTTTAATTATCGTTTACTTTAATTACTGTTTAACAACTAAAATTGAAGTAGGTAAGCAGAGGCACAGGTGGGCAATAGATGTTATTTGGTTGTTAACCGTCCACTTGTGTCCCGTAGGACCCCGAGTACTTGATACCTGTTCCTTGAATATTCGCGCTATCCACATCCGGGAGGATTATGGGACCCCCCTGAGCCAGAACTTGATTCATTCTTATTTCTTGGGGCCACAAACTAGTTTGAGGTTTTATTTACTATCCTGTACTTATTCCATGCTTTACTGCTTTATTTACGATTGTGCGAGGAGCACCTGTACTGTTTAGGATCGGGACACGATTTCGCGGTATCGACAAGCCCAGTTTTGGGTTCCCAGTCGTTTACAGCCGTCCACCCAAACCTTGGGTCCGTCTCGGAGTCAGCTAACTTCGTTGCGGGTGTACTCAATGGGGTGGCCCCCTGAAATATTTCTGAATCCTGTGATTGCTTTGTCGTGAAGGCCTCGTTGGGTTTTGATTTGGTTTTTCCGAGGTTGATCGAGTGTGTGTTGCTATTTGTGCACCCCTGCAGGGTAAAACTTTCTGAAAGACGTGTCCGCGGTTATGGACGACTTGGAGCACAGTATCTCGATCATAGACATCCATCTGCCATATTTCATAATCATGAAACGCAGCAATTGCTAATAAAATCCGAATGGACTTAAACATCGCTACGGGAGAGAAAGTCTCATCGTAGTCAACACCTTGAACTTGTCGAAAACCTTTTGCGACAAGCCGTGCTTTATAGACGGTAACATTACCATCCGCGTCCGTTTTCTTCTTGAATATCCATTTGCACTCAACGGCCTTTCGGTCGCTAGGAGGATCCACCAAAGTCCATACTTGGTTTTCGCTCATGGATCCCAATTCGGATTTCATGGCTTCCAGCCATTTCTCAGAGTCTGGGCTCATCATCGCTTCCTCATAGTTCGTAGGTTCACTGTCTTCTACTAACAAGACAGTCAAGACAGGGTTGCCGTACCACTCAGGAGGGGCACGCGACCTTGTCGACCTGCGACGTTCAGTAGCAGCATCGTCCGAAGCTTCATGATCCTTGTCATTAGCTTCCTCTATTGTTGGTGCAGGCGGCACTGGAACACTTTCAGGTGCTGCGCTACTCTCCAATTCAAGAGAAGGTTCAATAACCTCGTCTAGCTCTACTTTCCTCCCACTCACTTCTTTCGAGAGAAACTCCTTCTCAAGAAAGGAACCGTTCTTTGCGACAAACACTTTGCCTTCGGTTCTGTGATAGAAGGTATACCCAATAGTTTCCTTAGGGTATCCTATGAAGACGCATTTCTCCGCTTTGGGTTTGAGCTTGTCCGGCATCAACTTCTTGACGTAAGCTTCGCATCCCCAAACTTTAAGAAACGACAACTTAGGTTTAGCACCAAACCACAGTTCATACGGTGTCGTCTCAACGGATTTAGATGGAGCCCTATTTAAAGTGAATGCAGCGGTTTCTAATGCATAACCCCAAAATGATAACGGCAAATCAGTAAGAGACATCATTGATCGGACCATATCTAATAGGGTTCGATTCCGGCGTTCAGACACAGCATTGCGCTGTGGTGTTCCGGGTGGCGTGAGTTGTGAAACGATTCCACTTGCTTTAAGATGCGTGAGAAAATCATAACTCAAATATTCACCTCCACGATCGGATCGTAGAAACTTAATCTTTCTGTTACGATGGTTCTCCACTTCATTCTGAAATTCTTTGAACTTTTCAAATGTTTCAGATTTATGTTTCATTAAATAGATATACCCATATCTACTTAAGTCATCGGTAAAAGTGAGAAAATAGCGATATCCACCGCGCGTCGAAACACTCATCGGTCCGCATACATCGGTATGTATGATTTCCAACAAGTTCGTTGCTCGCTCCATCATACCGGAGAACGGGGTTTTGATCATCTTGCCCATGAGGCATGGTTCGCATGTGTCAAATGATTCAAAATCAAGAGACTCCAAAAGTCCATCAGAATGGAGTTTCTTCATGCGCTTTACACCAATATGACCTAGACGACAGTGCCACAAATAAGTAGTATTATCACTATCTACTTTGCATCTCTTAGCCTCAATGTTATGGATGTGTGTTTCATCCCTTTCGAGATTTAGAAGAAATAAACCATTCACAAGAGGTGCATGAACATAAAAGATGTTACTCATATAAATAGAACAACCATTATTCTCCGATTTAAATGAATAACCGTCTTGCAATAAACATGATCCGGAAATAATGTTCATGCTCAACGCAGGCACATAATAACATTTATTAAGGTTTAAAACTAATCCCGAAGGTAAAACTAAGGAGAGCGTGTCGACGGCCATCACATCAACTCTTGATCCGTTGCCAACGCGCATCGTCACCTCATCCCTCGCAAGCCGCCGTCTATTCTGTAGCTCCTGTTTCGAGTTACAAATATTAGCAACTGAACCGGTATCAATTACCCAGTCACTACAACGAGGGCTAGTAAGGAAAACATCAATAACATGTATATCAAATATACCTTTGATGGTGCCAGCCTTCTTGTCCGCTAAGTACTTCGGACAGTTGCGCTTCCAGTGACCCTTGTCCTTGCAGTAGAAGCACTCAGTGTCCGGCTTAGGACCAGACTTGAGCTTCTTCTCAGCAGGAGCATTGCGCTTGCCGCCGCCCTTCTTGAAGGGTTTCTTTGCTCCCTTACCTTTCTTAAAGGAGGGCTTGTTGACCATCAACACATGATTATCCTTCTTGATGTCCACTTCCGCAGCCTTCAGCTTTGCGAAGAGCTCAGTGATCGTATCCGTGGAACCAATCTGATTATGAGTCACTACAAAACTTCTGTAGCTGGGAGGGAGTGATTGCAGAACCCTGTCAATCTTGAGCTCCTCTGGAATCGTGCATTCCAGTTGCTCAAGGCGTTGAGTGTAGCCCGACATCTTTATGGCGTGCTCACTAACGGAACTCCCTTCCTCCATCTTGCAGTTAAAGAACTTCTCAGAGATCTCATATCTCTCAGAACGGGCTTGAGTCTGAAACATGGTTTTCAGCTCCTCGAGAATCTCAAAGGGCCCGGGATAGGTTTCAAAACGATTTTGAAGTTCCGGTTCCACAGCAAACAACATGGTGCTCTTAATCACACCATAATCATCTTTACACGACTGATAGACAGCTTTCTCATCAGCCGGCGCAGTTGCAGCAGGGGGGTCACCTAACGCTTTACCAAGGACATAGTCCTTTTGTCCGCCAGACAGAATGATTCTTAGATTGCGGAACCAATTGGTGAAGTTAGACCCATTGTTTCTAAGCTTTTCCTTCTCAGCAAAAACGTTGAAGTTGAAGTTGGACTTGGCCATGTGATCTACAGTATTTGCAAGTACAATTTAGACTATGTTCATGATAAATAGTTCAACTTAATCAAATTACTAGATGAACTCCCACTAAATTCAACATCCCTCAAGTTGTTTAGTGAACACGATCCAAATTCACCACACCTAATCCGATCATCACGAGAAGAGATGTGGTTTCAATGGTGGACAACAAAGTGTCGATCATATCATTCATATGACTCATGCTTAACCTTTCGGTTCTTGTGTTCCGAGGCCATGTCTGTACATGCTAGGCTCGTTGTGGCATCCCGCAAAAACCACTACTAGAAAATCGCGTTGTTTTGTGCATTGCATCGCCATCATCTTGCATTGTTTGTCTGCATTATTTCGAAAAAGCCTAGTTCTGTTTGTACAAACACCCCTCTTTATTTCAACGGCAAAACCCCGATCGTGTCGGATATTTCATTTACCTATAAATTATTGCAAAGTGGTCTTGTTTTAAAATAAACAAAACCAAAACAAACACACTTTCTAAACCAGCCCCCTCTAAAACCTATCCCCACCCAATCCTAATCTACCCACCAACCGAAGTGTGCCACCTCACCCCTCCCCCAAACTCCTACCCACCCTGCCACCTCACCGATCCACCACTTTTTCCCTCTCCCTTTTCTCACCCAGCTCTGCCTCACCCACTCTCAACCCCCTGGGCCCCACCTGACCCGCCCTCTCTCCCCCTGGCCCCACACGTCATCCCCACCCCACATCCCCCACTCCCCCACCCGGCCCCACTTCCACCCATCTCCCTGGACCCGCAGCCACCTCCCCAGGTCAAACCTCCCCACCGCTAGGCCCACTCCCCTGACCGACCCCACCCCTGGCCCGCGGCCCCACCCTGGCCCCGCGACCCCGCCTGCTCCCTCCATCTCCTTCCTCCCGCTCGCGAGCCAACCCCCGCAACCTCCTTCCCTCTGGCGCCTTCCCCTGTCTCCTCCGCTCCCGGCGCCGCTTCCCCCGATGCGCTGCCTCCCGAGCCTCCCCGCGCGCGCGCCACCCACCTCCTCTCCTCTCCTGGACCCGCCGCCGCGCCTCCCGCGCCGACCTCGCCTCCGTCCGACGAGCGCCGCGCCCGCCACCGCCGGCTCCCCTCCCCGCTTCCCCCTGGCGCCCGACGCCGCCCCGCCACCCTTCTCTTCCCCGTCGCCGGCGCTCGCCTTGCTCCGCCTTCCACCTCTCCTTCCGCGCACGCTCCCTCCTCCCGCCTCCTCTTCTCTCTCCGACGGGCCCCCTCGCCGCCGGCGCCCCACCAGCGGCCGCCTCCACCTCGCCGCGGCCACGTGCTCCGGCCGGCCCCCCCTCGGAGCTCCGCCGCCTCCTCCCGCTCAGGTCGCCGCCCCGCGTCCCCGGGCTCGCCGTCGTCGGCCGCCCGCCCTCCGCGACCGGCCCTCCCGCCGGCCTGCGCGCGCCACCCTCGAGCCGTCTCCCTCCAGCCCGCGTCCCCGCCAGAGCTCGCCCCGCCGGCCGCCTACGAGCTTCCCGCCGGCCGCCGTCCTCGTCCGCGCGCGCCGCTCTCTGCCTCGTCGAGCCCCAGGCGCCCTCCGGCGAGCGCCGCCTCCTCGGGCTCGTCCCCGCTCGGCCGCCGTCCCGCCGTTCGCCACGTCGTCGCTCGGAGGCAGGTCCCGCACCGTCCGCCTCCGGCCCGTTCGCTGCGCTGCCGCGGCGCCTCCCTGGCCCTCCTCTCCTCCTGGCCGCGTCAAGCCCTTCATGCGGCGCCCCTGACCTTCTCTCGGTACCAGACCTCAAGGCGAACTATCGTGTTGGAGGCATGTGTGTGTGCTGCTGAAGATCCTCGAACCCGATGGTCGACGACACGGAACGCTGAGGCCTCCACCTCGGTTCCACAAGATCTGCCACGCGGAGCCGAAGACCGCAGAACGCCAAGCTCTCCCGCAGGATCCCGGCAAGACCAAACACTCGACATGCCATGCTCCCCCTCACGGATGCCATGATCTTCGTCACGGACGCCGAGGCCCCTGAACCCCGGAGACCCGAACCTGAGATCATCGCCACAGATCGACAAGGATTCCACATGGGGCGACAAGTACTCCGTCATGGACCCGATTGGAGCAAACCCGAAGACGGCAGATGCGACAAGTACTTCTTCCCAGATCCGATGCTCGAGGACCCGACAAGATCTGCGCAACGACAAGATCGACACCGACCAGGGTGGACCCGCTACGCCCCGACGCCGAACCAAGCCCTGCTTCCCGGAGACGACAAGATCTACCTCAGTTATCCGAGAACGCTCCCGCCGAGACCGAACCCCAGATCCGAACCCTGAGACCGACCCCGAACCCCGGAACCCCAAGTTCGCCGAACCCTAATGTGTGAACCCCTTCCCGAAAACCCTATTTTATAACATAATATAACTTGTCGCATAATAATTGTCTTGCATGCATACATTCATGTGGTTTGGGGGCCTTATGCTGATTCACCTAATAATTAAATATGGGGCCCATATGCGGACAGATCTAGTCTTATATTGGCCTCATCTAAACTTGTGTAGCGAACCGGTGCTATCTTTTGCCATGTTAAGACAACATTTAAAATTGCGGGGTAGATAAATAACTTGAACCGTTTAATTAATTGTCGGGACCCCCGGTTCCGCTTAATATGGCCCAATTGCATCGCACCTTTACCATGCCATACATCATACATGCATCATGCCCGATCTTTTGCCGTAGTATTAAATATTGCATCCGGTGTTTATTCTAGTGTTTTGCTTCTTCGCGGATAAGGCTGTTGAGTTGATGCGAGTGTCGACCCGATCTTCGGTTGAACCTTCGGCAATGTTTTCAGGCGAGCATCTCCCCCTTTCTACCTATCTTACTTTTATAGTATTTATTCCCTCATGTTGATCTATTGCTATCTGTGTTGCGATGCTCTAGTTCCCGTACCTGTGATATCCCGTGCAGCCCTATATTGCCTTGGACACCTCCTAATACCTGTTGTGTGGTAGTTAGTTGGACCTGCGCGTCGTAGTCGCTTGCCCAAGTGCTGTTGCGTGTTGTCAAGTGCCACAGTTGTTGGAGTAATGCCGCATGTGTGTTGTTGGAGATGATCTTGGCTTTACTTTTCGTTCACTTTAATTACTGTTTAACAACTAAAATTGAAGTAAGTAAGCAGAGGCATCGGTGGGTGATAGATAATATTTGGTTTCCGACCGCCCACTTGTGTCCCGTAGGACCCCGAGTACTTGATACCTGTTCCTTGATTTATCGCGCTATCCACATCCGGGAGGATTATGGGACCCCCCTGAGCCAGAGCTTGATTCATTCTTATTTCTTGGGGCCACAAACTAGTTTGAGGTTTTATTTACTATCCTGTACCTATGCCATGCTTTACTGCTTTATTTACGATTGTGCGAGGAGCACACTGTACTGTTTAGGTAAGCGGAATGTTTTCGCGGTATCGACAAGCCCAGTTTTGGGTTCCCAGTCTTTTACAGCCATTGACGCAAACCTTGAGTCCGTCTCGGAGTCAGCTGGCTTCGTTGCGGGTCTACTCAATGGGGTGGCCCCCTGAAATAATTCTGAATCCTGTGATTGCTTTGTCGTGAAGGCCTCGTTGGGTTTTGATTTGGTTTTTCCGAGGTTGATCGAGTGTGTGTTGCTATTTGTGCACCCCGACCGGGTTAAAACTTTCTGAAAGCCGTGTCCGCGGTTATGGACGACTTGGAGCACAGTATCTCGATCATAGACAACTATAACTAAAGTAGTGCTATAAATTTGACTTTATAATGACTAGTAATCAGCTTCACTATAATGGAATGGCTAAATAATACTGCCAACAATTGCTTGTTTGGGGTCGCTTACGACCATTGTACCTGACTAGTAAGTATTGCAACTACAACGGAATGGCTAAATAAAAGTACCAACAACTGTTGGGTTTTGGGTTATCTCATGCTAATTGTATCTGACTAGTAAGTGTTGCAACTACAACGGAATGGTTAACTAAAAGTGCCCACTGCTTATTTTATCAGGATGACTATCAATACTTGACTAGTAATTGCTGCAACGATAACCGAATAAATAAAACTGCCAACTGTGTGAGTTCCTCGGTTGACTTCCTCGTTTGGCCTCGAGGGGGAAATACCAGGATGGGATTGTTTGGTGTTAGATTCAGGTTGGTTCCGAATAGGTCTTTCTTATCCCTCTCTGATAGTCGCCAGTTGTATCGAGTCTCTATAGGTTGTTTAGTGCATGCTGCCGCTGCCGCTTCAGTCCACCATACCTATGTAGGCGAGGACCGCCGAATTCTAGCCTCGCCGTGTACTGGCCTCAGTACTGACGCTCCTCTTTTTCCTTTGCCCTTTGTCGGCACTCCCTTTTGTTTAAGCAGGTTTAGAGATCGACGTCGTTAGCAGGGTTACCCTTCCGGCTTGGCCTGGGCAGGGTTATGGACGCCATTGGTTATTCTTCAGGGCTCGTAGCCCCATTTGCATCTTGTCCGTAGCTGGACGCTCTATCGTTTTCAAGGTGATTTGGATCTTTGTATATTATATTTGTAATCTTGACTCATGGAGTCGTGTTGTATATATATCTGTTCTGTGGGTCCCATCGAGGACTGTTGTGTAATGTTATTACTTCGTTTTCCACCCGCACGAAAGTGCCTGGTGGGCACCTTTGAATCGTTTCTATGCGGGTTTGGCGGGTTTTCGCTAAAACTTGCATAGGTCCGATTCTGAGGGTGTTACACTCGTCAAGCTAGACCCAAGTATTTCTGCGTGTGCAAAACTGGCTTGCACCCGTTGTATGTGAGCGTAGAGTCTATAGCACCCGATCATCACGTGATGCTTGGACACGACGAACTTTCGCAACGGTGCATACTTGGGGAGAACACAGTTTTTTTTAACTTGATCTTTAAGTGAGGAATCATCTTATAATGCTACCGTCGCGATCTAAGCATAATAAGATACATAAAGGGATAAACATCACATGCATATAACTTTATGTGACATGGTATAGCCAATCCTCGCGCAATGATCTCCATCTTGTGCGTTCCGGCATGATCTCCATCACTCCACCATGATTGCCTCCACCACGAATAGCAACTACAACTATTGCTAACTACTTAGCGATAAAGTAAAGCTATTACATGGCGTATAAGAAGTTGACTCGCAGGTCATACACAATTATAAAGACAACCATATGGCTCCTGCCGGTTGTGTACTCATCGACATGCAAGTCGTGAAACATTACAAAACATGATCATCGCATACAATATACACATCACATCTTGAGCCATACCACATCACAGAAAACACTCCCTACAAAAACAAGTTAGACGCCTCTACTTTGTTGTTGCATGTTTTACGTGGCTTATGGGAGTAGATGCTAAGAACGATTCTTACCTACGGAAAGCCACAACGGTGATATTATGGTTGCCAAACTCCGGTGTTAATCCCATGACAACTATAGTGAGAGAAACTGACATCCACCAGCCGCATGTGTGGTACAAGCCACACGTCAAGTGCGGAGCCGGTCTCGCGAACGACGTCGCGTAAGGTTGGCCTGGACCGCTTCAATCTCACTATCCTGCGTCATAAGAAGAACACAAACAAGAGGCTTGCAACAGAAAACATCAACGCCCGCAACAACCATGTTGCGTTCTACTCGTGAATCACATCTACGCATAGATCTAGCTCTGATACCACTGAAGGGTTTCGCGGCATAGTAAATCAAAATTTTCTACGGAGCGAACAGAGGGAAAGCCAAGATCTAATCTAGGAGATGCAAACAACGAGAGAGATTGGATTAGATCTTCATACCCTTGAAGATTCGCACAGCGGAACGTTCGTCGAAACGTGGGTGATGTAGTCGTACTCGCTTCTCCTCCTCGCGATCCGATCCGATCTAGCACCACAAGTGGCGGTGCCTCCGTGAGATGCACACGTGCAGCACCTCGACGTCTCCTCCTTCCTCGGACCAGCGAGTATGGTGGAGAGATAGATTGGATCTACAACACGACGGCGTGGTGTATATGGTGGAGAATTTCTGCTGCAGGGCTTTGCCTACAAACAGTCGGGAGGGAGAGAGGAAGGTAGCAAGGCTGCTAGGGCTTGGAGGAAGGTGTGTGTAGTAGTGGGGAAGGGGGCGCACCACCCCTCTATATATAGAGGGGGGGCGGCCAGCCCTTGCCCCTCCTCCAAGCCTATCTCTAGTTTAAACAATTTAAACTCTCCCTTATCTAGAAATCCTATCTCTAGTTTAAACGAGTTTAAACTTATCTAGGATCGGCTGGGCCCTATGGGGCCTTGTGCCCCTGGCCCAATGCGGCCAGGACACTCCCTCATAGGCCCATGCCCCCTACCGGAAGGTGGGGCCACGTTGGTCCCCTTCCGGAAGGTTCTAGAAGCTTCCGGTACAATACCGATTAACCCGGAACAATTCCGAACTCCAAAAACTGCACTGCCTTATATGAATCTTATTCTCCGGACCATTCCGGAACCTCTCGTGATATCCCGGATCCCATCCGAGACTCCGAACAAAAATTCATAAACCAATTATCCAATCTATCCTAGCGTCGAGATACGTTAAGTGTGTGACCCTGCGGGTTCGAGAATATGCAGACATGATCTTCTATCAATAATCAACAGCGGGGTCTGGGCACCCATATTGACTCCCACACATTCATCGATGATCATATCGTATGAACCACGATGCCAGGATTCAATCAATCCCATATATATATTCCCTTCGTCTCGCGATATTTTACTTGCCCGAGATTCGATCGTCGGTACCGTCATACCTAGTTCAATCTCGTTCACAGCAAGTACTTTACTCGTTCCATAATCCGATATCACTTTGTGATTAACTCCTTAACCACATGCTTGCAAGCGGTGTTGATATCGATTACTGAGTGGGCCCGAAGTATATCTCTCCGACTTGGGAGGGACAAATTCCATCTCGATACATACAACCCAACAGATACTTTCCGATCACCTGAGAGACACCTTTATGATCACCCTCTCATAGGATGACGTTTGATGACCTCAAAGCTTTCTTCCGGTACCAGGGAGTTGCATTATCTCATGGTCTAAGGAATACAATATTTGACATAGGAAAAGCTTCGCAAAGATGAACACGATGAAACGATCTAATTGCTTCGCTTAGTTTGGGTCTGTCCTTCATATCATTCTCCCAATGATATGATCTCATTATCAATTGACAACTCATGTCTATGGTTAGGAAACCTTAACCATCATTGATCAATGAGCTAGTCCATAGAGGCGTACTAGGGACACGGTGTTGTTTACAAACCACACAAGTATTAAAGTTTCCGTTTAATACAATTCTAGCATGGAATATAAACTTTATCATGAACAAGAATTATAATAATAACATCTTTATTATTGCCTCTAGGGCATAATTCCAACATAATCTTCCTCTCTAAATTTATGAAGTCTGGACATTGTTATTATTTTGTGGCAATACAGTTTGTAATTTGCAGCAGGTACAAATGATCTCGCTCGGTGTTGATTTGATGATGACTTGGTCTTGCATCTTGGTGGATCAACGCTTGTGTTCTGGTACTTCTGTACCTTGTATTGTGGAGTAAGAGAGACCGACAATAGCCGTCGCTGCTACCATGACACTGCTTCCTGATATACAAACTACTCCATCTTCTGCGAGGTGGCACGGTCTATCACCATTGGTTTTATGCACTACCCCTTGCTACCTTCTTGTTTCTTCACGGTCTTGTTCTGTATTCAGCTGCTTTAGAGTGTCATCGTGATTTGATTGCATGACAGTTGAAGAGATCATCAAGATACTTGGTGGAGGCTTGCATCGGCAACATCACTGGCGAGGTTGGCAAGCAACTGACAAGGGAACGAAATGAAATTGCGTCGACGGTGTTTCTGATATTGTCTGATCAAGAAATTTCTATGTAAGCACCGACATTAGCAATAAGTCACTATTTGTTGCATGGCTATTAGTTTAAACCCGAGACATGGATGTCGAAGAGATATATGCAATCTGATTAGCGCGCAATCGTTTATGTGGGCCCATGATAGAAATAGATCTATAGGAATTTATTTATTACCTTTGCAACAGTGAGCTGACTACGTTGCCCAAACATTTTCCAGCCTACTGATGCAATCTTTGTACAAAGCAAATTTAGTCTGGGATATTAAAGCTTCCCAACTGTACATATAGAAGGGAGATGGATAATAGAAGAATACAAAGTGGAGAGAAGAGGACGTTTATCCTCCTCTGCACTTGGCTCTTCTCTCCTTGTGGCTGTAGCAGTAATTTGACTCTTTTGGCATGCATACTCTTCTCTCTTTGTGTCTGTTTAATTCATCAATATCTATTGGAAAGTCTTTACATTCTATAACATCTATTGAGATTTAATACCCTTTCAGTTTGGAAATGATCTTTATAGAGAAAAGGCATGCATGACTACTCTTGCTCGGACAGAAGTTCTTGCTTATAAAATTCTGTGTATGCCTGGATTTTTGGAATAATCTTGAAGAGACGGATATGCATATATGATATTTAAGAGAAGGTACCCCATATATTTCTTCAAGTTATCGTATACTTTAATACTGAGCTTTGATATCCTATTTTCTAATTTATGCATCTTTGCATATTTCTATTTTTAGTTGTGCTTTGGTAAATGGTTTTGCACGGTAGTTCGAATAAATGTATCTGGTACCATGAAAGTAATAGTTACTCGGTTAATATTTGCCATACTAGGCCTTCAAAAGGTTGTACATTAAGATCTTCAGAAAGACTGGCTGTATAAAGATTAATAGAGCATAAAAATTGATACAAAGTGATTTTTAATGGTGCTCAATCCCTTAAAATAATCAGTTGATATAGGATAATTGAGAAGCATGGAAATCTCTCATTGATGAAAAAACAAGGCATCCCGTGTTTATTCAGTGAATAGGCAGTTTCGATATATGAAATGAGAGCCGAAGGTGCTCATGTTGTTACATGCAAGGCTTCCTTCAACAAATAGAAGCACTTGATTCATTGGGCTTGTAATTTGGTTTCATCAACTGGGAAAAGCGAAAGGTATGTAAGCAAACTATCTCCGCAAGTCGATTTGGAATATTTCCTTCATGAAGTTTCCATATCTACATGGAAGGTTCATATGCATATCGTGTATATCATTTGTAATGAAAAAAGTGGTTCAGTATCAATCATTGCAGGTTCAGAACTTCACACTATTGGCAACTTAGTAAGGATAAAAGATAACTTTTACAATTGTTTCTAATTTTTTAATGAAACGATTTCTACCACTTATATAAGATGGTTTGGTGTTAATTTCTCCTCTTTTCACTTGAACAAGGAAATAAATTATTTTAGCAACATCAATCATGCAATTTTTGTACAGCTAAGTGTAGAAGAAGACATCATGCGTCGGATTGTTGACCATGACCGCCTACACTCCCTCCTTAATCGAACATGAGGCTGTCCTCACCGACTTGATGAAGGGGCCTCCTGCCTCCAAGACGAGGGTGTCCTCATCGGCTCTAAGAAGACGGAGCATCACCGCTTCGCACATGCCGGACTTGAGGAAGAACTGGAAAGCTCATTGTTTGGGCTTTGTTGCACGGTCAACATACTACCAAGTTTCCTAATCACATTAGAATGTATGGAGGGCTGGAAGTTGTGATTGAGATGCCAATCAATGTGGAAAGACCCTACGCATTTGGCTCGATTTTACCCTGGGGGCGTTTGGTCGCATCAGGAGGGGGAGCTAGACTGGTGTCATTATGGATATTGCCGCTAATGAAATGCTACTCTCCAGCATATGCTCTGTTAAATCGTCAAGGTAATTAGATTCCACATTCCTTTGTTTATGAACGGTAATCTGTTCTAAACCATACAATGTGAGTTTGTAAGTTTGTAACCGTTGTCTATCTGGTAGCCTCTTCTCAGGTTACAACCTTCATGCTTCCAGAAATGCACGTTTTTTTTGTGCAAAAAAATTTAGTTAAACATTTTTTTTTGAACTTTAGGCAACTTTATTACTGAACAATAACACGGTCTTTTACAATAATTTGGATAAGAAAAGGTGGGGGATCATTAAACCAGAAGTCCCTAGTCCCTTGAAGACAAACGTGACGAGCAAGCGAATGTGCGGCCTCATTAGCTTCCCGTGGACAATGCTGAATTGTTGCCATGCCAAGCTCCCTCAGTAGCAGCCTGCAATCATCTATAATCACTGCATTATAGTCTGAAAAATTTAGTTAAACATAATACTGAAGTAGTACTACTTATAGTCTATCGTGCTATGTATCCCTTGCCCGCCCTGATTATGGTCGTGATCCTGGATCGAATACTACAACCTCCTACACCAGATCAATGATGGCGGCCTCTTGCGCTCCCTCCTCGAATATAAGAGCAACTCCAACAGAAGCCGGATGCGGTGACCCAGCATACCACTGCATGTGTAGTACACTATAGTAGTTGACATGACATCCATAGAACACCGTTCTGTAAATATCACATCCCTCAGAGTGGTACAACAGAAACATCATGGATCCATATTACAAACATTCACACATTATTATTATTACAATACCAGAAGTTCAAGACTTCAAAAGGATTCAACTTACAAACCAAAATATAAAGACTTTTAGCGGAATTCAAACATAGCAACTCCAACTAGGAGTTGAGCTCAGTAGCTTATTCTATATGGTTCATGTTGCTCGGCTTCGTCGGTTACTACTAACTAGGATACTTAGTTGGACTCGTTGTCATCGACACCATAGCGGATTTCGTAATCCACTCCTTCAACACCTCCTGACAGGTTAGGCTCCTCGTAGAACACATCTTCTTGGCATTCGGCTGCATACATTGGCGTATCTTCGGGATCCTCAGAGTCTAAGTAAGGGATCAAAGGAAAGGATGAGTAACAGCGTTACCTAGCAAGTTCATTATATGCAAAGTGGTTAGTTTGATGCTCTAACTACCACCTCAGACTATAAGTCTTTGGTACTATGTAGTTTTTGTAAATCTAATTTTATTATAAAAATCTATAACCATCAGCCTTCACAGGTTGACCAGAACTTTCATGGAGTTCCTTTCATGCCGCGTTCGTAGCTCCTTTCCGGAACAGGGAGTAACAAGTTAAAATTCTTACACTCTGCAGAGGTGCGTTACTTTACCCATGAGAGATCAACTCCTTGTTGCATAACCGGGCGTACTTTCCCGTCCACAATGCCATGATGTGGAGCCCAGTAGGTGATCCAAGCCAATCACTGCCCCCTTCGCGACCTCGCATGTCTCCTTGGTGTACACCATGCCCACATATTGAATTACGGCAATGGTTTGTACATATCGTTAGATGCCAGAACTATCGTGGGACGTTGAGGGTTCCCACCCATATGCTGCATATCCTCTACGAATTACCAATTAATATGCACGCTACGAGTGATAATAGCCACGACCTGCACATCCGGCTACATGCGAGAGGAAGAAGATACAGCTGACTTCTCTGTCCCATTCCAAATCTCATGGCTAACGCGTGATATACATCGCTAGAATCACTGATGTCATGGGTTATTAAGTCCCTAATAGTTCATCATTGTTGCAAATAGAACCCTAAGTTCTATTGCTCCATTATATCATCACTTAGGATGATATCTATAATTTCTTTATTTGTGAAAATAATATTTTCTTTCATTAGAGTATATATGATAAACACGCAATTTGCAAATACTTTGATAATGACTCTTCAAAGGACATGAGCAAGTGATGAACTTGCCTTGTGATTGCAAGGTAGTGACGTTGGATGCTTGCACTGGACCTTGAGCTTCTATGTCTACAAAACCATCATTATAGCCCGGTAAGGACAATATTTAAAGAAGCATATGCAAAGTAATGTAATGCATTATTTAGCTTTGTGTGTATTCTCCCCCATTATCTAAATTATAAAGATTCTTTTTAATAATAAAGAATTTATAAATATTAATTTTTAATATTTATTGAATATCGTATTCTTTTATTTTATTTCATTTTATTTGAATTTTATTAATTTAATAATTCCTTTAAGAATTATCATGTAAATACCAAAAATTAATATTAAATATTTGTTTAGTATTTTTCTAAAATACTACAATATTAATATATAATGAAAGTGATTTTTATTTATTTTTATCATCTTTCAGTAATTTTATAACATTCCAAAAGAAATATCTATATTACAAAATTCTTAATAAAATTTATATGTATAAAATTTTATTTCTTAATTTATTTGGATAGTTTGGATTATTGTGAATCCAAAAATATTTTATTTATATTTTTTAGATTTTTATTTTATTTCTAGAATTTATTTAAATTCAGGGGCATTTTGGTCTTTTCTTAATTATTAAAAACCGTCTTTAGGTAAATGGGCTGCCTGTGTTGGTTTATTGGGCCCTTGTGGCCCAATAAGGCACAATCAAAATGACACCCCGAAGGGGTCCTGGCCCAACCAGCCCAACTCTCCCTGTCACTCTCTCGATCTCATCTCTCTTCTTCTCCTCCCCCGACCCCGTGGTCGGCGATGCCACCGCCGGTGATTCACGCTGCCATGGACCTCCCCGGCCGCCGCTATGATGTATAGGGTGGTTGTCGACCCTGCTCCACCTTCTTGTCCAACTCGATTTGAACCTGGAGCCATCCTGTGTCCAGACCGGCTCCGTCCCGAACCCTAGGGTTTGGAGTGGCGCTGGTGCTGTCGCCGCCGCTGCTCCTCTGTGATGTGGTGGTGTTCCTCGCCTTCATGCATGGCTATGGTCGCCTCCTCGGCGTGGTGTGGGTCGCAGCCCCCTTGGGGTGCTCCCCGTGCCGCCGTGTTCGTCGACGACCTCTGCTTCCTCTTCTCGCCCACAGCAACATCCATCAGTAAGTTGTTCTTCTTCCCCTTGTGTCCTCTGTGCTAGGACACTCTATGCTATGTGTTGGTAGTGGATACTCCTGGCTAGTGGTTATGTCCTGATTAGGGTTTGTGTTCTTCTTAGGGTTCATATGCCTCTGTTGATTGAATATCTGATGATTTGGATCATGTATTGATGATCCCTAAGCATACTAAGTGTTTGTTTGCTATGGATTACTGCTTATGGTTAGCTTTGGTGATGCTAGTGGCTTATCAGATTGATTCCATTGGTTAATTTTGATATGGTTCAGATGATAAGGTTGCTCTAGAATCATTGCTTGGAGATTCTAGTGGTTTGAGAGCTCACCACGGTCATTACTTGGTTAATGACAGTGATTTTTGTGTGATGAAATCACTGTATCTGTATTGTTGGCTTATGGATTCATATACAGTTTGAGATTAACTTGTCTCTTACAGTGATGTTATGTATATGTATATTCTTGGAAATGATTCATGTGATTAGTATCAGGAAAATGATTTATAGTTGGTTGTGAGTGTATCTATGAAAGTTGGATGCTTAACCTGCTTAGTTTAGAAATTGTTCTTATGACAACATCCTAATATGGCACACAAAACTAGGTTCTATTACTTGGCTTGGTTTTGTTCAAGCTTAAGATTAACTTGGCATCAGAGATAAGTGGAAACTTCTTTTCTTGAATCCCTAAAACCTATGATGTTGGTCCGAGGTTTAGGGACTAGGCCCTTATCTTGTTGTTTCTCATGGATTGGTTCTGGTAGTGATACCAGCTACTGATTCTTGAGTCAAAGTTGGAAAAATGATTTGTAGGCTTATTAAGTTATATAGATCCATAAGATGTAGGAATTCTAAGGTGCTACTCCTATTTAAGAGGTGTGCCTAGAAGTTCAGATCTTGGCTATATTCATTCCTGGAATTTATGTTATAGCCTGATAGCTAGGATCAATGATGTGGTTCTGAGATCCTAGTTGGATCTATATAGTTTTCTGATTGCTTTTAGTGTTTAAACTTCAATGATGGATTCACCCCACTTGGGTGCTTTTTTGAGAATTTGAGTATGAGACAAGTCATGAATGCTTGTCTAGCTTAGACAGATAAACCATGTGATGGTCCTTTACTGCTTACCACAACAGTGGAGTGGTTGGGGCTGCAACTTGTTGATCTTGTGATTGTGTGGCTAGCTTGACCTGGTGCTTCTCCTGATGCTCCTTCTGCTACTTCCAGCTCTTGGACTTGTCCTTGATCTAGCTCTCCACCTCCTGGTCCTGGTGGCTTGACCTTGTTCTTGCTATCCACCTGATCTACCCCCTCCTTATGTCACCATCTTGGTGAGATGATCAAAGTTGTGGTTGGTGTGATCTGGTTTGGGTTTGGTTTGGCTGTTGTGCTTGATGTGTATGAAGCAGGGAATGGTGTTGGGGTTGCTTCCCACGGCTGTGCTGAGTAGTTTTGTTTGTTGGAGCTGTTGATGCTATGCTGACAGCACACACCATGCAGTTTGGTGTGTGTGTGCTGCTTGTGTGCCTGTTGCACACCTTGTGGATATGCTCATGATATGAAAGTTACATTTTATCTGTTTACCACTTAACTGCTTGGTGAAACTTGCCCCTTCTTGCTGTTTATTTGACTTTTGGCTTAAAATTATGAGATATATAGTTCTTTCATATTGGTGAAACTTGCCCCTTAAAGTACATTGAACAGTGCAACTCACTCTCAATACTGAGAGTAACATAATTTTAATCCTTAACTTTCTTTCTTTTAGTTTGTATTTGTTTTGCAGGTACAAGACTTGAAGATTCAAGACTTTAGTTTAGATTTCCTTTTTTCTTTATAGAATAGTCACTTGTAATATTTCTTTTATTCTTTTGTAATTTTTATTTTATTCTTTTGTAATTTTTATTTTATTCTTCTGTAATAAATATTGTACTATTACTCAATATATAATGGTTCTTATTTTATTTCATTATTATTGTAAATATTCTTGATCATTTTCATAAGTTACATTTTATAACTTATTTATTGAATAAAATTATGGAATAAATATTCATTTTCTTGATTATGTTATTTATTTAAAGTTTGAGCTACTAATTATCAACACTTGACTAAATCATAATACTCAAACATATTTCTAAATCCTTTTGAATTATAAATCCAACACTCAAGTTTAAATTCAAATTTCATTTCCCAAAACACACTAATCCACAAAGATCATATCAAAGTTTATAACAATCATCCTCCAAGACTATACCTAATCTCAAAGCTTGAAAGAAACTTTGATCACTTTAGGTTTTTATTTGGCGAAAAATTTACCCACATTTTTTTACAGATGAATGCATGCAATTTCACAAATTCCTAAATCTACCCTTCGTTGGTTTATAAATGCTGGGATGTTACAGACTTCCCCCCTTAAATTAAACTTCGTCTCGAAGTCTGTTGAAGTGTACCTGAATAGTTCTGGATAGGCTTTTCTTAAATCCTCTTCTTTATCCCAAGTGGCTTCCCTTTCAGGGTGATGTTCCCACTGTACCTTGCAGTATTTGATTGCCCTGTTCCTCAATATTTTCTAGTTTTCTTCCAAAATTTTGTAGGGTTTTTCAACATAGGTCAAGTCTGCTTGTAATTCTATCTCTTGGTGTGTGATTGCATCATCCGGAACTTTCAAACATTTACGAAGTTGTGACACATGGAAAATATTATGAACTTGATCCAATCTCGAGGGTAACTCTAAAGCATAGGCTATAGTTCTGTTTTGACTCAGTATCTTGAATGGCCCGATATATCTTGGACTCAATTTTCCTTTGACTCCGAACCTTTTAACCCCTTTCATTGGACTCACTTTCAAATATACCATGTCTCCCACTTCTGGATGCCATTATCTTCGACTTTGATTAGCATAACTTTTCTGCCTACTGTGAGCTATTTTCAGTCTATCCTTGATCTTATCAATGATATCTTGTTTTTCCTGGATATAGTCTGGCGCAAATTCTTTGCTGCTTCCAGGCCCATACCAACATATTGGTGATCTACATTTCCTTCCATACAGAACTTGATATGGAGCTGCCTTCAGACTACTCTGATAGCTATTATTGTAGGAAAATTCTGCCAATGGTAGATGATCTTCCCATGTACCTCCAAAATCTAATGCACAAGCCCTTAACATGTCTTCTAGTATCTGATTTGTTCTTTATGTTTGACCTCATGTCTTTGGATGATAAGCGGTGCTAAAATCTAACTTTGAACCAAGTGCTTCATGTAATTGCTTCCAAAATGCTGAAGTAAACACTGATCCCCTATCAGATACAATTCTTTTGGGCACTCCGTGCTTGCTTACTATTTCTTTGATGTAAACTTCTACTAACTTCTAGGCATTATCCTTCTGATTTACCGGAATAAAATTTGCACTTTTTGGTGAGTCTATCCACAATTACCCATATCATATCCTTCCGTTTAGGTGTCGTGCGTAATCCTGTGATGAAGTCCATACCTATTTCCTCCCACTTCCATTCGGGAATTTCCAAGGGTTGCAATGGTCCTGCTGGACTTTGATGTTCAACCTTCACCCTTTGGCAAGTATGGCATTCTGATACATATTTAGCAATGTCCCTTTTCATGTTATTCCACTAGAATAGTTCTTTCAAATCCATATACATCTTAGTACTTCCTGGATGTATAGAATATGGTGTTTCATGTGCTTCTCTGAGTATGACATCCCGAATCTCAGTCACATCTGGAACACAAAGACGATCTTGGAACCACAAAGACTCATAATCTTCAAGGCGAAAAACTGATTTTTTTCCCTTGAGATATCCTCCGAATTTCCTCAGCAATGGAAGGATCTTCTGCTTGATGTCTAAAAATTTTGTGCTTGAGATCACTATCCTGCTCTGCAACTACCTGCATAGTAGCTAATCCTCCAAGAACCTTTGTTCTAATGAATTGAAGCTCTAACCTTTCCAAGTCCATTTGTAACTCTTTTGGTAGCTTCCGATTGCTAGGCTGAATGTCTGCACTCTTTCTGCTTAAAGCATCTGCTACAACATTTGCTTTCCCTGGAGTTTAGTTGATTGTTAAATCATAATCTTTGATTAGTTCCAACCAACACTTCTGTCTCATATTCAACTCCTTTTGAGTGAGGAAATATTTAAGACTTTTATGGTCAGTGTATAACTCACATCTGGCTCCATAAAGAAAATGCCTCCATCCTTTCAGCGCAAAGACTACTGTTGCTAACTCTAAATCATGAGTTGGATATTTGGCTTCATGTGGTTTCAGTTGTCTTGAACCATAAGCAATCACTTTCCGATCTTGCATTAACACACAACCCAAGCCTTCTTTAGATGCATCACAATATATTGTAAAGTCTTTCCCTGTTTCTAGAACCGCTAAGATTGGAGCTGTGGTTAACCTGGTCTTTAACTCCTAAAAACTTGCTTCACACTTCTCATCCCAATTGAATGGTGTATTCTTTCTTAACAACTTGGTCATTGGTCCAGCTATTTTGGAGAAACCTTCAATGAATCTACGATAATAACCAGCCATCCCCAAGAAACCTCGAATTTGTTTCACATTGGTTGGTGCAGTCCACTCCAGTACTGATTGAACTTTGGATGGATTTACAGCAATTCCATCTTTACTGATCACATGGCCGAGGAATTCTACCTCATCTAGCCAAAATTCACACTTACTGAACTTAGCATAAAGTTTATGTTCTCTTAGAGTCTGCAATGTGATTCTCAAATGATCAGCATGCTCTTCCTTATCCTTTGAATAGATCAGAATATCATCAATGAATACTATGACGAACTTATCCAAATATGGCATGAAGATTTTGTTTATTAGATTCATGAATATTGCTGGTGCATTGGTCAAACCAAATGGTACTACCAGATACTCATGGTGTCCATATCTTGAGACAAATGCTGTCTTTGGAACATCCTCAGGCTTAATGTTTATTTGATGGTATCCAGATCTTAGGTCGATCTTTGAAAATACTCCGGCTCCTTTCACTTGATCAAAAAAATCTTGAATCCTTAGTAAAGGATACTTATTCTTGATGGTAACATTGTTCAGATTTCTATAATATCCACACATCCTTCTTCCACCATCCCTTTTATGCACAAAGATTACTGGCGTTCCCCATGGGGATACACTTTCCTGGATATACCTTTTTCTGGCTAACTCATCAATTTGCTCTTTGAGTTCTTTTAATTCTTTTGGTCCCATCTTATAGGGTGCTTGAGCTATTGGTGTTATACCTGGAATTAGGTCAATAGTGAACTCTATTTCCCGGTCTGGTGGCATTCCAGGTAGCTCTGCTGGAAAAACATCTTGAAATTCATTTACTACAAGAATATCTTCCAATTTGACCTCTTTCGTTGAGTTCAACTGCAGGTCCACCATGATATGACTATGTTTATCTGCTTGGTAAACTATCCTTGATCCACTTGGAGTTTTGATTGAGACCGTTTTCTCCTCACAATTTATCTGAGCCCCATGTTCCATCATCCAGTCCATCCCCAGCACTACTGCAATTCCCTTCAAATGAATCACGTAAAGGTCTGCAAAGTATATACAAGCACATATCGAGATAACCTGATCTTGTTTAATGTGGCGTACAATCACATTTCCCCTGCCGTAACTACGGTCATAGGGTTTTCTAACGTTGCCCTTCTAATCCCGAATTTATCACAGAATTCTTCAAAAATGAATGAAGTAGTTGCACCAGTATAAAATAGAACTTTGCCGGGATTGGTAAGGATATTGAGCGTACCTATCACTGCATGCTCCGAATTATCCACCTCCTCTAGGGTTGCGCAATTCAGCTTCCCGGTAGGTCTGTTACTCTTGCCATTGTTGTTCTTGACATTATTTCCTCCTCGATTGGGCTGTCCATTTCCTCCACTGGCTTGTCCTCCTCCCTTGGTAGGCCAACCCCCTAGTGGTTTGCATGGACAATCGGGCTTAATATGCCCCTTCTGACCACAACTGTAATAGATCACTACAGGCTTCTTGCATTCCCTCTGGAAATGCCCTGGAATTCCACAGTTATTACAAATAACATTCCTCCTAGGATTGGATTGATTTCCACCACTTCCCTTGTTATTGTTATTGTTACCGTAGGCCTTGTTCCGGGGTTTGAACTCCAGATTAGGTTTAGGTTTACTTGCCTGAATTCTCTTGGTTTCCTTCTTGGCTCTCTTCCTCCTATCCTCTTGGACATTCTTGTAGTCATCTTCAAAAGTGATAGCTGCATCCAGCAATTGCTGATAAGTTTGCTTATTAGCCAACCTTAACTGCATCCTCACAAATGGATTTAACCCACGCAGGAAACGCTTCTTCCGCTTCTCTTCCGTGTTAGCATCCTCCTCAGCATAACGAGACAGTTGACTAAACTCCCGGATATACTTCATAAAACTAGTATATCCCTGCTAAAGCTCCTCAAATTCTCTCCGCTTCAACTCCATAACACTCTCCGGAACATGATATTTACGGAATCTCTGCTTGAACTCTTCCCAGGTGTACTCCCTTCCTAGCTGTTGCATGGCTAACTGATTTTCCCACCATGATGCTGCAGGTGCAGTCAGGAGATGAGTTGCATACCTCAATTTCTCCTCATCATTACAACCTACAGTCTTTAGCTTTCTTTCTGTATCTACTAGCCAATCTTCTGCATCCATTGGTTCAGGAGCTGATGCAAAAGGTAATGGCCTTGCATTCTAGAAGTCAGAAAGACTCACTCCTCCACCTTCAGGTGCCCTCTGATTTGCTCATCCCAGCAACTCCTCCATGAACTTGTTCTGGGTCTCTTGCATCATTTGCATACACTGCATAAAGTTCTGCTCCATTAACAGCCTCATTGGTGGTGGTGGTAACACTCCCTGATTTGCTGCATCTGCACCGGCCTTCTCTTTGGCCTCACGTTCCATTCGCTGCTGTTCAGATTCAGTCTCTACACCCGTATCCATGACCCCCTAGTCCTGCAACATAAAGCGAATACTCATAATTACATCATGCACATGTGTTGTGAGCTCGACTTTACGCACATAACTAGTCACACAACGAAAATCCAAATAAAATCCAAATATGCATTTCACATATTATACATTACAATATCATAATAATACAAAGTCATTACAACATATACCATATGGGTATAATCACAACACTACCTCATTTATCTAGCTACCTTATTTCTCGGATTACAATACACGGTACTCGATATCTCTAAATAGTTGCCTCCTTCTAGTAGTAACTACGCTCATCATACATGTCTAATGTCCAACCGTGATGACGTGACGTTTGTCGCACAATTTGTGGAACAAATGGCCTTCCAGAAGGAACATACTTAGTATCTGAAGTGTCAAGACTTGAGTCATTACTCAACCTGAGCGCATTGACTCCTTCCAGCTCAGCTGAAAAGTCTCCAGAAACATATTCAACATTATCTACCGCTTGCATCTCCTGAGCTTCATTCCTTGAGTCGTCAACAGAATACGCAGATCCTGCTGGTCCTCAGGTGCTCCTTTGGGCAAGATAGTTAACACCGGATAATGTATATTCCCTGGGTTTGGAGAAGGTGTTGATGATTCAAACACTCTCTCCTCAGGATGTTCTTCTACATCCTGATTATTTCTGAATATGGTATCTCTACTACTGTTACTAGGGTTAATTCTTGCACCCATCCAACTAGATTGTCCAACATTTCTGTCAGAACCATCTATGGACATCTGGTGTTCATGAGATCCTTCATATGATCCCATTCTCCAACCATCAGAATTCTCAATAGGAAGTTCTGAATCAGAACCATCCTCTGAACCCTGTGGTACTACATACCTCATATCCACAGTAGGATCATATATAGGTTCAGGCCTTGGTGAATAAGGATATGGTGTAAAAGATTCATGATCTATAGGTATATCCTTAAAGTTGGGTCTTGCACTACTACTTGCTTCCTTCTCCAACTGGAATGCTAACTGCTTCCTCCTTTCTATATCAGTTAGATCCACTAACATGTCATTTTTATCTTCAAGAATCACTTGATGTGTCTTATAAAAATACGCAACGAGTGTTCGGTATCTATCCATAAACTTGGAAGCTAACTTAGGATGCTTCTTAACTAAAATAAGATGATACGATACAGGCTCCGAGTCTATAGAATCATGAGGTATCACAGAAAATGTGCTACCTTCTAACTCCTTGGCTTTATGTTCCCAGATATTAGCTATCGCCTCCACAACAGCAACATGATATGCTGCTAAGTGACTCCTACCTTCTCCTATAGGTAAATCGTGATACAATCCAAGCTCCTCTGGAAGTTGGATACTCACATGATACTTGGATAACATCCAGCCATCATAATAGGTTATGGTATTCACTGGAATTCTAGTTGGACAACTAAAAATCTTTAAAAGTTGACGAAGTTGGTCTGTGAATGATCCTTGATAATCATAAGAGTCTCTTCTTTCCTTACCAAAGTGTGTTTTGGAAACTTAGGTGCCACAGCTCTGTATATAAGAAAAAAAAATATTAGTAACCAATAATATATTGCATCACAACAAAGAATTATCGCACTAAAACATATAACGAAATATTCTCATTTCAATACCCATTATATTTGTTTTATAGAATTCTTTATCGTTGCTACACACTCCTACAGGTAATACCCTTACTAGGTTTCCAACCTAAGGTCAAAGAAATTTGCTCTGATACCAACTGCGGTGACCCAGCATACCACTGCATGTGTAGTATACTATAGTCGTTGACATGACATCCACATAACACCGTTCTGTAAATATCACATCCCTCAGAGTGGTACAACAGAAACATCGCGGGTCCATATTACAAACATTCACACATTATTATTATTACAATACTAGAAGTTCAAGACTTCAAAAGGATTCAACTTACAAACCAAAATATAAAGTCTTTCAACGAAATTCAAACGTAGCAACTCCAACTAGGAGTTGAACTCGGCAGCTTATTCTATATGGTTCATGCTGCTCGACTTTGTTGGTTACTACTAACTAGGATACTTAGTTGGACTCGTTGTCATCGACACCATAGCGGAATTCGTAATCCACTCCTTCAACACCTCCTGACAGGTCAGGCTCCTCGTAGAACACATCTTCTTAGCATTCAGCTGCATACATTGGCATATCTTCAGGATCCTCAGAGTCTAAGCAAGGGATCAAAGGAAAGGATGAGTAACAGCGTTACCCAGCAAGTTCATTATATGCAAGGTGGTTAGTTTGATGCTCTAACTACCACCTCAGACTATAAGTCTTTGGTACTATGCATTTTTTGTAAATCTTTCTTCAAAGATTGATTTTATTATAAAAATCTATGACCATCAGCCTTCACAGGTTGACCAGAAATTGCATGGAGTTCCTTTCATGCCGCGTTTGTAGCTCCTTCCGGAACAGGGAGTAACAAGTTACAATTCTTACACTCTGCAGAGGTGTGTTACTTTACCCATGAGAGGTCAACTCCTTGTTGCACAAACGGGCGTACTTTCCCGTCCACAATGCCATGATGTGGGGCCTAGTAGGTGATCCAAGCCAATCACTGCCTCCTTCGCGACCTCGCATGCCTCCTTGGTGTACACCATGCCCACATATTGAATTACGGCAATGGTTTGTACAGACCGTTAGATGCTAGAACTATCGTGAGACGTTGAGGGTTCCCACCCATATGCTGCACATCCTCTACGAATTACCAATTATTATGCACGCTACGAGTGATAACAGCCATGACCTGCACATCCGGCTACATGCGAGAGGAAGAAGATACAACTGACTTCTCTGTCCCATTCCAAATCTCATGGCTAACGCGTGATATACGTCGCTAGAATCACTGATGTCATGGGTTATTAAGTCCCTAATTGTTCATCACTGTTGCAAATAGAACCCTAAGTTCTATTGCTCCATTATATCATCACTTAGGATGATATCTACAATTTCTTTATTTGTGAAAATAATATTTTCTTTCATTAGAGTATATATGATAACGCGCAATTTCCAAATACTTTGATAATGACTCTTCAAAGGACATGAGCGAGTGATGAACTTGCCTTGTGATTGCAAGGTAGTGAAGTCGGATGCTTGCACTGGACCTTGAGCTTCTATGTCTACAAAACCATCATTATTGCCTGGTAAGGACAATATTTAAAGAAGCAAAATGATTATGCAAAGTAATGTAATGCATTATTTAGCTTTGTGTGTATTCTCCCCATTATCTAAATTATAAAAATTCTTTTTAATAATAAAGAATATATAAATATTAATTTTTAATATTTATTGAATATTGTATTCTTTTATTTTATTTCATTTTATTTGAATTTTATTTATTTAATAATTCCTTTAAAAATTACCAAGTAAATACCTAAAATTGATATTAAATATTTTTTAGTATTTTTCTAAAATACTACAATATTAATATATAACGAAAGTGATTTTTATTTATTTTATCATCTTTCAATAATTTTATAAAATTCCAAAAGGAATATATATTACAAAATTCTTAATAAAATTTATATGTCTAAAATTTTATTTCTTAATTTATTTGGATAGTTTCGATTATTGTGAATCCAAAAATATTTTATTTATAATTTTTGGATTTTTATTTCATTTTCTAGAATTTATTTAAATTTAGGGGCATTTTGGTCTTTTCTTAATTATTAAAAACTGCCTTTAGGTAAATGGGCTGCCTGTGTTGGTTTATTGGGCCCTTGTGGCCCATTAGGGCAGAATGAAAACGACACCCGAAGGGGTCCTGACCCAACCAGCCCAACTCTCTTTGTCACTCTCTCGATCTCATCTCTCTTATTCTCCTCCCCTGACCCCATGGTCGGCGATGCCACCGCCGGCGATTCACAACGCCGTGGACCTCCCCGGCCGCCGCCATGATGAATAGGGTGGTTTTCGACCCTGCTCCACCTTCCTATCCAACTCGAGTTGGACCTGGAGCCCTGCTGTGGCCAGACCGGCTCCGTCCCAAACCCTAGGGTTTGGGGTGGCGCTGGTGCTGTCATCGCCGCTGCTCCTATGTGTTGTGGTGGTGTTCCTCGCCTTCAGGCATGGCTGTGGTCGCCGCCTCGGCATGGTTTGGGTCGCAGCGCCCCCTTGGGGTGCTTCCCATGCCACCGTGTTCGTCGACGACCTCTACTTCCTCTTCTCGCCCATAGCAACATCCATCAGTAAGTTGTTCTTCTTCCCCTTGTGTCCTCTTTGCTAGGCCACTTTATGCTATGTGTTGGTAGTGGATACTCCTGGCTAGTGGTTATGTCCTGATTAGGCTTTGTGTTCTTCTTAGGGTTCATATCCCTCTGTTGATTGAATATCTGATGATTTGGATCATGTATTGATGATCCCTAAGCATACTAAGTGGTTGTTTGCTGTGGATTACTGCTTATGGTTAGCTTTGGTGATGCTAGTGGATTATCAGATTGATTCCATTGGTTAATTTTGATATGGTTCAGATGATAAGGTTGCTCTGGAATCATTGCTTGGAGATTCTAGTGGTTTGGGAGCTCACCACTGTCATTACTTGGTTAATGACAGTGATTTTTGTGTGATGAAATCACTGTATCTGTACTATTGGCTTATGGATTCATATACAATTTGAGATTAACTTGTCTCTTACAGTGATGTTATGTATATGTATATTCTTGGAAATGATTCCTGTGATTAGTATCAGGAAAATGATTTATAGTTGGTTGTGAGTGTATCTATGAAAGTTGGATGCTTAACCTGATTAGTTTAGAAACTGTTCTTGTGACACCATCCAAATATGGCACACAAGACTAGGTTCTATTACCGTGTTTGGTTTTGTTCAAGCTTAAGATTAACTTGGCATCAGAGATAAGTGGAAACTTCTTTTCTTGAATCCCTAAAACCTATGATGTTGGTATGAGGTTTAGGGACTAGGCCCTTATCTTGTTGTTTCTCATGGATTGGTTCTGGTAGTGATACTAGCTACTGATTCTTGAGTCAAAGCTGGAAAAATGATTTGTAGGCTTATTAAGTTATATAGATCCATAAGATGTAGGAATTCTAAGGTGCTACTCCTATTTAAGAGGTGTGCCTAGAAGTTCAGATCTTGGCTATATTCATTCCTGGAATTTATGTTATAGCCTGATAGCTAGGATCAATGATGTGGTTCTGAGATCCTAGTTGGATCTATATAGTTTTCTGATTGCTTTTAGTGTTTAAACTTCAATGATGGATTCACCCCACTTGGGTGCTTTTTTGAGAATTTGAGTATGAGACAAGTCATGAATGCTTGTCTAGCTTAGACAGATAAACCATGTGATGGTCCTTTACTGCTTACCACAACAGTGGAGTGGTTGGGGCTGCAACTTGTTGATCTTGTGATTGTGTGGCTAGCTTGACCTGGTGCTTCTCCTGATGCTCCTTCTGCTACTTCCAGCTCTTGGACTTGTCCTTGATCTAGCTCTCCACCTCCTGGTCCTGGTGGCTTGACCTTGTTCTTGCTATCCACCTGATCTACCCCCTCCTTATGTCACCATCTTGGTGAGATGATCAAAGTTGTGGTTGGTGTGATCTGGTTTGGGTTTGGTTTGGCTGTTGTGCTTGATGTGTATGAAGCAGGGAATGGTGTTGGGGTTGCTTCCCACGGATGTGCTGAGTAGTTTTGTTTGTTGGAGTTGTTGATGCTGTGCTGACAGCACACACCATGCAGTTTGGTGTGTGTGCTGCTTGTGTGCCTGCTGCACACCTTGTGGATATGCTCAAGATATGAAAGTTACTTTTTATCTGTTTACCACTTAACTGCTTGGTGAAACTTGCCCCTTCTTGCTGTTTATTTGACTTTTGGCTTAAAATTATGAGAGATATAGTTCTTTCGTATTGGTGAAACTTGCCCCTTAAAGTTTACTCTGTGATGAAACATTGAACAGTGCAACTCACTCTCAATACTGAGAGTAACATAATTTTAATCCTTAACTTTCTTTCTTTTAGTTTGTATTTGTTTTGCAGGTACAAGACTTGAAGATTCAAGACTTTAGTTTAGATTTCCTTTTTTATTTATAGAATAGTCACTTGTAATATTTCTTTTATTCTTTTGTAATTTTTATTTTTTCCTTTGTAATTTTTATTTTATCCTTTTGTAATAAAGATTATACTATTACTCAATATATAAAGGTTCTTCTTTTATTTCATTATTATTGTAAAGATTCTTGATCATTTCCATAAGTAACATTTTTATAACTTATTTATTGAATAAAATTATGGAATAAATACTCCTATTCTTGATTATGTTATTTATTTAAAGTTTGAGCTACTAATTATCAACTCTTGACTAAATCATAATACTCAAACATATTTTTAAATCATTTTGAATTATAAATCCAACACTCAAGTTTAAATTCAAATTTCATTTCCCAAAACACACTAATCCACAAAGATCATATCAAAGTTTATAACAATCATCCTCCAAGACTATACCTAATCTCAAAGCATGAAAGAAACTTTGATCACTTAAAGTTTTTATTTGGCGAAAAATTTACCCACATTTTTTACAGACGAATGCATGCAATTTCACAAATTCCTAAATCTACCTTTCGTTGGTTTCTAAATGCTGGGATGTTACACCGAAAACCCCGCGCACAAAATATAATCGCCAATATAGCGCGCGAGGCTATTTTTTCTCCTCCAGCGGCCGCTGCATACTAACGCGCACGCTAAAAAAAATCCGCGTACGCCATTTTGCGCTCCGCGACACAGCAAATTTGCTGCACGCCGGCCAACCCGCGCGAAGACCAACTGCCGCTGAAATATTACCGCACCCGTGCCGTCCCTATTTCCGTCTCCCTATTCCACCGACACCGCCGCTTTGGTTTGCCGCCGGAAGCGCCTCCCTGCGCGCAGTCATTGCGGATCCGCGACCTCCGCTCCTCCCCGCACCTTCCCTGAGCTCGTCGCTCCGTGAATCGGAGCAAGCTGCCCGCGTGACGCTTCTTTTTTGCGCCACCGCCGCCGCTCCTCGGCCGTCTCGGAGCTACCGCGGCGCCGCGCCACCATGTCCTCCTCAAGCTGGGATGCTACTTGGCGCTCGCTATGTGCTCGGCACAATGTTCGCCGCAAGGTATGTTTCTCCGCCGCTAGCCGCGTCATATTTTAGTTCTGGTAGACGAAGTGAGTGTATTTTTGTGTTTGCAGAGGATCTCGTATGATTCGTCCGATGATGAACTATAGCTTGAGGAAGAGGAGAACATATCTATGTTATTAGCTTGGCGAGCGACGAAAGAACCGAAGCGCGGTGGCTCGGTTTTTTTGGTAGGCGCGAGTTGTGGAGGGAAAGGATCGAAGGGCACGAGAGGTTGATGCGGATGTATTTCAACGATAATGCCACCTTTTCGGAGGAGTATTTTCGTCGGCGTTTTAGGATGAGCATCAGATTGTTCAGGCGCATTTGCAAAGAGGTGACCAAGTATGATCGGTTCTTTGAGTGGAGAGGAATGCTGCCGGAGAGCTTGGGCATAGCACCTACCAGAAGGTGACCGCCGTCTTGCGTATGATGGCATACGGTGTACTGACAGATCTTATTAATGACCACTTGGCAATGAGTGAGAGTCAAGCCATTGAGCGTGTCACGCGCTTTGCCGTTGTAATTGTGCGTGTGTTTGGCGCCGTCTACTTGAGTTGTACCATTTGGTTGTGTTGTAATAATAAATAGATAATTTTTTGTTCCATTTATTTTGATTTGTTTTATTTTGTTGATGCATATATGCGCTGTGAAAGTTGTTTGTGCCGGCGCCACGCGCTGCATTTTGCCGCGTCCGCTGGGGACGATTTTGGCTCTATTTTTGTACGTCGCTTTTAACGCTTCCGACAGAGGAGAAGCACACCACGCACACTAAAACTGGATGCTACATAGCGATTTTCGCGCGCGGGGTTTCTAGCTTCTGTTGGAGTTGCTCTAATGCCCTCGTCATTGGCTTGGCAACGACTTCTAAGATCGATAGTGATGGCGCCTAGGCTCGCCAAAGGTGGCCTCCTGTGCTCCCAGCATGATGACCACATCATCCACATGCTTGTCCACACTTATAACCATATCTTTTTTAATCCGAAGGAGCAAACATGTCCTCCTTTTTTTTTCACTGTTCTATGCTAAATGATTCATGATGTAGGTGCATCACGATTTGCATAACATAATTTGAATTAACGAAATTCTTAAGTGTTGTACATAAAGATTTGCATTTTAAGATGTGTTGTTAGCTGAGTCTTCAACAAGTCATTGATTCATTATTTTTTAAGAAAGGGGTGAAACAGGGGATCTTATCTTGATTCAAGAGGGTCGTTCATTGATCTAACTGTTTTTGAAGGAGAGGGTGCAGCATGGGATCTCAGCTTGAGCCGAGGTCGTATCATAACAGGAACAGGAACGGGAAGAATAGCAAACAAGCACAGAAGCAGGAATAGGAATAAATTTTAGGGATCGTAGCAACGCACGGGCATTCAACTAGTAATATATAAGATATCAACCACTCCAAAATTTACCTGTAGATAGAATATAAAATTTATATGCTGAATAAATTATATGTTTCAGGGTTGATAACTTAGATAACATGAATAAGTCACGTGTTAGGGATGGGTAACACGACTTTTTTAACCTCAAAAGTTATCAATCAGTAACACGATAGTTATCCAGACTTTAGCATGTAAGTTATCCACCCAAATAACATATAATTTATCCATCACTATAAAAATTTAAAGTTATTTTAGCGTCTTGGCTTCATCGTCCGTCTTCGCTATCACGGAGTATGGGCAAATCAACCTCGAAAGGCTACCGCATGAAAATCAAGCATGATTTTTTTAAAATAACTAAATATAAGTTTCTTTTGCATAAGATATGATAAACATGTCTTATACCGCATCCACCCACGACCATAAGTCATAGTGAGTAAACGTAACGTGCAACGAGTAGTCTAGCGACTCGGTTTCATCGCGCCAGTCGTTGCTACCGCGGTGTACGAGTGACGAAGCCTTAAAGTGTGCTAGCGTACTAAGACTTACACATCGACAAGCGACGAAGTCTCGGTACCCTAACACCTAGGCTATCGCGTTTCAATTAAACCTGCTCAACGCGTATGCGAGAACCCCTATATCCAACACGTCTATACTATGGATAACTTATCTGTTACATATGGATAACTTACGTATTATGTCATGGATAACTCACGTGTTAGGGATGGGTAACTTTTTGGTCCGATTTTTTTTTATCAAAACATATCAATATGGGATCTAGTTTCGAAGATCCGTCGCGGCAAGGCCAACGATGAAAACGGATCCTAAATCGGGTAAACGGTTTGATCTACAAGACATTTTGAATCTTCGTTTTGTTTGTAATTTAGCGCGTTCACACTCCACATACGGAGCTACGCAAAGAGTAAAGATGAGTACGCCGGAATTTGACATCCACCGACCGGTCTTAACCTAGATTTACCTTTTTTTCATTTTTTTCTTGTCCAGATTTTATTTTCAAAAAAAATCAATTATTAATTATCCTCAACGCAGTACATAAGTAATATAAATAAAAGAAATAAATAGAAATCACCTAGTGACGACTACAGACACTAGTATGAGCTGAAGGAGCATCGTCATTATCAATCATCTATCCGCGCAAAGTTTGTCGTACTAGATAGAAGGAGAGTCGTTGTGCTAAATTTCCAAAAGAACCAATACACCAGAGCAGTAATCATTGCCGAATATGAAAATTGTAGATAAAAGAGATTGATCATAAAGAACGTCAACAAATATGAAAAACATCCTAAAAGATTCGTTGGACACACGACTTTACGTACCTATCATCGGTGCTAGACACATCACCACGACGAGGATATAACATAAAGAACCTTATTCTGATTTTAAGATGTAGACGCTGCCTCGCCATCCTAATTTAAACACAAAAAAAGACCTCTAAGGCCTTAGGACCAACGGTGGCAGTGCGGACCGGCGGCACCATCGGCGATAGGACGATACCCTAGAGTCGCCGCCTCAAAATCACAGGTCTCCTGTATTCGTACTAGATTTGTCAAGATTTTCCTATATCTATATACTAAAATACATCTCCATATATGTATATCTAGACAAATCTACGGTAAATAATTTGGGACAAAGAGAGTATTTGTCATTTGAGTTCTGCAGTTCCATAAACTTGTTTTAATGAAAGAGGACAAATCTAATAATAAGTTGCAACTGGTGATAAGAAAAAAAGTTGACTTAGAAAACCAATCAGACACCCGCTACCCTCTGATACGTCGGAAACGTATCTATAATTTTTGATGTTTCATGCTTATTTAGTATCTACTTTGCTTTGCTTTGTCTACACTTTGAGGTGTTTTTATATGTTTTCTGGTACTAACCTATTAACAAGATGCCACAGTGCCAGTTGCCTGTTTTCTTTTGTTTTTGGTTCTAGAAAGGCAGAAAATCAATATTCTCGGAATTGGACGGGACAAAAGCCAAAATCAATATTTTATCGTGAGGAACACGAAGCCAGAGTATGAGACGGAGGGGAGGCACCAGGGGGCCACACCCCCGGCGGCGCGGGCTAGGGTTAGTCGCGCCTGGGGGGGTCTGACCACCCTGGCTGCCCCCTGCCTCGCCTCTTCGCCTATAAAGACACCCCGATGCCTAAACCCTAAGTAACCGATCAATATTCCACGAAACCGTCTGTAGCCGTCGCCACCATCATTCCTAGATCGGGAAGGATCTGAACCTCTTCCCGACACCCTGATAGAGGGGAGATCATCCCGAAGGCCTTCTTTTTCATTATGCTAGCCTCCGGTATGAAGTGTGAGTAGTTCCACCTTGGACTACGGGTCCATGTAGCATCTAGATGGTTGTATCTCCTCCTTTGTGCTATCATGTTTAGATCTTCTGAGCTCTGTTCATGATCAAGATCTCATCTATTTGTAATCATGCATGTTGTATTTGCGGGGATCCGATAGATATCGAGATTACTATGTAAAATTGATTAATGGTTTTGTCTTATTGATTCTATCATGTCTGTGTTGTTTGAGATCTCGCATGCTCTTCGTTTTTAGTAGCTATCTTGGTCAAGTAGATGCTAGTGACTCCAAGAGGGGGTATTTATGCTCGATAGTGGGTTCATGCCTCTATTTAATCTAAGGGAAGTGACAGAAATCTCTAAGGTTGTAGATGTGTTGTTGCTACTAGAGAGAAAACAACGGTCTCTTGTTCATGGAACAAGTAGATTGTTTACCTTACACACTTTGCTTAAAGCAGTTGTCTGTTGCTTGCAACTTAATACTGGAGGGGGTTCGAATGATAATCCGAAGGTGGATTTCTAGTGATAGATGCAGTTGGATGGCGGTCTATGTATCTTGTTGTATTGCCCAATCGAATCTCATAGGATCATGAATGTCTAGTATTGCATTGTTATGCCTTGCTCAGTCCTGTCAATTGCCCTGCTGTAATTTGTTTACCCAGCATGCCATGTTTGTTTATCTAAGAAGAACACCTCTAGTGAACTATGGATCCCGGTCCAATCTTTATCATTGATACATTTTCCACGGTTATTGTTTACTTTCTGCAAACCACCATTACCTTCCACACCATATAGTAAATCCTTTGTTACAGCAAACCGGTGAGATTGACAACCTCACTGTTTGTTGGGGCAAAGTCTTGAGTTTGTGTTGTGCAGGTCTCCAAGTTGCTAGCAACACCTTTGAGTCATTTCCTTCCTCCTACTGGTTCGATAATTTCAGTTCTTACTGAGGGAAAACTTGCTGCTGCGCTCATCACACCTTGCTCTTGGGGTCTCCCAACAAGGCGTCATCAACACGCCCATCACCCTCTCTCTAAAAACCTAGCCACCGCCTTCATATATCGATTTACTCTCCTCTAGCCGACCTCGTCGTCTACGGAGGGGGTGGAAAACCTAGTGTATGAGTAGAGTTTTAAATAAAAAATTGTGTTTCTAATAAGTTATTTTAGGGCCTTGGTAGCCATCTCCGTGTCCATGGATATGACATCGTCTATAATAAGTGATATTCGGTCCATTATTTGACAGTGAGATCTCCTTCCTGATGTCAATGGTGGTATTGAAAGATTAAAATTCTCTAGGTATGAGTCTTTAGATCTTACTCGCTAGATTGATTTTGGATATTTTTTTCTCATTATTGTCATGAGAAAGATTGTCCTTACAATATTTATCCTATCAAGTACGTCCTCAACAATGATAATTCGTACTCTTGGCTCCCATCAACATTAACCAGATTATTTGATTGCTTTTCTCTTAAATACTAGTGTTATTAGAGCAAGAACGATAGTTCCATTTTGCAGTCAGCGGCTGGCTGTAAGCGATAGCCACGTCATCTATAATCGATTTAATAGCCAGCATGTATAACAGTTAGCTATATAAGTATACACAATTTTATTACTACATGGCCTACATATCACTCTCACACAATGCCTAGGAGCGCATGCACGTAGACTTGGCATTATGGCTCATCTAAGGTTTGGTATCTATCTCATTTTTTTCGGCTGCCCTACAAAGTATAAGACTTCGTAATAGAAGAGAAAGAGTATGTAGACCTCGTAGATTTGCTCGTTTCTTTAAGATTTTATTATGGAAGATGCTATGCACACGATGTATCTTGTACGATATGTGGATGATAACCACCGGATACATCGTCGTACATAGTTTCCTATAGAAGGGATCGTATGCATAACACTTTTATTTTATTATTATTTTTATTATGTAATCTTCGGAAGCTTCTTATACATCTCTCTATCAATGTACTTTTCACTATAATAAATATATCATGGTGACGATTTAAGAAAATATGTAAATGGTGATTAGTTGATATGAATACAATCTAGGCGGTGCTAAATTGGTCGATTTAGTCTAAATAGGACAGTTGGTCGAAACGCTGGATATTTTATTTGTGCGGTAATTTTGCTAAAAGGAACCCAAGGAAGGGCTGGATTCACTATTTCAGGTTCTCACAATTTGTGGCCCAAGTGAGACCGAGTGAAATAGAAAAATCCATCCTTGTTTTTCCTTTATTCTATTTGTATCCTGCCTCTTTTGTCTTTTATAAAAACTAAGTGCTAATTCTTACCCTCTACCACATAGAAAATCAGTCCCACCGGTGTTTCTAATGTCTCGCATTCTCAAGTGTACTCATATATCTTACTCCCTCTGATACATATTGTGATGGATGATTTAACACATGTAGACATAAAACAGGTTTATGTAAAGCATAATGGGCGCACTGATCACACAGTTGCGTCTGTTAGATAGCATATGCAAATATAGCATCATAACTACAGTTTGAAAGATAAAAGGATAGCTTCAGCTACACCAACATAGATCCACAAACTTAACAGACTAATTTAGGACTTCCATTTTTATTGGAAAGGAGCATATATTAATATCATGAGATACCAATTACACTCAGATTCTACAACAACGCAATATCCTATAGGCATTACGGATGCACACAGTTAATAAAATAAAGAAAAATTATAAAAAGGAAAAGTCCCGCTACAACGATCATATCCTTGAAACAGCGGACAAAACACCACCAGAATAGCACCAAAAATCCAACAACTCTAAGAGCTATGCCTCTAAGAAGGGAACAATGCTCAAGCGTCGTTATCGCCCTGATAAAAAACCATAGGTTTTCACCCTGGAGAAAGTTCGCACACACAAAACAATGCCTTCAACAAGGTCATTGCCAGGCATAACCAGTTAAGGCCAAACCTTGGGTTTTCACCCTACAGGATTAGACATTGAATTCCTCATGTGTTGTCGTCCCCGCTTGCCAATTCCGGTACTCCAAATCATAAAACACCAAGCCAGAAACCCAACATCCTCAGGACCCAAACTTCCATTGCCTGTCTTCAGTTCCCGGCTTCCGTGCCATTCTTCATGTCTAACTTCACCTTGGAACCAAGTATGTCCCATAATGGCAACAGATTGCAGCGCTTCACAACGCCACCTCTAAAACCAAATGGCTAGCAAAAAACATGGTTGTGCGTGACCGAAACACAATCCGCAGCAGTGAACTCTAGGCATGTCGTCCATTTGGAATTTACCTACAGAGTCTTCCGGAACTCGGTAGTCCACCTAAGATCAATGATGACTGGCGACATGTAGTTCTTGATCACAGAGAGAGGGAAATCCAAGGACGTCCACCTTTATTCAGGCCAAACCAGCACATCAGTCCCCACACCGCTAGCTAGCTCCCGACAATCGAAACGAGCCTAGATCTGATCCGCAAATCAGGCTAGGAGGGCGACCGCCGCCCCCAACCATCTCTGCAGCCATCTTCGTCCTCCTCTGCGCCTTACCGTTGTGCGCCGCTGCGAGATGCCACCCTGTTAGAGAAAACACTATCGCCCCACCGTCACGGCGGTCGCCGCCTCGCCGTGCGGCCTTCGCCCGCCCATTAGTCGATCTCCCGTGCGCAGGAGCCCGACGAGGCACATAGAGGAAGCACCCCCGCCTTTGGCAGCCAGGGCGAGGCCGCCACCGTCGGCACCACGACGGTAGCGGTCGGAGAAATCGGTCGGCGGCGACGGCCGGGCCTAGGGTTTTTGGACCCTATCCCATAGAAGAGATGCTTGGTAATAGCTTATAGAGCTATTATTATTACTACTAATAATGATGGCAGTGGCGGAGCTTCAAAAAATAGCTGGGAGGACCAACAAATGGTTAGCATAGATTTTTTTATTGATTAGCTCAAATTGGGGGGGGGGGGGGGATAGAGTGAAGCATAGCAATCATGCTATCAAATAGCTATAATAATTTTAAGAAAGAAAAATTATGTGTTCTTGCCAAGATAAATGATCTCCTGCGACTTGAGAAAAGGCGGTGTCTAGGGTTTCACCCTAGCCAAACCTAGATGCTGCCTCATTATCATCAATCATGTCTGCTGTCTCTGACCAGGAATCGACGGGTCCCCGTCTTCTACGTTTCTGGCTCTAGCGGCAGGAGGTGGGTGGAGATCTCAGACATGTGCTTGACGTTGTACTAATTAAGGTCCCTAAGGTTAGAGTTTGTTCAACCTCCTCTTCCACCTTGTTGGCAGCGATCTCGTCGGTGATGTTGAGGAGGGCAGGAAATCTTCTGGTCGTTGCACCCATGGAGTTGGATCTCGTTAGTCTACGTGTTTTACATGTTTGGTGTCAGAAGATTTGGATCAATTTAAGAGTTTAATGTTGACAACTATGGCTCTGGTCGGTGCTATGCATGAAAACTTCCCTGCTGTCAGGCTTGCTCTGGTAGTGGAGCGGCGACAGAGATGCGTAGGCGGGTCGCTCTGACTATGATAGTAGTTGTTAGGTAGTTCAGAAACCTCGATATATTTTATTATGGTTGGGGTGATTTCTACTTCTTATGAGCTTCTATAGTTGATCTTGTAATTCCTTGCAAAAGAAAAATAATAATCTCTTAAACTGACTAATAAAGTTAGCTACTAGGCTACCAACGACAATAAATTTTATTGGAAGAAAATTGTATAAGCAGTCAAAACACCATTTTCTTACGGAGTCAAAGAAGCATGATGTGTCTTCCCTATTTTCCTGCCTATTGTGTTTCTTATACCTAGGAGTTATCGGTGCTCTCTTCGAGGTCGCCAGTATGGCTTTGTTCAGCTTGTGCCAATAAATTGGGCTACATATGCTTAGGTATAGATATTTTTGCACAAATCCTGGGAGTCCATGGACCAATTCGCCCATGTGTAGCTCCGCCAGTGAATTATGATGGTACTAAATAGGATAGTAGGATAGTCTTCTGATGGACATCAGAAATGTAGCCTTCCTCCAAATCACGCCGATAAGACTTCACTTGACCAGCACCACGCTTAATCACACGACCATGGTGATCACTAGTTCTCAAGTCTTACTCTTCATCCCCCTAAAGCAAAAAAAATTCAATCATAAGAAAAGATTCGAAAATCTGAAAAGGGGACACTACCATACATAGCGCAGAGCTAGAAGCTGCACTAGTGTACAGAGAAGATTGGATGTGAGCATGTACATTTGATTCTCTCAATAATCCATCCACTTTAAATATTAACAAAAAGATAAAGAACATATATAGGTTATCCTTGTAGAGTAGTGATATGTTGGAAACGTATCTATAATTTTTTATGCTCCATGCTTGTTTAGTATCTACTTTGATTTAATTGTCCACACTTTGAGGTGTTTTTTACATATTTTCTCGTACTAACCTATTAACAAGTTGCAACAGTGCCAGATGCCTGTTTTCTGCTGTTTTTGGTTTCAGAAAAGTTAGTAAAAAAATATTCTCGGAATTGGACGGGACAAACGCCAAAGTCAATTACTTTCCATGGGGAACAAGAAGTCTAGAGGAGAGCCGGAGGGGCCAGACCCACCCCAGGCGCGGGGTTAGGTGGGCCTGCGCCTGGCTAGGGTTTGGTGGCCCTGGCTGCCTCCCGGTCTCGCCCCTTCGCCTATAAGAAGCCCCCGATGCAGAAACCCTGAGTACCTGATCAAATCTCCATGAAACCGTCTGTAGTCGCCACCACCATCGTCCCTAGATCGGGGGGATCTGAAGGTCTTCCCGACACCCTACCGGAGGGGAGATCATCTCGAAGGCCTTCTCTCCGGTATGATTTGTGAGTAGTTCCACCTTGGACTATGGGTCCATGTAGTAGCTAGATGGTTGTATCTCCTTCTTTGTGCTTTCATGTATAGATCTTGTGAGCTCCGTTCATGATCAAGATCTAATCTATTTGTAATCATGCATGTTGTGTTTGCGGGGATCCGATGGATATTGAGATTATTATGTTGGTTTGATTAATGGTTTTATCTTTATTATTCTATCATGTTTGTGTTGTTTGTGATCTTGCATGCTCTCCATTGCTAGTGGTTATCTTGGCCAAGTAGTTGCTAGTGACTCCAAGAGAGGGTATTTATGCTCGATAGTGGGTTCATGCCTCTAGTTTCCAAGGGAAGTGACAGAAATCTCTTCGGTTGTAGATGTGCAGTTGTTACTAGGGAGAAAACAACGGTCTCTTGTTCATGGAACATGTGGACTGTTTACCTTACACACTTTGGTTAAAGCAGTTGTCTGTTGCTTGCAACTTAATACTGGAGGGGGTTCGGATGATAACCTGAAGGTGGACTTCTAGTCATAGATGAAGTTGGATGACGGTCTATGTATATTGTTGTATTGCCCAATCAATCTCATAGGATCTTTCTGGCTAGTAATTGCATTGTTATGCCTTGCTCAATTCCTGTCAATTGCCCCGCTGTAATTTGTTTACCCTTCATGCCATGTTGTTTATCTAAGGAGAGCACCTCTAGTGAACTATGGACCCCGGTCCAATCTTTACCATTGATACATCTTCCACTGTTACCTGTTTACTTGCTGCAAACCATTACCTTCCACACCATACGTTTAATCCTTTGTTACAGCAAACCGGTGAGCTTGACAACCTCACTGATTCATTGGGGCAAAGTCTTGAGTTTGTGTTGTGCAGGTCTCTGCATTGCTTGCAACACCTGTGTGACGTTTCCTTCCTCCTACGGGTTCGATAACCTCAGTCTCAACTGAGGGAAGACTTGCTGCTGTGCTCTTCACACCTTGATCTTGGGGTTCCCAATAGGCTCCACATCAACAACCAGCCATCAATTTCTCTGGCGCCATCAAGGAGTCATCAACAAGTTTTTTGGCGCCGTTGCCGGGGAGGCTAAGGACGTCTTCACTAGGGGAGTCCTTCACTTCCTTTCTCTTTACTTTGTTTTTAGTTTGCTTTGTTTATTTTGCTTGGTTTTGTTTGCCTCTTTCCAAAAAAAACCCAAAAAAATTAGTCTAGTTTGGTTTGCCTGTCTTATTCAAAAACACAAAAAAATTAGTTCCTGCTCTAGCTGCTGCTGCTGCTGTTTTTTGGCTTGCCCAGCTTTGCCAATATGAACTCCGCTGAGAACACAAAGTTGTGTGACTTCACTAGCACCAACAACAATGATTTCCTAAGCACTCCTATTGCTCCACCTACTCCTGATGCTACTTTTTATGAAATTAAGCCTGCTTTGTTGAATCTTGTGATGAGAGAGCAATTTTGTGGTGCTGGTTCTGATGATCCTGCTGTCCATCTTAATAGCTTTGTTGAACTTTGTGAGATGCAAAAGTATAAGGATGTAGATGGAGATATTATTAAGATCAGCCTTTTTCTTTTCTCCTTGAGGGGAAAAGCTAAAGAATGGTTGCTTTCTTTGCCTAAAAATAGTATTGATTCTTGGACTAAGTGCAAAGATGCTTTTATTGGAAAGTACTATCCTCATGCTAAGATTATTGCTATGAGAAGTGACATTATGAAATTTAAACAACTTGATAGTGAAGATGTTGCTCCTGCTTGGGAAAGAATGAAATCTTTGGTTAAAAATTGCCCTACTCATGGACTCACTGCTTGGATGATTATCCAGACTTTTTATGCAGGTTTGAACTTCTCCTCAAGAAACCTGCTAGATTCTGCTGCTGGAGGTACCTTCATGGGCCTCACTTTGGGTGCTGCAACTAGGCTCCTTGATAATATGATGGTTAACTACTCTGAATGGCACGTTGAGAGAGCTCCACATGGTAAGAAGGTTAATTCTGTTGAGGAAACTTTCTCTTTGAGTGAAAAGATTGATGTTATTATGGCTATGCTTGTTAATGGGAAAGCTCCTCTAGATCCTAATAGTGTTCCCTTAGCCTCTTTGGTTGCTCAAGAAGAGCAAGTTGATGTGAACTTCATTAGAAACAATAATTTCAACAACAATGCCTATAAAAATAATTTTGGTAGCAACGACAATTATAGGCCTTATCCTCCTAATAATGGAAATTCCTATGGAAGCTCTTACAATAATGCTAGAAGTGCCCCCTCTGAACTTAAAGTCATGCTTAAGGACTTTATTAGTAAACAAACCACTTTCAATAAGACTATAGAGGAAAAGTTTTAACTGTTGAGAAAAATATATCCTCTTTGTCTGAAACTCAAACTTCCTTGGTTAATAAAATGGCTGCTAAACCTGAAACTATGGAAAACACCTTTGCTACTGCTCATGCCATACAAGTTACTATTGATGAAAATGTTAGGCTGTTAGCTCAACTTCATGCTAAGTGGGAAAGGGAAGCTGAAATTGATAGAAACAATAGTGTGTGCACTATCACCACTAAACCACAAGTAGACCCTATTCCTCCTCCTACTATGCCTACCACTAGTGATGCTAAGTTTGACTTTGATATTTATGGTTGCAATATTTCTGAAGTGATTATGTTCCTACAAAAGCTTGCTAGAAGTCCTGATGCTAGTGATATGCATGTTGCCTTTACCAAACACATCACAGATGCTCTTGTTAAGATTAAGGAAGAGAAGCTAAAACACGAGGCTTCTATTCCTAGGAAAGTAGAAGATAGTTGGGAACCCATTATTAATATGCAAGTGAATGGCTTTGATCTTAAAGCTTCATGTGATCTTGGTTCCAGTGTCTCTATTATGCCTAGGAAGATTTATGAAATGCTTGATTTGCCACCATTAGAAGATTGTTATTTGAATGTCCCACTCAATGATAATGTTAAGAAGAAGCTCACGGGTAGTATTAATGATGTTCTCGTTATGGTTAACAATGCTTATGTCCCTGTTGATTTCTATGTTTTGGATGTTGAATACAATGCTTCTTGTCCTATCACTTTGGGAAGACCTTTTCTTAGAACAGTTGGTGCCATCATTGATATGAAAGAAGGCACCATTAAATATCATTTTACATTCAAGAGAGGCATTGAACACTTCCCTATGAGTAGAGAGAAGTTGCTTTTTGCTCCCCTTTTGAAAGCAAGATTTGATGCTAATGCTTCTTCATTTGAAAATACTTGATTCTTCTTCCTTCTTGTGCCTAACTTAAAGGCGTTAAAGAAAAGTACTTATTGGGAGATAACCCAAGAGTTTCCTTGAGTATTGGAAGTTATTACTTCTGTAATGACCTCTACTTATCCTTTTTGTTTGCTTTTTGTGCCAAGAATGACCTCTAATGAGAGGGAAGTAAGATTTGGGGAGTTGCTGTCCCGAAACAGATTTCTGTCCTCCACCAAAACAATTCGTGAGGAGGCTCTGTAACTCGAATTGAGCTAAAAATTTACGAAAGAATCCCCCAGTATGTTATCTAACTTTCGTTAGTTCAAAACTTTTTAATTTGATCAACAGAAGATGTTCGAAAAAATTCGTTTCTACATGCTGGTCTGTTTTGACATATTTCTGCCATTATTTGCATTTGCTTCTTATTGATTCCTTTTTGAGCTCTCTTCAGGTAAATTGAGTTTCTTTGAAGGAGTTACTACAGTAGATTGTGTTTTTAGTGAAAAGCCTTGATGTTCCAAAGCTTTTCCAGTGGTCTAATATCATTTGAATAAGCTAATGTTGCTAATGAAGATTGTGTGAAGCTTTGTGTGAAGGAAAAATTTTAGGTGTAGAGAGAGAATGATGCAATGAGATGAAGAATGGACAAAAGCTAAAGCTTGGCGATGCCACCACGGTGTCACCCCAAAAAATATCCAATAGGTACAAGCGTCAAAGCTTGGGGATGCCCAATGCATCCCCTTCTTCATCAATAAAAAGCTCAGGTCTGTCTAGACACTTCGTTTTTATTGTTTCATGCACAGTTGTGTTTTTCTTGCAGCGTCTTAGTTTTCGTTTGCTTTGCTTAGTTTGTTTAGTTTTCTTTAGTAGTTTGGATCCCCGTTCTCGCTATGTTGTTTTGCAAATAAGTTTGCTTGGTGTTTGGAAAGGAGTAGTAAGTTCTCGCTTGAAGTGCAAGAGGAGCTTGCATTGACTGTGACTTAGACTTTAGCATGACATGCTAGGTGTTGTTTTAGCATTATGCTTATGATTATTCTTGTAGCATGTCTTGTTCCAAACAATTGGGATTGCTTAGTGTGCCTTGAAAAAATTATGCGTTGTTTTAGCATGCAAAAGCATAGTATTGTGGTATTCTCCTTTGATGTTTTGCTTGGGTTGACTTGGCACATGCTAACACCATGTTATGACTATGAAAAGTCACCATTAGCCTCTATGATCATTTAGTCCTTGACTTGTAGCACCACTCTTTGCTTTGATTAGTATGCTTTGTTGCATTGCATGATTATGGCCATTATTGCTCTCTTATTTGGTTGCTCCCAGTCTTTTGCTAGCCTCCACTTGTATGAGTAAGCTCTACTCATGCCTCCAACTCCTAATAAACCAAGTTATTCCAAAGTGTCCACTATAAACTCCTATGCATGGTGTGTTACACCATTCCAAAGTATATTCTTGTTTTCAACTATCTTCCAATTAAAAACTATTTTATAATGAGAAAACTTAGTGATTAAAGCCCTCACGAACTTGATGGCACACTTTATTCTTTGCCCCTAATAAACTTGAACCATTGTGACAACTTTGTTGTATATGCTTGCACTTATAAGTTGGAATTAGCAGAACCGTGCTGTCACGGGGAACGTTTTCAACATTGCACTTGTACCTTGTTATACTCAGTTGATATCATGTTCTTTTGTCTACGAATGTCACTGGTGTGAAATAAAGAGGGAACTTGTAAGTCCATGGAGTTTGTATCCTGTGTTAGAGAAACGCCTGGGCCGCTAGCCTAAGCCATGCCTAATCATGGTGGAAACTTGCAGCATCACCATAATGAGATATCTATGAAGCATCCTCAATAAAAAGCTATGCATGTGGTAAATAAAAAGATTGCTGAGATGCTCATTGTCTGTTTGCCTTGTCATTTTGGTTATGGGAAAGCTCCTGTACCATGTGCAAGGGGTACAACGTTGGTGGTTCTCAATGATATGCAAATACTTACAGTGACAAGAACTTACTGTTGGAGATATGCCCAGGAGGAAATAATAAAGTGGTTATTATCATATCTTCATACTTATGATAAATGTTTACATACCATGCTATAATTGTATTAAAAGGAAACATTAATACTTGTGTGATTTGTAAAAATAAAAGGGTCCCTAGTAAAGCCTCTTGTTAAACTAGCTTGTTGGTTAATATATGATCATGGTTTCCTGATCATGAACATAGAGATGTTATTAACAACAGGGTCATATCATTAGGAGAATGATGTGATGGACATACTCCTATAGTTAAGCGTAGCATAAAGATCAAGTCATTTAATATAGTTTATTTGCTATAAGCTTTCTGATACATAGTAACCTAATTCCTTTGATCATGAGATCATGTTAATCACCATCACCGGAAGGATGCTTTGATGACATCAAACACCACACCGTAACTGGGTGGCTATAAAGGTGGCATTGAGTGTTTGAAAAGTATGGGTTGAGGCACATGGATCAAGAGTGGGATTTGTCCATCCATATGACGGATAGATATACTCTGGGCCCTCTCGGTGGAATGTCATCCAATTAGCTTGCAAGCATGTGACTGGCTCACAAGGGATCACATATCACGGGAACGAGAAAAGAGTACTTATCGGTAACAAGGTTGAACTAGGTATGCGGAGATACCGACGATCAAAACCTCGGATAAGTAAACTATCGTGAGACAAAGGGAAATTGGTATCGTATGTAAGTGGTTCATTCGATCGCAAAGTAATCGTAGAAATATGTGGGAGACATATGAATTTCCAGATTCCTCTATTGGTTATTGATCGGAGAAGTGTCTTGATCATGTACACATAATTCACGAACCGTAGGGAGACACACTTAAGGATTCAATGTTGTTGAGTAGTTATGGAATGATGAGTAAGAGACCGAATGTTGTTCGAAGTCTCGGATGGGATCCGGGATATCACGAGGAGATCCGGAATGGTCCGGGGAATAAGATTCATATAAGGAAAGTCCTGTTTCGGGGTAGGAGAATGGTTCCGGTGTTTTCATCGGGAATGTTCTAGAAGGTTTCGGAATGTCCGGCACTCCGGAGAGGAAGGGTACATGAATGTGTCATAACAAGTTGGAATGGTTGCATCATGTACTAGGTGTCGTCGCTGAAGAAAATAAAGGGTTAAATCAAATCCTAGTTTGAAAAGTCAAACGCCAATTTGAAAAGTCAAACGGCTATTTTGTTTGGTGGAGGGAGAGTAGGAAACCTACTTGGGGAGGAAGTCCCTCTCCCTCGACCGTCGGCCCTTGGAGACCGATTTGGGGAGGGACTCCCCTCCCCTTGGCGCGCCCCTCCACCTATATAAGGAGGGGCAGGGCTGCCCCTCCAAACCTACACCTCTCTCCTCTAAACCCTAGCCCTAGCCGCCGGCTTCCACAAAAGTCGCCGCCGCCTCCTAGGGTTTGCCAAGTCGCCGAGTTGGGGCTCCCCTCTTGCCCTAGCCGTCGGCCTAGCTCCCTCTATTTGGTGTGTCTAAACCCTAGATCACCGAGGCTCTCTCATAGTCCACCATACTCGCTCCGGCTTAAGGCGAAGGCCTGCGAGATCTCCCCTCTACTTCCGGTACCACGCCGTCGTGCTGCCGGAATCGCGAGGAGAGTGCTACAAACTCCGCTACCTGCTGGAACAAGGGAGAGGAAGGTCTTCATCGAGTACCGAACGTGTGACCAACTGCGGAAGCGCTGCCGGAACGCAGCGCCGGAAGGATCGTCTACGCGATCTTGAGATCGGCAAGTGTACGACTACATCACCCACGAGAATCTGCTCTCGTTAACCACTTTGGAATCTTCGAGGGTGAGCTCCTCTATCGACTCGTTGCTACAATCTAGTAGATAGATCTTGGCTTGTTTGTGTGCATGCGGTAGAAAATTTCTGTTTTCCATGCTACGAACCCCTACAGTGGTATCAGAGCCGTGTCTATATGTAGATCTGTTGCACGAGTAGAACACAATGGTCATTGTGGGCGTTGATGCTTTTGTTTTCGATTTCTTCTTGTGTACTTTGCATCTTGCAGGATGGTGAGATGAAGCGGCCCGGGCTAACCTTACATGACATCGTTCATGAGACTTGCTCCACGCTTGACATGCAACTTGTATTACATAAGTGGCTTTGCGGGTGCCTGTTTCTCCCAACATAGTTAAGATTCAATTTACAATGGGTGATTGACAATACTAGTATCAATGTTGTGGTTCTTGTTCGTAAGTTAGAGCGACACTTATTGAAAGCCCCAAACCACGTAAAATATGCAAAGAAAATTAGAGGCGTCTAACTTTGTTTTGCAGGAGTGTGCTATGATGTGATATGGCATGATTGTGATTATATTTGATGTATGCAATGTTCCTTATTGTATGTTAGCAACCAGCAGGAGCCATATGGTTGTCTTTAAATTCTGTTAAGACCCGCGTGTCTATTCAAAGTAGTTGTAATAGTTGAAGCTGGTGGAAGACAACCATGGAGCAGCATCATTGACCTTGATGCAATGCCGGTGATGATGGAGATCATGTCCATGCTTGAAGATGGAGATCGGAAGCACAAAGAAGAACATATCACATATTATGAATTGCATGTGATGTTAATCCTTTTATGCATCTTGTATTGCTTAGTATGACGGTAGCATTATAAGATGATCCCTCAAGCACACAATTTCAAGTTTTAAAGTGTTCATCCTTAGTAAGCACTGTTGCTAAAGCTCGTCGTTTCGAAGCACCACGTGATGATCGGGTGTGTTAGATTCTGCAAGTGTATACAACGTGAGCAAGCCAGATTTGCTCATGCGGAAGCTAAGGTTTGATCTTGACGAGCCTAGCATGTACAGACATGGTCTCGGAACACGGATCACCGAAAGGTAAAGCATGAGTCATATAGTAGATATGATGAACATGTTGATTGTTCGCCATTAAAGCTACATCAACTCTCGTGATGATCGGTTTTGATGTGGTGTATTTGGTTCGTGTGATCACTAAAACAATGTGAGGGATATTGTTTTGAGTGGGAGTTCAATGGCAATATGATTAAAAGTTGAACACTATTTATCATAAATTAAATCAAAGTGAATTTGCATAGCTGTTGTAGTCATTGGCATCCGTTTACCACCTTGCGCTTAGTTTTAATTGAGATGATAGAACTATAGAATTCTGGTTAGTTACTTTACGAACTGGTATCGTATTGTTTTTGAAGTGTTAATCAAAAGTTTAAAAGTCCTATTACAAACTTTCAGTAAGTTCTGGTTACTCCATGAAGTTTAATAATTAGTATTAAATCAAGAGTGACAATTCCAAGTGTTAGTATATGAGTATAATGTTTTTCTCCATGATTCTTGATATTCAAAGGATTGTCTTAATATCAAGGTTATCTAGGATCTGAAAGAGTTGTTTCAGAAACCATGATGTTTGGAAGATATTGTGATATCTGAAATGAAGTTTTGGTTGCAACATGACAGAGTATAATATGGCAAAAGTCATGTTCTCATATTTGATGAGAATTTGCAAAAGGTTGGAGACATTAGTTGTCCTAATCCTCCAAAATGTTTTGGAGGGCAACATTATACTCGTAGTTCATCGTTAAAAGCTAAAAGTAGCTTGATCATGGATAATTCCATGATAAGGGTGAATATTTGATGTAGGTAAAATATTTACTACACCGAAAGATTACTAAAGAAAGGAATTTGAAAGAACACCAAACATTTGATGATGGTGATCTACTTCAAAGTGCAAGTCCAAAGACATTGGTATTTAACTATACATGCTTTGGACTATGTGTCATGTATATGGCTCCACTATTGATGTTGATAGATTCTTTCAAACAGAAAACGAAATACTGAAAGAGAATCTCATAAGTATATGGCAGAAAAGAAAAGACTAGAATTGTTCAGCTTAAGTATATAGATGATATACATGTTATGGATATATTCTTTGCTTATTAAACAATGTGGTTCTTAAGTATTTGATACTGAATTTGTTGGTATGAATCGTCATACGAAACAACACAATTCATGAACTACAATGGCCTAAGTAACTAGCAAAAGAATATGTGATGATGTTCATCGAGAACAAATAAAGGGTTATTGTGTTGCTTGTTAAAAGCTTGCCTTCAAGATTTGTTTTATCAGGTATTATGAGAACAAAAGGGTTGTTCAATTAATTGCCGTAATCCATAAAAGATGGATGATTTATAAATCTCGTTGGAGAAATCACATCCATAAAACTAGTGCTAAAAATGTCGAAAGACAAATTAAAAGATCACTTAGGAAGTGACATCGCCGTTTAAATTATATTTGAAAGAAGACATGGAGAAACTCCAGATGGATGGAATTTTGGAGTCTTTTGATTTTTGATCAAATGACGCTTGTGAAACTTTCCTAGAGATAATTAAAACTTCGTTCATAGGCTAAAAGGGAACGAATGACTAGCTTATTGGAACTTGTACATATTGTTGTACGAAGTCCATTGTGTGTAGTCAAGAGCGATGGATTTCAACTTCATATGCTTTCTCCGAAAATTTGAGTGAATATATGAATATTTACTTAATAAGGATGAAGTATGAAACATTTGAAAAGTTCAAAGACTTTCAAGATGAAGTGCAAAATCATTGTAAACAAGAATATAAATAGTTTATGATAAGATTATAAAGGAAGATATTTGAGTTACAAGTTTAGCATAATACCTAAGATTTAAGGAATCGTTCCGTGGATTTGCATATTCCGAAACACCATAAGAGTATGGAGCGTTCGAGATATGTAATTAAACCTTGTTTGACATGGTAAGATCAAAGGTGTAATTCATAAAACTGCTATTATATTTTTAAAGATTAAAAGCTTTAGGGACTACCGTTTTTCCACTGAAAAGAGCTTCATCATAATCCGCTGAAATGACACCATATAAAGTTATGGTTTGGGATTCAACCCAAGTTGTCCTTTCTTAAACATTGGCCTGCTATGCATAAGAAAGATGTTTCGCAACCAAAGTCGGATGAACCTGTCTTTGTATGTTATTTCGAATAACTGTTCCTCCATAACATCGGAGACAAAAGTGTTTGTCACTTAGAACGTCAAGTTTCTTTGAGAAGGAATTTTTTCGTGAAAAGATAAGTGGGAGGACAATAGAACTTTGATAAGGTTAAAAGAACCTTAGCTATATGTGCAAAGTTGCGCAGCACCGAAAAGTGTTCCGGAGGCAGCAACAATGCTCATGGCTCACGTGCCTCAAAAGTTGTGGTCACGAAGGTCAAAGTTTCTATTGAAACAAGCAGGTCGGGTAAACAATCAAATACCAAGATTTGAGAGTTAAATCATTATTTAACGATAATGATCCGACTACATGCAAAGAAGCGATGATGGGCCCTGACTCCGTAAAATGGCTTGAAGCCATAAAATCCGTGATAGTTCCATACACGAGAAATCAAGTTTTGAACTTGAAGGACCCTCGAGAAAGGTGTAAGACCTTACAGTTGTGTTTGGATCTATAAAGAAATAGACATGGATGTTGCACATCTATGAAATAGTCGACATGTTGGGAAAGAGTTCACAACAATGTTCAAAGGTTGACAAGATTTGATCTTTCATAGCGATATTTAGTCTAGACGGATTAATGTAGCAACCACTACATATAATTTTGTTATGTGGTAGTTGAATAAACAAAACAACTTCTTCTAATAGAATTGTTACCTAGGACATGTGCATAACACGGTCCATAGGGTTTTGTTAATTCAAAGGATGCTAAAATCATATGCAAACTTCAATGGTTGAAGTGAGCATCGCGGAGTTGGAATCTTCACTATGATGAAACTGTTAAAATAGTTTAATTTCATCAGAGACAACGAAGATGCTTGCATTTGCAAGAAATTAAGTGGTAACGCTAAGACATGTTTCTAATACATTATGTGGAAGACATATTGTTGATTGGAAGTAATGTATATTTTTATTAACACATATTAAGAATTTCATCCTGATGAAAGACTTAGGCAAAACCCAAATATTTGGCATCAATAGACGCTAATATGGTTGTGCCGAAAGTACATAGATGATATATTGAATGAGTTCAATATAGAAACTACAAGAAAGGTTCTTGTCGCACAGAAAGAATTGAATGAGTTCAATATTGATGATATATTCAAGTGTATTGACACTTGGTAAGTGAAACAAAGATTCAAGTATAGATTGATACTTGATGTATAAAATCACAAAGAGTATTTTATCAATCATGCTGTGATGTGTACAAATCCAGATATGTCCTATGCTCTAAATGTTATGAGCGTATACCAGAATGATTCATAAGATGATTATTGGACAATAGTAAAGATATTCTTATGATCTTTTAAAAAGAACTAAGAATATATTATTTTGTAGAAGTGCCAAATAGATGGTTAGTTCATTGTAAAAGTATTACATTGATACTAGTTTTGTCACGAAGTACAAATTAAGTTTATCTCAATCTAAACTAAGGGTGGCACAATGTGATGGAAAGTAAGTTCCATAATGGATTTGGATGAGTTCCAAAGTTAAGACATTGTGACACATACTACAACAAAAGGTTAAGTATATAACTGCTATTATAGCAGCAAAAGAGGGCATTTGTGTCAAGTAGTTTGCTATCAAACTAGGTGTAGTTCACAGGAGGGATAATGCTATGAAGATATATTGTACGACAATATTATCAACATGTTTTAACCCCAAAGAACTAAAGGTCACACCAAAGGACCAAATTTGTACAAAGCCATCTAATTAGAGAATGAGTGATGTGTAGAGACGCAAAGACATGCAATTACACACGGACCTGGAAGTGTCAGATCCGGAGATCAGTTGACCACTAGCAATCGTGTACATACGACACCAGAAAGCCATAGGTGTTGAATACACAAAGGTTTGAAACTAGATTATTGACTCTAGTGCAAGTGGGAGACTGTTGGAGATATGCCCAAGAGGCAATAATAAAGTGGTTATTATCATATCTTCATACTTATGATAAATGTTTACATACCATGCTATAATTCTATTAAAAGGAAACATTAATACTTGTGTGATTTGTAAACATAAAAGAGTCCCTAGTAAAGCCTCTTGTTAAACTAGCTTGTTGGTTAATATATGATCATGGTTTCCTGATCATGAACATAGAGATGTTATTAACAACAGGGTCATATCATTAGGAGAATGATGTGATGGACATACTCCTATAGTTAAGCGTAGCATAAAGATCAAGTCATTTAATATAGTTCATTTGCTATAAGCTTTCTGATACATAGTAACCTAATTCCTTCGAGCATGAGATCATGTTAATCACCATCACCGGAAGGATGCTTTGATGACATCAAACACCACACCGTAACTGGGTGGCTATAAAGGTGGCATTGAGTGTTTGAAAAGTATGGGTTGAGGCACATGGATCAAGAGTGGGATTTGTCCATCCATATGACGGATAGATATACTCTGGGCCCTCTCGGTGGAATGTCATCCAATTAGCTTGCAAGCATGTGACTGGCTCACAAGGGATCACATATCACGGGAACGAGAAAAGAGTACTTATCGGTAACGAGGTTGAACTAGGTATGCGGAGATACCGACGATCAAAACCTCGGATAAGTAAACTATCGTGAGACAAAGGGAAATTGGTATCGTATGTAAGTGGTTCATTCGATCGCAAAGTAATCGTAGAAATATGTGGGAGCCATATGAATTTCCAGATTCCTCTATTGGTTATTGATCGGAGAAGTGTCTTGATCATGTACGCATAATTCACGAACAGTAGGGAGACACACTTAAGGATTCGATGTTGTTGAGTAGTTATGGAATGATGAGTAAGATACCGAATGTTATTCGAAGTCTCGGATGGGATCCGGGATATCACGAGGTGATCCGGAATGGTCCGGGGAATAAGATTCATATAAGGAAAGTCCTGTTTCGGGGTAGGAGAATGGTTCCGGTGTTTTCATCGGGAATGTTCTAGAAGGTTCCGGAATGTCCGGCACTCCGGAGAGGAAGGGTACATGAATGTGTCATAAGAAGTTGGAATGGTTGCATCATGTACTAGGTGTCGTCGCTGAAGAAAATAAAGGGTTAAATCAAATCCTAGTTTGAAAAGTCAAACGCCAATTTGAAAAGTCAAACGGCTATTTTGTTTGGTGGAGGGAGAGTAGGAAACCTACTTGGGGAGGAAGTCCCTCTCCCTCCACCGCCGGCCCTTGGAGACCGAGTTGGGGAGGGACTCCCCTCCCCTTGGCGCGCCCCTCCACCTATATAAGGAGGGGCAGGGCTGCTCCTCCAAACCTACACCTCTCTCCTCTAAACCCTAGCCCCAGCCGCCGGCTTCCACAAAAGTCGCCGCCGCCTCCTAGGGTTTGCCAAGTCGCCGAGTTGGGGCTCCCCTCTTTCCCTAGCCGTCGGCCTAGCTCCCTCTATTTGGTGTGTCTAAACCCTAGATCACCGAGGATCTCTCATAGTCCACCATACCCGCTCCGGCTTAAGGCGAAGCCCTGCGAGATCTCCCCTCTACTTCCGGTACCACGCCGTCGTGCTGCCGGAATCGCGAGGAGAGTGCTACAAACTCCGCTACCTGCTGGAACAAGGGTGAGGAAGATCTTCATCGAGTACCGAACGTGTGACCGACTGCGGAAGCGCTGCCGGAACGCAGCGCCGGAAGGATCGTCTACGCGATCTTGAGATCGGCAAGTGTACGACTACATCACCCACGAGAATCTGCTCTCGTTAACCACTTTGGAATCTTCGAGGGTGAGCTCCTCTATCGACTCGTTGCTACAATCTAGTAGATAGATCTTGGCTTGTTTGTGTGCATGCGGTAGAAATTTTTTGTTTTCCATGCTACGAACCCCTACACTTACCTGGACCCAAAGTTGAGTATGCATGAGGTGTGGCCCTCGTATTCAAGGGGCATGAGATTGCCAACTTATACTTCGTCAAGCATATACTCTAGCTTTGCCACTTTAACCTTAACCACTTCAAGATGCTTATGATAGGGGTAGTGAGGGCTGAAAGCTAACAAGTACCATAATTTTTGGAAGCTCCTTTTGAAACTTGTAATCACTGCTGCCTTTACAAAAAGGCCTTTCTTCCACCACTATTGAGTCTCCACCTTCTACCTTTAGGCACAATTAAGAGATCATAGTTATCATTCTATGTGCAGTGTTCCAAAGCTTATTAATTGATGCATATTGTGTTATTACTTGCTCTTGTGCTACTTGTTTCTAGTCACCCTTGTGAACTTTGTAGGTGTCCTATGTGATGGGGACATGTCTACCGGGGTATACCCAGCAGGACGCTTCTGACTGGCCCAGGTGCCAGCGAGTGGGCCTGCAGGACGGCGACTGGATCAAGACCTGGCGTGGACTCAAGCGACTGGAAGCTGAAGGCCCAGATGCATAGATAGGCCCAGTCGGATTAGGTTAACGATGGCTGAAACCTTAACTGATTCGGTTGAGATCTGTAAACCCTAGGGGGTGAGTCTATATAAACCTCCCTAGAGGGCGCGTAGAAGATACGTTCCATCATACACCCAAGCGACTCGCTGCCTAGCCGCTGAGCTCGCCCCATTGTACTCTCACCATAATACAATCTAGCAGGAGTAGGTCTTTACCCTCCGGGGGCCGAACCTGGGTAAATCCTTGTGTCTCCGCCCTCATCTCACACCGCAGATGGATGGCCGCCCTTGCCCCATGTTCTACTACTCGCTGCCGATTGCAGCATCCGCCGTGGTCATTCCCACGAAAGTGGCGCCCACCGTGGGGCCTGGCCGGTCTGGCCGGTGTTCTGCGGCGAGATCCAATCTACCCATCAACGAGTCGATCGCCACCGGCTGCATGATAGCGATCGGCGAGATGCTCCAAATCTTGTCGAGCAGCTACGTCCCGGTGGTGCGACCCGTCACGCATAGCATGATCCTGCCAGTCGGCACGATCAGTCTCTTCGTCGGCCTCACCGACGTCATCGTCTCGGAGGACTCGGCTCGCATCCGCGAGTCGCCACCACGCGACCGGCTCTCTGAGAGTCAGGTCCGCACGATCCACCGCCTCGCCTCTGAGTACGACTCAGCTCATAGCGACATGGCTGAAACCACCGCGGCCGCGGAAGACGCGGCCCTCAACGACGACGCTGACTCGGCGACCCCGACGTCACTCGCCGGATCCATTATCACCGCGTCGCCCGCGGGCTCCATCACCCAGGTCTCCAACGTCGGAGACTTCGAGGATCCCTCCATCCTTGGGATCTTCGACTTCGACTCCGGGTCGGAGAATTCCGCCGATCTCCGAGACGGAACCGGCCACCACGCCGCGACCTACATGGCGACTGGCGCCGACCCGCCGGAGGATCCATTCTCCAGTCCTATCCCTCCCAACGCAATGGCAAGGGAGGTCGAGGAACTCCGCCTGAAGCTGGCGGAAGCAGTCCGCAAGGAGCAAGCCGAGCGCGAAAATTTTCGCCTCGAGCAGGTGACCGCGCAGGAGCTGTCACGCTACCACCAGCAACGAATCAGGTCGCGCCTGAACCCCACCGTCCAGGGGCGTGCCCTGAATTTCGATGACGAGAGCGACCCGGCCCGCGCGGCCAAGCGCGCGATCTGCGAGAATGCGCCACCAGGAGGAAGCGCCCGGCCCCCACCAGGGTCGACGATGAATGGCGTCTCACCACCACCCAACCGCGCACCCCCCAGGGACTAGCCGCGGATCGTGGTCTCCTCACGGGAGCGAGACGCGAATGGCCTACCACTGTTCTCCACCCCGATGGACAACCTCGTCGCGGGCCGAGCAGCAGTCGACAACATCGCGGCCACCGGTGACGGCGCCCTACAGATCCAGTACGTCAAGGCCTTGCTCGCAAAGGCAGTCGAGCAACAAAACGCAGGCGTCGACTCACAAGGTCGGATGTACTCGCGTTCATCGGGTAGCAGAGCGGCCTCAAGCGGCCGCCCCATGGCGGCAAACACCCTCAACTGCCCGCCACCCGAACCACTGCAGATCCAACACCGACCCGCAAACGCGACACTCTCCACCAACGACCCCAGGCCGGCGACCAACTTCATCGCCGCAAACGGTCAGCCCGTCGACGCCCGCACCCACATCATCAACAACAAGAGCTGGTGCGCACGCCAGCCCGACGACCTGCGGCATACCCTAACCAACCGCCGCGACGGCGAGCCGAGGGGGTCGCTAAGCCGACTCGGGCCCCGGTGCTTCGGACCAATGATCCAGGCGAAAGATACCCTGCGAACTTTGAAGCGCCGAAGGAAATAGAGAAGTATGACCCCTCGTATGATCCCTCTGTGTGGCTGGATACTTACCTCATGGCAATGGGGATCGCCGACCACACTGATCTACTAGCCGCCCGCTACCTCCCCCTGATGATGGAGGGGGCGTGCAGGCAGTGGATCAACACTCTCCCCACGGATAGCATCGACTCCTGGGAAGATATGCGCGACGCCTTCGTCAGGCACTTCGAGGGTTCATACACCCGCGCCACCACCATCGAGGACCTGGAACGATGCGTCCAGGGACCCCACGAATCGACCCGCAGCTGGGTCCAACGGTGGCAAGAACTGTGGTACAACGCGGTCGGTATCCACCCAGACACCGCAATCCACTTCTTCAAGACCTCGTGTCGCTACGAGCCCCTGGTAGCCAAGCTCAAACGAACATACCACACACTCGACAACATACCGGATCTCCTAGAGATCGCGAAAAGATACGCGGAGGAAGACCCAAACCAAGAAACCGACGACGAGACGGGAGGACAACGCTGCACGAGCGGCAACGACAACGGACGACGATCCGATCTACACTACAGCAACACTCGACTCACCGGCAAGCGCCGCAGTGACGGGCGAGTCGACTTCGTCGCCAACGCTGGGTACGCGCAGCGCGATCCCAAGAGATTCCGCTGCGACGGGGGGCAACACTGCGACAGCGGCAACTACAAGGCGAAGCCAAGGTTCGACCCCGCGGCCCTCCTTAACCAACCTTTTGTATTTCACAGCAGGGAAGGAAAGCCTGCTACGCACACGACCGCCGACTGCCACTCTCTCAAGGAGATCGAGAAGGCACGGCGAGCGCGGGAAGACCCCGACAACAACCCGCCAAACGGTGGAAAATTCGACAGCATGGCCGGCTCGCTCCACACCTTCACAGGCTTCAACCGTTTGGCGTCATCGCCATGAATCATCGCCCGCGCCGTCGCCGTCAACGTAGTGGCCCAGGTGGACGTTCCCCAGTTCCTCAACTGGTCGGAGCAACCAATCACTTGGAGACGCCAGGACCACTCGCCACGAATAGAGTACCCAGGCCGAATCGCCCTGGTGGTCAAACCCAAGGTGGGAGACTACTAGCTCCCCAAGACATTAATGGACGGCGGCAGCTCCATCAACATCCTGTACCTGGAAACCTTCAGGCGACTGCGGCTCCCGCAGTCGATGGTCGAGATGACCTACACCACATTCCACGGCATCGTCCCCGGTCGGAAGGCATACCCGATCGGCAAGGTCACGCTGCGAGTCACCTTCGGCACACCAGCAAACTTTCGCACCGAGCGGATCGTCTTCGAGCTGGTGCCCTTCGACAGCCCCTACCACTGCGTCTTCGAGTTCCTCCGTGAGAACAGGGACATCTTCGCATGGAAGCCCTCTGACATGCCCGGTGTCCCTAGGGAACTCACTGAGCACAAACTCAACGCCGACCCCAAAGTGCGACATGTCAAGCAGTCGCTGCGGCCCTTAATGAAGAGCGCCGCCGAGCAATCGCCGAGGTGGTGCAGCGTCTACTCGCTGCAGGCTTCATCCGGCCAATCAAATACTCCAAGTGGCTGGCAAACCCAGTCCTGGTCGAGAAGAAAAATGGGACCTGGAGAATGTGTATCGATTACACAAACTTAAACAGCGCCTGCCCGAAGGAACAATTCGCCCTCCCGCGGATCGACCAAATAATCGATTCCACCGCGGGATCGGAGTCGCTATGCTTCCTCGACGCCTACTCTGGGTACAACCAGATCAAAATGGCCGTCGAGAACGAAGAGAAGACGGCGTTCATCACGCCATTCGGAGCCTTCTGCTACACTGCCATGACCTTCGGCCTCAAGAATGCCGGGGCGACCTACCAGCGGTGTATGCAGGAGTGCCTTGTGAGACAAATTGGCCGCAATATCCACGTCTACATCAATGACGTGGTAGTGAAGTCCGCTCGCCAGAGAGACCTACTCGCCGACCTGGCGGAAACATTCGCCAACCTGCGGAAATACAAGATAAAGCTAAACCCAAGCAAATGCACCTTCGGTGTACCAGCAGGACATCTACTGGGATACGTCGTCTCCAAGCGCGAGATCGAGGCGAACCCCACCAAGATCGACACGATCGCTCGACTCGGCAAAACCGAGTGCCTGCGCGATGACCAGAAGCTGGCCAGGCAAGTCGCGGCTCTCAGTCGCTTCATCCCCTGATTGGGCGAAAAGGCGATGCCCCTATACCGCCTGATGCGCAAGAACCCCACCTTCTAGTGGGACAAGGAGGCGGACGATGCGCTCCGCGACCTCAAGAGGGTGCTACTCGCAGCACCACTACTCGCCGCCCCCGTCGACAAGGAACCCATGCTGGTCTATGTCGCGGTTTCCGAGCGCGTCGTCAGCGCCGTCATGGTCGTCGAGTGACCAGAGGAGGGAAAGGAGCGCACAGTGCAGCGACTAGTGTACTATATCAGCGAGGTCCTCACCGAGTCACGCCAGCACTACCCGCAATACCAGAAACTGGTATATGCGGTCATCAGAGCACAGCAGCGACTGCCACACTACTTCCAGGAACACCCGATAACGGTCGTCTCCTTAGCACCGCTGCAGGACATCATCCGCAACCGTGAGGCGACCAGGCGAGTCCCCAAGTGGGCCGTCGAAATCGGCGTCCACAACATCAAGTACGATCCGTGCAAAGCGATCAAGTCGTAGGCTCTCGCGGACTTCATCGCCGACTGGGGGAGGCCCAGCAGCCAGAAAAGCTGCCATACCTCCACTACTTGAGTTTACACTTCGACGGCTCCAAGAATGCGGACGGTGCAGGAGAAGAGATCGTGCTAACCTCTCCGAAGGGCGACAAGCTACGCTACGTCCTCTGCCTCGACTTCACCCCCTGCACCAACAACATGGCCGAGTACGAGGCACTACTCCACGCCATGCGAGCTGCCAAGGAGATGAATGTCAACCGACTACGTTGCTACGGAGACTCTGACCTCGTCGCTGGGCAAGTCGCTGGCACCTGCAACGCCGTCTCCCCCACCATGGCAGCCTACCGCCAAGCAGTGGACAAGTTGGGTGGACACTTCGCAGGCTACTCCATCAAATGGATCAACAGGCGGAAGAACGAGGAGGCCGACGCACTCTCTCGTATCGGCTCGGCTCGAATCGCACCACCCGCCGGCATCTTCCTCGACAGCATTACCAAGCCTTCCGTCTCTCCCCCAAGGGAGATCGACATCGGAGTCCCGCTGCAACCAGAGGCAGCCCTGGTCGCACTCATCGCCGAGCCAGAGGACTGGACCACGCCGTACATCGCCTACCTGGAGGGAGGGACCTTGCCAGCAGACGAAACAGACCCCCGGATGATAGCACACCGCTGCAAATCCTTCGTCATCATCGACGGCGAGCTCCACAAGCGCAGCGTGACCGGCGTGTTCCAACGCTGCGTCCAACCCACTGAAGGACGCAAAATCCTCCACGACATCCACTCCGGCGACTGCGGCCACCACGCCGGCGCACGCTCTCTGGTCGCAAAGGCTATGCGACACGGTTTCTACTGGCCCACTGCACACGCAGACGTTGTCGACATTGTCCAGCGGTGCGCCGGGTGCCAGAAGTACGCCAACCAGACCCACGTGCCGAGCTCGGCGCTCAAGACAATCCCCATCACCTGGCCGTTCGCCGTGTGGGGTATGGACATGGTAGGCCCTTTCAAAAAGGCCCCCTCCGGCTTCACCCACCTCCTGGTCGCAGTCGACAACATCACAAAATGGGTGGAGGCCAAGCCAGTACGGAAATGCGACGGGAAGACCGCCACCAAGTTCCTACACGAGCTCATCTATCGCTACGGGTTCCCAACCAGCATCATCACGGACAACGACACCAACTTCGCCAAAGGAGGCATGGCCGAGTTCAGCGAGGAGCATCACATCCGACTCGACCTCGCCTCAGTCGCTCACCCAGAGTCCAACGGCCAGGCGGAACGAGCCAACCAGAGCATCCTCCATGGCCTGAAGCCACGGCTCCAAGTACCGCTCGAGCGCACCGCCGGGTGCTGGGTCGAGGAGCTACCCTCTGTCATCTGGGGCATCCGCACCTCCGTCAACAGGTCGACATGGTTCACCCCCTTCTTCATGGTGTATGGCGCCGAGGCAGTTATGCCAACCGACCTAGAGCACGACTCGCCCAGGGTGGTCCACTACACGGAGGGCGCAACCGAACTCGCACGCCAAGATGGAGTCGACCAACTCGACGAGGCACGCGACCTAGCTCGCTCCCGCACCGCCATCTACCAGCAAGGGCTCCGCCGCTACCATAGCCGGCGAGTAAGGACTCGCACCTTCCAGGAAGGCAATCTGGTGCTACGCCTCATCCAGGACAAGAAGGGCATGCACAAGCTGTCCCCCCCTTGGGAGGGACCATTCGCCATCGGGCGAGTCCTTGGCAATGATGCCTACTACCTCACCGACGTCCGAGGAGATGGGACACTCGACATCAAGCGACCGTGGAATGTAAACCTCCTATGGAAGTTCTACTCCTAGAACCCCATACATGTACTCTCCACCTGCTATGAAATAAAATAGATTGGTTACTGCAAATTGCATCTACTCTCCTTCTCTCGTGCCACTCGCACTCGTAATAACAGCGTCAAGCTAACCGCAGAAGTCAACCTCTGGTATAGCGACCGGCACGGCCAAGTAGCGCGTTCCGAGGGCACTGGGTTACCCCAGGACTCGTAACGTCCATGAAAAATGCCAACCCGGAGCCCCATTGGAGTCGCCAAGCTCGACTGGCTTAACGAGCCAAGACAACTGCCCTCGCTCCTCACAGTGACCAAGGTCCTCCGCATCCTAGGCACAGCGACTCGAACGGCCAAGTACCACACTCGGGGACTGACGACCAGTCGAGCATGAGCGACTAGGAAAAAACGCCAAGTATGAGAGCGTGCCCAGGACTCGCCACACGACTGACCCTTCGGGTCAGGCAGGAGTGACGCGCTTACTCTAACACGCTAAGTCCTCACCTACCCTGGAGCTGCGACTAGAACCACCAAGTACCACGCTCGGGGACTCGGCCACCCGACCTCGTTCGCGCAAGGGAAAACAGTCAAGTAAAGAGTACCCACGGGAGTCGCCCTGCGACTGGCTCTCCGAGCTCGGGCGAGTAGACCTCAATAGCAAAACAACTGACAAAACATTCAAAATCACAAACACATAACAAACGAGGTAAACCCCATAAAAAGGGCGGACGCGCTTGGGGACTCGTCCAATCAGCATGCAAAATCACGAAACAATTCACAAAATAACACGAAGTTTCATTACAGCAGAACAAACTCGTTCCAAAATACAAGCTGAGTACAATGAACAATTGTTACTAACGCCCCAGGGCACAATGCTTCTACTCCGCAGGTTTCGACGGCGACTCGCCGCCACCCCTGCGGTTGCGAATGAAGGGCGTGTACGGGTTCGACGGATACGTCGTCAACTCACCCGCCATCGCTGCACGGAACGGCTACTCGACCTTGAAGTCCCGATGCTTCGGCTCAGGGTCGTTGGGGGCGACAGTCGTCTCCTGGTAGGGGAGGAGGTCGCCCATCGCCCAGACGCAATCAGAGTACACCGTGGCCCGGTCCGTCAGCTTCAGCACCTCGGCAATCTCCACAGAGCCCGTCGACGAGGGGTAGCCACTCGTGACATCGTCAAGGTCAAAGTACTCCGGGAAGTGGGCAAGCCCAAGGCTGGGAGCCGTCGCCGCCCCGCGCCGGAAGGCCGACCGCGTCATGAATTCGACGACTGAAGGAGCCTTCTCCAGATACCGCCATACTTCGACGAGGTCGCTGGGAATCACTTCCGTGGGCGATATCTCCTGAAGATATGCTTGAATGCAGGTCGCGGACAACGCAGCCGAATCGACCAGAGTGGTCACACACTGCCGCGCGTCGTAGGATTGCGCCTCCTCCGAGCTGTCAATAATCCGACATGTGGATAGGGGTCGGAAGTGATTAAAACAACGACTCCATAACGCAGCCATTTCAGGCAGAGGAAGAAAAGCTTACCAATCAAAGGACGGCAGAGGCCCGTGATGAAATTTTGAAGCGAGGAGAAGTCGTTCTGCATCCCAACAACGAGGGCGTCAGAGACCTTTCGCTCTTCATCGATAGCCGTAATAGCAGCTTTCGCTCGCCCATCCGCGGAGCTTGCCTCCGCCTTTGCTTCCTTGAGCTCGCGCTCCAGATCAGCGATCCGCTTCTCGGCTGAACTCAAAGCAGATTGAGCCGCCGTCAGCTCACCTGCTGGGACAAGGCCCTGGCGGACCTCCTCTGCCTTGGCAGTGATTTCTTGGAGTCCCTTGTTCGTTTCTTGGATGGAAACAAGTTCCTTCTCCATGCGACACTTTGCAGCAAGCCGTGTAGGGGTTCGTAGCATGGAAAACAAAAATTTTCTATCGCATACAAACAAACAAGCCAAGATCTATCTACTAGATTGTAGCAACGAGTCGATGGAATAACTCACCCTCGAAGATTCCAAAGTGTTTAACGAGAGCAGATTCTCGTGGGTGATGTAGTCGTACTCTTTCCGATCTCAAAATCGTGTAGACGATCCTTCCGGCGCCACGTTCCGGCAGCGCTCCCGCAGTCGGTCACACGTTCGGTACTCGACGAAGACCTTCCTCTCCCTTGTTCCAGCAGGCAGCGGAGGTTGTAGCACTCTCCTCGCGATTCCGGCAGCACAACGGCGTGGTACCGGAAGTAGAGGGGAGATCCCGCAGGGCTTCGCCTTAAGCCGGTGCGAGTATGGTGGAGCTTATGAGAGAGGCTATCAATGGTCTAGTAATTAGACACACCAATTAGAAGGCTCTAAACCAATTAGAAGGCTCTAAACCGAAATAGTTCTAAACCGGGGTTTAGATCTAGGGTTTAGTTTAGAGGATAGGATCTAGTGTGTGTAAGGAGGGGAGCCCTGCCCCTCCTTATATAGGTGGGAGGGGGCTGGCGCGCCAGGGGGAGGGAGTGGAGTCCCTCCCCAACTCGGCATTGGAGTTGGCCGCCGGTTGGAGGAGGTCTCCCTCTCCAACTCGGTTTCCCTCTTCTCCTCCTCTTTCCACTTTCCAAAACTTGCCGTTTGACTTTCAAACTAGTCGTTTGACTTTTCAATTTAGGATTTAAATAAACCCTTTATTTTGGACAGCGAGAACACTTAGTACATGATGCAATCATTCCAACTTACAATGACACATTCATGTACCCTTCCCCCTCCGGAGTGCCGGACATTCCGGAACCTTCTAGAATATCCCCGATGAAAACACCGGAATCATTCCCGAACTCCGAAACGGGACTTTCCTTATATGAATCTTATTCTCCGGACCATTCCGGATCACCTCGTGATATCCCGGATCCCATCCGAGACTCCGAACAACATTCGGTCTCTTTCTCATAATACCATAACTACTCAAACAACGTCGAATCCTTAAGTGTGTCTCCCTACGGTTCGTGAATTATGCGGACATGATCGAGACACTTCTCCGAACAATAACCAATAGAGGAATCTGGAAATTCATATGGCTCCCACATATTTCTACGATTACTTTGCGATCGAATGAACCACTTACATACGATACCAATTTCCCTTTGTCTCACGATATGTTACTTATCCGAGGTTATGATCGTCGGTATCTCTGCATACCTAGTTCATCCTCGTTACTGATAAGTACTCTTTTCTCGTTCCCGTGATATGTGATCCCTTGTGACCAAGTCACATGCTTGCAAGCTAATCGGATGACATTTCACCGAGAGGGCCCAGAGTATATCTATCCGTCATGTGGATGGACAAATCCCACTCTTGATCCATGTGTTTCAACCAATACTTTCCGAACACTCAATGCCACTTTTATAGCCACCCTGTTACGGTGTGGTGTTTGATGTCATCAAAGCATCCATCCGGCAAAGGTGATATGCATGATCTCATGGTCGAAGGAATTAGGTTACTATGTATCAGAAAGCATATAGCAATTTGAACTATTGAAATGACTTGATCTTTATGCTACGCTTATCTATAGGAGTATGTCCACCATATCATTCTCCTAATGATATGATCCTGTTGTTAATAACATCTCTATGTTCATGATCAGGAAACCATGATCATATATTAACCAACAAGCTAGTTTAACAAGAGGCTTTACTAGGGACTCTTATTTTAGTTTACAAATCACACAAGTATTAATGTTTCCGGTTAATACAATTATAGCATGGTATGTAAACATTTATCATAAGTGTGAAGATATGATAATAACCACTTTATTATTGCCTCTTGGGCATATCTCCAACAGTCTCCCACTTGCACTAGAGTCAATAATCTAGTTTCAAATCTTTGTGTATTCAACACCTATGGCTTTCCGGTGTTGTATGTACACGATTGCTAGTGGTCAACTGATCTCCGGATCTGACACTTCCAGGTCCGTGTGTAATTGCATGTCTTTGCGTCTCTACGCATCACTCATTCTCTAATGAGATGGCTTTGTATAAATTTGGTCTTTCGGTGTGACCTTTAGCTCTTTGGGGTTAAAAACATGTTGATAATATTGTCGCACAATATATCTTCATAGTATTATCCCACTGTGAACTACACCTAGTTTGATAACAAACTACTTGACACAAATGCCCTCTTTTGCTGCTAAAATAGCAGTCATATACTTGGCCTTTTGTTGTAGTATCTGTCACAATGTCTTAACTTTGGAACTCATCCAAATACATTATGGAACTCACCTTCCATTATATTGTGCCACCCTTAGTTTAGATTGAGATAAACTTAATTTGTACTTTGTGACAAAGCTAGTATCAATGTAGTACTTTTACAATGAACTAACCATCTATTTGTCACTTCTACAAATATTATACTCTTAGTTCTTTCAGAAGATCATAAGAATATCCTTACTATTGTCCAATGATCATCTTACGAATCATTCTGGTATATGCTCACAACATCTAGAGCATAGGACATATCTGGATTTGTACATATCACAGTATGATATAAATACTCTTTGTGATTTTATACATCAAGTATCAATCTATACTTGATTATTTGTTTCACTTTACCAAATGTCAATACACTTGAATATATCATCAACATTGAACTTATTCAATCCTTTCTGTGCGACAAGAACCTCTCTTGTAGTTTCTATATTGAACTCATTCAATATCTTGTCTATGTACTTCTGGCACAACCATATTAGCGTCTATTGATGCCAAATATTTGGGTTTTGCCTAAGTCTTTCATCGGGATGAAATTCTTAATATGTGTTAATAAAAGATACATTATTTCCAATCAACAATATGTCTTCCACATAATGTATTAGAAACATGTCTTAGCGCTCCCACTTAATTTCTTGCAAATGCAAGCATCTTCATTGTCTCTAATGAACTTTTAAACTCTTTTAACAGTTTCATCATAGTGAAGATTCCAGCTCCGCGATGCTCACTTTAACCATTGAAGTTTGCATATGCTTTTAGCATCCTTTGAATTAACAAAACCCTATGGACCGTGTTATGCACATGTCCTAGGTAATGATTCTATTAGAAGAACTTGTTTTGTTTATTCAACTACCATATAACAAATTATATGTAGTGGTTGCTACATTAATCCGTCTAGACTAAATATCACTATGAAAGATCAAAATCTTGTCATAGTCAACCTTTGAACATTGTTGTGAACTCTTTCCAAACATGTCGACTATTTCATAGATGTGAAACATCCATGTCTATTTCTTTATAGATCCAGACACAACTATAAGGTCTTACACCTTTCTCGAGGGTCCTTCAAGTTCAAAACTTGATTTCTCGTGTATGGAACTATCATGGATTTTATGGCTTCAAGCCATTTTACGGAGTCAGGGCCCATCATCGCTTCTCTGCATGTAGTCGGTTCATTATTCTCAAATAATGATTCAACCCTCAAATCTTGGTATTTGATTGTTCATCCGACCTACTTGTTTCAATAGGAACTTGGATCTCCGTGACCACAACCTTTTGAGGTACGTGAACCATGAGCATTGTTGCTGCCTCCGAAACACTTTTCGGCGCTGCGCAACTCTGCACATATAGCTAAGGTTCTTTTAACCTTATCAAAGTTTCTATTGTCCTCCCACTTAACTTTTCACGAAAAATTCCTTCTCAAAGAAACTTGACGTTTTAAGTGACAAACACTTTTGTCTCCGATGTTATGGAGGAGTACTTAACAGTTATTCGAAATAACATACAAAGACAGGTTCATCCGACTTTGGTTGCAAACATCTTTCTTATGCAAAGCATACCAATGTTTTAAGAAAGGACTACTTGGGTTTTATCCCAAACCATAACCTTATATGGTGTCATTTCAACGGATTATGATGGAGCTCTTTTCAGTGGAAAAACGGTAGTCTCTAAAGCTTTTAATTTTTAAAATATAATAGCAGTTTTATGAATTATACCTTCGATCTTACCATGTCAAACAAGGTTCAATTACATATCTCGAACGCTCCATACTCTTATGGTGTTTCGGGAAAATGCAAATCCACGGAACGATTCCTTAAATCTTAGGTATTATGCTAAACTCTGTAACTCAAATATCTTCCTTTATGATCTTATCATAAACTATTTATATTCTTGTTACAATGATTTTGCACTTCATCTCGAAATCTTTGAACTTTTCAAATATTTCACACTTCATCCTTATTAAGTAAATATTCATATATTCACTCAAATTTTCGGAGAAAGCATATGAAGTTGAAATCCATCGCTCTTGACTATACATAATGGACTTCGTACAATAATATGTACAAGTTCCAATTAGCTAGTCATTCGTTCCCTTTTGGCCTATGAACGAAGTTTTAATTATCTCTAGGAAAGTTTCACAAGCGTCATTTGATCAAAAATCAGAAGACTCCAAAATTCCATCAACATGGAGTTTCTTCATGTTTTCTTTCCATTATAATTCAAACGGCGATGTCACTTCCTAAGTGATCTTTCAATCAATTTGTCTTTCGACATTTTTAGCACTAGTTTTATGGATGTGATTTCTCCAACGAGATTTGTGAATCATCCATCTTTTATGGATCACGGTAATTTATTTGAACAACTCTTTTGTTCTCATAATACCTGATAAAATAAATCTTGAAGGCAAGCTTTGATGTTTAACGAGTAACACAATAACCCTTTATTTGTTCTCGATGAATATCATCACATATTATTTTGCTAGTTACTTAGGCCATTGTAGTTCATGAATTGTGTTGTTTCGTATGACGATTCACACCAACAAATTCAGTATCAAATACTTAAGAACCACGTTGTTTAACAAGCAAAGAATACAGCCATAACATGTATATCATCTATATACTTAAACTGAACAATTCTAGTCTTTTCTTTTCTGCCATATATTTATGAGATTCTCTTTCAATATTTCCTTTTCTATTTGAAAGAATCTATCAATATCAATAGTGGAGTCATACATATGACATATAGTCCAAAGCGTGCATAATTAAATACCAATGTCTTTGGACTTGCACTTTGAAGTAGATCACCATCATCAAATATTTGGTGTTCTTTCAAATTCCTTTCTTTAGTAATCTCTTGGTGTAGTAAACATTTTACCTACATCAAATATTCACCCTTATCATGGAATCGTCCATGATCAAGCTACTTTTAGCTTATAACGATGAATTATGAGTATAATGTTGCTCTCCAAAACCTTTTGGAGGATTAGGACAACAAGTGTCTCCAACCTTTTTGCAAATTCTCATCAAATATGAGAACATGACTTTTGCCATATTATACTCTATCATGTTGCAACCAAAACTTCGTTTCAGATATCACAATATCTTCCACACAGCATGGTTTCTGAAACAACTCTTTCAGATCCTAGATAACCTTGATATTAAGATAATCTTTTGAATATCAAGAATCATGGAGACAAACATGATACTCATATACTAACACTTGGAATTGTCACTCTTGTTTTAATACCAATTATTAAACTTCATAGAGTAACCGGAACTTACTGAAAGTTTGCAATAGGACTTTTAAACTTTAGATTAACACTTCAAAACAATACGATACCAGATCGTAAAGTAACTAACCAGAATTCTATAGTTCTATCATCTCAATTATAACTAAGCGCAAGGTGGTAAACGGATGCCAATGACTACAACAGCTATGCAAATTCACTTTGATTTAGTTTATGATAAATTGAGTTCTAATTAATAATTAAATTAATCTAGGTGAACTCCCACTCAAAACAATATCCCTCACATTGTTTTAGTGATCACACGAACCAAATCCACCACATCAAAACCGATCATCACGTGAGTTGATGTAGCTTCAATGGCGAACAATCAACATGTTCATCATATCTACTATATGACTCATGCTCTGCCTTTCGACAATCCGTGTTCCTGAGGCCATGTCTGTACATGCTAGGCTCGTCAAGATCAAACCTTAGCTACCGCATAAGCAAATCTGGCTTGCTTACGTTGTATTCACCCGCGGAATCAAAGACACCCGATCATCACGTGGTGCTTCGAAGCAGCAAGCTTTGGCAACGGTGCATACTAAGGGTGAACACTTTAGAACTTGAAATTTATGTGCATGAGGGATCATCTTATAATGCTACCGTCGTCTACTAAGCAATACAAGATGCATAAAGGATTAACATCACATGCAATTCATAATATGTGATATGATATGGCCTTTCTTCTTTGTGCTTCTGATCTCCATCTTCAAGCACGAACATGATCTCCATCATCACCGACATTGCATCAAGGTCAATGACGCTTCTCCATGGTTGTCGTCCACCGGCTTCAACTATTACAACCCTTTGAATAGACACGTGGGTCTTAACAGAAATTAAAGACAACCATATGGCTCCTGCCGGTTGCCGACTTACAATAAGGAACATTGCATACATCATATATAATCACAATCATGGCCATATCACATCACTGCACACCCCTGCAAAACAAAGTTAGACGCCTCTACTTTCTTTGCATATTTTACGTGGTTTGGGGCTTTCAATAAGTGTCGTTCTAACTTACGAACAAGAACCACAACATTGATACTAGCATTGTTGATCACCCGTTGTAAATTGGATCTTAACTATGCTAGGAGAAACAGGCACCCGCAAAGCCACTTATGCAATACAAGTTGCATGTCAAGCGTGGAGCAAGTCTCATGAACGATGTCATGTAAGGTTAGCCCGGGCCGCTTCATCCCAACATACCGCAAGATACAAAGTACACAAAAAGCAATCGACAATAAGAGCATCAACGCCCACAATGACCATTGTGTTCTACTCGTGCAACAGATCTACATATAGACACGGCTCTGATACCACTGTAGGGGTTCGTAGCATGGAAAACAAAAATTTTCTATCGCATACAAACAAACAAGCCAAGATCTATCTACTAGATTGTAGCAACGAGTCGATGGAATAACTCACCCTCGAAGATTCCAAAGTGTTTAACGAGAGCAGATTCTCGTGGGTGATGTAGTCGTACTCTTTCCGATCTCAAGATCGTGTAGACGATCCTTCCGGCGCCACGTTCCGGCAGCGCTCCCGCAGTCGGTCACACGTTCGGTACTCGACGAAGACCTTCCTCTCCCTTGTTCCAGCAGGCAGCGGAGGTTGTAGCACTCTCCTCGCGATTCCGGCAGCACAACGGCGTGGTACCGGAAGTAGAGGGGAGATCCCGCAGGGCTTCGCCTTAAGCCGGTGCGAGTATGGTGGAGCTTATGAGAGAGGCTATCAATGGTCTAGTAATTAGACACACCAATTAGAAGGCTCTAAACCAATTAGAAGGCTCTAAACCGAAATAGTTCTAAACCGGGGTTTAGATCTAGGGTTTAGTTTAGAGGATAGGATCTAGTGTGTGTAAGGAGGGGAGCCCTGCCCCTCCTTATATAGGTGGGAGGGGGCTGGCGCGCCAGGGGGAGGGAGTGGAGTCCCTCCCCAACTCGGCATTGGAGTTGGCCGCCGGTTGGAGGAGGTCTCCCTCTCCAACTCGGTTTCCCTCTTCTCCTCCTCTTTCCACTTTCCAAAACTTGCCGTTTGACTTTCAAACTAGCCGTTTGACTTTTCAATTTAGGATTTAAATAAACCCTTTATTTTGGACAGCGAGAACACTTAGTACATGATGCAATCATTCCAACTTACAATGACACATTCATGTACCCTTCCCCCTCCGGAGTGCCGGACATTCCGGAACCTTCTAGAATATCCCCGATGAAAACACCGGAATCATTCCCGAACTCCGAAACGGGACTTTCCTTATATGAATCTTATTCTCCGGACCATTCCGGATCACCTCGTGATATCCCGGATCCCATCCGAGACTCCGAACAACATTCGGTCTCTTTCTCATAATACCATAACTACTCAAACAACGTCGAATCCTTAAGTGTGTCTCCCTACGGTTCGTGAATTATGCGGACATGATCGAGACACTTCTCCGAACAATAACCAATAGAGGAATCTGGAAATTCATATGGCTCCCACATATTTCTACGATTACTTTGCGATCGAATGAACCACTTACATACGATACCAATTTCCCTTTGTCTCACGATATGTTACTTATCCGAGGTTATGATCGTCGGTATCTCTGCATACCTAGTTCATCCTCGTTACTGATAAGTACTCTTTTCTCGTTCCCGTGATATGTGATCCCTTGTGACCAAGTCACATGCTTGCAAGCTAATCGGATGACATTTCACCGAGAGGGCCCAGAGTATATCTATCCGTCATGTGGATGGACAAATCCCACTCTTGATCCATGTGTTTCAACCAATACTTTCCGAACACTCAATGCCACTTTTATAGCCACCCTGTTACGGTGTGGTGTTTGATGTCATCAAAGCATCCATCCGGCAAAGGTGATATGCATGATCTCATGGTCGAAGGAATTAGGTTACTATGTATCAGAAAGCATATAGCAATTTGAACTATTGAAATGACTTGATCTTTATGCTACGCTTATCTATAGGAGTATGTCCACCATATCATTCTCCTAATGATATGATCCTGTTGTTAATAACATCTCTATGTTCATGATCAGGAAACCATGATCATATATTAACCAACAAGCTAGTTTAACAAGAGGCTTTACTAGGGACTCTTATTTTAGTTTACAAATCACACAAGTATTAATGTTTCCGGTTAATACAATTATAGCATGGTATGTAAACATTTATCATAAGTGTGAAGATATGATAATAACCACTTTATTATTGCCTCTTGGGCATATCTCCAACAAGCCGATCGGCCGATTCACGCTGCAAGCCCTGCGAGCAAATCAAACTATCAACAACAATGAAATCCTAAGTGCCCACCCGCTGAAATTCAGCGACTAGGCACTCGGGGACTGGAGCTCAAAAATCCTAAGTGCCCACCCGCTGAAATTCAGCGACTAGGCACTCGGGGACTGGAGATCAAAAATCCTAAGTGCCCACCCGCTCAAATTCAGCGACTAGGCACTCGGGGACTGGAGATCAAAAATCCTAAGTGCCCACCTGCTGAAATTCAGCGACTAGGCACTCGGGGACTGGACGCAACAAAAACACTAAAGAATCTGACCACTGAAATTCAGTGGCCCGATCCTCGGGGACTGGACATACCTAGATGGCTGCGCCCAGCATGCCGTGGAGCTATAGCGCGTCCACAGACGCAAGTAGAGCTGGAGTGTGTCCGCGACACTGATCGACCTCCGTCTCGGCGACCCCAGGCGTCTGGCTCGTTGGCGCTGCGCCACTCGCTGTGGCCGCTTTCGCCATGAAGCGGGGGAAGGTCGCAGTGGATGCCCCAGCGCCGCTAGGAGCTGGCTCGGTCACTCCGGGCGAGGAAACAGCCTCCTTGGTCTTCAAGGCCACTTCCTCCGCAGTCGGAGGATCGATTGGAGCAACTACCGTGTCGTCGGAGACCGTGACGACCTCGTCGCCTTTCGCCCTCTTAGCGTTGTCTGTGGAAACAGCGACTTCATCAGCCTTCCTCTTCCGCGAGGGGTCCTCTTCGGCAGCGACTGACGGAACCTTAGCCACGGAAGGATGTCCGATCTTCTTAACTCCAGTCCTGTGAAACAACTGTATGAGCAAAACTGTCTGATTACAATGGAAGACAAGCAGACGAACAAGACTTACTTAGCGACTGGTATGAACCGCAGACCCGTGCGGATGCTGGCCGGCTTTTCCAGTTTGGGACCCAACTTCCGACTTAGCCCCATCTCAAGCACATCGTGTGCCCAAGACACGGAGGGCCTCTTTGAAGATGAAGCCACAGCAGGAGCCTCCATGATGACATCTGCGGAAGCTTTCTTGGGAGGCGAAGTTGCTGCGGATGGAGTAGCCCCTAGCCCAGAGACCGGGGCGAATGGGGGTGGAAGCGATGCCAAAGGTACCTTATCCAGGGGAGCAGCGGCAGCATCCGGTGCTACTGTCGTACGCGCCGCTTCATCTTTAGCTGAGCTGGTGGCGTCGGAGCTAGTCGCAGAATGGGCGGATACGCCCGCTTCGCCGGCTTCGTTTTCCTCCTTGGCGGAGCCTTCACCTCCTTCTTCTTATTATTATTATTCTTCGACGGCGTGGCTTCACGATGTGAGGTGTACTCAGGGAGCTCGTCGTCGTCATCATCGTGAGGTTCGAGGCTCCTACTCACCTCAAGCTCACGCTGATGTTGCCCGCGAGTTTTGCGAGCCATCGGGGCGACGTCTTCCACGGGCTCGTCCTCGTCATCGCCCGCGTCGCTATCGACGTCGTCTTTGGCGGGTGGCGACTCACTCCCATCCCGGACGGACGAGCTCGAGTTCTCGTCGTCTGCGGGTGGAAGCCATCCTTCCACCACTTGGAACAACTACAATAAAAATGAAACAACGTCAGCATAACCGCGACTGCATCATCTGCGACTACGAATGATGACGAAGATGGCGACTTACCGTCGGAGCTGGGCGCCTTGCGGTATAGGGGGCGACCCCGGCCTTCGTGTCCAGGTACACCGCCTGGGTGATCTTCTTCAGGGCCAGGATGTAGTCCTCGAGTTTCCACTCGGCGGGGCAGGATTTCGTCGGGTCGTCCCTACCAGTGTACTCGTACATATAATGGTCCCGGCGGGCCAAAGGCACGAGCCGCCGCCCGAGCCAGCAGTTGTAAATATTGATGGTTTGGAGGCCCTTTTTCTTCAGGTCGCGGATGGTTGGCAACATTTCGTCGACAACCATTCGCTGGTCCAGCGGGAGCTTGCCGACCTTGAGCCGACGTGGTTCGGGCCGGTCGGCGGAGTACCTTGGAAGCGCCACCTCGCTGTCTGGAGTCGCCTCGGTGACGTAGAACCATGATTTCTTCCACTCGTTTGCTGCCTTGGCGGGCAGCATCAGGTCGAAGAATGACGCCTTCGACTTCAGCTGAAAGGTCAGGCCACCCGCAACCAACATCGGGCCGCCTGATTCTTCGCGACTAATCCTCCCATGGAAGAGATCTTGCCACAGGGGGAAGTAGGGCCTGCAACCCAGATAGCACTCGCAGAACGCCATGAAAATGGCGAGCTGCTCGATGCTATGCGGGCCCAGGTCTGACAGCTGGATCCCGTAGAAGGCGCAGAAGCGCCGGAAGAAGAGAGAAGTACGAAACCCCAGCCCCCGTTCCAGGTGGCTGGTGAAGCAGACGAACTCTCCTCGCGCGGGTCCGGAGTCACCTCTCCGGCCGCAGGGATACGCCATCTGCCGGCGCGTAGGATCCCGGCCTCCTCGAAGGACGCCAGTAGCGCCCTGGTGCACTTGGATCTGCCCCATGGTTCGGTGGAGGGGGCCATTGGTTGGAAGATTCGTGGAGGTCGGGGCTCTCTACATCGGTTGGATCGCGATGCAGAGTGAAAACGAAGATGGGCGAGATCGGAGGAAAGATGACGGAGTGTTTCCCCGCTCGCCTGTCATTCTCCTTTTATAGCGGTTGTTACCCGCCAATTTCGGGAACCGTTACTACGCGGTGATTACGCCAAAAGTTACCGTTGGATTACTCCAACGGCTAGTTTGGACCACACTTGACGGTCCAACTTCATCCACTCGACTCGTCGCTCCGCGCGACTTGACGATTCGCCGACCCGATCACTACTACAGTGACTGAATATTCGCCGACCCGTTCGCCGAGCTGCGACCCGATCGATCGCCGTTGGTGCGACTAGAATAACTAGCTTTTCCTTTATTCAGGAGTCCGCCGCCGATTCGTCTAGGCGTCCGCGTTGGACCCGTATACACCGACTTCCAGCAACCACCTGCGACCAATAAACGACGGCCTCGGGGACTACTGATGGGGATATGTCTACCGGGGTATACCCAGCAGGACGCTTCCGACTGGCCCAGGTGCTAGCGAGTGGGCCTGCAGGATGGCGACTGGATCAAGACCTGGCGTGGACTCAAGCGACTAGAAGCTGAAGGCCCAGATGCATAGATAGGCCTAGTCGGATTAGGTTAACGATGGCTGAAACCTTAACTGATTCGGTTGAGATCTGTAAACCCTAGGGGGGTGAGTCTATATAAACCTCCCTAGAGGGCGCTCAGAAGATACGTTCCATCATACACCCAAGCGACTCGCTGCCTAGCCGCCGAGCTCGCCCCATTGTACTCTCACCATAATACAATCTAGAAGGAGTAGGTCTTTACCCTCCGAGGGGGCGAACCTGGGTAAATCCTTGTGTCTCCGCCCTCATCTCGCACCGCAGATGGCTGGCCGCCCTTGCCCCATGTTCTACTACTCGCTGCCGATTGCAGCATCTGCCGTGGTCATTCCCACGACACTATGCATTATATTATTACTCTATGAGGGGTAAGCTGATTGCCACTATGCTATGTTTTGTGCATGTGAAACAAACAAACGTTTTTCAATGCATGTTATTCATGATCTTTATTTGTAACTTGCCATGTTGCATGCATAGTTACTATGTCCTATTGTTGGAACTCCATCTTTCATGCACATGTTTAGAGTTCTTTGATCCCAGCTTTCAATGCTTGCAAATGGTTGGATCTTTATTGTGAGGGTGCATGTCACCTCAAAAATTATTCTGTTTATCACTTACCTACTCCAGGACGAGCAGGAGTTAAGCTTGGGGATGCTGATACGTTGGAAACGTATCTATAATTTTTGATGCTCCATGCTTGTTTAGTATCTACTTTCCTTTACTTGTCCACACTTTGAGGTGCGTTTTACATGTTTTATGGTACTAACCTATTAAAAAGTTGCAACAGTGTCAGATGCCTGTTTTCTGCTGTTTTTGGTTTCGGAAAAGTTAGTAAAGAAATATTCTCAGAATTTGACGGGACAAACGTCAAAGTCAGTTACTTTCCGTGGGGAACAAGAAGTCTAGAGGAGAGCCGGAGGGGCCGGCCAGGGGGTAAGACCCACCCCAGGCGCGGGGTCAGGTGGGCCCACGCCTGGCTAGAGTTTGGTGGCCCTGGCCGCCTCCCGGTCTTGCACCTTCGCCTATAAGAAGACCCCGATGCAGAAACCCTGAGTACCTGATCAAATCTCCACGAAACCGTTTGTATCCGCCGCCACCATCGTCGCCAGATCGGGGGGATCTGAAGCTCTTCCCAGCACCCTGCCGGAGGGGAGATCATCCCGGAGGCCTTCTCTCCGGTATGATTCGTGAGTAGTTCCACCTTGGACTATGGGTCCATGTAGTAGCTAGATGGTTGTATATCCTCCTTTGTGCTTTCATGTATAGATCTTGTGAGCTCCGTTCATGATCAAGATCTAATCTATTTGTAATCATGCATGTTGTGTTTGCGGGGATCCGATGGATATTGAGATTATTATGTTGGTTTGATTAATGGTTTTATCTTTATGATTCTATCATGTCTGTGTTGTTTGTGATCTTGCATGCTCTCCGTTTCTAGTGGTTATCTTGGCCAAGTAGTTGCTAGTGACTCCAAGAGGGGGTATTTATGCTCGATAGTGGGTTCATGCCTCTAGTTTACAAGGGAAGTGACAGAAATCTCTTCGGTTGTAGATGTGTTGTTGCTACTAGGGAGAAAACAACGGTCTCTTGTTCATGGAACATGTGGACTGTTTACCTTACACACTTTGCTTAAAGCAGTTGTCTGTTGCTTGCAACTTAATACTGGAGGGGGTTCAGATGATAACCTGAAGGTGGACTTCTAGTCATAGATGCAGTTGGATGACGGTCTATGTATATTGTTGTATTGCCCAATCAACCTCATAGGATCTTTCTCGCTAGTAATTGCATTGTTATGCCTTGCTCAGTTCCTGTCAATTGCCCCGCTGTAATTTGTTTACCCTTCATGCCATGTTGTTTATCTAAGGAGAGCACCTCTAGTGAACCATGGACCCCGGTCCAATATTTACCATTGATACATCTTCCACTGTTACCTGTTTACTTGCTGCAAACCATTACCTTCCACACCATACGTTTAATCCTTTGTTACAGCAAACCACTGAGCTTGACAACCTCACTTATTCATTGGGGCAAAGTCTTGAGTTTGTGTTGTGAAGGTCTCCTCGTTGCTTGCAACACCTGTGTGACGTTTCCTTCCTCCTACCGGTTCGATAACCTCGGTCTCAACTGAGGGAATACTTGCTGCTGTGCTCTTCACACCTTGCTCTTGGGGGTTCCCAACAGGCTCCACATCAACAGCCAGCCATCAAGTTCTCTGGCGCCATCAAGGAGTCATCAAGTAGAACACCATCTAATTGTCCAAACAAAGATACTCCAGTAGCAGCAACATGAAAATCAAAGAAATAGGCAGCAAGCAAATGCCAAAAAAGTGAGCATGACCTGTCTATGGAATTACGAAATCCCTTGTCCCAAACTAGGTCACAAAATGACATCATCTAAACCAATTATGACTGCATGTCCATGCAAAGCGTATCAGGTGAGAGAAAGAAGGGAGATGGGTGAAGGAAGGAGAGTGGTGAGGGTGAGGACAAGGAAGAGAAGAGAGTGAAGGTAAAGAGGATAAGAATGGCGATTGAGATGGAGAAAGAAGAAAAGCTTCACGTCTCTGCTCTCGAGATGTGTGTGCTATCTAAGAATTTCGGAATAATGTTTCAACTTATGATGAAGTTCTACACGAAACATACTTAGTGCCACAACATAACACAAATAACTCGTGTTCTGCATCTTTTTTGTATGAACATAAATCTTCCAAACACTGGTCCATGTTCTTTTGTTTCTCTCCATAACAACACTATTTACTGCCAGTTCGCGAAAACAAATAATCATCAACGATATTGATCTAAAGGGAAATATCCTACCAAAACCTTTTATAAAATTAGGAGTACTACACCACCAGCCTCCATTTTAGTATTTGTCTTATATATTCCACACCAACTTTTTTTAGATATATACCACACCAACCTTACATGAATATTGTTCTCATCTTATATAACCCAATTCATCTTCAACAAAATAGCTCGGTCATCTCACTCTATTCCAGTTTGGCAGCATTAGGACATTCCTTCAAATAGGTGGTAGTAACGAAACAGATCAAAGAGAGGGTGATAAAAAGATCATTAACAGCATAATACATGGGAATGCGAGATATTGGGAGCAGTGGTGGAAAAAATTGGCGACAATACACCTGTAAGAGCCAGCTGGATCTCAAATACTTTCACACCTAAGAGACCAGCATGCAAATTCTAGCCTCTAGCCTAGACGTTCTTGAGAAAGAAGCAACATATCTCAAGGGCAAGGTTGCCATGGATGTGTTCCAAGGTTCCGAAGTTCATCGTGTCATCCAGGAAAAAGGTGAATGAGATGTTGCGGGTTGTCTGGATGTCCCCACCGTTTGACACCACCGCCGCCTACTTCTCTATGATAGAACTTTTAGGAAGAATATTTATCTTTATGAATATCCATGTTCCCCTGTCAAATAACTAAATCTATATGGTAGCACCTCTGGAGCAAATTTGAGCCGGTGTAATGATCTTCGGAAGGCACACGCCAGATTTGCGAGCCCAACCGAATCAACCTCCTGACACAAGTGAACTGCTCGCCGTTGATTTAGAGTGATAAATGCATTGCAATTTAAAGTATCATATGAAAAGCAAATACAGAGCCAAATTGGGTAGTAATATTGGGATGGGTGATTTAACACAGATTTATTTAAAAAATGATGGCGCACTGATCACACAGTTGCATCTATCAGATAGCACATGCAAATATAGCATCACAATTACGGTTTGAAAGATAAAAATGATAGCTTCAGCTGCAGCAACACAGACCGACAAATTTAAAAGACATACTTGATACATTCGAATCTAGACAAATCTCAGTCCATTAATTTGAATTGAAGGGAGTAATAATGACAGTACTAAATAAGATAGTAGGATAGTATTCTGATGGATATCAGAAATGTAGCCTTCGACTAAATCACGTCGATAAGACTTCACTTGACCAGCACCATGCTTCATCACACGACCATGGTGATCACCAGTTATCAAGTCTTACTCTTCATACCCCTAAAGCAAAAAAAAATCAATCATGATAAAATATTCGAACATCTGAAAAGGGGACACTACCGTACATAGCATAGAGCTGGAAGCTGCACTAGTGTACAGAGAAGACTGGATGTGAGCATGTACATTTGATTCTCTCAATAATCCATCCACTTTAAATACTAACGAAAATATAAAGAACATATATAGGTTATCCTTGTAGAGTAGAACACCATCTAATTGTCCAAACAAAGATACAGAGTACATGCTTTCAACAACAGAGCGCACATACTATAGTAGCAGCAACATGAAATTCAAAGAAATAGGTAGCAAGCAAATACAAAAAAATGATCATGACCTATCTATGGAATTACGAAATCCCTCGTCCCGGACTAGGTCACATTATCACAATGACATCATCTGAACCAATCATGACTGCATGTCCATGCAAAGCGTATTAGGTGAGAGAAAGAAGGGCGATGGGTGATAAAAGGGATAAAGAGAGGGTGAGGTGAGGTGAGGACGAGGAAGAGAAGAGAGTGAAAGTAAAGAGGATGAGAATGGAGATTGACATGGAGAAAGAAGAAAAGCTTCATGTCTCTCCTCTCGAGATGCGTGTGTTATCTAAAAATTTCGAAATAATGTTTCAACTTATGATGAAGTTCTACATGCGACATACTTAGTGCCACAACATGACACAAATAACTCGTGTTCTGCATCTTTTTTTATGAACATAAATTCTCCAAACACTGGTCCATGTTCTTTTGTTTCTCTCCATAAAAACACTATTTAGTGCCAATTCACGAAAAAAAAATCAGCGATATTGATCTAGGGGTTGATATCCTACCAAAACCTTTTATAAAATCTGGAGTACTACACCACCAACCTCCATTTTAATATTTGTCTTATATATTTCACACCAGCGATATATACCACACCAACCTTACATGAATATTCCCCCACAAAAAAAAACTTACATGAATATTGTTCTCTCTTATATAAACCAATTCATCTTCAACAAAATAGCTCGGTCGTCTCACTCTATTCCAGTTTGGCGGCATTACGATATTCCTTCAAATAGCTGGTAGTAACGAAATAGATCAAAGATATGGTGATAAAAATATCATTAAAAGTACAATACATGGGAATACGAGATATTGGGAGCAGTGGTGGAAAAAAATGGCGACAATCCACCTATAAGAGCCAGCTGGATCTCAAATATTTCCACACCTAAGAGACCAGCGTGCAGTTTCTAGCCCTGTATCTTAGACGGGCTCGAGAAAGAAGCAACAGATCCTAGGGGCAAGGCTGTGAACACGTTCCAAGGTTCCGAAGTTCACCGTGTCATACAAGAAAGAGGTGAATGAGATGTTGCATATTCTCTGGATGTCCCTGCCGTTTGACATCGCCGCCGCTTACTTCTCTATGATGCTTGAACCAACGGTGAAGGTGGACAAAGGTTCATCGTATCAAGAGTCTAACGCTAGTCCTTCATGGAAGTAACTAGTGAGTGAAAAAGGGACTGAGGCGACTGCCTCTTATTGTTTTAGGTAGTTCCACATGGGGTCCGAGCAGGCTGGTCGTGGGCTTTGTTGCCAAACCCCCTTATGTTCATTACCACAGAGGAGCTCACTGGTTTTGTTGATTTTGCCATCCAAGTAGTCAATCCTACACGTTGTATCTTGATTTTGGTTGAAAGCATCCATGTTCTATGCATTTAGCTAGTTTAGGGTGGATTATTCTGAAATTTCGGGTGCATTAGTGTGTCTTTGCCTTTATAAAATGTTTGAAGGATTTTCGTATCTATACCAATGAGCAAAGATTATCACACATCTGCACTTGGGAAGAAAGGATACATTCTCTTGTCAATCCATTCACTCACTATTAATCAACCAAAAGATCTTTAACACAACATGTCCAGCTTACATAGTACAACATCAACTTATTGTCCCAAAAGAGTTAAATGCTTTCAACCAAAAGATATTTAACACAACACGGTGCAAGCTCGATCCGTGGTGGCGTGGGCTCGACTGATTCGCCGCCGCCGCCGGTGCTGACCCCAAAGGCGAGGTTAGCAGCTGCACTGGCGTGGGCAGTGGTCTCCTCTCCGTCGAAGAGCGGCCATCGATGGGCTTCCCCTATCGATGGAGTTGAGTAAGTTTTATTCTCTCCCCATTTTTTCCCCTCTATGATCAACATTTTGATCGTACTGATCAACATTTTGATGGTGTTAGTCATTTAATTATGTGTCTTTGATATGGCTGTCACCCTGCTGAAAGTAGGTGCTAAATATGTTATATTTGTAATCTTTTGTAGCCTATGAAAGGATCGTATGGGCACCTAGAGGGGGGGTGAAGAGGTGCTACTTCAAATTTTACTCCTTTTCAAATTAGGGTTTGACAAGAAAGGTAAATTCTCTAGAATATGCAACTATGGTGAATTTACCTATATGTCAAACAAGCACAAACTAACACAACACTAAGCAAGAACAAGTAAGTAAAGTGCGGTAAAGGATAGAAGTAACCAAGGGAGTGGACGCAGAGACACAAGGATTTGTTTCCCGTAGTTCCTTCCTTTTGAGGGGAAGTACGTCTACGTTTGGAGAGGGGGTGGTTTCAAACCACCAACGCCACGAGAGGCCTCCCTTGTTCTCCGATGAACCTCACCCCAACGGGCTCGATTCACCTTCCACTATATCAGCAACCTTCGAGGTGGAAGCCGGCACCTTTACAACAAGTTCGGGGCACACAGCCACAACTGAATTGGAGGCTCCTAAATACAAGCAAGCTATCAAGACAAATCAAAGACAAGCTTGTAAGAACCAAATCAAAGTTAGGGTTTCCAAAGAAACACTAGATCTTGGGGGCCCTCAAGTGAATGAGGGGGGAATGAAGATCTCTCTTGGTGAAGATGTGAATCAAGGCCTCCTCCTTCGAATCTCCAAAGATCAATGACTTTGGATGGTTGGATGAAGAGATCTTGTGGATTTGGTGGCTCTAATGGTGTTGGTGTTCTTGAGCAGCTTGAGCAACTGGAGGAAGAAGATAAGGGTCCCTATTTATAGACAGCCCCCTCCACGAACCGTTTTCTGACCGTTGTAGAAAAGTCAGACCGGAGACTCCGGTCTACACTGGAGACTCCGGCCAATCTCCGGACTTGCCTCCGGACTGCCCAACAGACTGACCCAGGCCATTTCTTCACCAGCAACACCGGAGACTCTGGCCTTCCAACACCGGAGACTCCGGACTGACCAAAGTCCGGAGACTCCGGAGTAACCTCCGGTGCAGCCTCCGGACCCCTAGACAGAATGTCCCAGCCAGGTTCTGGGAGGCACCACCGGAGACGGAACCGGAAACTCCGGGCCACACCGGAGACTCCGGTCTTGGAAGACCGGAGACTCCGGTCTGGAGTTTCCAGTATAGTGGAAAATGCATGTGGTCTTTTCCCAAGAGTGTGTGTGATGCTTATCTGTGGTAATACCAACCTGTGGACAATAACAAACTGTAAAATGATCAACTTGTTGTTACCGAACACCAAAAGTGACTATGACAATAAATGCCCTTTCAATCTCCCCCTTTTTGGTGTTCGATGACAACAAGTGATTTGCATGGAATAACATGTAAATGTGGCTCTCCCTGAATATGTGCAGTAGGATAATGAAGTAAATCATGTAAGTAAGATAATATCGACGATAGCACACATAGATTTCACATGAGTTACAATAGGTGTTGCACACAAGCACATAGTCATAGACACACATACAGCAGATAACACACGTAAGTTCAAGTTCGAATATCCAAATAAAAGGCAAGTAACGGCAGATAGTCGCAAATCCCAAGTCCCATGCAAAGCGATGAGAATGTCTTCTCCCTCTTTGGCATCGAAACGCCGAAAAGGGAAAAGACCTATACTAGCGCCCCAATAACTTAGTAGTCATCGTCATCCTCGGCATCCTCATCCTGGTCATCCTCGTCCTGGTCACCCTCGTCCTGGTCATAGTCATCATCATCATCCTCAAGAATAGCAGGCCCTTTGCCGTGAGGGCGAGAAGAGGACGTACCCTGGTATCCAAACCTAGAGGTGACATCAGCAAACGTCTTCCAGTCCACCAGACTATCCTGTTGGGCATTCCATGCCCCAAATGAGAGAGTGTGATCCGACTCTATGGACTGCTGGGCCCCATGCTCATCATTGTATTCATCTTCACCTTCCTCAGTATCAGCAGCACCCTGGTCCTTGATCTCTTTGAGGAGCTTCTCAATGCGGCGGTTGCACCAGTAAGAAGCATGCTGCTGCTTGCGAATGTCAACGTTCATGTATCAAAGATTCCTCTCCCAGAAGCTGGCCTTCTTGACCTTCTCATGCACATAGTCTCAAAGATGACATTGGCAAAGTCATAGAAGGTGGCTGTGCAGCGAGTAGAGCCAGTCATCCACACCATGGTCCTGTCAAGATCAGACCCAAACACCACTGTGGCATAAAACTGCTGAACAAGGTGTACACTGTAGTCTTCATGCAGCTCCATCAAGTTGTAAAGACCCAGCTTCTCACAGATCCACAGGGCATCACTGAAATAAGGGCTCTAGCGCATTTGCTCAATGTTCATGAACTTCTGAGGGAAAACAGGTGATTTGGTGAGTACACCATACACATCCTTCATGAACACACTCTGCTCTTTCCTCCAGAAACGAGGGTCCTCACTGGTGCGAGGCAGTGCATAGAAATCAGTCTTCCTCAGCTCACGGTACTCTTCTTTAGACATCCTGGCTAGGGACTGGAGGTTGTCATACTTGGATCTCTTTGCACGTTCCTCCCTTTCAGCTCTCTCTTGATCCCTCTTCATGTAAGCTGCATCACGTGCCCGCTGTTTCCGGTTGGATGGAGGCACGATAAACTGACCCTGAGCTTCATCATAGCGAGGATTGCCCCTTTGGGACTTAGCCTTGGTACGACGAGGACGACTACAACCATCACCTGTGAACAACAGTGAGGGAGATAGCATGGAGATGAGTATATATGTCCCAAAGATGCAGTACAAGATCTTTGATGCATTTATGGACAACTTTGATTCACCCAACACCGGAGTCTCCGCACCAGATACCGGAGTCTCCGGTTCAGACCGGAGTCTCTGGTCCTGGGGACCGGAGTCTCCGGACCTAAGTCCGGAGTTTCCGGTCAGGAGACTCGGGTATGCGATGGGGAGATGCAGGTGAGGGTGAATTGAGTAGATCGGGCAATGCAACAAGGCTAAAGTACTAGAGTGCAAGCAAACAAGTGATTCCAAAGGACAAATCAGCAACAATCCTCAAAACACATCTAGGGATGAACCCTAGGAAAAAAAGGAGAGGAGAGGTACCAGATCTGTCCATGGGATCGATTCCTTCGGTGGGAATGACCCAATGGAGGAGAGGGGAAGGTTGGCCGGCTGCACGGCAGATCCCGGGGGCTTCTTGACCTCCGGGGAGGATTTTTGGAGGAGGAGGCGGCGGGTTTGGAGGTAGGGGACGGGGTGAAGAATGAGGAACTGATGTTCCAGTTCACCCCGTGCCCCTTCTTTAAGTGACAGAAACCGTCTACACCGGAGACTCCGGTCCTCCTCGACCAAAAATACCAGGAAAGGTGTTTAGGGACATATATGAGAGATAGATGGTTTTTAGAATAGGAAAAGGGCTTGGGTTGAGACATCAAACTGTGAAGAACCAATAAGAGCCATATAAGTTCAAAAATAATCAAAAAAAATCTCCAGGAGACTAAAATCAAGCAAATGACGAACATGAGTAAGTGCCAACCTCTCAAATGAGAGAGGGCGGTGGCCTAGGCCACCATATTTGAGTATACTTGGCTTGGCACCACGAAGATATATCTTGGGTCCATTACCAAAACTCATCATTAAACTCACATATCACTAAATGATATTAAGATGAATGATTTTGATTGCTTTGGGCATAATGGGGGGAGGGATGGTCCAATCAATTAGGACCGCACTCCCCCTATATCCATGCCTACACCTAGACCAAATATGAGATGAAACATAGGTGAGAGTGCAATAACATCAAGTCAAGCTCCTTGAATCTACGATTTTAGTTCATTCCTCAAGTAGCAAAACCTTGCTTCATCAAGTGGCTTCGTGAAGATATCGTCAAGTTGATCTTTGGTTGGTACATATGATAGATTAATATCACCTCGAGCAACATGATCTCTAATGAAGTGATGACGAATCTCAATATGCTTTGTCCTTGTGTGATCCACCGGGTTGTAGGCAATCTTGATGGCACTTTCATTGTCACAAAGAAGAGGCACTTTGTCACAATGGACACCATATTCCTTTAAAGTTTGCCTCATCCATAGCAATTGAGTGCACGCACTAGCAACTGCCACATACTCGGCTTCGGCGGTGGAGAGAGATATACAATTTTGCTTCTTGGAATACCAACATACCAAGCACCTACCAAGGAATTGGTAAGCCCCGGATGTTGATTTTCTATCATCCTTGTCACCCGCCCAATCCGAATCCGTGTATCCACAAAGAGCAAATGTTGAGCCTTGAGGATACCAAAGACCATAAAATGGGGTATGAACCAAATATCCAAAGATTCTCTTGACCGCCATCAAATGGCTTTCTTTATGAGCCGCTTGATATCTTGCACACACACCTGCACTCAACACAATATCGGGTCTAGATGCACAAAGGTAAAGCAAAGAACCAATCATAGACCGGTATACCTTTTGATCCACATCTTTACCATTTGGATTTTGTTCTAGATGAGTCTTTGTAGCCATGGGAGTAGGAGCTCCATTCAAATCTTTCATTTTGAATCTCTTGAGCATATCTTGAGTATACTTGGATTGATTGAAGAATGTCCCACCTCTAACTTGCTTGATCTTAAAGCCAAGAAATACTCTCAACTCCCCCCATCAAGGACATCCGGAACCTACTAGTCATAAGCTTTGAGAATTCATCATTAAAAGATTTGTTAGATGAGCCAAAGATAATATCATCAACATATATTTGGCATACAAAAAGCTCCCCATTGACCCTCTTAGTAAAAAGAGTGGGATCAATTTTCCCAACCTCAAAGCCACGGTCAAACAATAACTCTCTAAGGTGCTCATACCACGTGCGTGGGGCTTGATTGAGCCCATAGAGCGCCTTGTCAAGTTTGTAGAGATGGTTTGGAAAGTTGGGGTCCTCAAATCCCGGGGGTTGCTTAACATATACTAATTCATTTAAAGGACCATAGAGAAATGCACTTTCTACATCCATTTGTTGCAACTTAAAGTTATGATGGGCCGCATAAGCAAGAAGGATACGGATGGACTCCAGACGAGCCACGGGTGCATAAGTCTCTCCATAATCAATGCCTTCAATTTGAGAATACCCTTGTGCAACCAATCTAGCCTTGTTCCTTACTATAATTCCATGCTCATCTTGCTTGTTCTTGAATATCCACTTTGTTCCGATAACATTGCGGCAATCCTTTGGCTTCTCAACTAACTTCCATACTTTGTTTCTCTCAAAGTTGTTTAGCTCTTTGTGCATAGCTTCTAACCAATTCGAATCTTCAAGAGCTTCCCACACTTTCTTTGGTTAAATCATGGAGATGTGTGCTTGGTGTTCACTGAACCTCTTCAATTGTGCTCTTGTGGAAATTCCTTTCCTTAGATCTCCAACAACATTTTGGAGGGTGTGGTCTCTTAATTCCAACATTCTTTCTTTTCTAGCTTCGCGACGAGCGTGGATCTCCTCATTGTTTCTTGGGGGACCCTTTTCATCATTTTGATCCTTGTCTTGACCATCAACTTGACCTTGATCATCATTTGAGTCATCCTCTATATTGGGAGGCAAGGATTGACCTTGGTCTTGATCAAGAGCTCTTCTAGCATCAATTTGAGCTTGTCTCAAAACAGTTTGGATGGATCTTCCTTGACAAATTTACTTGGCACCACTTGACAACCCATCGAATGGACCAAGCTCCCTCTGACTAGAGTTCACACCTTGATCACTATGTTGAGGGTCCACATCTTGTCTTTGGCTTGAGTCAATGTCCTCTTCGGTAGATGGAGCATGTTGAGGTTGTGAAGATGAGGGCTCCACTAGAGTGGAGCATAGTTCTTCTCGATCCGCCATAAGGGGTTCCTCAACGGGGCGGATATAACCCACACCCATTCTTCCTATGGCATCCTGAGGCATTTCATCATCTGCATCACAAGCATCAACACGCCCCCCTTGGGGACCATCATATTCTTCAAAGGTCACACTACTAGATTCTATGACGGCTCCAGAGAGCTTGTCATAGATTCTATAAGTGTGAGATTCGAGACCATAGCCAACAAAAATACCCTCTAATGCTTTAGACTCGAATTTAGACAAACGAACACCTTTGATCAGATAGAAACACTTACAACCGAACACCCGGAAGTAAGATATGTTGGGCTTGTTACCGGTAAGTATCTCATATGGAGTCTTGTTGATTTTCTTACGAAGGTAGAGTCGGTTTGACGCATGGCAAGCTGTGGAGACGGCTTCGGCCCAGAAGTTGTATGGAGATTTAAACTCCGCTAACATGGTCCTAGCCATCTCAATAAGAGTCCGGTTCTTCCTTTCGCCCACACCATTTTGTTGAGGGGTGTATGCAGCGGAATATTGATGTTTAATCCCCTCATCACTAAGGAAATCATTCAAGGTGTAGTTCTTGAATTCGGTGTCGTTGTCACTTCTTATAATCAACACGGGGACATTGTGTTGCCGTTGAACCAAGTTGATGAAGTCGATAAAAGTCCTTTGAGTTTCACTCTTCAACTTGAAGAAATAAACCCAAGAGTATCTTGAAAAGTCGTCAACAATCACCAAGCAATATTTTCTTCCCTCCAAGACTTGCATGAGATGGGGGACCAAATAGGTCCACATGGAGGAGTTCCAAGATCCTGTTAGACTTGATTTGGTTCGTGGGCTTGTGAGGAGCGTCATGCATCTTCCCTAGTACACATGCCCTGCAAACACGATCTTTGGCAAAGGAAACATTTTCTTTTAGTCCAACAATATGGCCCTCTTTATGGAGACTTTGCAAACTTCTCATATTGACATGGGCTAGTCGGCGGTGCCATAGCCAACCCACATCAGCCTTTCCGTATAAGCACATCGGACCTGTAGTGGCTTGCCCCAAAAGTCCACCACATACAAGTCATTTTCGACGTACCCAACGAAAGCGACCTTGAGAGACTTGCTCCACATGAGGACCACAATATCAACATCAACAAATACGGCAAAGCCCATCTTTCCAAGAGCACGGACAGAAAGTAAATTGTATCCAAGGGTTTCAACAAGCATGACGTTCACGAGTGTAATGTCGTGAGCCACCACAACCTTGCCGAAACCCATTACCTTAGACTTTGACTTGTCGGCATATGTGACGGTGATTTGATCTTCATTTGACACCAAGTCCTTGACAATAGACGAGCTTCCGGTCATATGACTTGTGCAACCACTATCGATCACCCATTTTGACCCTCCGAAAGCATAAGTCTACAAAAAGATCAAGCTAGTTTTTAGGTACCCATTTTTCAATGGGTCCTCTTTTGTTAGCAACAAGGGTCTTGGGAACCCAAATAGACCAAGCAATATAGCCATCATAAGGGCCAACATATTGTGCATACACATCACCATAATGATCACGCATTAGAACATAGTGGGGGTTAGCAATACCCGCAAAGTCATCATGAGACATAGTTTTACCACTTGTGGTCTTACTACCCACAATGGCCTTGTTTGTTTCTTGTGTGGGCTTGACCTTCTTCTTCTTCTTGTTGTTGTTGTTCTTGTTCTTCTTCTTCTTCTTCTTCTTCTTCTTCTTAGAATTGGAGACAAATCCAATGCCCCCTTTATCACCACTAGGCCTTTGCTTACTCAGAAGATCATCAATAGACTTGTTTCCTTGTGGAAACGTGGCCTTAGCAAGCTCTCCCTTCAACCTAGCATTCTCTTCAAGAATAGTTGTACTACTAGATGGAATGAAGTTACTAGGTGAAGGGATATTGGCAAATTGAGTTTGAAGCGTTTCATGGGACTTTGTGAGTGACAAGAGTTCACTCTCCAAAGCTTTGTGAGCCTTGTTAAGCAACCTAAAGTCCTCGGCAAGTTTTTCATGAACCACACCAAACTCAATCTTGTCCTTTTTAGCACTTTTATATTTTGCAATAGCATGATCACGCTCTTTAATGAGCTTGTTAACAATATTGTCATTGGCTTCATCAAGCCCTTCAAGTTTTAGCTCAAGTGATAACCTAGTTTCTTGTTCTTCTTCTAGAGCATTGTTTAAAGACTCTAGCTCAATCATGTGTTCATGCCCAAGTTTACATCTAACATCTAGAAGCTCTTGAGTATGTGAAAGTTGATCTAGAATGTTTTCAAAGTGTAACTTAGCATCTCCTTTTAGGTTAGTCATGAACTCATCAAAGGCAATTAATTCCTTTTTAACATCAAGAGACATTTCATCATCAAGTTCATCATTATCTAGGGGAGTAGAGTGGGATGATGAGGATACCTCCGTTCCTCTTGCCACAAGGCAAGTGACGTTCTTGGTGGGAGGGTTCTCATTTGGAGAATCAAAGAGTGAGAATGTCGGAGTAGAAGTGGTGGCTAGAGCAGCCACACCATGTGAAGTTTCATGTTCCTCATCTTCATCATCTTCATTGTCGGAGGAGTATTCTTCATGAGTGATCAAGACAATTTCTCCCGACTTCTTGTTGATGGGATTCTTCTTGATGAAAGGTTTCTTGTAAGGTTCCTTGAGGGTCTTCTTCAACACAAGCTTACCCCCATGATCTTCTCTCTTTTCATAGGGACAACTTGCTACAAAGTGATAGCGGTCACCGCAATTGAAGCAAGTCCTCAATCTTGTTGTAGTTTCTCTCTTCCCATTTGGGTTGATCTTTCTTTGCATTTCCATCTTGGCCTTGGCGGGGTTATTCCAAAAGTTCTTTGCATAGAAGGCCATATATTGACTATGAGCAATCTTGACTTCATCGGGGTGGTCCATGGAATGCCCTTCATCACTATCATCTTCATCCCCATGGTCCACAGCTTTGGCCTTTAATGCAACATTGACAACATTGCTCATACCAAGGGCACGAGCACGGGCATCTTTGGCATTCTTGGCGGCAACCTTGAAAGCGGCTATCTCTTGCATAACTTCATTTGAGGTCATGAGATGGTAGTTGTGTCTTCCTTGTAGACTCTTCAAGTCGGTGGGCTCAAAAGGCATGAGTGCACTCACATACTTCCTTTTTATCCATGCATCATCCACATGTGAGGCACCCACATTTCTAAAGGCGGTGGCGGTGGTCTTGATCCTTCGGTACATGTCTTCATGATCTTCACCTTCTTTCATGTAGAAGCCTTCGGCTTCATTGCTTAGAGCATCATATCGGTTCCTCCTCATACTCTCATTGCCAACAAACAACACAGTGAGAGCATCCCAAGCTTCCTTGGCAATGCTAAAGTGCTCAATGTGTGGGTAATCCTTTGTTCCCAATCCTTGTTGAATCATATGCAAAGCAGTGGCATTGAGTTGACTATTGACAATCTCTCTTCTTGTCAAGTTGTTTGGATCACCAATAAAGAGTCCATGCTCGATGATGTTCTATAGTTCAATGCAAGAGCTGCGCATATGAGTTCTCATTAGTGATTGCCATTGAGCAAAAGTAGCAGACTCTTCTAGCTTAGGTGGGTCACCTCTATTGTACACATGAGGGTGAGGGATGGGAGGATCGGGAGAGTACCAAGAATCACGGTGCTCACCCTTCCCCCCATCAAGTCGTGTGGAGGATTTAGCGTTGTCTAGTTTGCCCCCTACCACCATACCCTCGGGGGATACCGGAGTATTCCCTTTAGGTACAACGGATGGTAGATCCACTTGAGGATATGGGGGTGATGAGCCATCTTTGTCTTTAAGAAGTTGCTCAAGCATCTTCTTGACTTCGTTGACCAAGGAAGAGCTCAATCTTGTTTCCAAGTTTTTGAGATCTTCCATGGTCACCGGGGTCGACTCACTACCACCATCCCCTTCTTGGCTACCCATATTCTCTTAGGCGGTAAAGCCCAAATAAAGAGCCGAGGCTCTGATACCAATTGAAAGGATCATATGGGCACCTAGAGGGGGGGGGTGAATAGGTGCTACTTCAAATTTTACTCTTTTTCAAATTAGGGTTTGACAAGAAAGGTAAATTCTCTAGAATATGCAACTATGGTGAATTTACCTATATGTAAAACAAGCACAAACTAACACAACACTAAGCAAGAACAAGTAAGTAAAGTGTGGTAAAGGATAGAAGTAACCAAGGGAGTGGACGCGGAGACACAAGGATTTGTTTCCCGTAGTTCCTTCCTTTTGAGGGGAAGTACGTCTACGTTTGGAGAGGGGGTGGTTTCAAACCACCAACGCCACGAGAGGCCTCCCTTGTTCTCCGATGAACCTCACCCCAACGGGCTCGATTCACCTTCCACTATATCGGCAACCTTCGAGGTGGAAGCCGGCACCTTTACAACAAGTTCGGGGCACACATCCACAACTGAATTGGAGGCTCCCAAATACAAGCAAGCTGTCAAGACAAATCAAAGACAAGCTTGTAAGAACCAAATCAAAGTTAGGGTTTCCAAAGAAACACTAGATCTTGGGGGCCCTCAAGTGAATGAGGGAGGGATGAAGATCTCTCTTGGTGAAGATGTGAATCAAGGCCTCCTCCTTCGAATCTCCAAAGATCAATGACTTTGGATGGTTGGATGAAGAGATCTTGTGGATTTGGTGGATCTAATGGTGTTGGTGTTCTTGAGCAGCTCGAGCAACTGGAGGAAGAAGATAAGGGTCCCTATTTATAGACAGCCCCATACACGAACCGTTTTCTGACCGTTGTAGAAAAGTCAGACCGGAGACTCCGGTCTGGAGACCGGAGACTCCGGTCTACACCGGAGACTCCGGCCAATCTCCGAACTTGCCTCCGGACCGCCCAACAGACTGACCCATGCCATTTCTTCACCAGCAACACCGGAGACTCCGGCCTTCCAACACCGGAGACTCCGGACTGACCAAAAGTCCGGAGACTCCGGAGTAACCTCCGGTGCAGCCTCCGGACCCCTAGACAGAATGTCCCAGCCAGGTTCTGGGAGGCACCACCGGAGACGGAACCTTAAACTTCGGGCCACACCGGAGACTCCGGTCTTGGAAGACCGGAGACTCCGGTCTTGGAAGATCGGAGACTCCGGTCTGGAGTTTCCAGTATAGTGGCAAATGCATGTGGTCTTTTCACAAGAGTGTGTGTGATGCTTATCTGTGGTAATACCAACATGTGGACAATAACAAACTGTAAAATGATCAACTTGTTGTTACCGAACACCAAAAGTGACTATGACAATAAATGCCCTTTCAGCCTAGATGATGAAATTTGGGAGATCGGGTTTCATTTTAAAGGGAAAGATAATCTAGAGAGGACACTTTGTAGATCTGACATAACAATGTTAAATCTGCTAGCTCTAATAGAGTGTCATGGGTATAGAAATAGGGACAATATGTATTTTATGAGGGAAAAGGGAAAATAACAGGATGGAATGGTGGTAATTGAAAGCATGGCCAATGTAAGGGAGATGCTGGCCATTTATAAAGATGATAGTGTTTTTAATATCACTGTGCTCAGAAAAATATAGAATGGCCAGCTGACCTGAACATTGGAGAAGAAAAACCAGAGATGATCCAAGAACCAGTGACACTGTCAGTTGAAGCAAATGGTGTGAGCTACAACTACATATCACATGATGATGATGAAGAAGAAATTGTTCCGGTGGCAATTGATTTTTCTGATGTGTTGTACATTGGCACTCAAGAAAGCTGTAATTTTTAGAAGGAAAAATACAGTGTTTCTATAGAAATTATCCATGAAGATGATTCAGAGAATGATGATTCAGAGAATGCTGACTCAGATAATGAGGAGTGGATGTATCCTTGTCAGGTTAACCCTGAAGACCACAACAGACAGGTTGCTGTTGAGTTAGAACTAATTAAGAAATTAAGGAGTGAGAAGAGGGAAAAAGTTGTATACCATCAGGATGTTGAAATAATGGAGAAGATGAAACAAATTAAGAAGCAGAGAGAGGACCCTTATATGCATTTTGAAGGGGACACAGATGTGGAAGAGTTCTTTGATGGTGGAGAAACTAAAAATGACATTGCAAAAAATGAGGAGGTTGTTGAGGATGACTACTTTGCCAAGAAAAGTCATCTAGGCTAGGCCCAACTAGAATATGTCACTATGAGGCAGAGGAAGCACCATTCCCTTCTTTCATTCCTTCCAATTATGAGTGAAAGAACATGTGGGCCCCCATGTGTGGTTTTGGTAATTAATGACAATCTCTATGGACTAATGCTTGTATCAAGTTGTACTTGTAGGAATTGTCCATAGGCAATGCTTGAACCATATGTTGGCTTCAAGGTTTGGAGAAGAAGAAAGTTAAGAGGATCAAGTGGTGACCAAGGTGTTCAAAGAGTGATCCACAGATTGGTCATGTGAGAGTTAAACCTATGGCAAGTATGTCTTGAAGAATAAGATGGAGTAATATCTCTGGTGCACCTTCAAGGCATCAACATAATGAAGAAAAGAAGAAATGATGTGCAAGCTAAAGATGTGCAATATCTAGAAGATCTCATGGTTGAAGCTTTCCATCCTCGGTGATCATGGATCAATGAAGACAAGGTCAAAGTAAAGGTCTCCCCATGTTGTATGGGGGAGTAACTTGCAAGTCTTCATCAAGAAAGTGCGTACAAGAGCAATCAAGAAAGGTCTTCCATCTTGAGAAGGACAAGACCGTTTACATCATAATCAAGTGGAATATGTGCAAGGCAAAGGTATGATCTTGATAGGGTATCTTTCTTACCGGTCTCGAGATGTTAGTTGGGGAGACCGGTTTATAGGACAGACAACCGTACTATCAAGAGGGGCTCTCAAGTGAGTAACTCGATCATATCTTTTAGAGAGAGCTCAAACCTTTGCATACTTTGCATCATCCTTTCTTGGTTGTTATTTGGATCTTATCCATGTGAGGTTCTAGAGCTTGTGGCAATATTCATAACAAGCCCTAGTTCATGAAAAACTGATTTCCCCTTTATATCTTATTGCGTTTTTGATCTTTGAGGTTTTCCGGTTTCTCACCAAGAGAGGTATCTCACTTTATAATACATGAAATGTTCTCTCTTGGTGGTATCCAATATTTTCACTTTTTTTTGGTATCTCTTGTTGTCCTCTTTCCAACAAAATTGGTTTCGGGTCAGTCGGAGTTTCCAAACTCTAGATATCGCCATTTGAAGTTTGCCTCTTATTTGGTCCAGACCGGAGTCTCCGGTATGCATGGACCGGAGTATCCAGTGTGGTCCAGAGTTTCTAGAACTGTCTCCGATGGTGACTTCAGAATCAGGGCTGGGACATACTGTATGGGGGTCCGGAGCCAGGTCTGGAGGTTACCCCGGAGTCTCCGGTGTTGGCTCAGTCTGGAGTCTCCGGTGTTGGAAGACCGGAGTCTCCGGTCTTGTTGGGTCAGGGATGGCCCAAGTCATTCAGATGGGTGGTCCGGAGGCTATCCCGGAGGTTGGGCCGAAATCTCCGGTGTAGACCGTGTCTCCGGTCTGACTTTTCCCCAACGGGCAGAATACGGTCAGAAATATGTGGGCCTATGAAAAGGGGCCCTTCTTCCCCAATGGAACTGCTCGAGTTTTACAGGCTTTCTCCTCCATTCTTGAACCTCTTGAGCTTGCTTCCCCTTCAATCCCTCCATTGATTCTTGCATATACTTTAGGGATTTGAAAGAGCAGATCTAAATCTACAATCCCACCAATCCATCTCTCCTCTAAGTGAGGGGAACATCTTGAGATCTAGATCTTGGAGTCTTTTGTGGATTTCCTCCATTCTTCTTCCTCTCTTATTCCCCCACAAGCTTTTGTAGCTTTTTTGGAATTTGGGAGAGAAGGATTTGAGCACTACTCGTGTTCTTTCCATTTGCATTTGGTGCATCGGTTTGAGTTCTCCCTGGAGGATTTGGTGAGTGAAAGTTGAGAAGCTTTTTACTCTTGGGTTCTTGGAACCCTAGAAGGTTTGTTGTGTTGCAGGTTGTGGCCTTGGTGGCGTTTGTTGGGAGCCTCCAATTAAGTTGTGGAGAAGTGACCCAACATTGTGGCCTTTGTGGTGTTTGTTGGGAGCCTCCAATTAAGTTGTGGAGAAGTGCCCCAACCTTGTGAGAGGTTCCGGTTGCCACCAACAAGTGCACCGATAGTGGAAGCGTGGATCAATCCCGTTGGGGTGAGATTCACCGGAGAATAAGGGAGTCCTTTTGTGGCGTTGGTGGTTTGATACCACCCCCTCTCCAAACGAGACGTACTCCATGTTGGGAGGAACTCGGTAAAATATCGTCGTCCCTGTGTGCCTCGGTTATCTCTATACCCGAGCTCTTTACTTATGCACTTTACATTGTGATAGCCTTCGTGCTTGAAGTAATATATATCTTGCTATCACTTTGTTGCTTATATTGCTTAGCATAAGTTATTGGTGCACATAGGTGAACCTTAGTTGTTTTAGGTTGTGCTTAACAAAGTAAACACTAGTTTTATTCCGCCTTTGTTGAGCCACTGTAGGATAAGTTTTAATCGCCTATTCACCCCCCTCTCTAGGCGACATCCGTATCCTTTCAATGAGGACCTTAGTCCAGAAGATATAAGGGAAAGTGATTATGATGGGGCAGCCCAGAAGTACACACTTTCTAGTGGCAAGAAGATAAAGTTGAAGAAGAGGATGTGGTATGATCCCAGCAGAGCATACTCACACTTGCAATTCTGCATCAAGCTATGCTTCAAAGATGTTTACCAATTTAGAATAGCTCTCAGAAACTACCACATAGCCTAGCTCAGGAACTTCCACTTTCACAGGAACACTCCTGATAGGATCATTGTGTGGTGCACTGAAGAAGGCAAGAAACAGGGGTGTGCTTTCTACTTGACATCCTCCAAGATTGCAAATGAGCAGACATTTTGCATTAGGAAATTCAAGTGTGAGCACACTTGCATATCTCATGGTGATAACACAAAGGTGAGCATTGATTGGCTAGCAGTTCAATCTGATCAGGTAATAAGGACAGACCCCAATACTTGTGTTGACACTTTGATAGACAATGCTAAGTTGAAGTTTGGAGTTGAAGTGCCAAAGAGAAAAGCCTACAGAGCAAGAATGAAGGCATATGCTGTTTTCATTAGAGATTAGAAGAAACAATACATTAGGCCGAGGGATTATTTGAATGCTATATTGGATAACAAGCCCTAGTTCATGAAAAACTGATTTCCCCTTTATATCTTATTGCGTTTTTGATCTTTGAGGTTTTCCGGTTTCTCACCAAGAGAGGTATCTCACTTTATAATACATGAAATGTTCTCTCTTGGTGGTATCCAATATTTTCACTTTTTTTTGGTATCTCTTGTTGTCCTCTTTCCAACAAAATTGGTTTCGGGTCAGTCGGAGTTTCCAAACTCTAGATATCGCCATTTGAAGTTTGCCTCTTATTTGGTCCAGACCGGAGTCTCCGGTATGCATGGACCGGAGTATCCAGTGTGGTCCAGAGTTTCTAGAACTGTCTCCGATGGTGACTTCAGAATCAGGGCTGGGACATACTGTATGGGGGTCCGGAGCCAGGTCTGGAGGTTACCCCGGAGTCTCCGGTGTTGGCTCAGTCTGGAGTCTCCGGTGTTGGAAGACCGGAGTCTCCGGTCTTGTTGGGTCAGGGATGGCCCAAGTCATTCAGATGGGTGGTCCGGAGGCTATCCCGGAGGTTGGGCCGAAATCTCCGGTGTAGACCGTGTCTCCGGTCTGACTTTTCCCCAACGGGCAGAATACGGTCAGAAATATGTGGGCCTATGAAAAGGGGCCCTTCTTCCCCAATGGAACTGCTCGAGTTTTACAGGCTTTCTCCTCCATTCTTGAACCTCTTGAGCTTGCTTCCCCTTCAATCCCTCCATTGATTCTTGCATATACTTTAGGGATTTGAAAGAGCAGATCTAAATCTACAATCCCACCAATCCATCTCTCCTCTAAGTGAGGGGAACATCTTGAGATCTAGATCTTGGAGTCTTTTGTGGATTTCCTCCATTCTTCTTCCTCTCTTATTCCCCCACAAGCTTTTGTAGCTTTTTTGGAATTTGGGAGAGAAGGATTTGAGCACTACTCGTGTTCTTTCCATTTGCATTTGGTGCATCGGTTTGAGTTCTCCCTGGAGGATTTGGTGAGTGAAAGTTGAGAAGCTTTTTACTCTTGGGTTCTTGGAACCCTAGAAGGTTTGTTGTGTTGCAGGTTGTGGCCTTGGTGGCGTTTGTTGGGAGCCTCCAATTAAGTTGTGGAGAAGTGACCCAACCTTGTGGCCTTTGTGGTGTTTGTTGGGAGCCTCCAATTAAGTTGTGGAGAAGTGCCCCAACCTTGTGAGAGGTTCCGGTTGCCACCAACAAGTGCACCGATAGTGGAAGCGTGGATCGATCCCGTTGGGGTGAGATTCACCGGAGAATAAGGGAGGCCTTTTGTGGCGTTGGTGGTTTGATACCACCCCCTCTCCAAACGAGACGTACTCCATGTTGGGAGGAACTCGGTAAAATATCGTCGTCCCCGTGTGCCTCGGTTATCTCTATACCCGAGCTCTTTACTTATGCACTTTACATTGTGATAGCCTTCGTGCTTGAAGTAATATATATCTTGCTATCACTTTGTTGCTTATATTGCTTAGCATAAGTTATTGGTGCACATAGGTGAACCTTAGTTGTTTTAGGTTGTGCTTAACAAAGTAAACACTAGTTTTATTCCGCCTTTGTTGAGCCACTCTAGGATAAGTTTTAATCGCCTATTCACCCCCCTCTCTAGGCGACATCCGTATCCTTTCAATGAGGACCTTAGTCCAGAAGATATAAGGGAAAGTGATTATGATGGGGCAGCCCAGAAGTACACACTTTCTAGTGGCAAGAAGATAAAGTTGAAGAAGAGGATGTGGTATGATCCCAGCAGAGTATACTCACACTTGCAATTCTGCATCAAGCTATGCTTCAAAGATGTTTACCAATTTAGAATAGCTCTCAGAAACTACCACATAGCCTAGCTCAGGAACTTCCACTTTCACAGGAACACTCCTGATAGGATCATTGTGTGGTGCACTGAAGAAGGCAAGAAACAGGGGTGTGCTTTCTACTTGACATCCTCCAAGATTGCAAATGAGCAGACATTTTGCATTAGGAAATTCAAGTGTGAGCACACTTGCATATCTCATGGTGATAACACAAAGGTGAGCATTGATTGGCTAGCAGTTCAATCTGATCAGGTAATAAGGACAGACCCCAATACTTGTGTTGACACTTTGATAGACAATGCTAAGTTGAAGTTTGGAGTTGAAGTGCCAAAGAGAAAAGCCTACAGAGCAAGAATGAAGGCATATGCTGTTTTCATTAGAGATCAGAAGAAACAATACATTAGGCCGAGGGATTATTTGAATGCTATATTAGTGACCAACCCAGGCAATAGGTGTGTAGTGACAACCAAGGAGCTTGTGGAACATCCTATCCCTAACCCAAGATTCCATGGGTTATTCATATGCTTAAATGCTTCACTCCAAGTTTTTCTCAATGGATGCAGACCATTCATAGGTAATACTTACAAGTTACATATAGCCTATATATGTATTAGTCTTATTTATGGATTTCATGTGTTCACTGTTATAAATTGTAGGAGTTATGGGTGTTTCATCAAATTCACAATTGGGCAGCAAATTTTAGCTGCAACTGGGAGAGATGGCAACAACAACATGTTTCCCATTGCTTTTGGTGTAGTTGACAAGGAAGATAAATCTAGATGGCTTTGGTTGCTAACTCAACTTAGGTACTGCATTGGAGAATCTGGCAAATTTGGTAACTACACCATTATCTCTGACAAGCAGAAGGTTAGCAAAATTCCTAATTCTATTATATTATCTCTGGCAGGAGAATCTATGTGATTTATTTTAATTTCCTCCCAAATTCACTTTTGTAGGGACTGTTAAAAGAAATTTCACAAGTTTTTCCAAATTCTCCATAGAGATTCTGCCTCGGGCATATTTATGCCAACTTCCAGATAATAGGTTTTAGGGTCCCAGAACTAAAAAAAATATGGATGCAGCTAGCTACTCTTACACAAAGAATGGATTTGATTTGGCAATGTAAGCAATGAAGAGAGACTGTGTAGATGCACATGAGTGGTAGTGAAAATTCTAGCTAATACATGGGCAAGACACCTGTTTGACACTAACTATAAGACAAACCTAGTTGTGAACAATATCAGTGAAGTATTCAATAGGATGATCCTGAATGTGAGAAACAAGCCAATTAGGACAATGCTTGAAGGAGTAAGAAACAAACTCATGGTGAATTATAGTGGCACTAGGGGGAAAGCAACAACATCAAGGTGGGAGATAACTCCATTCTACACAGAGAAGCTTGTAGAGGATAAGAGGTGGTCCATGGATTGCAATGCTCAGAACAGTGAGATTGGTCTATGGCAAGTTACAAGTTCAAGTGGTAGAGTTGTTGCTGTCAATTTGATTAACAAGATATGTGGATGTAGGAAATGGGATCTTATAGGGATTCCTTGCAATAATGCAGTTGCAACTATCATGAAAGTGCAGCAACATCCATAGGATTATGTACATGATTTCTTCAAAAAGACCATGTACATGGAGATATTCAGGCATAAAATCTACCTGGAAGGAAGCAAGCAAACCTTGCAATAATGCCCTGAATATTGGACTAGGACCAACACACCAGACATAGACCCACCTGTATTCAGGGAGAAACCTAGAAGGAAGCAAACCAAGAGAAGGAAAGGATAGTTTGAGGTACCTGCCCCTACGAATACATCTAGGATGGGATCTATCACTTGCAGTAATTGCAAGCTACTAGGTCATAGGTATACTAGCTGTGAGATTGCTTTGAGGCTAAGCCTGCAAGTTAGAAAAGATGACCACCAGGTTAGTAGCTGTTAGTTGTAATTGTTTTTTTACATGGAAATCACTAGTACTTTTGTTAAGTGTTGTGCATTTGTAGCAGGCTAGTAGGCAGGACTACACTGAATCATCTGGTACTAACAATACTGCCACAACAAGAAGTAATCCAACACCTACTTCTTCATCTACTCTAGTTCCTACTGCTCCAGCTACTAATGCACCAATTCCAGCTCCTAGTGCTCTAGCAAGAAGGCCTCCAACAACAAGAAGTGCACCAAGGACAGTTTCTGCTAGTAGTGCACCAAGTCCCAGGCCTTTCACAGCACCAAGGCCAGTTTCCGCAACAACAAATGTTACCACACCAGAGTATCTTCAAGGACATTCAAGCCTACCCACAAGATGCAAGGTTACCTTACTGCTAGTAAACATGGCAGCTATAGGAAGAAGGGTCAGAAGCCTATTGCTGATAGTTCAAATACTGCAGAGTAATTCATGTTTATGTTTGCAAAACACTGAGTTCAAATGATGGACCTATCTATGTATGTTTCTCAATGTGTGTTGGACCTATCTATCTATGTTGCAAAACTATATAAGACATAGTCAGTTGATATATGTCTGAGACTATGTTGATAATGGTGTACTTTATTTCATCTTAGTTTGCATCATCTACTGGTATTTTTCATCTTAGTTTTCATCCTTTGAAAATGAAAATGGTGTACTTTATTTGAAATCCAAGACACATGCAGCTGAACAAAGGATTGAAGGGACTTTATTTCAAATCCAAGACACAAACAGCTAAACCAAAGAATTTCATAAGATTCAAGGTACAATTACACAAATGTTTAACCAAAGGATTCAAGGTACCATTAGACAGATAACACTACAGTAATAAAATGGTTTCACAACGCAAAGCTTCAAAGATTACACAGATAGTTCCACAACAAACATTACAGTAATAAAGGATCACTCATCATAGATAAGCTTTGATTTTCTTAAGGTTTAATTTGTTCGCATCACTTGCGCTTGAAACATTTCATACATGCTATACTCAAGCTTCTTCTTTTCTTCCTTATGGGCAACTCTATCTGCCTCCCACTTCTTCTTCTCTTCCTTCTGGGCAGCTCTTTATGCCTCCCACTTCTTTTTCTCTTCCAGGAGGGCATCTCTTTCAGCCTCTAGATTCTTTTGTTTGACCTTAAGCACATCATCCTGGGATTTTAACACATTCTTCAGTTCTTATTTTGCATTCTTCAGCACCTCAACCTCATTCTTTAAAGCTTGTATGTGCTTCTTCTCCTGCAACTCACTACTCCTCTCATATCTCTCAAAAATCATAGTGCTATTGCAGTCATCATACATTGACCACAACTTGCTTAGTGCATTATTGAGAGTGTTAGGCCACTCTTTATCTATCCAATACTGGAAACCACCTTTGATTGATTGCTGCAAATTAAACATAACATGGTACATGGGTATAAGCATGGGTGTTTAGCAACTTGAGAATAGATTCAGATAATTCATTTCTTTATGTTTGTCAGTACCAACATTTCATTCCTTTATCTGTCAGTACTACCATTTCATTAAAATGTGAGCTAAAATAATTTATTTGCTTAAGCTTGAGTTGTTAGAATAAAACTAATGTAGGTAAACTAAACTGATATAAACTCAAAAATATGCATTGGCAGTAACAGATCGAGATAAAGAAAGATGGAAGGCTAAAATGGAGTAAATTACTTAGTGGCAGTAACAAATTCAGATGCTCAAAAAGGATGGTGTAAAAATGGAGTAAATTACTTACATTTTCAATCTGGCACATGTAGAATCTTCTCCCAGTGTTTGTCTCATCGAAGGCTACGCATTTGCGCGACTCGAGCTTGTGCATGTCACAGAGCTCGGCGCCCACGGCTATCCCGCAAAATGTCGGGTCATCAATCATATTAGGAGCATAGTCCAGGAATGTGAGGTCCTAATCGAAGAAGAAATTGACTTTAATCGACCTAATTCGACGATAAATTGACAAATCCCAATTTTGGACGAACCCTAATTTGAAAATCCGGGGAGGGGATGGACTGGAGCTTACCCCTAGGTACGAGTTGCTCGACTCAGAACCGTCGTGCCAGCTAGGCATGGCGACAGCTGCGCTCGACTGGGACGGCGGCGGCAATGGCGGGGCGGTCGGCTGTGGCGCTCTGTCGCAGGAGCGTGCTCGAGCGGGGAGTAAGACTATCGGGGAAGAAGACTAGCTCTTTCGGACAGCGCCAAGTGGTAGGATCCACTCCTGCCGTGAACGGGCGTTAACGGCCGTATCAGCCGTCGCCATGCCTTGTCACGTCAGCATTTACGATGGGCCAGTCTTGTCAGTTCCTGTGTCAATTCGCGGTCAATACGAGTTTAGTACGATTTGAGAAAACTGATCGAAAATATGGTAGATTTTTGTTGCGAAAATGTAAAGCGATAGATTTTTGGAACTAACAACTCCCAAAAGAGGCCGTTGTATATCTTGAGCTAGGACACTCTTTCCATGGACCAGGTCACAACTACATTGTCCGTCAATCATGCAGCCTGTCCACGGGAGCACAATGCATATGTCACTAGAATTCAGATCGAGGTTAATGAGGTGCTATAAACGCTAACAATTTGCCCATATCTTCAGTGACCACGCTACTCCTGTCAAAACCAATTGGGAAAACATTATTCAGGGACATCATCAAATACTGACATACATTGTATGCCAGATCGCTCGATTGTATGCCGAATGTTGTAAAGTAACTGAAAATAGGACTAACGTTCCAGTAAGCTGTGGTGGAACTAATGTGCTCGTTGGCAGTATTCCTGGCACCACGATTATAAGACGTTTTAGTAGGCTATTTTAGCCTACCAAAACAAAGTATTTAATTTCCCTCGATGAGCTTCCAACCATAGCAGCAGAACATCTGGGCGGGAGCAGAAGGGGAAGCCAAAATACCTACAACATCTGGTACGTACTCCCTCCGTTTGAAAATATAAGATGTTTTAGACTAGTGAAGCTAATGTATCCAGACATCTTTTAGTGTATAGATTCATTTGAACATATACACTAAAAGGTGTCTAGATACGTGGACTTCATAAACCTAAAACATCTTATATTTTGAAACGGAGGGAGTAGTAGTTCAAATGATGGCATGGGCAGGGAGACAATACTTGAATTAGTTGACCCTACATTCCTGGACCAAAAATAAACACAGAAAATCAAGTTAGGAACTTTGAAACACAGGACAATGAAGTATACACAAGTCAATTAATATGGGGTACATCATTTACATACAACAGATACATGTAAACGGATACACTAGTTGCCACAAAAGTACAAATCCCCTGTTTCACCTCATGAAATAGCTTGGAGGTGGACTGGCACATTTTGCAGATCAAGTAGTACAGGTGTGGAAATGGCATGGCACAACCTGCTTAAATGAATCCTTCGAGAGTATAACTAGCAACTGTGAACAAGCAGCAGCAGCAGCTTGTCAGACCAAGAATTCTGTCAACCAAAGTTCAGGCAGCACCACAGCAGAAGAGCCCATTAGGCATTTGTTCAAGTGAACCATTGCTCGACAAATTTAATCTTCTTCAGTTGTAAGAAGAGCCCTTCAATTGTGAACAAAGCACTCCACAAATAAAAATATATGGTTCCTACTTATCACCCCATTTAATTCAAGGCCAGCAGAAAGACAACTTTCAGTTCGGCTGCTGGAATTTTTAGGAAGAAGGATTCTAATTTATGAACATCTGAGTTCCCCTGCCAAACAACTGAAACTGTGTTTTTAAACCTCTGGAGCAAATCCGAGAAAGTGATCTTTGGAAGGCACACACCAGATCCAAGAGCGAATTGCTCTGCATCTGTAGGCTAACAAGTGCATTGCAATTTAAAGTAGCATATGCGCCGGAAAAGCAAATACAAAGCCAAACTGGGTAGTAATATTGCGATAGAAGATTTAACACATGAAGACACACAGGTTTATTTAAAAAATTATGGCGCACTGATCACACAGTTGCGTCTATCAGATAGCACATGCGAATATAGCACCACAACTACGGTTCGACAGATAAAAAGGATAGCTTCAGCTGCAGCAACACAGACCCACAAACTTGACAGACTAGTTCAAGACTCCCGTAGAAGAGCCGCTTAATAATAGCTTATATAGCTATGATTTTATTATATACTACTGATAATGACGGTACTAAATAGGGTAGTCTTCTGATGGACATCAGAAGTGCAGCCTTCCTCCAAACCACGCCCATAAGACTTCACTTGAGCAACAGCATGCTTCATCACACGACCATGGTCATCACCAGTTCTCAAGTCTTACTCTTCATCCCCCTAAAGCAAGAAAGACGATTCAATCATGAGAAAAGATCCAAACATCAGAAAAGGGAACACGATAAACACAAGGCGATCATTTGTTTTCAAGGAGGGGGAGCTGGCAGTGCAAACCTTAATTCTTCCTCGATGAGCTTGTGGATGCCTTGGCCTCCTGCCGTGGCGCGTTCCGGTTCCGGGCCAGCACAGGCTCCTCCCGGACCGGATTCACTGGGGTTTCAATTGATTGCTATTCAAAGTCTTCGTCATACTCCTCATCAGACGCGTCCTCGTAAGCATTCACCTCAACCTGGTAGCGAAGGATCCCTCCTATCCCGCCAAAGCCCCTGCAGAACTGAGATCCTTCCTGCGACTTGTTCGTGATGAACTCCAGCGTGCAGCCAAAGTTCCGGTAGTTTTCGGCAAACCACTCCAGCAGCAAAGTCTTCTCAACCACCTCCAGCTCCGCAGAGGTTGCCTTGTCTTTGAAGTTGCCCTGATCTGCCTCCTGTGCCTTGTTGAAGTGCTTCACGCTAGCTTCCCCTGTGGCAGAATTCTTCAAGGTATATCGATTGATGTCCAGGTTTTCCCACACAATCAGTGTCTCGACTGCACCCATTTCAAGGGCAGCCATGGTGTCATCCACACCAAAAACATACTTCCCTGTGTCTTGGCTTATCTCCTCAAAGTACTTCCCGATCAACTTCTTTTCTTGGATGAACTTGACATTAGAAAGCACTTCAGCAGATAACTCAATGGCCTGGTTGAAGCCATTCTCTCCACCATAAGAGACATCCACCACATTGAGTATCTTGGCTGACAAGCGCTGATCAAACATGTCAGATTGACCCAATTCAGTCTTGAAGTCAGCAGAACCAGCTAGAATGAGCCCAGAAACATTTGGCTGGCTGGTGGAAGGGTTGATGAAGAATTGTGTAGCGAGCTCAGCTGTCTTGCGCACGTAGTTGTGGCGCTTCTCCATGCGCAGGCGGGCAAAGCGAAGTGCTGACTGCCCTCCTCGTCCATGCTTCTTTGGGAGATCAACAGTGAACTTGTGAAGAACCTCCCTAGTATTGCCACTCAGTGTTCCAAAAAGTGTTCCATTACCGTCCATGACAATGAAGCCAAACTTATCATCAGACTCAAGCAGCTCATTCAGCGCCTCGGTGTGGAACTTGTTGTCGCAGAGGTACAGGGAAGCATTAATTGGCCTGAATGGCTCAAAGTCAAAGGTGACTTTCTTTTCTTTGCCCTCATCGGTGACAATGGTTCCAGTGTAGAGCACCAATCCATTGGGGGGAACTCGATTGTACAGCTTCAACCTTTGCTGAGCAGAGGTAATTGCAGCCAAGACAGACTGCCTGTTGACCCTGCTCTTGATGTTTGAGGCAGTTCCATATTCATCACCCAACATCTTGGTTACTCGAGAGACCTGATCACGGGGCGGCATGATCAGAGAAATCATGCTTGTCCCATTTCCACGGGCAGCATCAAGTGCTTTGATGAGCTTCTTAACTTTCCAGATCTCAATGTTCTTGTCATTATCATGACCCTCAGCCATCTTGGTTGTGTTCCCACCTCTGCCTTCACCTACAAGTAGAACCTTCAAGTTAGGCATAAACAAAAATACTGATAGAGGCTGTATAGAAGTGGGAACAAATTAAAACATCATTTAAAGTGGAACTGTTACTTCCATTCTTGAAATGAAAACGATTATCAACATGGAGTCATGACAGGGGAGAAAAATCCAATGGGTGAACTAATTAATGGGCACATAATGACAGAAAGGAATTGTTACAATGTGAAAATATTATTTATCATGATGTATGATTACATAACCTGCATAATTAAAGAGAAGCATGGGTAAATTGATAAATATGCTGAATACGAAATCAATTTCAACAAACACACCACAGATCAAAACAGAGTTTATAAGAACAGAGATCAAGAATATGAAAAAAGACGCATCCAGTTTTACTGTTGAATGTAAAATAATATTTAAAAAAAAAAACAGATCCCGACATATTTTAGAAAAAAACCGCAAACAAAAAGAACACCATAAAGTCAGGCATGCACACTTGGATTTATGCATGTGCGCACAAACTACAAATGCAGGACCTGTTAAAACAGAGCACCAGAGCTGATGAGAACAAAATCCTTGGATACCGTGTAACATATTATTCCAGGAGCATAAGCGGGGGTTATATCCAAGTAACATAGGAACTGTAGTTTCATTCAAGAATAGAAGGAAGGGTTATAGACATGCAGTCATGACAGGAAAGAGAACTCTAAATGCTGAACTAGTTAATGTACACACAGGCAGATATGAACTGTTACAATATATCAAAATAATATTTATCATGATGAATACATATGTAACCTGCATAATCACAGAGAATAGTGGAAAATTTGATTAAGAAACAGCAGGCCAAAGACAACAGTAACAAAGGCACTGAACATGAACTCTATTTCAACAAACAGAACACAGAGCAAAACAGAGTTTATAAGAACAGTCACCATGCAAGATCATAGGTAAAGAATAATAGATGCATGCAGTTTTACTGTTGAAAGCAACATAATATTTTTAAAGAGCTGTCCCTATCATATTTTAGGACAAAAAACGACAATCCTAAAAGAAGACGGTAAACTCTGGCATGTACACTTTGATTTGCCCATATAATACAAATGCAGGACCAGTGAAAGAGCGAATCAGAGTTGATGATCCTAGTAAATGTACAGGAAAGAGAACATATAGGTACAAATGCAGGACCAGTAAACAGCGCAGCAGAGTTGATGATCCCATGTTCGTTGGGAGCAAGCACTCAATTGCAAAACTACTTACTGTAACCTATAAATAAAATAAATAAATAAAAGAATGAGTCCAGTTTCACTACTGAAGGTAAGATAATATTTTTATGTACTCTTTGACTACGTTTATGACAGACAGCGACAACCTAAAACAAGGTAAATTCTGGCATGTACACTTAAGATTCACAAATGCAGGACCAGTTAAACAGTGCAGCAGAGTCGATCATCCTAAGGTCCTTGGGACCCAGCACTCAAATGCAGAACCATATTAGCAGTAACCTCTTAATACCAGAGGCACGACAACATATAAGGAAAAATAAACTAACGCCTCCGTGCCCCAAGAAAATAAACTGAAAAGATGTTGCAAGCAATCGCGCACCAAATCCACCACGTTTCCATGTCTGCAACAAACAGGTCACTGCTGATACCAAGACGTAACTGATCTAATAATCCTCCCCGCGAAATCGACCTCGACCGGAGAAAACGCATCAATCTATTTCCTGCAGGAGACCAATTCCCAACGAAAAAAAAAGTAACGAAGGGGGTGCCGCAAAGCAGGGACTCGCCGGACCCCTGCACCGGCGGCGGACCGGCCCGGATGTAACCGCAATCCTCTCCACGGAACCCGGAACAGATCAAACAGGACAAACAATAATAATTCCTAACATAAATAAAAAAGGAAGGCGCCAACGACACGGAAGCTCGCCACAATCGACAGGAAACACATGCAGATCATCATCATAATCGAGGCAGAACGGAAACAGGAAAGCGGCGAGGATCGCGGGGACGTTACCTTCGCAGGCCGGCGGCAGGAGGAGGGAGGGGCGCTAGGGTTTGGCTCCTTTCTTCCGGGGCGAGAGAGAGAGAGAAATCTCGGGGGGCGGTGGTGGTGGCTCGTTGGAATCAAAATCAATCCGGGGAGAGAAAAAAAATCGGGGGGGCGAGCTTTATATGTGGGGGTGGGATCGTGTGGACTCGACTCGGGGGAGGAGAGAACACCCGGTGGCTCCGAACTCCGCGGCGATGCCACGCGAAACACTCCTGGAACGCACCGGCCCGGGACGGGGGCGGCGGGTCTGTGGGCCGCGCGATCGGGATCGGACGGTGGAGGAACGTCGTTGGGTTGGTAGGCTGGATCGGGGCTGGTTTTTCTTCTTTTTTTGTGGAAAAAAAGTTCAGGTTTTTATTTTTTGCCGCGTGCATCTGACGCGTGGAAGGACAGCCGCTTGCTTGGCCCGCAAGGACAGTACGTAGTTTTATTCCTCTTCGAAACGGACACGACAAATTATTTTGGTGCCGTGGGTGCCAAGTAGGACGACTGTTTTTCCCATCACATATACGGGTCGGCAGATTACCGGAGGTCTCAAGTGCTTTGGTTTATGTCACGTAATAAGAATAATCAGTCTTGCACCACGAGCTTTCAATTCTGATTTTGAATTGGGCATATGTTATATGAGCAAAATTTAAGGGAACTTTATATTGAATCTCCTTTTTTTATGACAACACTTTGGTTGTGTATTAGTACATGGAAGAAATTGTGTTCACTTTCAGCGACAAACACGAAACATACAATGAAGTGAAATGAAAAATGAGCAATATAACCGTGGATAGAAGACATGAAGGTTATTCGGGCTCGACTGTCTCTTGCTTCGACCTTTGCTTCTCGACCTTCATATCTACTGGATCTGCATTGCATACTTTACATCAAACTTAAAACCGGCTCAGTCCATGTCTCAAAAGATCATATGCATCAAGATAAGCCGAAATCGGTGGACCGCGGATCCAACACATGAGATGTGTTTCGTGCGTAGCCTCCGGCTAGACTGGAGTATCTTCCTTTTTTGAATTGGGCATACGATCTTTGAGAAAAATTGAAGGAAGAATACTAGGTGTTTGTGTTGATGAATCACGTTTTTTTTATAATAGCGCTTCGCTTTGTGTTACATGCAAGAAAGTTGGTTCTTTTTCAGAAACAAGAACGACACATACAATGAAGAAAAAGAGCAATAGGACCATGGATAGAAGACATGAGTTATATGAAGGTTTTCGAAATCGACATTCTCTTTCTCCGATCTTTTCATCGTGTCCTTCATATTTACTGGATCAACATTGCATATTTTGCATAAAACTTATAGGTTATAACTTTTTGATGTTCGCGTTTTCCATCAAAAATTATTGAGAGATCTAATTCACTTATTGGGATCATACTTCACTTTATTTCACATGGAAATGAATTTTATTCATCAAAAAGTATTCGAAGATCTAATTCGCTTATCAGGATAGACACTCAACTTTATTTCACAGCAATTTTTTTCTTCAGAACAGAATTACTGGTTCGTTCATTAAAACCCTTTTGCATTTATTCATAAAACCTTTTTTTAACAGATGTCTTTGTTTCTTAAACAAGTGTTCAAAGATCTGATTCACTTTTTACAGCCAAAGATCTCACTCGAATCACTGACTGGGCTAAGAGCATCACTAGTAGTACCCCTAAACCCTCAAACTATTTTAAGGGTTGAGAATGGACATTTTTTGGCACTTTTAGAGGTTGAAAAACTGGGGCAAAGACTAGAACCCTCAAACCCAACCCTTATAACGGAATATTCCTCTTTGTGTAAACCTGCCCAGTATAATAGTAAGGAACCAGCAAAAAATGAAATTTCACTAGGGGAATGCAGCTTATGATTTTCAAAAGTAACTTTGTTACGAGTGAGCCAAATAGCCCAGCACAGAGAAGCAATCAGGATCACATAGAATTTTTCGTGATGAGGGAGGAAAGAATGAAACCAAGTCATGGCTTGCCAAAAATTGTCAGGAACCAAATTAGTCCCCATGGTAGTTCCCATCACCCCCCAAACCACTTTAGCAACAGAGCAAGAGAAGAACAAATGGTCATTAGTTTCCACTTGATTGCAAAAGGAGCAAATAGGAGATCGAGACCAGTTCCTTTTTTTCATATTCTGTCTAGTGAGAAGTGCATCCCTACACAGCTGCCACATGAAGATTTGAATTTTAAGAGGCAATTTAGTTTTCCAAATCCATTTATTATTAGATCCAGCAAGGTTCCTCTCCAACCACTGGTACATAGACTTGGTGGAGAATTTTCCATTTGCATTCAAAGCCCAGAAAACCTTATCATCGTCAGGGGAGAGATGTAAAGATCTAACAACCCCACGGACATGATTCCAATGACTTAAAATAACACCTCGAAGGGATCTCCTAAAAGGAATCTCAAAGTCCATCTCAACACATTTCTTGATGGTAATGTTCTGATCATGACAAATATCAAACAAGCTAGGAAATTGCTCAGCAAAAGGTAAATTTCCTTCAATAGGATCAACCCACAGCCTAGTTAAATTCCCATTACCCAAGGAAACTTTTCTCCCAGCCAAATAATTCTTCCTAATCCTTAAAAGAGATTTCCAACAGGGAGAATCAGTACTTTTTTCCACCACAGTGACCACACTATGTTTTTTAAGGTACTTAGCTTTAACCAGTTGTTGCCATAGGCCATCAGAATTTTCTAGCTTCCACCACCATTTACACAGGAGACTAATATTTTGCCTCCTCAAATTCTTAACCCCCAGACCACCTTTCTTTTTGTACCTACAGATTCTTTTCCAAGCCACCATATAATAGCCTTTCTTAAGTTTTTTTCCATGCCAAAAAAAATCTACATCTGTGCTTATCCAACTTAGCCATAAAAGTTTTGTTCAAAAGAAAAAGGCTCATCACATAAGAACGTAAACTAGACAAACAGGCATTCACCAAAGTCAACCTGCCACCAGAAGAAGTAGAACCCCCCCATCCAAGCATCCAACTTGACCACAAATTTAGCATCAACAAAATCCAAGTCAGAATTTTTAAGAGCACTAAAGGTAACAGGAACCCCCAAATATTTCATAGGAAGAAGACCCACTTTGCACCCAAACATGTCCGAATAAAATTCAGCAACATCATTATCACCTCCAATAGTGAAAACTTCACTCTTCTGATAATTAATTTTCAATCCAGACATGAGCTCAAACATATAAAGAAGCAATTTCAAATTCAAAGCTTTCTCATGATCATGAGAAAGACATAGCACAGTATCATCATCATATTGCATAACAGCAACACCATTATCAATCAGATCAGGAACCAAACCCAATAACAACCCATTTTTCTGAGCCTCAAGCACCATCTTAGTTAAACATTGAACAGCAGAGTTAAACAGGAAAGGGGACAGAGGATCACCTTGTCTAACCCCTTTGGCACTTTGAAAATAGGGACCATTTGTATTATTAATTTTGATAGAGACAGTACCATTATATATGATTTTCTTTAACATATCTCTCCAAAAAAGGCCAAAACCCATAGCTTCATGACACCTCACCAAAAAATTCCAGTTTACTTTGTCAAAAGCTTTTTCAAAGTCCAACTTCAAAATGATTCCCATATGTTTTTTGGCATGAGTATGATGCATAATCTCATGCAGAGACATAATCCCATCCACAATACTCCTTTGTTTCATAAAGGCATTTTGATGAACACTAATCAACTTATCTAACAGGGGCTCTACTCTAATAGTAAGAGTTTTAGTGATAAGCTTGTAAATACATCTGAGGAGACAGATAGGCCTATACTGACTAATCTTGTTAGCCTCAGAAATTTTTGGCAACAAAGTAATAGTACCATAATTCAATCTCTTAACATCAAGGGTACCAACATGGAAAGCAGTAAAGATTCTCATGATGTCATTCCTAACAATGTCCCAGCAATGCTGGTAAAACTCAATGGGAATGTTGTCTGGACCAGGAGCTTTATTTTTAGCCATGGAGAACAAAGCATGCTTAATTTCCTCCTCAGAAAAAAAATCTTTTAGCTTATTATTATCTTCCTCAATAAGTTTCTCATGAGGCCCCCACATATCAAAATTAATAGGAAATAAGTTCCTAGGAGCAGGTCCAAAAAGATCCTTATAGTAATCAGTCGCATGGTTAAGAATGTTCTCAGTCCCCTCAATATTGACATCATCTTTTGAAATGGAAAGAATAGAGTTTTTCCTTTTTCTCCCATTTGCCACCCTATGAAAATAGCTAGTGTTAGAATCCCCCTCCAGGAGCCACCTAGCATGAGCTTTTTGATACCAATGGGACTCCTCCTCAGCATACAACGTCATTAATTCAACCAAAATGTCAGTTTTCCTCAAACTAACATCAGAGGGAAGTTCACTATCTTCTTCCAAATTTTCAATAGAAGTTAACTCCTCCTTGAGCTCCATTTTTCTTTTCTTTTTATGCCCAAACAAATTAGGACCCCACCCTTTGAAATACTTTTTGAATCTTTTTAATTTGATGTTAAGCACATCAATAGGATCAGAACTGTGGACACTTTTATTCCAAATTCTATCAACAGAGGGAAGGAACTCCTCATTCTTAAACCAGGAAACATCAAACCTAAAATCTCTCTTGTTATCAGTTAAAGCAGGATTAGAACCAGTATCAAGTAATAAAGCATTATGATCAGAGATATCTCTTACCAACTTCCTAACAGAGACCAGATGAAAAAGATCCTCCCAATCAGGAGACATCAGAACCCTATCCAACTTTTCTAAAGTGGGGGAGAGATGCTTATTAGACCAAGTGTATTTGCCCCCATGCATAAAAATCTCTCTCAACCCATGGGTGTGAATTATATAATTGAAAATATCAGTAGAATGAGAACCAATGAACATAGTATTTTTTTCACCACTATGCCTCAGCACATTGAAATCACCCCCCACAATATAAGGCATGAGATTTCCATGACAGAAGGAAGCTAGCTCAGTTAGGAATTCCTCTTTATTTTCTTCCTGAGCAGCTCCATACATCACAATGAGCCCCCAGTTGCATTTTTTGACTTTATCCCAAAGGACAAAATGAAGCATATATCTGCCAATCTTAGAAGCATTAACATCAAGAGTGTCAGAATTAATACCACACAAAATTCCTCCAGATCTCCCAACAGAAGGAGACCATTTCCAAAAATATTTATTACTAGGGTCAAGTTTTCTAAAGAAGCTCAACTTATAGTACTTCTTCATAGTCTCCTGGATACCAATGAAATCTAAGGAATAACTAGTCATCATATCATTCAAGCAAGAGGAAGCACCTTTCTTACCCACTCCTCTAACATTAAAGAAGGCTCCTTTCATCTATATCTATGTGGTTGTAGGGGTTCGTAGCATGGAAAACAAAAATTTTCTATCGCATACAAACAAACAAGCCAAGATCTATCTACTAGATTGTAGCAACGAGTCGATGGAATAACTTACCCTCGAAGATTCCAAAGCGGTTAACGAGAGCAGATTCTCGTGGGTGATGTAGTCGTACTCTTTCCGATCTCAAGATCGCGTAGACGATCCTTCCGGCGCCACGTTCCGGCAGCGCTCCCGCAGTCGGTCACACGTTTGGTACTCGACGAAGACCTTCCTCTCCCTTGTTCCAGCAGGCAGCGGAGGTTGTAGCACTCTCCTCGTGATTCCGGCAGCACAACGGCGTGGTACCGGAAGTAGAGGGGAAATCCCGCAGGGCTTCGCCTTAAGCCGGTGCGAGTATGGTGGAGCTTATGAGAGAGGCTATTAGTGGTCTAGTAATTAGACACACCAATTAGAAGGCTCTAAACCAACTAGAAGGCTCTAAACCGCTGGCTAAAGCAATTAGAAGCTCTAAACCAAAACGGCTCTAAACCGGAGGTAGAAGATAGGAACTTGTGTGTTCTAGGAGGGGAGCCCTGCCCCTCCTTATATAGATGGGAGGGTCTTGGCGCGCCAGGGGAGGGAGGGAGTCCCTCCCCAACTCGGCCTAGGGCTGGCCGCCGGCTTGGAGGAGAGAAACTCCTCCTCCAAGTCGGTTCCAACTCCTCTTGCTTGTTTCCCACAGTTTCTTGTTTTAGCCGTTTGACTTTCAAACTGGACATTTGACTTTTCTGTTTTAGGATTCAATTTAATCCTTTATTTGGGACAGCAAGAACACTTAGTACATGATGCAATCATTCCAATATGTAATGACACATTCATGTACCCCTTCCCCCCCCCCCGGAGTGCCGGACAATCCGGAACCTACCAGAACATTCCCGATGAAAACACCGGAATCATTCCCGAACTCCGAAACGGGACTTTCCTTATATGAATCTTATTCTCCGGACCATTCCGGATCACCTCGTGATATCCCGGATCCCATCCGAGACTCCGAACAACATTCGGTCTCTTTCTCATAATACCATAACTACTCAAACAACGTCGAATCCTTAAGTGTGTCTCCCTACGGTTCGTGAATTATGCGGACATGATCGAGACACTTCTCCGAACAATAACCAATAGAGGAATCTGGAAATTCATATGGCTCCCACATATTTCTACGATTACTTTGCGATCGAATGAACCACTTACATATGATACCAATTTCCCTTTGTCTCACGATATGTTACTTATCCGAGGTTATGATCGTCGGTATCTCTGCATACCTAGTTCAACCTCGTTACTGATAAGTACTCTTTTCTCGTTCCCGTGATATGTGATCCCTTGTGACCAAGTCACATGCTTGCAAGCTAATTGGATGACATTCCACCGAGAGGGCCCAGAGTATATCTATCCGTCATGTGGATGGACAAATCCCACTCTTGATCCATGTGTCTCAACCAATACTTTCCGAACACTCAATGCCACCTTTATAACCACCCAGTTACGGTGTGGTGTTTGATGTCATCAAAGCATCCATCCGGTAAAGGTGATATGCATGATCTCATGGTCGAAGGAATTAGGTTACTATGTATCAGAAAGCATATAGCAATTGAACTATTGAAATGACTTGATCTTTATGCTACGCTTATCAATAGGAGTATGTCCACCATATCATTCTCCTAATGATATGATCTTGTTGTTGATAACATCTCAATGTTCATGATATGGAAACCACAATCATTTAATCAACCAACAAGCTAGTGAAGTATAGAGGCTATACTAGGGACTTCAATTTAAGTTTACAATTCACACAAGTATTAATGGTTTCCTTGTTAATACTATTATAGCATGAATGTAAACATTTATCATAAGTGTGAAGATATGATAATAACCACTTTATTATTGCCTCTTGGGCATATCTCCAACAGTCTCCCACTTGCACTAGAGTCAATAATCTAGTTTCAAACCTTTGTGTATTCAACACCTATGGCTTTCCAGTGTTGTATGTACACGATTGCTAGTGGTCAACTGATCTCCGGATCTGACACTTCCAGGTCCGTGTGTAATTGTATGTCTTTGCGTCTCTACGCATCACTCATTCTTTAATGAGATGGCTTTGTATAATTTTGGTCTTTCGGTGTGACCTTTAGCTCTTTGGGGTTTAAAACATGTTGATAATATTGTCGTACAATATATCTTCATAGTATTATCCCGCTGTGAACTACACCTAGTTTGATAACAAACTACTTGACACGAATGCCCTCTTTTGCTGCTAAAATAACAGTCATATACTTAGCCTTTTGTTGTAGTATCTGTCACAATGTCTTAACTTTGGAACTCATCCAAATCCATCATGGAACTCACTTTCCATTATATTGTGCCACCCTTAGTTTAGATTGAGATAAACTTAATTTGTACTTTGTGACAAAACTAATATCAATGTAGTACTTTTACAATGAACTAACCATCTATTTGTCACTTCTACAAATATTATACTCTTAGTTCTTCCAAAAGATCATAAGAATATCCTTACTATTGTCCAATGATCATCTTACGAATCATTCTGGTATATGCTCACAACATTTAGAGCATAGGACATATCTGGATTTGTACATATCACAGTATGATTGATATAAATACTCTTTGTGATTTCATACATCAAGTATCAATCTATACTTGATTATTTGTTTCACTTTACCAAATGTCAATACACTTGAATATATCATCAACATTGAACTCATTCAATCCTTTCTGTGCGACAAGAACATCTCTTGTATTTTCTATATTGAACTCATTCAATATCTTGTCTATGTACTTCTGGCACAACCATATTAGCGTCTATTGATGCCAAATATTTGGGTTTTGCCTAAGTCTTTCATCGGGATGAAATTCTTAATATGTGTTAATAAAAGATACATTGTTTCCAATCAACAATATGTCTTCCACATAATGTATTAGAAACATGTCTTAGCGCTCCCACTTAATTTCTTGCAAATGCAAGCATCTCCATCGTCTCTGATGAACTTTTAAACTCCTTTAACAGTTTCATCACAGTGAAGATTCCAACTCCGCGATGCTCACTTTAACCATTGAAGTTTGCATATGCTTTTAGCATCCTTTGAAAACCCTATGGACCGTGTTATGCACATGTCCTAGGTAACGATTCTATTAGAAGAACTTGTTTTGTTTATTCAACTACCATATAACAAATTATATGTAGTGGTTGCTACCTTAATCCGTCTAGACTAAATATCACTATGAAAGATCAAATCTTGTCATAGTCAACCTTTGAACATTTTGTGAACTCTTTCCCAACATGTCGACTATTTCATAGATGTAAAACATCCATGTCTATTTCTTTATAGATCCAGACACAACTTTAAGGTCTTACACCTTTCTCGAGGGTCCTTCAAGTTCAAAACTTGATTTCTCGTGTATGGAACTATCACGGATTTTATGGCTTCAAGCCATTTGACGGAGTCAGGGCCCATCATCGCTTCTTTGTATGTAGTCGGTTCATTATTCTTAAATAATGATTCAACCCTCAAATCTTGGTATTTGATTGTTTACCCGATCTACTTGTTTCAATAGGAACTTAGATCTCCGTGACCACAACCTTTGAGGCACGTGAGCCATGAGCATTGTTGCTGCCTCCGGAATACTTTTCGGCGCTGCGCAACTCTGCACATATAGCTAAGGTTCTTTTAACCTTATCAAAGTTCTATTGTCCTCCCACTTAACTTTTCACGAAAAATTCCTTCTCAAAGAAACTTGACGTTTTAAGTGACAAACACTTTTGTCTCCGATGTTATGGAGGAGTACTTAACAGTTATTCGAAATAACATACAAAGACAGGTTCATCCGACTTTGGTTGCAAACATCTTTCTTATGCATAGCAAACCAATGTTTAAGAAAGGACTACTTGGGTTTTATCCCAAACCATAACTTTATATGGTGTCATTTCAACGGATTATGATGGAGCTCTTTTTAGTGGAAAAACGGTAATCTCTAAAGCTTTTAATCTTTAAAATATAATGGCAGTTTTATGAATTATACCTTTGATCTAACCATGTCAAACAAGGTATAATTACATATCTCGAACGTTCCATACCCTTATGGTGTTTCGGGAAATGCAAATCCACGGAACGATTCCTTAAATCTTAGGTATTATGCTAAACTTGTAACTCAAATATCTTCCTTTATGATCTTATCATAAACTATTTATATTCTTGTTACAATGATTTTTCACTTCATCTTGAAAGTCTTTGAACTTTTCAAATGTTTCATACTTCATCCTTATTAAGTAAATATTCATATATTCACTCAAATTTTCGGAGAAAGCATATGAAGTTGAAATTCATCGCTCTTGACTACACATGATGGACTTTGTACAACAATATGTACAATTTCCAATAAGCTAGTTATTCGTTCCCTTTTGGCCTATGAACGGAGTTTTAATTATCTCTAGGAAAGTTTCACAAGCGTTATTTGATCAAAAATCAAATAGACTCCAAAATTCCATCCACATGGATTTTCTTCATGTTTTCTTTCTATTATAATTCAAACGGCGATGTCACTTCCTAAGTGATCTTTCAATCAATTTGTCTTTCGACATTTTTAGCACTAGTTTTATGGATGTGATTTCTCCAACAAGATTTGTGAATCATCCATCTTTTATGGATCACGGTAATTTATTTGAACAACTCTTTTGTTCTCATAATACCTGATAAAACAAATCTTGAAGGCAAGCTTTGATGTTTTAACGAGTAACACAATAACCCTTTATTTGTTCTCGATGAACATCATCACATATTCTTTTGCTAGTTACTTAGGCCATTGTAGTTCATGAATTCTAATGTTTCGTATGACGATTCACACCAACAAACTCAGTATCAAATACTTGAGAACCACATTGTTTAATAAGCAAAGAATATAGCCATAACATGTATATCATCTATATACTTAAGCTAAACAATTCTAGTCTTTTCCTTTAGGCCATATATTTATGAGATTCTCTTTCAATATTTCCTTTTCTGTTTGAAAGAATCTATCAACATCAATAGTGGAGTCATACATATGACATATAGTCCAAAGCGTGTATAGTTAAATACCAATGTCTTTGGACTTGCACTTTGAAGTAGATCACCATCATCAAATGTTTGGTGTTCTTTCAAATTCCTTTCTTTAGTAATCTCTTGGTGTAGTAAATATTTTACCTACATCAAATATTCTCCCTTATCATGGAATTTATCCATGATCAAGCTACTTTTAGCTTGTAACGGTGAATCGTGAGTATAATGTTGCTCTCCCAAAAAAAACTTTTGGAGGTTTAGGACAACTAGTGTCTCCAACCTTTTGCAAATTCTCATCAAATATGAGAACATGACTTTAGCCATATTATACTCTATCATGTTGCAACCAAAACTTCGTTTCAGATATCACAATATCTTCCACACATCATGGTTTCTGAAACAACTCTTTCAGATCCTAGATAACCTTGATATTAAAAGAATCCTTTGAATATCAAGAATCATGGAGACAAACATGATACTTATATACTAACACTTGGAATTGTTACTCTTGATGTAATACTAATTATTAAACTTCATGGAGTAACCGGAACTTACTGAAAGTTTGCAATAGGACTTTTAAACTTTAGATTAACACTTCAAAACAATACGATACCAGTTCGTAAAGTAACTAACCAGAATTCTATAGTTCTATCATCTCAATTATAACTAAGTGCAAGGTGGTAAACGGATGCCAATGACTAGAACAACTATGCAAATTCACTTTGATTTAGTTTATGATAAATTGAGTTCTAATTAATAATTAAATTAATCTAGGTGAACTCCCACTCAAAACAATATCCCTCACATTGTTTTAGTGATCACACGAACCAAATCCACCATATCAAAACCGATCATCACGAGAGTTGATATAGCTTCAATGGCGAACAATCAACATGTTCATCATATATACTATATGACTCATGCTCTACCTTTCGGTAATCCGTGTTCCTGAGGCCATGTCTGTACATGCTAGGCACGTCAAGATCAAACCTTAGCTACCGCATAAGCAAATCTGGCTTGCTCACGTTGTATACACTTGCGGAATCTAACACACCCGATCATCACGTGATGCTTCGAAACAACAAGCTTTAGCAACGGTGCATACTAAGGGTGAACACTTTAGAACTTGAAATTCATGTGTATGAGGGATCATCTTATAATGCTACCGTCGTCTACTAAGCAATACAAGATGCATAAAGGATTAACATCACATGCAATTCATAATATGTGATATGATATGGCCTTTCTTCTTTGTGCTTCCGATCTCCATCTTCAAGCACGAACATGATCTCCATCATCACCGGCATAGCATCAAGGTCAATGACGCTTCTTCATGGTTGTCGTCCACCAGCTTCAACTATTACAACTACTTTGAATAGACACGCGGGTCTTAACAGAAATTAAAGACAACCATATGGCTCCTGCCGGTTGCCGACTTACAATAAGGAACATTGCATACATCATATATAATCACAATCATGGCCATATCACATCACTGCACACCCCTACAAAACAAAGTTAGACGCTTCTACTTTCTTTGCATATTTTACGTGGTTTGGGGCTTTCAATAAGTGTCGTTCTAACTTACGAACAATAACCACAACATTGATACTAGCATTGTTGATTACCCGTTGTAAATTGGATCTTAACTATGCTAGGAGAAACAGGCACCCGCAAAGCCACTTATGCAATACAAGTTGCATGTCAAGCGTGGAGCAAGTCTCATGAACGATGTCATGTAAGGTTAGCCCGGGCCGCTTCATCCCAACATACCGCAAGATGCAAAGTACACAAGAAGCAATCAACAATAAAAGCATCAACGCCCACAATGACCATTGTGTTCTACTCGTGCAACAGATCTACATATAGACACGGCTCTGATACCACTGTAGGGGTTCGTAGCATGGAAAACAAAAATTTTCTATCGCATACAAACAAACAAGCCAAGATCTATCTACTAGATTGTAGCAACGAGTCGATGGAATAACTTACCCTCGAAGATTCCAAAGCGGTTAACGAGAGCAGATTCTCGTGGGTGATGTAGTCGTACTCTTTCCGATCTCAAGATCGCGTAGACGATCCTTCCGGCGCCACGTTCCGGCAGCGCTCCCGCAGTCGGTCACACGTTCGGTACTCGACGAAGACCTTCCTCTCCCTTGTTCCAGCAGGCAGCGGAGGTTGTAGCACTCTCCTCGTGATTCCGGCAGCACAACGGCGTGGTACCGGAAGTAGAGGGGAAATCCCGCAGGGCTTCGCCTTAAGCCGGTGCGAGTATGGTGGAGCTTATGAGAGAGGCTATTAGTGGTCTAGTAATTAGACACACCAATTAGAAGGCTCTAAACCAACTAGAAGGCTCTAAACCGCTGGCTAAAGCAATTAGAAGCTCTAAACCAAAACGGCTCTAAACCGGAGGTAGAAGATAGGAACTTGTGTGTTCTAGGAGGGGAGCCCTGCCCCTCCTTATATAGATGGGAGGGTCTTGGCGCGCCAGGGGAGGGAGGGAGTCCCTCCCCAACTCGGCCTAGGGCTGGCCGCCGGCTTGGAGGAGAGAAACTCCTCCTCCAAGTCGGTTCCAACTCCTCTTGCTTGTTTCCCACAGTTTCTTGTTTTAGCCGTTTGACTTTCAAACTGGACATTTGACTTTTCTGTTTTAGGATTCAATTTAATCCTTTATTTGGGACAGCAAGAACACTTAGTACATGATGCAATCATTCCAATATGTAATGACACATTCATGTACCCCTCCCCCCCCCCCCCCGGAGTGCCGGACAATCCGGAACCTACCAGAACATTCCCGATGAAAACACCGGAATCATTCCCGAACTCCGAAACGGGACTTTCCTTATATGAATCTTATTCTCCGGACCATTCCGGATCACCTCGTGATATCCCGGATCCCATCCGAGACTCCGAACAACATTCGGTCTCTTTCTCATAATACCATAACTACTCAAACAACGTCGAATCCTTAAGTGTGTCTCCCTACGGTTCGTGAATTATGCGGACATGATCGAGACACTTCTCCGAACAATAACCAATAGAGGAATCTAGAAATTCATATGGCTCCCACATATTTCTACGATTACTTTGCGATCGAATGAACCACTTACATATGATACCAATTTCCCTTTGTCTCACGATATGTTACTTATCCGAGGTTATGATCGTCGGTATCTCTGCATACCTAGTTCAACCTCGTTACTGATAAGTACTCTTTTCTCGTTCCCGTGATATGTGATCCCTTGTGACCAAGTCACATGCTTGCAAGCTAATTGGATGACATTCCACCGAGAGGGCCCAGAGTATATCTATCCGTCATGTGGATGGACAAATCCCACTCTTGATCCATGTGTCTCAACCAATACTTTCCGAACACTCAATGCCACCTTTATAACCACCCAGTTACGGTGTGGTGTTTGATGTCATCAAAGCATCCATCCGGTAAAGGTGATATGCATGATCTCATGGTCGAAGGAATTAGGTTACTATGTATCAGAAAGCATATAGCAATTGAACTATTGAAATGACTTGATCTTTATGCTACGCTTATCAATAGGAGTATGTCCACCATATCATTCTCCTAATGATATGATCTTGTTGTTGATAACATCTCAATGTTCATGATATGGAAACCACAATCATTTAATCAACCAACAAGCTAGTGAAGTATAGAGGCTATACTAGGGACTTCAATTTAAGTTTACAATTCACACAAGTATTAATGGTTTCCTTGTTAATACTATTATAGCATGAATGTAAACATTTATCATAAGTGTGAAGATATGATAATAACCACTTTATTATTGCCTCTTGGGCATATCTCCAACAGTGGTTTGGATCTATTCCTGACATTTCCACCAGGTTGCAGGGCAGAAATGTCAACATTCTCCATTCTCTTTTTTTGACTTCTAGTTAGGGGTCTAGAAATCCCCACAATAGGTTTCCTCTTTGCACTCCTTTTTTTTCCTACTCTCAACCAGAGTAAAGGAGGAATCATCAACATCAGATGAGTCTGCCCAAGCCATGGATAAAGGAGTACTGACTCCAGTATTGTTTTCAATATATAATTGTTGAGGAAAGGTTTTAGGTTCATTTTTATCATGCAAATCACTCCTAGCATGCTCTAGCTCTCTTAGCAAATTAATAGAGGAAAAATCATTATCAGGAATTTTAACTCCCATCATGGATGCTCTAGTAACAATTTCACTATCAGACAAGACAGCAAAAGAATTCCCAATCAAAGGGTCAGAATTAAGATGCTCATTACCTTCCAGAGTTCTTTTCTTGGAAACATTGGCCACTTTTTCCATCACATGGACATTTGCTTCAGCTTGGATCCTCTGACTGAATCTTTCAGAATTATCCTCAATTACCACTATCTCCTCCACAGAAGAAGAGTTAGGAGATTGGACAATGTAAGCTGGAAGACCCTTAGAAGGAGTAGAAGCATCAACAGAGACATTAGTGATGACAGGAAGAGAAGGCCACTCAGTAGCAGGCAGAGAATTCCCCAGAGTATCATGAGCCTGAAGAGACAAAGGGTAAGGAACCAGCCATTTGTTTGGTGCTACAGGAGAATCCATAGGAGCTGAAGCTTCATGCTCCCTAGCCATGGATTCAATGAGTAATTCATTCCCCAGCATAGTACTGTCATCATCAGAAACCTGTTCTTTGTCCAGGTCTGGCCCCCCAACATCCTGAATTCCATGTTGCCTAACAGAGTCAGCCTGACTTCCAAAAAATTGCTCTTCAGAAGCCTCATCAGTTGCAGTTAAGCTCTGATCCATTCTAGCTCTTTTTGGAGAAGGTGCAATGTTACCTCCAACAAGAATTTTGCTTGATTGCTTAGAAGGTCCCCCAACCACCACTTTGTCAACCTCAAAGAAGAAGTCATAAAAATTATCTCCCAAACAGCCCTCAGCTTTAGCAGGAAGAAGATCAACATCTCTGCACCCAATAAGCACCCTCACAAACTCAGGTTTATGCAGAGTAGAAGCATCCAGATCTAGAGAAACCCCCACCAAGGATCCCACATAGAAAACAATGGATTCAGTTCTCTTGTCCAAAGGAATGTTGCTTATCCTCACCCAAGCTTTCTGAAGAATTGCTTTAGCCCCCACAGAAGCAGTCCAAGTAGACAATCTCACAGTAGCATCAATAGATTTGAGTCTCATAGAATCCCCATAGTACACAACCCTTTCAACCTCTCTGAGATTAGGGAAACGCATGATGTACTGATTTGGCCCAATTGGTCTAGCAGTGCAACGCCAACTATCACCAAACATAATATTGAATTCCATCTCAAGCTCCCTGGCAGTAGCATTACCCTCAATAACAGAGATGACAACACTACTGGATCTCTCTTTGTTTTGCTTGGAAGTACTAGAATCAGGTATGTAAAAGAAGCCCATGCTAGGAGATTGAAAAGCACACATCTGAGGAATGCACTCCCAAGGAAGAACAGCCTGACACACATGGCTAACATGACCTAGTTTCTTACATCGCTCACATCTAGCCGTAGGACAGAGCACATCAAGATGACCCTTAGTTTTTGCAGTTGGAGCATATAGAATCACTTACAACAGCAGGTGAACCAGATGAATTGTTCTTCCCAGAAACATCCACCAGCGAGGCAGCCTCTTGATGACGTTGCTCAGATTCACGAGCAGCCATTTCCCAGCGATCCCCAGAACCAGATCCATGAGGCCCAGCACTCGAAGAGTCCTGCGCATCCTCACGATTCCAAACCAGGCGGCCCCGACCCCGGTTTGGGGCAAAATTGCCCCGACCCCCAAATCTGCCACCACCCTCCTTCATAGTAGAGGAAGCAGCAACTTGAGCAAAAGACCTAGGATCACCAGCCACCTTCCCTTTCCACCAGCCAAAGGATTCGCCACCAACACGACGCGGGGGAGCAAAGGAAGAGGACCAGAAATGCCCAAAGAGGGATTCCGGATCAGACCAGGGGGCGGATGATTCGGAGCAATAAATAGCACTCGATCTAGGGTTTCCAGAGGAGCCACCAGGATCCACCGCACGATTATCTCGACCTCCTCCAGGATCATGACACGTGCTCGTAACGAGACGGTCAGGAAGGTTGACGGAAAAACTGATAGAATGTAACGGATTCGCAACAGTAGCCGTAGGACCCGACCCGAGGATGCCATCTCTCCGAGAATCACTCATCGCGAACAATCTCCACCGATTCGGTCCAGAAGATGAAAATCTCGAATCAAAATCGCCGTCCATTTTCCGATTATCCAGCACCACATCATGATCCAAGGAAACCACATGCGGAGCAACACGAATCTCATGTCTCATAGGAAATAAATCAGCAATCGATTGAGGAAAACACGAATTCGATGAAAACAAAGTAGCCATGAGGAAACCCGATCTCAACAAACAGCAAGCACCACCAAGGGACGAAGGAACGGCCTCCACACCTCACAAATCGGTGAGGAAGGACCTCACAAATCAGTGAGCCACGAGGAGGGAGAGCCGCGGAGAGGGAAACTGCAGAAGCAGAGAAAAACTGCGGAGAGGAAAAACACCCGTCACCGGCGGAGGAGCGGAGGCGCGGTGAGGTGTCGCGGAGTGGCCGGCGGAGGGCGGCGGAGCGAGAGGGTACTACTAATGCTATAAGCTTCACAGCAATCGTGCTCGCTTCCACGGGTTCACCAGCCCACGTGTGCACCGGCCCAGAAGAGTACCGCAATGAAACCCACCAACCCAATCCAAAGCATCGCACCGCACCGCACCGCACCCAGTACCTGGCTCAACCGACCCGCACCCGCACCCGCGCCCGATGCCGCTGGTCGCCTACGACGCCTCCTCCGACGAGGACGACGCCGGCGACCCCCCCGCCGCCGGTCCGGCCCCTCCTCCCCACCTCCCGTCCACCATCGGGCCCCAGCAGAGGCCTATGTCGCCCTCGCGGTCGGTCCACGCCGCTCCTCAGCACCCTGCGCCACCGCCTGCCCCCACCCAGTAAGCACCATGCCGCCTCTCTAGGGTTCCGATTGTTGGGATGGGGATCGGTGGGAATACCGTCGATCTGGGCATTACTTAGTTGACTACTTGTAGGCGCCTACTGGATTTAGGCTTATTGATGCCATTGGAGGCCACTTCGTTGAACTGTCACGATATGCTAGAGCAGTAGAGCTTGAACTACTGAGAACCAAATCACAATACCGTATTAGCAAATCATGTAGCAGCACAAGTCATGGTTGTAACTATTTTCTAGGTGCAAGACCCTAGGCTACTGAAAGGTTAGATTCAAAACGAGAACGGGCACCCTCATGTTTGATTCACTTGTTACTTACTGGCGGGATCATGTAGATTCAGAACCCAGAGGAACGCTCTATGTTCTTCTATTTTAGCGTGCTTGCTGTAGCGAATTGCAGCTCCAATGCTGATATCTGATACCGAAAAATCGCTATTGTGAGATCTTCTGCCATTATGATGAATCGAGGCATTGATAATTACAAAGAGAATCTCCTTCCTAAAATTCTGTCAGCCAAACAGAAAGTTTTCTTTTAGTTTTGCTCGGTATTGAGAAGCCTTGAATCGAATCCGCTCATAAGTACGAGCCATGGACTTATTTGCGGTGTGCTTCCTTCACAATTAAAGGGCTATGCTAGTATCCTTACAGCTGAAGATGATTGCATTTGTCAATCAATGATTCATTTGAGCAAATGCCTTTTGGGACCCTATGTTATGTCGTGGCCTGAACTTTGGTTGACAGAAGTCGTGGTTTGACAAGCTGCTGTTGCATGGTTGCAATTGTCCCTCTGAGAATCATGTGAAGGGACATTTTCTGTGCATGTACAATTCTTCTCATTCTGTTGGAATGTGCATACACTTCCTATAGCCTTGCACGATTCATTTAGGCAGGTTGTTTGTCATAACTTTCCTTCCGTCTTATGGTCTATGTCATGTCATTTATACACTTGTACTTGATTTGCAAAAAGTTCCAGCCACCATATAGCCATTTCATGTTTTGAAGCAGGGAATTGTACTTTTGTAGCATGTCCACGTCTTGTCCTAGTCTATTCATTTACATGTATTTTTATGTTCTTGATTTATCCCATATTAATTGACCTGCATATATTTCATTGCCCTCTGTTTCAGTTCTTAACTTGTTTTTTTTTTTGGGTCCAGGACTTTAGCATCAACTAATTCCAGTAATGTCTCCCTGCCAGCAGCATCATTTGAACTACCAGATGTTGCAGATCTTTTTGATTCCCCTTCTCTCCCCCCTGGAGGTTTTCCTGCTATGGTGGGGAGTTCATCCAGGAAAAGAGAATCAAATGGATCTGCAATTCCTCCACGCAGTAAATTTCCAAGGGGCCAGTCAGCACAGACTCGTGGTGCCAGGAATGCTGCCACGAGCACACTAGTTCCACCTCAGCTTAGTGGAAGGTTAGTACTATTTTCAGCTACTTCAAAAGATTTTCCATTCAATCCTTGTTGAGTTGCTTTCCTCGAAACTTCTTTTTCAATCAAGTGATTCGAATGAACTAAGGTGAATAGTCGAGTGCTTTGCTGATAATGCTGAGGAAAGTTCTGTATGTCGGCATCTGATGCCACTAATAATGTTCGCCCTTCTGATTTTGGCAGGAGTAACGTTGTTACCGAAGATATGGGCAAACTGTTTGTGGCAAGACGAATGGATTAGCATTTAGTATCACTAAATTGACACATTCTGGTGACAGATCTACTGGCTCCCTTGGTCAAGGCTTGTCGTAACTCAGGAGATAGGACAGACATGCTCTATATTGTGTCATTTGTTTGCCCTGTTTCTTTGGTGTGCACATGTGTTTTGCCACAACAATAGTACATTCCCTGTTGTTGAATGCATGTAACTCTCTTGGGACAATTAGTTGACGTTCTACTCTACAAGTTGAGCTTGTTGTGTTTAATATTGAGAACCTTGAATCAAATGTGCTAAAATGGTATAGATACCAATAATCGTTCAAACAATTCTGAAGACAAAGACACATAATCATGCACAGAATTTTTTGAAGGACTATCGGTAAACTGGTAAACTATCAGAACACATGGCACACATACTGGCTTCGGCACATTTGTCTTGTACGACAAGGTGAACTTCAGCACCTTTGAACGTGCCCACAGTGACCTTGCACCTGATATCCTTTGTGTCCATCTCGACCAGGTCTAGGATGGAGGCATGGCACAATAATAGGTGCTTAAACATTTATGATCCTGTGAGAACTCTGCCTGTCACATGATGATTTGTGCAAGTTAGTTCTACCACCGCTCCCGAAGTCATGTATTCCCATGTCTCCGTCTATTTTTCACCACCCACTTTTTTTTACTATTTTCATGACTATCACTTATTTAATACTAATGTGGCCAGATTGGGATATTGAGACGATATAGCTACTATGTTGAAGATGAAGTGGTATATATAAGAGGGGAACATGATCGATCATGTATGTAAGGTTACCGTAGTATACTGGAATACATACAAAAAAGGAGCTTGATGTGGTACATATAAGTACAACAATAAACTAGAGGTTGGTGGTTTAGTATTCTTGACTTCATAAAAGGCTTGATAGGATATAGCCACTCTGAAATCATCACCCCCAATGATTATTTGTTTTCATTTTTTTCGAATTGTCATTATTTGTTTTCCCGAATTGGCAATAAAGTATGTTGTTAAAGAGAGAGATAGAAGAACATGAGTCGATGTTTGAAGGATTTAATTTGCAGAACATGAGTTAATTGAGACTAGAACCAAACAAAAACTAAATTAATCATATTCCACCGTTACGTTATAGAACATCGAACCAAATACGCTTGGTGTAACGTGGGCCCTATTTTCAGCTACTTTAAAAGATTTGTGATGCAATCCTTGTTGAGTTGATTTCCTCCAAAGTTCTTTTTCAGTCAAGTGATTCGAGTGAATTCTTGTAAAGTGTAGGTGTGAGATTCGTACATGCTCTGTGGTATGGAGACCAAAATCCGAGCTTGGCGAGCGAAGATCACAAGGCAGGAAACCACAACGCGGCCGGGTGGTTGACGATGAAGTCCACCACCGGCCTATTCCGAGCCCCTTCTTTGTTCACTTGCACAAAGACTCATGCACATGACGACCTCGATCCAGTTCGTCCTCCTCTAGTATCTCCGAGTCACCTTTCAACATGCCCACGATGTCAGCGCGTTGACCTCTAGTTCGTCCTCCTCTAGCAGCTCCAGTATGGATGCTAGCTTCTACATGACGCTCTCTTAGGTGGGGAAATGTTTTTTATCCTGCAGTCTCTCACAGATTCCCAGGTGGGTTCTGGGAAACTTGTTCCAAAATTGCTCCTGATGTCTCATACTCCGATGTGTTCTATCTTTCATGATTTCTCTCGCTCTCCTTTTGATCTATTTATATGACTACCACCCATCTGAAGAAATAAGCTAATGTTGTCAACAATTGAGATAGAGACGACACAGCTATTCCTGTTGAAGATAAAGTGGTCTGTATATAAGAGGAGAACTTTTTTTATGTATGTAAGGTTCGTGTGGTATAGATGAAGTAAATGACAAAACTGGAGGTTGGTGGTGGTGGTGTATATTTCACTTTGAAACACCTCGCTCTGTTTGAAGGAGGCCGATGGGCCCCTCTTCTCCTCCTCCCTCCCCCATCGCCGCTAGGTAAAGCCCACACGGTGCTGACAGCGGCGGACTGCCCCTAACCACATGTTTGGAGGGAGGCGTGGGGTCTCTAGACCTGTGGCAGTGTGATGACGGCATGAGATATTGGGTCTGGCGGTGGTGGTTAGCCACGACATCGGCAAGGAGACGGTTAGCTAGCCTCGGCCCGACACGGCAAGGAGCAGTGATGGGAGACATTATTCGACGCGGAGAGAGGTGGCGGTACGGTGGGCCTTATCTTTACTATTAAAACCAAAGTTGTGAATGTTTGGTGTCACACTTCTATTAATTACACGAAAACTGCCACCACCTTATGTTAACAATCGAATTTCCAGACGCACCTGAGTTTCTCAAATCTATTTGTGGTGCCATGATGTTGGCACCACCGTTCTCGCCGCTTCGCCTCTCTCCCCAGCCTCCACGGCCAGCCAGGAGAGGCTCAACGACTTGCTTACTCTGCAACTGAAGATGGCTCCTACAAAGCCCTTTATTCAAGGAGTCGCTGGTAGCTCTTCTGCCCTTCGCCTTCCACTCTGACCGCTGGAGCGCCACAAAGAGCAGGACAACCACCAGATAGTGCAAGATCTTGGGTAGCAAATCTCGACGCCAACTCCCGGCATCACGCCGAACACCGGCAAGACACCAAACAACCCTACAACTACAAGACCTACATCTAATCCTAACTCTGGTGCCTCCCCAGGTCCACCTCCAGCCGGCTAATCCGGCGGAGGGGATGCCGGTTCCGCCCGGTTGGCTCTGGAAGACTCTCAAAGGGGTGGAGGGGAAAGGGAGAGAGAGAGGGGATATGTCCCAGTTCACTTACATTCCCATGTGCATACGCTTGCTAATTATAACCTTGTAGGATTCGTTTAGGAAGGTTGTTTGTCGTACGTCTTATGTTCTATGTCATGTCATTTCAGCCACCATAGCCATTTCATGTGGTGAAGCAAGAATTTGTACTGTCATAGCTTGTCCACGTCTAGCCTATTCATTTACATGTATTTGTATATTCTTGATGTATCCCATATTATTTGACATATATTTCATTGTACTAGGAAACATGCCCGTGCGTTGCAACGGGAGAGAAAAATTCACAAACACAAAATTGTAATGCGAGAGAAATATAATGTTTTTTATTTTCCCCCGATTTTCCATCCATATATAATCCATGGTTCAGTCATCTTGGTGATTAATGCGAACTTCCCTCTCACTTGATGTTATGAAAATTTTGAACTTCCCTCTTGCTTAATGTTATAAAAAATTAGCAACCTTTTATCTAAATTTGCGCATGTAAGGGCCACAGTTGACCGAGTGACATCCCTATCTCCAACCTCTTTTTGAGAGAATTCCCTATCTCCTACCTTGTTATGAGGATAAATATTCTTTTTTTAATATAGACACGTACCCAATTTTCATTGCACCTGAAAAATGATAATACAAGGTTATCTAGACAGCATCTCTCTCAGAACATCAGCAAGGAACAACCTCCCAAAACTGAGTAAATCTACAAAGCTCTTATACGCTTACAACTTGGCGGAGAACATCTCAATCACGTAGTTAATCTCACATGTACACACGGGCAGGTACAACACATGATCGCATCTGATCTGCAAATCATAGTCTAAACCCAGAGAGCCTCCTGGACCAATGCTAAAGAAGGTCACCAGGCGCGCTAGTAGGAAGATCGCCGAGCCATGCTTCTAGCGCCTTATTGAGTGCAGCACTGGTGAAAGCATAGCTAGCTAGTTGTTGTCTCTGCACCGGGTTCTCGCTCTCAATTAGATTCAAAATAGAGGAAATAAGCAAGAAAGGAATGGGAGATGTACTTCATATGGCCCAGTTTCTATCACAACAAGAACGGCACATACAAAAGGCAGAGGCAAGACAACACATATAGGCAAGCAATAAGATATCAAACTATTTCGTGAACAGATTGCAAAAAAAAATTGTACATGCAAGCTATTTGTGTCCATTTGCCTTCAAAAAAATTGAAAATAAATCTAAGTAGGCTTCTAAAAATGTTTTCATGACCAAATAAGAAACATGAAAAAACGGAGGGGTTGTACACCAGATGCAAAGGAAAACAAATATATATGGTGCATCCATCCACTACTCCACTATAAGAACAAAGTATATTTCACAGTTCAGAGCAATAGAGCATGAAGGAAAAGAAACAAATGGACATCCAATCATTTTCAAGCATACATGTGAGTAACAGAGAGCATAGTAAAGAAACAACAAATTAGGAAAGGAATGGTTAAGGCCATAGACTGTACCGAGTTTGACCATGCTATGTCATAGAGGAAAACCTACAATATGAGAATTGTGCAGCATCTGAAAACACATTGTGCCACAATAAAGAACAATTAAATAACAGAAGAGATTTAGTAAAAGGCTGTTGTTACATGAGTGCATCCTCCTAGCTGCCCAACAATAAGTAGCAATCTCCTCACCAACGACTGGACCAAGAATTGGAATTACTGTTAGCTGTAGCCTGCAAGCAATTTATCGTAGGTCAAATAAATATGCACAAGTATTCATGCAGGTTTACATGGATAAATTTGAAATGAAGAGACAACAGATAAATTGCAGAGATGGAAAGTGAAAGAATAACTTACAAAACATGGAAGCAATCTCCTCAAGCAACAACCCATCATGATGCTTACCTTGTTCCGAGCCAAGTTGGTAAATAACATCAGGAATAAATCAACATATCCTTTTTTCTGCACAAAAATTCTATGAACTAAAGCAATTTGAGCCACCAATTAGATGTTTTTATCATAACAACTACTTGTGCTAAATATAATCAATGTATTGATGATACTTCGATTGTCACTTCTTACAAGCACATTTTTGCCTATGAAAACTGAACTTCAGTATTCTAGCGCATCCAAATACAATTCAGCTGTGCTAATCTAATTGATCCTCATAGATCATCAGTGGTCCAAATGTATCTGCAGCAGTCATAAATAACTTGTATAGTACAAAGGAAATTCTTTTCCAAATTACTTGTAAAAAATGAAAGGAACATCCATGAAGATTTTTCTTCCAGGAAGTATATTTATGAAGCTATTTACAGTATATGCAGATAGATGCCCATACATGGTCATTGTAAATGAAGTGGGAATATGATTATAGCAGGAACTTCATTCCCACTTGTCAAAATCCAAGTAAGGGAGCAACTGGTAAGACTTGCTTATTGAAAGCACCACAGCTACTACCTATACCACTGATCTCTGGTTGAAAATAAGATATATATATATATACTCCCTCAGACCCATATTAATTGACTCACATTTGTCTAGATTTGAATGAATCTAGACACTATTGTAGGGGTTCGTAGCATGGAAAAATAAAAAATACTATCGCATACAAACAAACAAGCCAAGATCTATCTACTAGATTGTAGCAACGAGTCAATGGAATAACTTACCCTCGAAGATTCCAAAGTGTTTAACGAGAGCGGATTCTCGTGGGTGATGTAGTCGTACTCTTCCCGATCTCAAGATCGTGTAGACGATCCTTCCGGCGCTGCGTTCCGGCAGCGCTCCCGCAGTCGATCACACGTTCGGTACTCGACGAAGACCTTCCTCTCCCTTGTTCCAGCAGGCAGCGGAGGTTGTAGCACTCTCCTCGTGATTCCGGCAGCACAACGGCGTGGTATCGGAAGTAGAGGGGAGATCCCGCAGGGCTTCGCCTTAAGCCGGAGCGAGTATGGTGGAGTATGAGAGAGGGCTATTAGTGGTCTAGTGATTAGACACACCAATTAGAAGGCTCTAAACCGAAGGCTAGGGCAATTAGAAGCTCTAAACCAAAACGGCTCTAAACCGGAGATTAGAGGATAGGAACTTGTGTGTCTAGAGGAGGAGGCCCTGCCCCTCCTTTTATAGGTGGGAGGTGCGGCCAAGGGGAGGGGAGTCCCTCCCCAAGTCGGCCTTGGTTGGCGCGCCGGCTTGGGGAGGAGACTCCTACCCCAAGTCGGTTCCCAACTCCTCTTGCTTGTTTCCCACAGTTTCTTGTTTTAGCCGTTTGACTTTCAAACTGGACATTTGACTTTTCTGTTTTAGGATTCAATTTAATCCTTTATTTGGAACAGCAAGAACACTTAGTACATGATGCAATCATTCCAATATGTAATGACACATTCATGTACCCCTCCCCCCTCCCGGAGTGCCGGACATTCCGGAACCTTCTAGAACATTCACCGGAATCATTTCCGAACTCCGAAACGGGACTTTCCTTATATGAATCTTATTCTACGGACCATTCCGGATCACCTCGTGATATCCCGGATCCCATCCGAGACTCCGAACAACATTCGGTCTCTTTCTCATAATACCATAACTACTCAAAACAACGTCGAATCCTTAAGTGTGTCTCCCTACGGTTCGTGAATTATGCGGACATGATCGAGACACTTCTCCGAACAATAACCAATAGAGGAATCTGGAAATTCATATGGCTCCCACATACTTCTACGATTACTTTGCGATCGAATGAACCACTTACATACGATACCAATTTCCCTTTGTCTCACGATATGTTACTTATCCGTGGTTATGATCGTCGGTATCTCTGCATACCTAGTTCAACCTCGTTACTGATAAGTACTCTTTTCTCGTTCCCGTGATATGTGATCCCTTGTGAGCCAGTCACATGCTTGCAAGCTAATTGGATGACATTTCACCGAGAGGGCCCAGAGAATATCTATCCGTCATATGGATGGACAAATCCCACTCTTGATCCATGTGTCTCAACCAATACTTTCCGAACACTCAATGCCACCTTTATAGCCACCCAGTTACGGTGTGGTGTTTGATGTCATCAAAGCATCCATCCGGTAAAGGTGATATGCATGATCTCATGGTCGAAGGAATTAGGTTACTATGTATCAGAAAGCATATAGCAATTGAACTATTGAAACGACTTGATCTTTATGCTACGCTTATCTATAGGAGTATGTCCACCATATCATTCTCCTAATGATATGATCTTGTTGTTGATAACATCTCAATGTTCATGATAGGGAAACCACAATCATTTATCAACCAACAAGCTAGTGAAGTATAGAGGCTATACTAGGGACTTCAAATTAAGTTTACAAATCACACAAGTATTAATGTTTCCTTGTTAATACTATTATAGCATGAATGTAAACATTTATCATAAACACAAAGATATAATAATAACTACATTTATTATTGCCTCTAGGGCATATCTCCAATAGTCTCCCACTTGCACTAGAGTCATCTAATCTAGATTACATGGTAATATACCGAACACCCATGGCAGTTTGGTGTTGGTCATGTTTTGCCCTCGGGAGAGGTTTAGTCAACGGATCCGCCACATTCAGATCTGTGTGTACTTTGCAAATCTTTATATCCCCATCCTGGATATGTTCTCGAATAGCGTGAAAACGTAGCTTGATATGCTTCAGCTTCTTGTGTGACCTTGGTTCTTGCGCATTGGCTATGGCGCCCATGTTATCACAGTAGATAGACATTGGGTCCAGCGCACTAGGAACCACACCCAGCTCTGTAATGAACTCTTTCATCCATATCGCTTCTTGTGAAGCCTCCGAAGCAGCCATGTATTCCGATTCAGGTGAAGATCTCGCCACAACACTTTGCTTTGCACTCCTCCAGCTAACTGCTGCACCATTCAAAATAAATACGTATCCAGATTGTGATTTAGAATCATCCGGATCGGTGTTCCAACTAGCATCGGTGTAACCATTAACAACGAGCTGTTCATCACCTCCATAAGAAAGAACCATATCCTTAGTTCTTCTCAAGTACTTAAGGATGTTTTTGACCGCTGTCCAATGATCCACTCCTGGATCACTTTGATATCTGCTAGTTAAACTAACAACATATGCGATGTCGGGTCTAGTACATAGCATGGCATACATTAGAGATCCTATGGCTGATGCATAGGGAGTCTTACTCATCCTTTCTCTATCTTCTGCCGATGTCGGACTTTGAGTTTTACTCAAGATCGTATTGGGCAACATGGGCAAGAACCCTTTCTTGCTTTCTTCCATTCCAAACCTCTTTAGAACTTTGTCCAAATATGTACTCTGTGACAATGATATTTGGCGTTTCGATCTATCTCTGTAAATCTTTATGCCTAATATGTAAGCTGCTTCGCCAAGATCCTTCATTGAAAAACTATTATTCAAATATTCTTTGACACTATTAAGAAGGTCTACATCATTCCCAATCAACAATATGTCATCCACATATAGTATTAAGAATGCTACAGAGCTCCCACTCACTTTCTTGTAAATACAAGCTTCTCCATAAGTTTGTATAAAACCAAAACTTTTGATTACCTTATCAAAACGTTGATTCCATCTTCGGGATGCTTGCTTCAATCCATAGATGGACCGTTGAAGTTTGCATACCTTGTTAGCATCTTTAGGATCGACAAAACCTTTGGGTTGCATCATATACAACTCTTCATCAATATCTCCATTGAGGAATGCTGTTTTGACATCCATCTGCCATATCTCATAATCATAATATGCAGCGATTGCTAACATAATCCTCACAGACTTTAGCTTCGCGACCGGTGAGAAAGTCTCATCGTAGTCAACTCCTTGAATTTGTCGAAACCCTTTTGCGACAAGTCGAGATTTATAGACAGTAACATTACCATCAGCATCTGTCTTCTTCTTGAAAATCCATTTGTTCTCGACAGCCTTTTGGCCATCCGGTAAGTCCACCAAAGTCCATACTTGGTTTTCGTACATGGATCCAATCTCGGATTTCATGGCTTCTTGCCATTTATTGGAATCTGGGCTCATCATCGCTTCCTCATATGTCTCGGGGTCATCGGTGTTGTCCACCAACATGACACTCATAACGGGATCATACCAATCTGGAGTGGTACGAGTTCTCGTTGACCTCCGAGGCTCTGTAGCAACTTTAACCGAAGTTTCATGATCACCATCATTAGCTCCCTCTCTTATTGGTGCAGGCACCACAGGAACTTCTTCCGGTGCTGCGCTACTCGCAATTTCGAGAGAAGGTTCGACAACCTCGTCGAGTTCTACTTTCCTTCCAGTCACTTCTTTCGAGAGAAATTCCTTCTCTAGAAAGGATCTATTCTTGGCAACAAAGGTTTTGCCTTCGGATCTATGATAGAAGGTATACCCAATATTCCTTTGGGTATCCTATGAAGACGCATTTTTCCGCTTTGGGTTCTAGCTTGTCCGGCTGTAACTTCTTTACATAGGCTTCGCATCCCCAAACTTTAAGGAACGACAATTTAGGTTTCTTCCCAAACCATAATTCATACGGTGTCGTTTCAACGGATTTAGACGGTGCCCTATTTAAAGTGAATGCGACTGTTTCTAATGCATAACCCCAAAATGATAGCGGTAAATCTGTAAGTGACATCATAGAACGAACCATGTCTAAGAGAGTTCGATTACGACGTTCGGACACACCATTACGCTGTGGTGTTCCCGGCGGTGTCAATTGTGAAAGTATTCCGCATTTCTTCAAATGCTCGCCAAACTCGTAACTTAGATATTCACCTCCACGATCAGAACGTAGAAATTTAATCTTCTTGTTACGTTGATTCTCTACCTCACTTTGAAACTCCTTAAACTTCTCGAAAGTTTCGGACTTATGTTTCATGAAATAGATATACCCATATCTACTCAAGTCATCCGTGAAGGTAAGAACATAACGATAACCACCGCGCGATGCTACACTCATTGGACCACACACATCGGTATGTATGATTTCTAATAAGTCCGTAGCTCGCTCCATCATACCAGAAAATGGAGTCTTAGTCATTTTTCCCATCAGACATGCTTCGCATCTTTCAAGTGATTCAAAATCAAGTGATTCAAGAAGTCCATCGGAATGGAGTTTCTTCATACGCTTCACTCCAATGTGACCAAGACGACAGTGCCACATATAGGTCGAATTATCGCTTGATTTCAAACGTTTAGCCTCAATGTTGTTGATATGTGTATTTCCACTATCGAGATTCAATAAGAATAGACCATCTATCAAAGGTGCATGTGCGTAATACATATTACTCATATAAATCGAACAACCATTATTCTCGGACTTAAATAAGTAACCGTCTCGCAATAAACAAGATCCCGATATAATGTTCATGCTCAACGCAGGCACCAAATAACAATTATTTAAGTATAAAACTAATCCCGATGGTAGATGAAGGGGTAGCGTGCCGACCGCGATCACATCAACCTTTGATCCGTTTCCCACGCGCATCGTCACCTCGTTCTTCGCTAGCTTCCGTTTATTCTGCAGCACCTGTTTCGAGTTACAAATATGAGCAACCGAACCAGTATCAAATACCCAGGCACTACTACGAGTGCTAGTGAGATACACATCAATAACATGTATATCAGATATACCTTTCTTCTTGATGTTGCCGTTCTTCAAATCCGCCAAGTACTTTGGGCAATTCCGCTTCCAGTGACCTTCTCCCTTGCAGTAAAAGCACTCAGTATCAGGCTTAGGTCCAGCCTTGGTATTCTTCGCCGGTGTGGTAACTTTCTTACCACCCTTCTTGAAGTGTCCCTTTTGCTTAGACTTGCCTTTCTTGAATTTGGTGGTCTTATTGACCAACAACACTTGGTGCTCTTTCTTGATCTTCACTTCTGCAGATTTCAACATGGCAAAGAGTTCTGGCAACGTCTTGTTCATGTTCTGCATGTTGTAGTTCATCACAAAGTTCTTGTAACTTGGTGGTAGTGATTGGAGGACACGGTAAATCCCCAAAGCATTAGGAATCACTATACCCAAGCTTTGAAGTTTGTTTGCATGCCCAGACATCTTAAGCACATGCTCACTGACGGAGCTGCCCTCTTCCATCTTGCAGTTAAAGAACTTTTCAGAAGCCTCATAGCTTTCAATTGCCGCATGAGTCTCAAAAATCAATTTGAGATCCTCGACAATATCATATGGGTCTGAATCCTCAAACCTTTTCTGAAGCTCCGATTCCAAACCATACAAGATAGCACACTGAACTATGGAGTACTGATTCTTCCGAGCGAGGTAAACATTCTTTACTTCATCGAGAGCATCATCTGCAGGTGGGTCACCCAGCGGTGCATCCAGCACATAGGTCAAATTACCAGCTGTGAGGACAATCCTCAAATTGCGGAACCAATCCGCGAAGTTGCTTCCATTGTTTTTCAACTTTTCTTTCTCCAGGAACGCATTAAAATTGATGGTAGGGGCTGCCATTGATCTACAACATATTTGCAATAGTTTAGACTAAGTTTATGACAAATTGAGTTCAAATTAATAATGAAATTAAACTAGGTGAACTCCCACTCAAAACAATATCCCTCACATTGTTTTAGTGATCACACGAACCAAATCCACTACATCAACACCGATCATCACGAGAGTTGACATAGTTTCAATGGCGAACAATCGACATGTTCATCATATCTACTATATGATTCATGCTTTACCTTTTGGTGATCCGTGTTCCGAGACCATGTCTGTACATGCTAGGCTCGTCAAGATCAAACCTTAGTTTCCGCATGAGCAAATCTGGCTTGCTCACGTTGTATAAACTTGCAGAATCTAACACACCCGATCATCACGTGGTGCTTCGAAACAACAAGCTTTAGCAACGGTGCTAACTAAGGGTGAACACTTTATGACTTGAAATTGATGTGCATGAGGGATCATCTTATAATGCTACCGTCGTCTACTAAGCAATACAAGATGCATAAAGGATTAACATCACATGCAATTCAATATATATGTGATATGATATGGCCTTTCTTCTTTGTGCTTCCGATCTCCATCTTCAAGCACGAACATGATCTCCATCATCACCGGCATTGCATCAAGGTCCATGACGCTTCTCCATGGTTGTCGTCCACCGGATTCAACTATTACAACTACTTTGAATAGACACGCGGGTCTTAACATAAATTAAAGACAACCATATGGCTCCTGCCGGTTGCCAACTTACAATAAGGAACATTGCATACATCAAATATAATCACAATCATGGCCATATCACATCACTGCACACCCCTGCAAAACAAAGTTAGACGCCTCTACTTTCTTTGCATATTTTACGTGGTTTGGGGATTTCAATAAGTGTCGTTCTAACTTACGAACAAGAACCACAACATTGATACTAGCATTGTTGATCACCCGTTGTAAATTGGATCTTAACTATGCTAGGAGAAACAGGCACCCGCAAAGCCACTTATGCAATACAAGTTGCATGTCAAGCGTGGAGCAAGTCTCATGAACGATGTCATGTAAGGTTAGCCCGGGCCGCTTCATCCCAACATACCGCAAGATGCAAAGTACACAAGAAGTAATCGACAATAAAAGCATCAACGCCCACAATGACCATTGTGTTCTACTCGTGCAACAGATCTACATCTAGACACGGCTCTGATACCACTGTAGGGGTTCGTAGCATGGAAAACAAAAAATTTCTATCGCATACAAACAAACAAGCCAAGATCTATCTACTAGATTGTAGCAACGAGTCGATGGAATAACTTACCCTCGAAGATTCCAAAGTGTTTAACGAGAGCGGATTCTCGTGGGTGATGTAGTCGTACTCTTCCCGATCTCAAGATCGTGTAGACGATCCTTCCGGCGCTGCGTTCCGGCAGCGCTCCCGCAGTCGGTCACACGTTCGGTACTCGACGAAGACCTTCCTCTCCCTTGTTCCAGCAGGCAACGGAGGTTGTAGCACTCTCCTCGTGATTCCGGCAGCACAACGGCGTGGTACCGGAAGTAGAGGGGAGATCCCGCAGGGCTTCGCCTTAAGCCGGAGCGAGTATGGTGGAGTATGAGAGAGGGCTATTAGTGGTCTAGTGATTAGACACACCAATTAGAAGGCTCTAAACCGAAGGCTAGGGCAATTAGAAGCTCTAAACCAAAACGGCTCTAAACCGGAGATTAGAGGATAGGAACTTGTGTGTCTAGAGGAGGAGGCCCTGCCCCTCCTTTTATAGGTGGGAGGTGCGGCCAAGGGGAGGGGAGTCCCTCCCCAAGTCGGCCTTGGTTGGCGCGCCGGCTTGGGGAGGAGACTCCTCCCCCAAGTCGGTTCCCAACTCCTCTTGCTTGTTTCCCACAGTTTCTTGTTTTAGCCGTTTGACTTTCAAACTGGACATTTGACTTTTCTGTTTTAGGATTCAATTTAATCCTTTATTTGGAACAGAAAGAACACTTAGTACATGATGCAATCATTCCAATATGTAATGAAACATTCATGTACCCCTCCCCCCTCCCGGAGTGCCGGACATTCCGAAACCTTCTAGAACATTCACCGGAATCATTTCCGAACTCCGAAACGGGACTTTCCTTATATGAATCTTATTCTCCGGACCATTCCGGATCACCTCGTGATATCCCGGATCCCATCCGAGACTCCGAACAACATTCGGTCTCTTTCTCATAATACCATAACTACTCAAAACAACGTCGAATCCTTAAGTGTGTCTCCCTACGGTTCGTGAATTATGCGGACATGATCGAGACACTTCTCCGAACAATAACCAATAGAGGAATCTGGAAATTCATATGGCTCCCACATACTTCTACGATTACTTTGCGATCGAATGAACCACTTACATACGATACCAATTTCCCTTTGTCTCACGATATGTTACTTATCCGTGGTTATGATCGTCGGTATCTCTGCATACCTAGTTCAACATCGTTACTGATAAGTACTCTTTTCTCGTTCCCGTGATATGTGATCCCTTGTGAGCCAGTCACATGCTTGCAAGCTAATTGTATGACATTTCACCGAGAGGGCCCAGAGAATATCTATCCGTCATATGGATGGACAAATCCCACTCTTGATCCATGTGTCTCAACCAATACTTTCTGAACACTCAATGCCACCTTTATAGCCACCCAGTTACGGTGTGGTGTTTGATGTCATCAAAGCATCCATCCGGTAAAGGTGATATGCATGATCTCATGGTCGAAGGAATTAGGTTACTATGTATCAGAAAGCATATAGCAATTGAACTATTGAAATGACTTGATCTTTATGCTACGCTTATCTATAGGAGTATGTCCACCATATCATTCTCCTAATGATATGATCTTGTTGTTGATAACATCTCAATGTTCATGATAGGGAAACCACAATCATTTATCAACCAACAAGCTAGTGAAGTATAGAGGCTATACTAGGGACTTCAAATTAAGTTTACAAATCACACAAGTATTAATGTTTTCTTGTTAATACTATTATAGCATGAATGTAAACATTTATCATAAACACAAAGATATAATAATAACTACATTTATTATTGCCTCTAGGGCATATCTCCAACAACTATATATAGGTTCATCCAAATTTTGACAAATCCAAGTCAATTAATATGGGTTAGAGGGAGTAGTGAATTTTGACATTAATTTAAATTAATAATGGAAGAGGTGGTGCTAAACCGTTAGTTTTACCCTCAATGCAAAAGTAAATGCCAGTACCTATCTAATCCTTGCAAACCAACACGAAAAACAACTAATTGCTACGTTGATGCCTTGCATATCCTCTGTGTGTGTACTGACATCCACTCCTCCATGTCAACGTATGCTCCAGGTCGATAGTTCTCTGGCATACCTTTAACAGAGGAACATACTATTGAGCATTACGGTTATGAACTAAGCACAGTCCATGTCAACCAATACAGGCATGTTGTCTGCTGAACTGGTGTTATGTCAGTATTTGAGAAGGCAGGAGATCAATTGTTAAAGTCTGTAGATGTCATGTTAACTCAGTGCTCACTTCATATAGAGATTCAGTTGTCATACTCGTTTAGCAAGACATGCCTAACTATATAGTTTTAGAATAGAAACCTTCACACCATACAAACTCTCTATCCGTCAGTATGAAGCTCAAATCAAAGATCGGTAGCATTTGCACAAGTGCGCAACATTTCTGCTGGTACTGACATCACATCTCAATTAGTCTTCCCATGTTTGAAATCTCATGCAGAGGTATATGCATGCTAATATTGAGAGCAGTTTAAATTCTGTAATTTTCAGTAAATGAGTCTAGGAGACATGAACTGACCTGCCTCTGGTGGCTTGAGTTGGTGGCGTTGCTACAGCCACTGGCTAAGGTGATGATGGCCGATGTGAATCGACTGGATCTCCACCTCAACTTGAGATCTAAGTTTTTGTCTGTTCCTACGCTCCAGAACATCTCAGTGAGCAATCAACCAAGAATGAAACTATCTCAACATGTTAGGACCGGCTATGTGAAGTCTGTATATGTCCTGTACCTAACTAAGACAGTGCATATTCTGTAACCTATACGGATAAGTTGACCATAATATTTCAAGATGAGATTCAACAGAGATTCGTTACCCCATTCGACCAGTAAAATTAAAGTGTAGAGATTCTTAGAAGATTCAACAGGTTCACCATAGATTCAACTTAAACTTGATGCAAAACAAAAGAAAAGAGAAAATTCACGAAAAAGGAAAGGTCAAGCGGGGAGGTCGGATCTGGGCCTCCATGCCCAGATTTCGGGCACCTATGCCAAGATCCAGTCCTCCATGCCTCGAGCCATGACTTCGTGGTGATGCTCTTGCTCGTGATGAATAGATCCAGGCCTCCATCCCTCGAGCCACGACTTCGTGGTGCTACTCTTGCTCGCGATCTGGGGAGGGGGTCTAGCTTCCATGCTCCGAGACGGCCGGTGGAGACGCAGAGGGGGACGGATCCGTGTGGTGGAGGAGGTGACGGCCGGATCCAGCGATGGATGTGAGTATGCGCCTGAAGAAGGGTGAACGTGAGGTAGCATGAGTAAAAAGATTGGTTGGGTGAGGGAGGAGAGTGGAGGGTGGTGTGCGGGAGAGGAGGAGGCAGACACGGTTCGAGGTGGGGCCACCGAGAGGCAGCACGAGAATGACGGGCGCAAATTTGGACGGGCGGAGAGCGGATGTGCGGGACGACGCGACGAAGCGAAACGACGGAGTGGCAGAAAACGGAACCTCCACTTTCTTTTTAGATTTTAGATTAGATAGTAGAGATTGTACTCTGTTTCCAAGTACGTGACCACAATTTATGTTTTTTGGGGGGTCCAGGACTGTAGCGTCAACTAATTCAAGTAATGTACCACTGCCTACGGCATCATTTGAACTACCAGACGTTGCAGATCTTTTTGGCTTCACCTTTTGTCCACCTTACAAGTTCTGCTGTTATGGTGCAAGGTTCATCAAGGAAAAGAGAATCAAATGGCTCTGCTATTCGAGATCCACGCAGTAAATTTCCAAGGACAGCCCTCATGGTGCCAAGAATGCAACTGCAAGCACATTAGTTCCACCACAGCTATTCTTTGAACACCAATTCCACCACAGCTTAGTGTAAGGTGAGTCCTATTTTCAGCTACTCACTCCGTCTCAAATTATGTTTTATAACTAGATACATATGTATCTAGACAAATCTAAGATAACTAATTTGTGACGGAGGAAGTAATTTAAATGATTTGTGATGCAATCCTCATTGATTTGATTTCCTCAAAAGTTCCTTTTCAGTCAAGATTAGCATGTACTACCACTTTATTAACCTCAATCTAGATTCGAGTGACATATCTATTTGGTTCCCATGACGGCTGGCATGATTGACATACCATGTTGTTCCAACCGGGCCCAAAGAAGCGGTGTCAACACTCAAGAGATATTGCATGTTTTCTTGTGTGGCATTTGTTTGATGTTTTTTTCATCAGCGTTCACCTGCTTGTTACTCTTTTAGGACGAATAGTTGATGTTCTATTGTGCAAGCTGTATGTGTCGTGTTCAATATATTTTGGTTAATTGTGACCCGATGGATTGTCAGGAGAATGTAGCCTTTCTGGTAAGGTGTGGATGTGTGATTCATCTGTGCTCAATGATGCAGATACCAAAATACTTCAACATATTATAAAGAGAAAGACACACATCACCCAAATTTTTAGAACAGTCCACCCGGAACTAACAAAACGCATAACACATGATAAGCCTTCAACCGGAATCAAAATCTTAGGATTGAGGACTACACCGATCAAATCACAACGTCTTTGAGTCCCTAATTGATCATGAAATAGAAAGCCGAAAAACACAATGCCAGTGAGATTCTCCATGATCAAGAACATACAGGGGTAGTGAGCTTCTCCATTATCAAGAAGATCAAGGGGTTAACCAATGAGTCCATGACCAGCCTGTCCGAACCCCGTGGAACTAGCTAAAACAAGCCATACGGTTGTCGTGGCAGCCACATATCGCTTCCTTCTTAGTTCACTTCCACGAAGAACTCGTGGTATATTCTTGACATGATGAAACCCTCATCCACGGTCATCGTTGATGCTAGCATATCCGAGGCACCTTCTAACGTGCCTAGGGTAACCTCTAATTAGTCCTCCTCCAGAAGCTCTAGTTTCCTGAACTAGAGCTCCTGGGTGGGAAACATTTTTGATCCTGCTGAATCTCCAGAACCCGCATGCGGTTTTCGAGAACTTTGTTGCACATTTCCTCCCAATGTCCCATATTCCAATGTGTTCTCGTATGTTTCCTGATTTTCTCACGCTCCCTTTGATCTATTTATGTGACTACTACCACCTACTACTATCTAACAAATTAAGCTATTGTTGCCACCGGTTGAAATATGATGAGACAACCGAGCTATTCTGTCAACAAATGAAGTGGTATATATATAAGAGGCCGGATAACTTTTTTATTTAGAGTTTTTTATGATTTTCTTCTTAGTTATCTCTAAAATTGGGACCATGTCCCTGAGAATCAATCAATAAATAGGATAGATTTCACTGGATTCACCTAACTTGTTACCCACTACGGACACCTCAGAGACCAATTTGCCAAATCAGTTATAGAGACAAGAAAAAAAGCCTTTCACTAACACACAGATGCAAGCTACTACTAGTACATTTCCTATTGCGTGCACGCGCAGCTGCATGCATGTCTCTAGCGTGTACAACGAGGAAAGCAAGGAGCGCGCATGACGCTCTGTTGCAGATGACCGCGTGCTCCTCTGTCAGCGTGGTCGTTTGGAACCTTTGCCTCTGCATACCGCTCCGCTGCCATGTTATATATATGGCCCTTTGCCGTTTGACACTATTAGCGTCTTTGGTTCGACTCTGTAATCGCAAACATAACGAAATATAGTACTGGTAACATAAACGGAATGGGTAAAACCGAATTTTGTTTGGTTCATCGTAATCAGGAATGAAATTATAGAGGGCATAGCATAATGGATCTGGCTTCCGCAGTTTCCCTTGTTGTTGCCTCTGGACGTCGGCTGGCACCGCTACTTGCGTCTCTGCTGCGAGATGCCCTAGGCCCATGGCACGTCCTCTCCCAGATCTGCTAGGAGATGGCACATACCCATGGTTCCTCGTCCTCAGTCAGCTAGCCTTTCCGGCGGCGTTGATGATGGAGGAAGGACACGCGCTGGTCGTTCCGAGACGACGCACAGATCCGACGCCATGAAGCTCGAGGCTCCTTGAGGTGAGAAAGTAGAGATGGAGGTAAGGAATGAGCCGCTCCTTGCTAGAGGAAAGCGGCGGGAGAGAGACGTTGCCATCCCTCGGAGGGTAGTGACCGGAAACAGATTTGTGTAGCCATGCAATTCGATTACATGGCACCTAATTACTGACTAGTCGAACCAAACAGAAAATAAAGTAATCAGATTCCACCGTTACGTTACAGAACGTCGAACCAAACACGCTTAGTGTAACGTGGGTCCTATTTTCAGCTACTTTAAATTTTTTTTGATGCAATCCTCTCGTTGAGTTGATTTCCTTCCAAATAAGTTCTTTTTCGGTCAAGTGATTCGAGTGAATTCTTGTAAATTGTAGGTGTGATCGAGATTCGTATGTGCTCTGTGGTATGGAGACCAAAATCCTTCAAACATTTTATAAAGATAAATCACCGGAAATTTTCAGTCCACGCTGAACGTGCAGATAACATGTCACACGTACGCCTTCTGCCAGAATCAAAATTTTAGGATTGAGAGCTTGGCCAGCTACGATCACAAGGCAGGAAACCACAACATGGCCGGGTGGATCCACCACCAGCCTATTCCGAGCCCCTTCTTTGTTCACTTGCATGAAAGACGACTCATGCACATGACGACCTCGATCCAGTTCGTCCTCCTCTAGTATCTCCGAGTCACCTTTCAACATGCCCACGATGTCAGCGCGTTGTCCTCTAGTTCGTCCTCCTCTAGCAGCTCCAGTATGGATGCTAGCTTCTACAAGACGCTCTCTTACGTGGGGAAATGTTTTTTATCCTGCAGGCTCTCACAGATTCCCAGGTGGGTTCCGGAAAATTTGTTCCAAAATTGCTCCTGATGTCTCATACTCCGATGTGTTCTATCTTTCATGATTTCTCTCGCTCTCTTTTGATCTATTTATGTGACTACCACCCATCTGACGAAATAAGCTAATGTTGTCAACAATTGAGATAGAGACGACACAGCTATTCCTGTTGAAGATAAAGTGGTCTATATATAAGAGGAGAACCTTTTTTATGTATGTAAGGTTGGTGTGGTATAGACGAGGGAAATGACAAACTGGAGGTTGGTGGTGTAGTACACTTCACTTTGAAACACCTTGCTCTATTTGAAGGAGGCCGATGGGGCAAACCAGAGGACCCCCGCTCCCCTAGACCCCTCTTCCCCTCCTCCCTCCCCCATCTCCGCCTGGTAAATCCCACACGGTGCCGACAGCGGAGGGACTGCCCCTAACCACACGCTTGGACGGTGGCAGGGGTCTCTAGACCTGCGGCAGTGTGATGATGGCGCGGGATATTGGGTCTGGCGACGGTGGTTAGCTGTGGCATCGGCAAGGCGACGGTTAGCGTCGGTGCGCACAGAGCAGTGATGGGCGACATTATTCGACGCGGAGAGAGGTGGCGATGGGCCTTATCTTTGTAATTCTCAGGATATAGGTCTTCGTAATTTTCATGATATAGGTAACAACTGACAGATATTGGAACTCTACTGAAGAAAGCCATATCCATAGGTAATCAAAATTTATCTAAGCATATTATGACCAACCGGTTTTTGTTGAACAAAATATTTGCTCAATTGATTCAAATTAAATTAATAGATACTGCAAATCTGCCGAAATATATCATAACCAAAGTATCTAGTTAATATAAATCACCCGATCATTGCCCAAATGTATCATAACCAAGCACAGTAATAGAGCATTCTTAGAATTTTACAGGATTCTTTGCATAGATCAATATCATCCCACGGGCTCCGCGCGCCAAATCTTCCTAATTTTCTTTAGAAGCATTTTAAAATTAAAAGCTGAACGTTTGCAGACGAGCCGGGGCTGGGCAGGCAGCTCGGGTGCACGTTACCAACAGCAACTGTTATTAGTAAATATAAATGAGAATACAAAGGTCATCGCTCGATCCAGCCTATAAATATCGTCTCCCTCTCGTCACATCTTCGCATCCCCTCTCCCTCCTCCTCCTCATGGCTAACTCTGCTCTCAAAATCGCCGCCCTCTTCGCCGAGATCAATATCATCTCGTGGGCTCCGCGAGCCAAATCCTTCTAATTTTCTTTAGAAGCATTTTAAAAAAAGCTGAATGTTGCAGACGAGCCGGGCAGGCAGCTCGGGTTCACGTTACCAACCGCAATTATTCGTAAATGAGAATACAAAGGAAAGCATGTTGCCAACTTGGATGTCAAACGCGCCTCCTGAAACACGCGGCCGGCCGGTAAGCTATTCAATCGCCTGATCTGATCTCCAAGTCAACGAGTACACGATAGTATACTGCTAGTAAACTGTGAGAGAAATGAAGACACGCTAGGTTTGGAGCATGAGGCATTTATAATACTTCCTTCGTCTTAAAAATAGATGTCTCAAATTTATTAAAATTTAATAAATTTAGACACTATTTAGTATATAGGTTCATTTAAATTTTGATAAATCTAAGACGTCTATTTTGAGACGGAGAGAGTAGTTGGAAGCAACATCGAACTAATCAACTCGCAAACAACCTAATGGAAGCAACGTCGCATCTTCCATTTGATCATCGCTCGATCTGGCCTATAAATATCGTCCACCTCTCGTCAGCTCTTCGCATCCCCTCTCCCTCCTCCTCATGGCTGACTCCGCTCTCAAAGTCGCCGTGCTGGCCATGGCCCTCGCCATGGGCGAGGTGCGAGCAGAGGATTTCTGCAAGGCCAGCTGCCAGCGTACCCTGGACCTGTGCAACAAGGAGCCATTTTCAACCCTAGGTGTGCCACAATCGCCGTGTCCGGGGTCTGCGCCGCCCCCTGCGACGCCATCGTGGAACCATGCAACAAGTCTTGCGTGGACAAATTGGTCGAGTGCCAGCTCCGCTGCCCCAGGAGCACCGGCGACTGTCTCGCATCCTGCACCAGCTCCCACAAGACCTTCCAAGAGAAATGCGACGGCATGAGCAGGATCTGCTCCGGCTCCTCCAGCCCCTGTGACGCCGCCAAGGCGCTCTGCCCCGCAAGGTGCAAAGACTCCTCCACCAGCTAATAAAACCATGGCTCGCTCGCTCGCTGGCTGTTAGCACAGCCCCGGCCGCCGACTGCTTTCCGACGACACCAACGACGAAGATGCTCCGGTGAGACACGTACGTATACTAGACTAACAAGACGATACTTTTGGCTGCTTCTAGTTTCATGTACGTAACACAAGAATTAGCCAAGTACAAACTAGCGATGCTTTAGCTAGCTAGTAATCAACCCGGCAACACAACACGCACACACAAGGAATAGCTGATGTATTGCCACAGGGACGTATCGTTCCTGTCCTTTCATGTATTGATTCTTTAACTCACACGATCTGATCTGGTACTCTTACAAGGGTCTGATCACATGTATATATATGCTAGCTACTAGGACACCACGTTGCCGACTTCACAACCAAAACAACTCGGTGACTAATTCTAGTCCTACTCCGTTACATGCATGTGTACCCAACCAGACACACATAGGTCAACTACTAGGAAACCTATACGTAAACGACTTGAATACGGCGGAGCGCGCGGTGCCGTGCCGGCAATGTCGGGATTAATTCCAACAATCACCCCCTAAGCACGACATGCACTTCGTTTCGACCTGGATCCCAAATGCGCCAGCTGCTCCTCGCAGGCGTCATCCACGGCATTGCTTTCGCCGTCCTCTTCCTCGGCACCCATGTCACAGACTTTGCTCTTGTCGGCTTCTCCATGGCTTCACGTCGACCCTTCTCGTCCGCGCCCTTCTTTTCCGCGTCCTCCTTGTCGATGCCGTCCATGACTGTGCCTTCAGTCTTCACCGGTTCCTTGATGAACAAACATTGATTTTCGTACTCCATCTTCACCAGATAATTTACCGTCCAAAATTCTTTCTTCGGATAGTAGTCCAGCACGTCTCGCATGCGTGCTTGCATCGGTCGTAGTCGTCTCATCTCCAATGCAGTCGGAGGCTCTGTGACATACTCTTCTGCGTCCGACAACGCGTTTGTTTCTTTATTTTCTAAACCTTGTGTGCCTCCACGTAGAGCTCCTGGAGCCAACGGCTTTACATGCAGCGTATCTTGCATGCCTATTTCTGAGCCAATTTCTTGACTCACCACCACATCACATGGCCTTTGCACTTCTGGACACTCCTTTGCCCGAAGCTCTTCACGTGGATCATCACCTCCTGTATTAGCGGATGATGAGCTAAACACAACACCTTCTAGCTCTGTTTTTTCTGACCATAGACTAGCCTTTTCTCCGGACACTTTTCCTTCTGGGAGTATCCCTAGTGCTTCTGGCCTAGTGTCCACGCCTGGAGCACCCCCTAGGCCTTTAATCTCTTCTGGGTCTGAATTTGCTGACAAAGATAAGCTTGGTTGATCCATATTTTCTTCATACTCAAGATCCCACGTGATGTGAAAAGATGAATATTCCGGTTCCTTGGAGCCCCAATTCCATGATTTCTCTTCCTCAAAGACTACGTCGTCCGTGAAAACCACCTTATTGGTATAAGGATTGCACAAACGGTATCCCTTCGAGCCTTCATAGCCTGTCATGATCATTGGAGTACTCTGATTCACCTTATGCGCCACACATCCAAAAGTACGAAGATGATCAACCGAGGGCTTCCGTCCGTACCATGCTTCATACGGAGTCATACCAACTCCACTCTCAGTTGGTTCCATGTTCAGCAAATACACAGCCGTATTGACTGCCTCACCCCAGAAGTTTCCTGGCAAACCTTTACTCTTCATCATCCTCCGTGCCATGGTCAACACGGTTTGATGCAGCTCGCCTTCCTGATCAATGCGTAGAGCTCTTATCTTCGCCTCCACCTTAAACTCTCCGGCTTCCTTGATCTTCTCGAATGCTTGTTGTGCTTGATACTTACTTTTCAGCAACACAATCCACATGTATTTACTATGATCATCCACCGCAAGCATGAAGAACTTATTGCCGGACGGAGTTGCAGGCGAAATTTCAACGCATAGACCGCCATGATTAGATTCTGAAGCTTCACTCGCCTCAAACGTGGCTTCACGTAGAAACCGGACACTCCGTTGCTCGTGATCCACACACGGTAGATCGTGATCCACTTGTGCCACAATCTCCGTACCAGGTGATGGAGGATCCTCCTCATCCTTCAGCTCAGTTACTTCGAGCATCAGCATCATCGGTCCATCATCATCTCCTTCCTGGGCGATGAGAGCCCTCTCCTTCGACGATTTCTTGCAATCCTTCTTGAAGTGACCGAGCTCGCCGCACTTATGACATCTTACTTTCTTGATGTCAAACTTCCTCCGCGGCGGGGCCTCGTCCTCGTCCTCCCCTGCGATATACTTTTTCGCTGGGCGAGAATCTTCTCTATCACTTCTGCTGCCAGATGCTTTAACGCCCTTCTTCTCCTTGGCGAACAACGCTCGAGCCATAAGCATGAGATGCTCATCCACTTTCGCGTCGCCATAGGTGATCTTCATCCGCTCGTCGTGCGCCTTGAACCGTCCAACTAGATCATCCATCGTGAGAGTCTTGAGATCAACGCATTGCTCGATCGCAGAGACAACAGGTGAGTAACGCGGCGGCGCCACGCGGAGGAAACGCCTCACAATAGAGATCTCATCCAGCTTCTCGCCGAGTCCGCGAATCCCATTGACCAGTGTAGCGACCCTTGAAGCAAAGGCATCTAGCGTCTCATCTTCTCCCATCTCCAGATTCTCGTACTTCTTCTGCAAGGTCTGCAGGGTCGCCTTGCGGACGCGCTCGTGCCCAAGATTTAGCGTCTTGAGCGTATCCCACACCTCCTTTGTAGATTTCTTCGAGATCAGGTGTTGCATCAGATCCGTTGGCACCACCGAGCAGATGGCCGTGAGTGCTAGTCGGTCTAGGTGGTACTTCAACGCGCCCTTCTTGAACTCGTCGCCGCCTGGATCGACAGCCTCTCAGAGTCTGGCGCCTTCTAACGCCCACTCCATCTGGACCGCCCAGACCGTATAGTTGTCGCGGCTGTACCGCGGATACTGCATCGACACCGGCGCACCCGTAGCCGCATACTCGCCCACCTCCTTCGCCATGACCTCCCGTTACTAGGAGATATTCCACGAGGCTCTGATATCAATTGTTAGCACAGCCCCGGCCGCCGACTGCTTTCCGACGACACCAACGACGAAGATGCTCCGGCGAGACACGTACGTATACTAGACTAACAAGCCGATACTTTTGGCTGCTTCTAGTTTTATGTACGTAACACAAGAATTAGCCAAGTACAAACTAGCGATGCTTTAGCTAGCTAGTAATCAACCCGGCAACACAACACGCACACACAAGGAATAGCTGATGTATTGCCAGAGGGACGTATCGTTCCTGTCCTTTCTTGTATTGATTCTTTAACTCACACGATCTGATCTGGTACTCTTACAAGGGTCTGATCACATGTATATATATGCTAGCTACAAGGACACCACGTTGCCGACTTCACAACCAAAACAACTCGGTGACTAATTCTAGTCCTACTCCGTTACATGCATGTGTATCCAACCAGACACACATAGGTCAACTACTAGGAAACCTATACGTAAACGACTTGAATACGGCGGAGCGCGCTATGCCGTGCCGGCAATGTCGGTGGCTGCTGCTCAGATCGGAGTTGGTTTGGTTGTCATGCCACCGCGCCAGTAAATACCAAATCTGGACATATATTACCACAACCTGGGGAATATCGCATTTACCTAAATCTTAGTTAGCGCAGAGCAAAATCATGTTTGTTGAAGACGGTAAATACATATGCAAGTTGGCGGCACGAGGTGGCTCTGTTTAGTGGGGTTTCCGGTGGTGGTATCGGTCGCGGCGTGGGGTTTTTGTAGCGGTATGTGGAGCGTCGCCGACCACTGCACGGCGTGGTGTTCCGAGGCAGCGCCGACCAGCCAGGATCCACGGTGGTAAGATTCCTCGTGGGGCAGCGGATGGACAGCTAGTTCCACGTCTTGAAATCTGAAAGAGGAGATGGTGGCTTCTGGGAGGTAGTCAACCGCGCGATGATTCGCCGGAGCTGGCCGGAATCGACCGGCAACGGAGGCAGAGGGAAGGGGGTGGGAAGTGGAGCAAGCGGTTGAGACCGGGATGAAAAGCAAGAATTTTATTTTTTTCACGATATACACCACGGTCTGGTACATGACAATGCCTAGGTGGGCTCTACTGGACCATGCCTCTTTTGGTTACTTGCGTCAACGATGTCCCAGTATGATTCGTACTGGTCATTTTTTACACCGGTATGAAAGCTTATGAACCATTGGATTGACAAAAATGCATGGATAATATTTATTTAAGGGTATACCATAATGCTTGTTCGTTGCCCATGTCAGGTTGGCCACGTTCCTTATTGCTGCATGTGATTTGTCCATTGTAGGTGAGTGTAAATCAAGGGGCATCTTTTTTTCTTTTTGCAAAAATTTAAGGGGCATCGTTTACTCTTGAGTTCTCAGGATCTCCAAAACTTCAAATACGAAAAAAAAGGTGCAAATAAGATGAAATGTTATATCTTACGGTAATTGAAAGCACGGAAATTTCTAATACACATCGGCTGGCTGCTTCGTAAGAAGATTACAGGATTCAAATGTAAAAGATTGTGTCTATATTATAGTCGTCCTACAAGCAAATGAAATTTCTGATAGGAAAATGATGAGGATCATCCGTATGACCGTATCCACCGCGCGCACGTAGTGCACGCCCCATCATCTCCTGTTGCGCGTCTGTCTCAGGAAAGCGACTGTATATATCCGGTACGTGTGCCAGCTGGAATACGTGTGCCAGCTGGAATACGTCCAAGATGCTGACTTTTTCCCTCCTCGCACAGATCAATTAGCAAGGCGTAAGAGAGGAACCAACCAATCCTTTCACATACGTCTGAGGCCAGCCCGTTCCAACGTCTAGTAATCTCGTTGCGTCGCCTCCTCCTTCGTTGGGCCGTCCTCCGCTCTCGTGCCGTCTCTGCCTTCAGTGCCCACCTCTGTCTCCTGCAATGAACTTCGATGCTGCTCTCTGCCATGTTGGCCATTTTTGCTACATGTGGTGGTCAAATTTGCTACATGCGGCTGTCGGTGTTGCTACATGTGACGAACTATTTTACTACATAGCATGTTTTTGCGATAATATCTTCGGCGCTATATTTGTTTTTTGATTTTGCTACAATATCTTAAATTTTTTGCTACACGACATCCCTGATGAGGTCTCCTATGAGGTGTCTAGAAAAGTCTCCGGCGATGTCTCCGCAAAGTCAGTTTTTTTCTATATTATAAGAACTTTGTTGCTACAACCGTCTTGTGATTTTGCTACAACGGTGTCAACGTTTTGCTACAAGGTCTTCAGCGAGAGTCACCAACGAGTTTTTTCCGACGATGTCTCCGACGAAGTCGGTTTTGCTACATTAGCACAATTTTTTTGCCGCAAGGTCTCCGACGAGGTCTTCGGCAAGGTCTCCGGCGAGACATTCTATTTCTGGAACGAATCATTTTTTTGCTTCGGAAGCAAAAGCGGATACATATGTAGCAAAAAGGGATGTTTTGCAGCAAAAGAGGGATTTATGGGGAAAAGGTGGACACGTGTCAGGCAATGGACCAGGACGATGGAATCGTTTTTATCGTCCGGGGGACGCTGAGCATCGTCCTTTCTGATAAGGTTGAACGTTCCGCAGTCAAGAGAAAACGGTGTGATGGACTTGGGAACGTCTCTTCTCCCAAATAAGTTTCTAAAATAAGAAATATTTTGAGAAAACCACCTTCAATGATTATGTCTGGATCTTTTATATGGGAAAATATCTTTGGTCAGACTAGCACTCAACGGTGGTCGGTGAGAGATTTGCTCCCGATGTCTCATATTCCAATGTGTTCTCCAATCTTTCATGATCTTTTTACCTTGTTTTTTATTTCTTTCTACAACTACCACCTATTTAACGAGATAAGCTAATGTTGCCAACACATTGAGATAGAGTGAGACTATGGAGCTATGCTATTGAATATAAAGTGGTATATATAAGGGGATCGTTATTTATATATGTAAGGTTGGTGTGTTATAGAGATGGGAAACATTAAATTGGTGGTTGGTGGTGTAGTATTTTTGAGTTTATAGAGTACTTTACATGGAACACACCATATGAAACGGACTACCCACTTACTAGATGTCTGGAAGAATGATAAAACAGTTTACAACTATGAAATTATCCTAGCTGATGATTATTTGTTTTCCCGTATTAGCATGAAAGCTTCCCATTATGGAAACAAACAGAGGAGCATGAAGAAGGATTTAATTTTGATATCAAAGCGAACAAAAATTGCAAAACATGATATAATTTACCATCTTGCGGTGCTAATTGTTTGTCTTAATTGGTATTATTTTTCCTAAAGAGACATAAACAGAATTAAAAATCACAAAAATAAAAAAACCTGCATGTACCGATCATCGTAGAATTTCATGTCAACTTGAAAACAATGTTTATAAAATTTAGATACCATACACAATTTGAGATTAAGTGATGGAACTTCTCTTTTCCCCCATGGCAATTGCCGCTCTCATCCTCTTTCACTACAAAAGTAGTACTCTCTCACGCACACACTCTCTTGCTAAAAGCACATAACTTTGTTAGGATAATTAGATGTCATTCTACTTTTCAAGGAGAACGTAAATATATGTTATTTATCTTTTGGTTTGTAGCGAGTGGATGGATTATGGACACATGTAGATCTTTCTTTTGAAAATTATAGATATATGATTCATTTGTACTGAATGGTATCTTACACCTATTACCATTCAATCATGTTGCAAATACAAGCATAAACAACAACCGTGGAATTGCATAACACTTCTTCCTCTCTCAACCCAGACTACCTAGTCACCACTGTAGGTAGCAAAGCAAATGTTGATTCCCCAATCAAGCAACACCTATAAGCCCACAACATGGATGAACTCATATTGGTCGTCGTTGTGTCAAAGTATAGACACCTCATACAAGTTTGGTTTTAGAAGTGTGAAAAAATACCCACCAATATGCATCACATACAAATATCAAAATTATGTTTTCATGATAAATATATTTGATACCAAATTTATATTTATCTTTATATTATCAAACTTAGAGACATTTTAATAAAAGTTTTGCTAATTTTGAGTCGACTGAGATACATTGTGATTCGTGCTACCCACATGCTGCAAAATAAGTTGTTATTGAGATCTTCTCGATTGCACATGTAGTTGCAACTGAAATTTTACTACTTACATATGGGTTGCATGGACAAAAATTTCCTGTACTGTTGGATTCCTTCGTGATTCGTGGGAGTCATTAGTTGCAACATGTTTGGCTGCAATCGAGAAAAATACACCCGGACCATTTGATTGCTTCATGATTCATGCTAATTATGAGTTGCAAGTGAGATTCAATGACATTAGTTGATTGAGAGTTTGTCAACTGAGAATTAATCACCTAGTCACTCCCTTTTAATAATAATAATAAGAAGTGAATAGTACACTTTGTGGCGGTATAGTATCGTTCTAGAAAATCCCAGGCTTATGCAACTTATATGTGCTAGACTTTATTATGTAAAGGGATAGGGGCGGTGTGGATGCGCCGGCCGGATCAAGTGGAGGGGAGGGGCGGTGTGGATGCGGTGGATCGAGTCGAGCGACGCGCACAAACACGAGGGAGGTGAACGATGGAAAGGAGTGTGTGTGTGACAGGTTTACCAGACATGTTTTTTTATAAGATAGTGGTGTCGTTTAATTTTTGATGCTCCATGCTTGTTTAGTATCTACTTTGCTTTACTTGTCTACATTTTGATGTGCTTTTTACATGTTTTCTGGTACTAACCTATTAACAAGTTGCAACAGTTAGGGACGTCTCCAAAAATTTGAGGCCCTGTGCGAAACACATAATGGGACCCTAAACTTTGAAAAATTCACATAGTAAAAATAACTAAAACACACTACCACTTTGGTATATAACTTCACTGAGTAGCATTTCGTAGAAACAATAATTTTGCTAAAAGGCACCACCACAACATTATACCGAAGGTCGAAGGTGTAGCTTCTATTTTGAGAAAACTAAGTTAACTGGAGGAGATGTGCAAACCTTGATCGGCCTTGAAGTTTGAAGTTGAAACGTGATTGACTGATTGTGTCGGGCCGGGGCATGGCGAACGGCTGAACACGCACTTGGGAGAACAGGAGCCTCGCAGCTTGGGCTTGCGGGTTCTGGCGTTCTCGGTTCTTCCCGCCGTTCTATGGTTCTCGGCGAGACTGTGGCATCCTCGGCAGTTCGCAGGCAGCAGGTAAAACAGAGAGCAGACCGATGGTGGAATTGGGAGCATGGTCGAGATCAATAGATTTGATCGATAAAAACCAAAACCTCTTCGGATCAGACCAGGAACAAAACAAAGACTCTAGAATCTTGGGATGTTCAGCCCGCGCCGCAACGCTATCCATGATTTGGGGCAGTCGCACACTACGTCATCGCTGATTTGGGGGTAGAAAAATTCGCTAGGGACATAAGTTTTTGCAGCCTCTACCATGGGCTTCCAGCTAGCAGAAATGGGAAGCAATGCATGTTGGGCTAGGCTATACACTGGGACATGGGGATCCCTAATTTTTGGGAGCCCTGTGCAGCCACCCACCTCGCACGGGCCCTTGGACGGGCCTGGCAACAGTGCCAGATGCATGTTTTCTACTGTTTTTGGTTTCAGAAAAGTTAGTAAAGAAATATTTTCGGAATTGGATGGGACAAAGGACAAAGTCAATAACTTTCCGTGGGAAACAAGAAGTCCAGAGGGGAGCCGAGGAGGCAAGCCAGAGAGGCCAACCCCCCCCCCCCCCCCCAGGCGCAGCCACAGGTAGGCCCGTGCCTGGCTAGGGTTTGGTGGCCCTGGCCGCCTCCCGGTCTCGCCCCTTCACCTATAAGAAGCCCCCGATGCAGATGATGGGTTTCGCACCATAGTAAATCAAAAAAAAATTACGTATGCGAACGGGAAAGCCAAGATCTAATCTAGGAGATGCAAACAACTAGTGGGGGTAGATGAGATCTTCATACCCTTGAAGATTCGCACAGCGGAACATTCAACGGAACGTGGTTGATGTAGTCGTACTAGCTTCTCCTCCTCGCGATCCGATCCGATCCAACACCGCAAGTGGCGATGCCTCCGAGAGATGCACACGTATGGCACCTCGACGTCTCCTCCTTCCTGGGTCCAGCAAGTGGGGTGGAAAGATAGATTGGATCTACAACACGACGGCGTGGTGCAAAGGTGGAGAGTTTCTGCGGCAGGGCTTCGCCTACGCGCAGTCGGGAGAGAGAGAGATCTGGAGAGCAGCAGTATGGCGGCTAGGGTTGAAGGAGTGGGGAAGGAGGGCTGCGCCCCTGCCCTCTATATATAGGGGGCCGGCCGGCCCCCTTGGCCCCTCCTCCAAGCCCTAGGGCGGCGGCCCCAAGGGTTGGAGTGGGGGCAAGTTTTCCCCTTCTTCTAGAAGGTTTACCTAGGGTTTCCCTAGGGTTTTGGCCGGCTGGGCCTATGGGGCCTTGTGCCCCTGGCCCAATGCGGCCAGGGCACTCCCTCATAGGCCCATGCCCCCTCCCGACAAGTGGGGCCACGTTGGTCCCACTCCAGAAGGTTCTAGAAGCTTCCGGTACAATACCGAATAATCAGAAACAATTCTGAAATCCAAAAACCGCTTTCCCTTATATGAATCTTATTCTCCGGACCATTTCGGAACCTCTCGTGACGTCCTGGGTCTCATCCGATACTCCGAACAAAAATTCATAAAATAATTATCCATTCTATCCTAGCGTCGAGGCACATTAAGTGTGTGACCCTACGGGTTCGAGAATATGCAGACATGATCTTCTATCAATAATCAACAGCGGGGTCTGGAAATCCATATTGACTCCCACATACTCATCGATGATCATATCGGATGAACTACGATGCCAGGATTCAATTAATCCCATATATATATATTCCCTTCGTCACGCGATATTTTTACTTGCCCGAGATTCGATCGTCGGTATCGGCATACCTAGTTCAATCTCGTTCATAGCAAGTACTTTACTCGTTCCGTAATCCGATATCACTTTGTGATTAACTCCTTAACCACGTGCTTGCAAGCGGTGTTGATATCGATTATTGAGTGGGCCCGAAGTATATCTCTCCGACTTGGGAGGGACAAATCTCATCTCGATACATACAACCCAACAGATACTTTCCGATCACCTGAGAGACACCTTTATGATCACCCTCTCATAGGATGACGTTTGATGACCTCAAAGCTTTCTTCCGATACCAGGGAGTTGCATTATCTCATGGTCTAAGGAATACAATATTTGACATAAGAAAAATCTTCGCAAAGATGAACACGATGACACGATCTAATTGCTCTTCTTGATTTGGGTCTATCCATCATATCATTCTCCCAATGATATGATCTCATTATTAATCGACAACTCATGTCTATGGTTAGGAAACCTTAACCATCATTAATTAATGAGCTAGTCCATAGAGGCGTACCAGGGACACGGTGTTGTTCATAAACCACACAAGTATCAAAGTTTCCGCTTAATACAATTCTAGCATGGAATATAAACTTTATCATGAACAAGAATTATAATAATAACATCTTTATTATTGCCTCTAGGGCATAATTCCAACAGTCTCCCACTTGCACTAGAGTCAATGATCTAGTTTACATCTGGCAACAATCTAACACCCATGGAACTAAGGTGTTGATCATGTTTTGCTCGTGGAAGAGGTTTAGTCAATGGATCTGCGACATTCAGATCCGTATGTACTTTGCTAATCTTCAGATCTCCATCTGTTATATAATCTCGAATTATATGAAACTTGCGGTTGATATGCTTGGTCTTTGGATGATATCTTGGTTCCTTAGCCAGTGCTATGGCGCCAGTGTTGGCACACAATATCTCTAGTGGGTCCAAGGCACTTGGAACCACACCAAGCTTAGTGATGAAGTTCCTGATCCAAACTCCTTCACTTGACGCTTCTGCAGCAGCCATGTATTCCGCTTCTATTGTAGATCCCGTGATCACGCTTTGCTTGCAGCTTCTCCAGCTCATAGCTACTCCATTCAAAATATAAACGTATCCTGTCTAAGATTTAGAATCGTCCTTGTCGGTGTCGAAACTAGCATCGACGTAACCTTTTACGACGAGCTGTTCATCACCTCCATAGACTAAGAACATTTCTTTAGTTCTATTTAAATACTTCAGGATGTTCTTCACGACTGTCCAGTGTTCCACTCCTGGATCACTTTGGTATCTGCTCGTCAAACTAAGAGCATTGGACACATTCGGTCTAGTACATAGCATGGCATACATGATAGATCCTATGGCCGAGGCATAAGGCACTTTGCTCATAGCTTCTCTATCGTTTACCGTAGCTGGACACTGAGCCCTGCTTAATATCTTACCTGACAACATAGGCACTGAACCTTTCTTTGCCTTATCCATTCTGAACCTTTTCAGAACTTTGTCTAGGTATGTACTTTGGCTTAAAGCTATCAGGCGTCTTGTCTATCTCTATAGATTTTGATGCCCAATATATAAGCAGCTTCCCCTAGGTCTTTCATTGAAAAACATTTGTTCAAATAACTCTTCACATCGTTAAGCATGTCAATGTCATTTCCGATAATCAATATGTCATCCACATATAGTACCAAAAATGTCACTGAGCTCCCACTCACTTTCTTGTAGATACAAGCTTCATAGCAATTTGGAACAAATCCAAAGCTCTTGATCACTTGATCAAAACGAAGGTTCCTGTTGGAGATATGCCCTAGAGGCAATAATAAATGTAGTTATTATTATATCTTTGTGTTTATGATAAATGTTTACGTTCATGCTATAATAGTATTAATAAGGAAACATTAATACTTGTGTGATTTGTAAACTAAAATAGAGTCCCTAGTAAAGCCTCTTTATAAATACTAGCTTGTTGGTTAATAAATGATCATGGTTTCCCTATCATGAACATTGAGATGTTATTAACAACAAGATCATATCGTTGGGAGAATGATATGGTGGACATAATCCTATAGATAAGCGTAGCATAAAGATCAAGTCATTTTAATAGTTCAATTGCTATATGCTTTCTGATACATAGTAACCTAATTCCTTCGACCATGAGATCATGCATATCACCTTCACCGGAAGGATGCTTTGATGACATCAAACACCACACCGTAACTGGGTGGCTATAAAGGTGGCATTGAGTGTTCAGAAAGTATTGGTTGAGACACATGGATCAAGAGTGGGATTTGTCCATCCATATGACGGATAGATATACTCTGGGCCCTCTCGGTGGAATGTCATCCAATTAGCTTGCAAACATGTGACTGGATCACAAGGGATCACATATCACGGGAACGAGAAAAGATTACTTATCAGTAACGAGGTTGAACTAGGTATGTAGATATACCGACGATCATAACCTCGGATAAGTAAACTATCGTGAGACAAAGGGAAATTGGTATCGTGTGTAAGTGGTTCATTCGATCGCAAAGTAATCATAGAAATATGTGGGCGCCATATGAATTTCCAGATTCCTCTATTGGTTATTGTTCGGAGAAGTGTCTCGATCATGTCCGCATAATTCACGAACCGTAGGGAGACACACTTAAGGATTCGACGTTGTTTGAGTAGTTATGGAATGATGAGTAAGAGACTGAATGTTGTTCGGAGTCTCGGATGGGATCCGGGATATCACGAGGAGATCCGGAATGGTCCGGAGAATAAGATTCATATAAGGAAAGTCCTGTTTCGGGATTGGAGAATGGTTCCGGTGTTTTCATCGGGAACGTTCTAGAAGGTTCCGGAATGTCCGGCACTCCGGAGGGGAAGGGTACATGAATGTGTCATAACAAGTTGGAATGATTGCATTATGTACTAGGTGTCATCGCTGAACAAAATAAAGGGTTTATTCAAATCCTAGTTTGAAAAGTCAAACGCCAATTTGAAAAGTCAAACGCCAATTTGAAAAGTCAAACGGCTATTTTGTGAGGTGGAGGGAGAGTAGGAAACCTACTTGGGGAGGAGTTCCCTCCCTCCACCGCCGGCCCACTTGGAGACCGAGTTGGGGAGGGACTCCCCTCCCCTTGGCGCGCCCCTCCACCTATATAAGGAGGGGCAGGGTTGTCCCTCCAAGCACACAACACCACGCCCCGCAAACCCTAATCCTAGCCGCCGGCGCCGCCACCTCCAGCCGCCGCCGCCTAGGGCAAGCCGCCGCCGCCTAGGCAAACCCTAGCCGCCGGCCTTGCTCCTCCTTGGTGCGTCTAAACCCTAGATCACCGAGGCTCTCTCTCATAGTCCACCATACTCGCTCCGGCTTAAGGCGAAGCCCTGCGAGATCTCCCCTCTACTTCCGGTACCACGCCGTTGTGCTGCCGGAATCGCGAGGAGAGTGCTACAACCTCCGCTGCCTGCTGGAACAAGGGAGAGGAAGGTCTTCGTCGAGTACCGAACGTGTGACCGACTGCGTAAGCGCTGCCGGAACGCAGCGCCGGAAGGATCGTCTACGCAATCTTGAGATCGGCAAGAGTACGACTACATCACCCACGAGAATCCTCTCTCGGTAAACACTTTGGAATCTTCGAGGGTGAGTTATTCCATCGACTCGTTGCTACAATCTAGTAGATAGATCTTGGCTTGTTTGTTTGTATGCGGTAGAAAATTTTTGTTTTCCATGCTACGAACCCCTACAGTGCTATGAGAGTCGTGTCTATATGTAGATCTGTTGCACGAGTAGAACACAATGGTCATTGTGGGCGTTGATGCTTTTGTTGTCGATTGCTTCTTGTGTATTTTTCATCTTGCGGGATGGTGGGATGAAGCGGCCCGGGCTAACCTTACATGACATCGTTCATGAGACTTGCTCCACGCTTGACATGCAACTTGTATTGCATAAGTGGCTTTGCGGGTGCCTGTTTCTCCCAACATAGTTAAGATTCAATTTACAACGGGTGATTGACAGTACTAGTATCAATGTTGTGGTTCTTGTTCGTAAGTTATAACGACACTTATTGAAAGCCCCAAACCACGTAAAACATGCAAAGAAAGTAGAGGCGTCTAACTTTGTTTTGCAGGGGTGTGCTGTGATGTGATATGGCCATGATTGTGATTATATTTGATGTATGCAATGTTCCTTATTGTAAGTTGGCAACCGGCAGGAGCCATATGGTTGTCTTTAATTTCTGTTAAGACCCGCATGTCTATTCAAAGTAGTTGTAATAGTTGAAGATGGTGGACGACAACCATGGAGCGGCATCATTGACCTTGATGCAATGCCGGTGATGATGGAGATCATGTTCGTGCTTGAAGATGGAGATCGGAAGCACAAAGAAGAAAGGCCATATCATATCACATATTATGAATTGCATGTGATGTTAATCCTTTATGCGTCTTGTATTGCTTAGTTAACGACGGTAGCATTATAAGATGATCCCTCATGCACATGAATATCAAGTTCTAAAGTGTTCACCCTTAGTAAGCACCGTTGCTAAAGCTTGTTGTTTCGAAGCACCACGTGATGATCGGGTGTGTTAGATTTCGCAAGTGTATACAACGTGAGCAAGCCAGATTTGCTCATGCGGAAGCTAAGGTTTGATCTTGACGAGCCTAGCATGTACAGACATGGTCTCGGAACACAGATCACCGAAAGGTAAAGCATGAATCATTTAGTAAGATATGATGAACATGTTGATTGTTCGCCATTGAAGCTACATCGACTCTCGTGATGATCGGTGTTGATGTGGTGGATTTGGTTCGTGTGATCACTAAAACAATGTGAGGGATATTGTTTTGAGTGGGAGTTCACATAGATTAATTTAACTATTAATTAGAACTCAATTTGTCATAAACTTAGTCTAAACTATTGCAAATATGTTGTAGATCAATGGCGCCCCCTACCATCAATTTTAATGCGTTCCTAGAGAAAGAAAAGTTGAAAAACAATGGAAGCAACTTTGCGGATTGGTTCCGCAATTTGAGGATTGTCCTCACTGCTGGTAATTTGACCTATGTGCTGGATGCACCGCTGGGTGACCCACCTGCAGCTACTGCTACCGAAGAAGTAAAGAATGTTTACCTCGCTCGGAAGACTCAGTACTCCACAGTTCAGTGTGCTATCTTGTATGGTTTAGAATCGGAGCTTCAGAAAAGGTTTGAGAATTCAGACCCACATGATATTGTCCCTAATCTCAAATTGATCTTTGAGACTCACGCGGCAATTGAGAGCTATGAGGCTTCTGAAAAGTTCTTTAACTGCAAGATGGAAGAGGGCAGCTCTGTCAGTGAACATGTGCTTAAGATGTCTGGGCACGCAAACAAACTTCAAAGCTTGAGTATAGTGATTCCTAATGCTTTGGGGATTTATCGTGTCCTCCAATCACTACCACCAAGTTACAAGAACTTTGTGATGAACTACAATATGCAAAACATGAACAAGCAGTTGCCAGAACTCTTCGCCATGTTAAAATCTGCAGAAGTGGAGATCAAGAAAGAGCACCAAGTGTTGATGGTCAATAAGACCACCAAATTCAAGAAAGGCAAGTATAAGCAAAAGGGACACTTCAATAAGGGTGGTAAGAAAGTTACCGCGCCGAAGAAGAAGACCAAGGCTGGACCTAAGCCTGATACTGAGTGCTTTTACTACAAGGGAGAAGGTCACTGGAAGCGGAATTGCCCAAAGTACTTGGCGGATTTGAAGAACGACAACATCAAGTAGAAAGGTATATCCGATATACATATTATTGATGTGTATCTCACTAGTACTCGTAGTAGTGCCTGGGTATTTGATACTGGTTCGGTTGCTCATATCTGTAGCTCGAAATAGGTGCTGCAGAATAAACGGAAGCTAGCGAAGAACGAGGTGACGATGCGCATGGGAAACGGATCAAAGGTTGATGTGATCGCGGTCGGCACGCTACCTCTTCATCTACCATCGGGATTAGTTTTATACTTAGATAATTGTTATTTGGTGCCTGCGTTAAGCATGAACATTATATCGGGATCTTATTTATTGCGAGACGGTTACTTTTTTAAGTCCGAGAATAATGGTCGTTCGATTTATATGAGTAATATGTTTTATGCACATGCACCTTTGATAGATGGTCTATTCTTATTGAATCTCGATAGTGGAAATACACATATTAATAACATTGAAGCTAAACGTTTGAAATCGAGCGATAACTCGACCTATATGTGGCACTGTCGTCTTGGTCACATTGGAGTGAAGCGTATGAAGAAACTCCATTCCGATGGACTTCTTGAATCACTTGATTTCGAATCACTTGAAAGATGCGAAGCATGTCTGATGGGTAAAATGACTAAGACTCCATTTTCTGGTATGATGGAGCGAGCTACGAACTTATTGGAAATCATACATACCGATGTGTGTGGTCCAATGAGTGTAGCATCGCGCGGTGGTTATCGTTATGTTCTTACCTTCACGGATGACTTGAGTAGATATGGGTATATCTATTTCATGAAACATAAGTCTGAAACTTTCGAGAAGTTTAAGGAATTTCAAAGTGAGGTGGAGAATCAACGTAACAAGAAGATTAAATTTCTATGTTCTGATCGTGGAGGTGAATATCTAAGTTATGAGTTTGGCGAGCATTTGAAGAAATGCGGAATACTTTCACAATTGACACCGCCGGGAACACCACAACGTAATGGTGTGTCCGAACGTCGTAATCAAACTCTGTTGGATATGTTTCATTCTATGATGTCACTTACAGATTTACCGCTATCATTTTGGGGTTATGCATTAGAAACAGCCGCATTCACTTTAAATAGGGCACCATCTAAACCGTTGAAATGACACCGTATGAATTATGGTTTGGGAAGAAACCTAAATTGTCGTTCCTTAAAGTTTGGGGTTGCGAAGCCTATGTAAAGAAGTTACAGCCGGACAAGCTTGAACCCAAAGCGGAAAAATGCGTCTTCATAGGATACCCGAAGGAAACTATTGGGTATACCTTCTATCATAGATCCGAAGGAAAAATCTTCGTTGCCAAGAATGGATCCTTTCTAGAGAAGGAAATTCTCTCGAAAGAAGTGACTGGAAGGAAAGTAGAACTCGACGAGGTTGTTGAACCTTCTCTCGAACTTGCGAGTAGCGCAGCACCAGAAGTAGGTCCTGTGGCGCCTACACCAATAAGAGAGGAAGCTAATGATGATGATCATGAAACTTCGGTTGTAGTTGCTACAGAGCCTCGCATGTCAACGAGAACTCGTACCACTCCTGATTGGTATGATCCCGTTATAAATGTCATGTTGGTGGACAACACCGATGACCCTGCGACATATGAGGAAGCAATAATGAGCCCAGATTCCAATAAATGGCAAGAAGCCATGAAATCCGAGATTGGATCCATGTACGAAAACCAAGTATGGACTTTGGTGGACTTACCAGATGGCCAGAAGGCTGTCGAGAACAAATTGATTTTCAAGAAGAAAACAGATGCTGATGGTAATGTTACTGTCTATAAAGCTCGACTTGTCGCAAAAGGGTTTCGACAAATTCAAGGAGTTGACTACGATGAGACTTTCTCACCTGTAGCGAAGCTAAAGTCTGTGAGGATTATGTTAGCAATCGATGCATATTATGATTATTAGATATGGCAGATGGATGTCAAAACAGCATTCCGCAATGGAGACATTGATGAAGAGTTGTATATGATGCAACCCAAAGGTTTTGTCAATCCTAAAGATGCTAACAATGTATGCAAACTTCAACGGTCCATCTATGGATTGAAGAAAGCATCCCGAAGTTGGAATCAGCGTTTTGATAAGGTAATCAAAAGTTTTGGTTTTATACAAACTTATGGAGAAGCTTGTATTTACAAGAAAGTGAGTGGGAGCTCTGTAGCATTCTTAATACTATATGTAGATGACATATTGTTGATTGGGAATGATATAGACCTTCTTAATAGTGTCAAGGAATATTTGAATAATAGTTTTTCAATGAAGGATCTTGGCGAAGCAGCTTATATATTAGGCATAAAGATTTATAGAGATAGATCGAGACGCCTAATATCATTGTCACAAAGTACATATTTGGACAAAGTTCTAAAGAGGTTAGGAATGGAAGATAGCAAGAAAGGGTTCTTGCCCATGTTGCCCAATACGACCTTGAGTAAAACTAAAAGTCCGACAACGGCAGAAGATAGAGAAAGGATGAGTAAAACTCCCTATGCCTCAGCCATAGGATCTCTGATGTATGCCATGCTATGTACTAGACCCGACATTGCATATGCTGTTAGTTTAACTAGCAGATATCAAAGTGATCCAGGAGTGGATCATTGGACAGCGGTCAAAAACATCCTTAAGTACTTGAGAAGAACTAAGGATATGGTTCTTTCTTATGGAGGTGATGAACAACTCGTTGTTAATGGTTACACTGATGCTAGTTGGAACACCGATCCGGATGATTCTAAATCACAATCTGGATACGTATTTACTTTGAATGGTGCAGCAGTTAGCTGGAGGAGTGCAAAGCAAAGCTTTGTGGCGAGATCTTCAACTGAATCGGAATACATGGTTGCTCCGGAGGCTTCACAAGAAGCAATATGGATGAAAGAGTTCATTACAGAGCTCAGTGTGGTTCCTAGTGCGTTGGACCCAATGTCAATCTACTGTGATAACATGGGCGCCATAGCCAATGCGCAAGAACCAAGGTCACACAAGAAGCTGAAGAACATCAAGCTACGTTTTCACGCTATTCGAGAACATGTCCAAGATGAAGACATAAAGATTTGCAAAGTACACACAGATCTGAATGTGGCGGATCCGTTGACTAAACCTCTCCCGAGGGCACAACATGACCAACACCAAACTGCCATGGGTGTTCGGTATATTACCATGTAATCTAGATTAGATGACTCTAGTGTGGCATCCCGCAAAACCACTACTAGAAAATCGCGTTGTTTTTGTGCATTGCATCATCATGACCACATGCTCATGTCATCATGCCACATTGCATTTGAGCATCGTCATCATCTTGTATTTGCTTGCATAAAACTATTTTCGGGAAAAACCTAATTTGTTTTCTAAACGCCCCGTCTTAATTCAAACGCAAAACCCGGGTCTCCGGATTATTTTGTTTTGTCTGCTATCGGTTTGCAAAAGCCCTGTTTGAAATAAATAAAATATTTAATTATTTTTAGTGGGGCAGTCGAACGGGCCGATTCGACCCAGTCGACCACCCCCGGAATAAAATCGGTCCACCTAAACCAGCCCACCCGAATCCTAAAACTACCCAAACCTATCCTACCCACCTATCCCAGCTCGCCACCTCACCCCTCCCCCAATTCCCTACCCACCTTGCCACCTCATCAATCCCAGACTTCCCCCCCCTCTCTCTCTTTCTCACACAGCCCCATCTACCCTCTCTCACTTACACCCCGGTCCCACCATCCCTGTCCCTACCTGCCACCCAAAACACACCCACACACACACACAGTGCCACCCCAACCCCTGCCACCCGGGCCCCACACAACACCCCCACCACGCACACCCGCGGCCACCCCCTGGGCCCGACCGACCCGGTCCCACCTCCCCAACCCCGCGTCCCCTTCCTCCCGCTCGCGAGCCGCCCCGTTCCCCCCCTTCTTCCTCCTCTGCCTCGCTAGCGCGCCCCCTTCCCCCTCTGCCTCTCCGGCGAGCGCGCTGCCACACCCGCCGCCCGCGCCCTTCTCCCCACACCCGCCGGCGACCAACCCCCCCCGTCGTCTCGCCCCTCTCTCTCCCCCGTCTGCCTCTCCCCGCTCGCCCCCCCCCCCCCCGAGCTCGCCTCCGGCCGCGGCTGCGTGCCCGCCGCCGACGCGCCCTCCCTGGCTCTCCACCTCGCCGTCCACCCCTCCTTTCCTCACCGCGCTCGCTCCACCTTCTCTCCTCGCCTCCGCTCGCGTGCCGGCCGCCTCCACCCCGCCTCGCCGGCCTCCGCTCCCCGGCCCGCCGGCCCCGGCCGCCTCTGCACCGCCCTGTCGCCTTCCCCGACCCTCCCTCGCCGGTAGCCCCTCCGCCAAGCTCGTCAGCGCTGCCCCGACCCGCGTGCCGCTCGTGGCCGACCCCAAGCTCCCCTCGCAGAGCGCCTCCTCTCTATGCCTCCCTGCGCCGGACTCCATCCCGCCACCGTGCCGGCCCCGCGACCCCTGTCGGCCTCCGTCGCCGTCCTGTTGTTTGTCTGAGCGTGTGCCCTGGCGCCGTGTGCTCCTACGGTTGGTTCTGCTTGCAGAGCTGCTGCGAGTATGTGGTGGTGTGCACTGTTGAAGAAGTATGTTTGACATCGTGTCTGGAAGATGCTGCGTGTATGCGGTGGAAAGAACAATGGTGGTGTTATTCTAGTGTGGTTGGAGGATAAGTGGCGTTGCTCTCGGGTATTTCAGAGCATCCGCCGCAACTTGCGGATGTCGTTTGAGATATCGAGATCGACCCGAGACGAAGACCCGCAGATCCGCACAAGGACTTTGTGCCTAATTCAAGTTCGTCGTCGGCAAGGAAACCGGGAACCTCAAGATCTGTAGGGGTTCGTAGCATGGAAAACAAAAATTTTCTATCGCATACAAACAAACAAGCCAAGATCTATCTACTAGATTGTAGCAACGAGTCGATGGAATAACTCACCCTCGAAGATTCCAAAGTGTTTAACGAGAGCAGATTCTCGTGGGTGATGTAGTCGTACTCTTTCCGATCTCAAGATCGCGTAGACGATCCTTCCGGCGCCGCGTTCCCGCAGCGCTCCCGCAGTCGGTCACACGTTCGGTACTCGACGAAGACCTTCCTCTCCCTTGTTCCAGCAGGCAGCGGAGGTTGTAGCACTCTCCTCGCGATTCCGGCAGCACAACGGCGTGGTACCGGAGGTAGAGGGGAAATCCCGCAGGGCTTCGCCTTAAGCCGGTGCGAGTATGGTGGAGCTTATGAGAGAGGCTATTAGTGGTCTAGTAATTAGACACACCAATTAGAAGGCTCTAAACCAATTAGAAGGCTCTAAACCGAATAGCTCTAAACCGGGGTCTAGATCTAGGGTTTAGTTTAGAGGATAGGAAACTTGTGTGTGTAGGAGGGGAGCCCTGCCCCTCCTTATATAGGTGGGAGGGTGTGGGCGCGCCAGGGGAGGGAGGGAGTCCCTCCCCAACTCGGCCTAGGGCTGGGCGCCGGCCTGGAGGAGTCCAACTCCTCCTCCAGGTTGGTTCCAACTCCTCTTGCTTGTTTCCCACAGTTTCTTGTTTTGGCAGTTTGACTTTCAAACTGGACATTTGACTTTTCTGTTTTAGGATTCAATTTAATCCTACATTTGGGACAGCAAGAACACTTAGTACATGATGCAATCATTCCAATATGTAATGACACATTCATGTACCCCTTCCCCCCCGGAGTGCCGGACAATCCGGAACCTTCTAGAATATCCCCGATGAAAACACCGGAATCATTCCCGAACTCCGAAACGGGTCTTTCCTTATATGAATCTTATTCTCCGGACCATTCCGGATCACCTCGTGATATCCCGGATCCCATCCGAGACTCCGAACAACATTCGGTCTCTTTCTCATAATACCATAACTACTCAAACAACGTCGAATCCTTAAGTGTGTCTCCCTACGGTTCGTGAATTATGCAGACATGATCGAGACACTTCTCCGAACAATAACCAATAGAGGAATCTGGAAATTCATATGGCTCCCACATATTTCTACGATTACTTTGCGATCGAATGAACCACTTACATACGATACCAATTTCCCTTTGTCTCACGATATGTTACTTATCCGAGGTTATGATCGTCGGTATCTCTGCATACCTAGTTCATCCTCGTTACCGATAAGTACTCTTTTCTCGTTCCCGTGATATGTGATCCCTTGTGACCAAGTCACATGCTTGCAAGCTAATTGAATGACATTTCACCGAGAGGGCCCAGAGAATATCTATCCGTCATGTGGATGGACAAATCCCACTCTTGATCCATGTGTTTCAACCAATACTTTCCGAACACTCAATGCCACCTTTATAGCCACCCTGTTACGGTGTGGTGTTTGATGACATCAAAGCATCCATCCAGCAAAGGTGATATGCATGATCTCATGGTCGAAGGAATTAGGTTACTATGTATCAGAAAGCATATAGCAATTGAACTATTGAAATGACTTGATCTTTATGCTACGCTTGTCTATAGGAGTATGTCCACCATATCATTCTCCTAACGATATGATCTTGTTGTTGATAACATCTCAATGTTCATGACAAAGAAACCACATCATCAATCAACCAACAAGCTAGTGAAGTATAGAGGCTATACTAGGGACTTCAAATTAAGTTTACAAATCACACAAGTATTAATGGTTTCCTTGTTAATACTATTATAGCATGAATGCAAACATTTATCATAAACACAAAGATATATAATAATAACTATATTTATTATTGCCTCTAGGGCATATCTCCAACAGTCTCCCACTTGCACTAGAGTCATCTAATCTAGATTACATGGTAATATACCGAACACCCATGGCAGTTTGGTGTTGGTCATGTTTTGCCCTCGGGAGAGGTTTAGTCAACGGATCCGCCACATTCAGATATGTGTGTACTTTGCAAATCTTTATATCCCCATCCTGGATATGTTCTCGAATAGCGTGAAAACGTAGCTTGATATGCTTCAGCTTCTTGTGTGACCTTGGTTCTTGCGCATTGGCTATGGCGCCCATGTTATCACAGTAGATAGACATTGGGTCCAGCGCACTTGGAACCACACCCAGCTCTGCAATGAACTCTTTCATCCATATCGCTTCTTGTGAAGCCTCCGAAGCAGCTATGTATTCCGATTCAGTTGAAGATCTCGCCACAACGCTTTGCTTTGCACTCCTCCAGCTAACTGCTGCACCATTCAAAATAAATACGTATCCGGATTGTGATTTAGAATCATCCGGATCAGTGTTCCAACTAGCATCGGTGTAACCATTAACAACGAGCTGTTCATCACCTCCATAAGAAAGAACCATATCCTTAGTTCTTCTCAAGTACTTAAGGATGTTTTTGACCGCTGTCCAATGATCCACTCCTGGATCACTTTGATATCTGCTAGTTAAACTAACAGCATATGCGATGTCGGGTCTAGTACATAGCATGGCATACATTAGAGATCCTATGGCTGAGGCATAGGGAGTCTTACTCATCCTTTCTCTATCTTCTGCCGATGTCGGACTTTGAGTTTTACTCAAGGTCGTATTGGGCAACATGGGCAAGAACCCTTTCTTGCTATCTTCCATTCCAAACCTCTTTAGAACTTTGTCCAAATATGTACTTTGTGACAATGATATTTGGCGTTTCGATCTATCTCTATAAATCTTTATGCCTAATATGTAAGCTGCTTCGCCAAGATCCTTCATTGAAAAACTATTATTCAAATATTCCTTGACACTATTAAGAAGGTCTACATCATTCCCAATCAACAATATGTCATCCACATACAGTATTAAGAATGCTACAGAGCTCCCACTCACTTTCTTGTAAATACAAGCTTCTCCATAAGTTTGTATAAAACCAAAACTTTTGATTACCTTATCAAAACGTTGATTCCAACTTCGGGATGCTTGCTTCAATCCATAGATGGACCGTTGAAGCTTGCATACCTTGTTAGCATCTTTAGGATTGACAAAACCTTTGGGTTGTATCATATACAACTCTTCATCAATGTCTCCATTGAGGAATGCTGTTTTGACATCCATCTGCCATATCTCATAATCATAATATGCAGCGATTGCTAACATAATCCTCACAGACTTTAGCTTCGCTACCGGTGAGAAAGTCTCATCGTAGTCAACTCCTTGAATTTGTCGAAACCCTTTTGCGACAAGTCGAGCTTTATAGACAGTAACATTACCATCAGCATCTGTTTTCTTCTTGAAAATCCATTTGTTCTCGACAGCCTTCCGGCCATCCGGTAAGTCCACCAAAGTCCATACTTGGTTTTCGTACATGGATCCAATCTCGGATTTCATGGCTTCTTGCCATTTATTGGAATCTGGGCTCATCATCGCTTCCTCATATGTCTCGGGGTCATCGGTGTTGTCCACCAACATGACATTCATAACGGAATCATACCAATCTGGAGTGGTACGAGTTCTCGTTGACCTCCGAGGCTCTGTAGCAACTTCAACCGAAGTTTCATGATCACTATCATTAGCTTCCTCTCTTATTGGTGCAGGCACCACAGGAACTTCTTCCGGTGCTGCGCTACTCGCAATTTCGAGAGAAGGTTCGACAACCTCGTCGAGTTCTACTTTCCTTCCAGTCACTTCTTTCGAGATAAATTCCTTCTCTAGAAAGGATCCATTCTTGGCAACGAAGATTTTGCCTTCGGATATATGATAGAAGGTATACCCAATAGTTTCCTTCGGGTATCCTATGAAGACGCATTTTTCCGCTTTGGGTTCAAGCTTGTCCGGCTGTAACTTCTTTACATAGGCTTCGCATCCCCAAACTTTAAGGAACGACAATTTAGGTTTCTTCCCAAACCATAATTCATACGGTGTCGTTTCAACGGATTTAGATGGTGCCCTATTTAAAGTGAATGCGGCTGTTTCTAATGCATAACCCCAAAATGATAGCGGTAAATCTGTAAGTGACATCATAGAACGAACCATATCTAAGAGAGTTCGATTACGACGTTCAGACACACCATTACGCTGTGGTGTTCCCGGCGGTGTCAATTGTGAAAGTATTCCGCACTTCTTTAAATGCTCGCCAAACTCGTAACTTAGATATTCACCTCCACGATCAGAACGTAGAAATTTAATCTTCTTGTTACGTTGATTCTCTACCTCACTTTGAAACTCCTTAAACTTCTCGAAAGTTTCGGACTTATGTTTCATGAAATAGATATACCCATATCTACTCAAGTCATCCGTGAAGGTAAGAACATAACGATAACCACTGCGCGATGCTACACTCATTGGACCACACACATCGATATGTATGATTTCCAATAAGTCTGTAGCTCGCTCCATCATACCAGAAAATGGAGTCTTAGTCATTTTACCCATCAGACATGCTTCGCATCTTTCAAGTGATTCAAAATCAAGTGATTCAAGAAGTCCATCGGAATGGAGTTTCTTCATACGCTTCACTCCAATGTGACCAAGACGACAGTGCCACATATAGGTCAAATTATCGCTTGATTTCAAACGTTTAGCCTCAATGTTATTAATATGTGTATTTCTACTATCGAGATTCAATATGAATAGACCATCTATCAAAGGTGCATGTGCATAAAACACATTACTCATATAAATCGAACAACCATTATTCTCGGATTTAAACAAGTAACTGTCTCGCAATAAACAAGATCCTGATATAATGTTCATGCTTAATGCAGGCACCAAATAACAATTATTTAAGTATAAAACTAATCCCGATGGTAGATGAAGAGGTAGCGTGCCGACCGCGATCACATCAACCTTTGATCCGTTTCCTACGCGCATCGTCACCTCGTTCTTCACTAGCTTCCGTTTATTCTGCAGCTCCTGTTTCGAGTTACAAATATGAGCAACCGAACCAGTATCAAATACCCAGGCACTACTACGAGTACTAGTGAGATACACATCAATAACATGTATATCAGATATACCTTTCTTCTTGATGTTGCCGTTCTTCAAATCCGCCAAGTACCTTGGGCAATTCCGCTTCCAGTGACCTTCTCCCTTGCAGTAAAAGCACTCAGTTTCAGGTTTAGGTCCAGCCTTGGTCTTCTTCGTCGGCGTGGTAACTTTCTTACCACCCTTCTTGAAGTGTCCCTTTTGCTTAGACTTGCCTTTCTTGAATTTGGTGGTCTTATTGACCATCAACACTTGGTGCTCTTTCTTGATCTCCACTTCTGCAGATTTTAACATAGCAAATAGTTCTGGCAACTCTTTGTTCATGTTCTGCATGTTGTAGTTCATCACAAAGTTCTTGTAACTTGGTGGTAGTGATTGGAGGATGCGGTAAACTCCCAAAGTATTAGGAATCACTATACCCAAACTTTGAAGTTTATTTGCGTGCCCAGACATCTTAAGCACATGCTCACTGACGGAGCTACCCTCTTCCATCTTGCAGTTAAAGAACTTTTCAGAAGCTTCATAACTTTCAATTGCCGCATGAGTCTCAAAGATTAATTTGAGATCCTCGACAATATCATATGGATCTGACTCTTCAAACCTTTTCTGAAGCTCCGATTCTAAACCATACAAGATAGCACACTGAACTATGGAGTACTGATTCTTCCGAGCAAGGTAAACATTCTTTACTTCATCGGTAGCATCAGCTGCAGGTGGGTCACCTAGCGGTGCATCCAGCACATAGGTCAAATTACCAGCTGTGAGGACAATCCTCAAATTGCGGAACCAATCCGCGAAGTTGCTTCCATTGTTTTTTCAACTTTTCTTTCTCTAGGAACGCATTAAAATTGATGGTAGGGGCTGCCATTGATCTACAACATATTTGCAATAGTTTAGACTAAGTTTATGACAAATTGAGTTCAAATTAATTAATGAAATTAAACTAGGTGAACTCCCACTCAAAACAACATCCCTCACATTGTTTTAGTGATCACACGAACCAAATCCACTACATCAACACCGATCATCACGAGAGCTGATATAGTTTTAATGGCGAACAATCATCATGTTCATCATATCTACTATATGATTCATGCTTTGCCTTTCGGCGATCCGTGTTCCTGAGGCCATGTCTGTACATGCTAGGCTCGTCAAGATCAAACCTTAGCTTCCGCATAAGCAAATCTGGCTTGCTTACGTTGTATTCACCCGCGGAATCAAAGACACCCGATCATCACGTGGTGCTTCGAAGCAGCAAGCTTTGGCAACGGTGCATACTAAGGGTGAACACTTTAGAACTTGAAATTTATGTGCATGAGGGATCATCTTATAATGCTACCGTCGTCTACTAAGCAATACAAGATGCATAAAGGATTAACATCACATGCAATTCATAATATGTGATATGATATGGCCTTTCTTCTTTGTGCTTCCGATCTCCATCTTCAAACACGAATATGATCTCCATCATCACCGGCATAGCATCAAGGTCAATGACGCTTCTTCATGGTTGTCGTCCACCAGCTTCAACTATTACAACTATTTTGAATAGACACGCAGGTCTTAACAGAAATTAAAGACAACCATATGGCTCCTGCCGGTTGCCAACTTACAATAAGGAACATTGCATACATCAAATATAATCACAATCATGGCCATATCACATCACTGCACACCCCTGCAAAACAAAGTTAGACGCTTCTACTTTCTTTGCATATTTTACGTGGTTTGGGGCTTTCCATAAGTGTCGTTCTAACTTACGAACAAGAACCACAACATTGATACTAGCATTGTTGATCACCCGTTGTAAATTGGATCTTTACTATGCTAGGAGAAACAGGCACCCGCAAAGCCACTTATGCAATACAAGTTGCATGTCAAACGTGGAGCAAGTCTCATGAACGATGTCATGTAAGGTTAGCCCGGGCCGCTTCATCCCAACATACCGCAAGATGCAAAGTACACAAAAAGCAATCTACAATAAAAGCATCAACGCCCACAATGACCATTGTGTTCTACTCGTGCAACAGATCTACATATAGACACGGCTCTGATACCACTGTAGGGGTTCGTAGCATGGAAAACAAAAATTTTCTATCGCATACAAACAAACAAGCCAAGATCTATCTACTAGATTGTAGCAACGAGTCGATGGAATAACTCACCCTCGAAGATTCCAAAGTGTTTAACGAGAGCAGATTCTCGTGGGTGATGTAGTCGTACTCTTTCCGATCTCAAGATCGCGTAGACGATCCTTCCGGCGCCGCGTTCCCGCAGCGCTCCCGCAGTCGGTCACACGTTCGGTACTCGACGAAGACCTTCCTCTCCCTTGTTCCAGCAGGCAGCGGAGGTTGTAGCACTCTCCTCGCGATTCCGGCAGCACAACGGCGTGGTACCGGAGGTAGAGGGGAAATCCCGCAGGGCTTCGCCTTAAGCCGGTGCGAGTATGGTGGAGCTTATGAGAGAGGCTATTAGTGGTCTAGTAATTAGACACACCAATTAGAAGGCTCTAAACCAATTAGAAGGCTCTAAACCGAATAGCTCTAAACCGGGGTCTAGATCTAGGGTTTAGTTTAGAGGATAGGAAACTTGTGTGTGTAGGAGGGGAGCCCTGCCCCTCCTTATATAGGTGGGAGGGTGTGGGCGCGCCAGGGGAGGGAGGGAGTCCCTCCCCAACTCGGCCTAGGGCTGGGCGCCGGCCTGGAGGAGTCCAACTCCTCCTCCAGGTTGGTTCCAACTCCTCTTGCTTGTTTCCCACAGTTTCTTGTTTTGGCAGTTTGACTTTCAAACTGGACATTTGACTTTTCTGTTTTAGGATTCAATTTAATCCTACATTTGGGACAGCAAGAACACTTAGTACATGATGCAATCATTCCAATATGTAATGACACATTCATGTACCCCTTCCCCCCCGGAGTGCCGGACAATCCGGAACCTTCTAGAATATCCCCGATGAAAACACCGGAATCATTCCCGAACTCCGAAACGGGTCTTTCCTTATATGAATCTTATTCTCCGGACCATTCCGGATCACCTCGTGATATCCCGGATCCCATCCGAGACTCCGAACAACATTCGGTCTCTTTCTCATAATACCATAACTACTCAAACAACGTCGAATCCTTAAGTGTGTCTCCCTACGGTTCGTGAATTATGCAGACATGATCGAGACACTTCTCCGAACAATAACCAATAGAGGAATCTGGAAATTCATATGGCTCCCACATATTTCTACGATTACTTTGCGATCGAATGAACCACTTACATACGATACCAATTTCCCTTTGTCTCACGATATGTTACTTATCCGAGGTTATGATCGTCGGTATCTCTGCATACCTAGTTCATCCTCGTTACCGATAAGTACTCTTTTCTCGTTCCCGTGATATGTGATCCCTTGTGACCAAGTCACATGCTTGCAAGCTAATTGAATGACATTTCACCGAGAGGGCCCAGAGAATATCTATCCGTCATGTGGATGGACAAATCCCACTCTTGATCCATGTGTTTCAACCAATACTTTCCGAACACTCAATGCCACCTTTATAGCCACCCTGTTACGGTGTGGTGTTTGATGACATCAAAGCATCCATCCAGCAAAGGTGATATGCATGATCTCATGGTCGAAGGAATTAGGTTACTATGTATCAGAAAGCATATAGCAATTGAACTATTGAAATGACTTGATCTTTATGCTACGCTTGTCTATAGGAGTATGTCCACCATATCATTCTCCTAACGATATGATCTTGTTGTTGATAACATCTCAATGTTCATGACAAAGAAACCACATCATCAATCAACCAACAAGCTAGTGAAGTATAGAGGCTATACTAGGGACTTCAAATTAAGTTTACAAATCACACAAGTATTAATGGTTTCCTTGTTAATACTATTATAGCATGAATGCAAACATTTATCATAAACACAAAGATATATAATAATAACTATATTTATTATTGCCTCTAGGGCATATCTCCAACAAGATCTTCTCCGCAAGACCGAACCCGGCACGCCTAGTTCTTCCTCTCGGATCCAAGGACGCCGAGACCCCGGCGCGACAAGTACCCTTCTCCGGATTTCAAGACCCCGACATCGAAACGACAAGATCATCGTCATGGAACCCGAAGACCACATGTGCGTCAAGTACTCCCTCGAGGACGCCGAGTACTTCACCCGGACACCGAGACCCTGGACGACAAGTTCTCCTTCCCGGAAGCATTGACACTCGCGCGACAAGAACTACTTCCCAGGTCCGAAGACCCTAAATCCCGGAGTCCGAGAACGATCCCGTCGAACCCTGAACCCTGTCGGACCCCGAACCCCCGGAACCCCAAGATCGTCCGAACCCTAATGTGTGACCCCTTTCCCGAGCCCTATTTTTATAAATGCTAAATATAAAACCTGTTGCATATTAATCATTCATCTCGCATGCATATTTGTGTGGTTTGGGGGCCTTATGCCGAATCACCTAAATTAAATATGGGGCCCATATGCGGGCAAATCTAGTCTTATATTGGCCTCATTTAAATTTGTGTAGCGAACCGATGCCATGTTTCCGCCTTGTTAATAAAATATTTAATTTGCGGGGTAGATAAGTAACTTGAACCGTTTAATTAATTGTCGGGACCCCGGTTCCGCTTAATATGACCTAATTGCATCGCATCTTTGCCATGGCATACATCATACATGCATCATGCCCGATCTTTTGCCGTAGTATTAAATAGTGCATCCGGTGTTTCTTCTAGTGTTTTGGTTCTTCGCGGATAAGGCCGTTGATTTGATGCGAGTGCCGACCCGATCTTCGGGCGAACCTTCGACAATGTTTTCAGGCGAGCATCTCCCCCTTTCTACCTATCTTACTTTTATAGTATTTATTTCCCTCCTGTTGATCTATTGCTATCTGTGTTGCAATGCTCTAGTTTCCGTATCCGTGATATCCCTTGCAGCCCTATATTGCCTTGGACACATCCTATTACCTGTGGTTTGGTAGCTAGTTGGACTTGCGCGTCGTAGTCGCTTGCTCAAGTGCTGTTGCGTGACGTCCAGTACCACAGTTGTTGGAGTATTGTCGCATGTTTGATGTTGGAGATGACCATGGTTTTACTTATCGTTCACTTTAATTATTGTTTAAACAACTAAAATTGAAGTAAGTAAGCAGAGGCACAGGTGGGCAATAGATGTTATTTGGTTGTTAACCGTCCACTTGTGTCCCGTAGGACCCCGAGTACTTGATACCTGTTCCTTGAATATTCGCGCTATCCATATCCGGGAGACTTATGGGACCCCCCTGAGCCAGAGCTTGATTCAGTCTTATTTCTCGGGGCCACAAACTAGTTTGAGGTTTTATTTACTATCCTGTACTTATGCCATGCTTTACTGCTTTATTTACGATTGTGCGAGGAGCACACTGTACTGTTTAGGGTCGGGACACGTTTTCGCGGTGTCGACAAGCCCAGTTTTGGGTTCCCAGTCATTCACAGCCGTCCACCCAAACCTCGGGTCCGTCTCGGAGTCAGCTAGCTTCGTTGCGGGTGTACTCCAAGGGGTGGCCCCCTGAAATATTTCTGAATCCTGTGATTGCTTTGTTGTGAAGGCCTCGTTGGGTTTTGATTTGGTTTTTCCGAGGTTGATCGAGTGTGTGTTGCTATTTGTGCACCCCGGCCGGGTAAAACTTTCTGAAAGCCGTGTCCGCGGTTATGGACGACTTGGAGCACAGTATCTCGATCATAGACAACTATAACTAAAGTAGTGCTATAAATTTGACTTTATAATGACTAGTAATCAGCTTCACTATAATGGAATGGCTAAATAAAACTGCCAATAACTGCTTGTTTGAGTTGTCGCCTGCGACCATTGTATCTGACTAGTAAGTATGGCAACTATAACGGAATGGCTAAATAAAAGTACCAACAACTGCTGGGTTTTTGGGTTATCTCATGCTAATTGTATTTGACTTGTAAGTATCGCAACTACAACGGAATGGTTAACTAAAAGTGCCCACTGCTTATTTTATCAGGATGATTATCTATACTTGACTAGTAATTGCTGCAACGATAACTGAATAAATAAAACTGTCAACGGTGTGAGTTCCTCGGTCGACTTCCTCGTTTGGTAACGAGGGGGAAACACCAGGATGGGTGTGCTTGGTGGTAGTATCAGGTTGGTTCCGAATAGGTCTTTCTTACCCCTCTCTGATAGCCGCCAGTTGTACCGAGTCTCTATAGGTTGTTTAGTGCATGCTGCCGCTGCCGCTTCAGTCCACCATACCTATGTAGGCGAGGACCGCCGAATTCTAGTCTCGCCGTGTACTGGCCTCAGTACTGACGCTCCTCTTTTTCCTTTGCCCTTTGTCGGCACCCCTTTTGTTTAAGCAGGTTTTGAGATCGACGTCGTTAGCAGGGTTACCCTTCCGGCTTGGCCTGGGCAGGGTTATGGACGCCATTGGTTATTCTTCAGGGCTCTTAGCCCCATTTGCATCTTGTCCGTAGACGGACGCTCTATCATTTTCAAGGTGATTTGGATCTTTGTATATTATATCTGTATTCTTGACTCTTTGAGTCGCTGTTGTATATATCTGTTCTGTGGGTCCCATCGAGGACTGTTGTGTAATGCTATTACTTCGTTTTCCACCCGCACGAAAGTGTCTGGTGGGCACCTTTGAATCGTTTCTATGCGGGTTTGGCGGGTTTCGCTAAAACTTGCATAGGGTCGATTCTGAGGGTGTTACAGAGTGGTATCAGAGCTCAGCAGTTGCGATACCCCACAAGTCCAGCCTGTAGGATAACCTAGCTAACGGCCGAAGTAGAGTGTCAAAACTATTTTTGCAAAATCGGTTGGATAGTTTTGAATAGGTCTGATTTTACTCCTTATCCCTCTGCTATTCTCCTCTTATCTCGACGTGTTTTGAATCTGCTCCCTTGTCTTTTCTTCGAGTCCAGGAATTCTCGTGGTGGGGTTTTCCGTCGTACCTTCAGGGTTTCGCTTCCTCCTCGGGTAACGGTGTTGCTACATCTGGTCTTCATGCTATCCAAGGAATCCTTTATCTGTGGTACCACCCTTTGTTCCTTGTCTGCGCCTTCCGGTGTTTTTCCGACGCGACGACATCATCTACGCCAGATCCGATGCAGAGTCTGCATCACTCCTTTGTTCTGCACCTCGATTGTCGAGATCTTCAGTCTAATTCCGAGAGTTGGTTGCACCATTCGCCTATTCGTGTGCAGCGTAATGGTTTGGGTGCGCGATGGACTGATCACCATCCGACTACTCTTATCATTCGCTCTTGTACATCGAATCAGTGGATCCAGCAATTTTACTCCTTCCGCGGAAGTTAGAGGTGGCTTTATTTGTGGATACCTCTACCTTCGACCTTTTGTTCCGGAGTGTTCTCTCGACGATCACGGACAACGATCTCTTGTTAGTGGTGTCGCGAGGATCTACACGAAGCGAGAAGACGCAGATCGCCGACCTTCCTTCCGGTACCATGAGGCGGATCTCGAGGGCGAGATCCATTGTTAGTGGTGTTGAATTGTGGCATCCCGCAAAACCACTACTAGAAAATCGCGTTGTTTTTGTGCATTGCATCATCATGACCGCATGCTCATGTCATCATGCCACATTGCATTTGAGCATCGTCATCATCTTGTATTTGCTTGCATAAAACTATTTTCGGGAAAACCTAATTTGTTTTCTAAACGCCCCGTCTTAATTCAAACGCAAAACCCGGGTCTCCGGATTATTTTGTTTTGTCTGCTATCGGTTTGCAAAAGCCCTGTTTGAAATAAATAAAATATTTAATTATTTTTAGTGGGGCAGTCGAACGGGCCGATTCGACCCAGTCGACCACCCCCGGAATAAAATCGGTCCACCTAAACCAGCCCACACGAATCCTAAAACTACCCAAACCTATCCTACCCACCTATCCCAGCTCGCCACCTCACCCCTCCCCCAATTCCCTACCCACCTTGCCACCTCATCAATCCCAGACTTTTCCCCCCCTCTCTCTCTTTCTCACACAGCCCCATCTACCCTCTCTCACTTACACCCCGGTCCCACTGTCCCTGTCCCTACCTGCCACCCAAAACACACCCACACACACACACTGCCACCCCAACCCCTGCCACCCGGGCCCCACACAACACCCCCACCACGCACACCCGCGGCCACCCCCTGGGCCCGACCGACCCGGTCCCACCTCCCCAACCCTGCGTCCCCTTCCTCCCGCTCGCGAGCCGCCCCGTTCCCCCGCTTCTTCCTCCTCTGCCTCGCTAGCGCGCCCCCTTCCCCCTCTGCCTCTCCGGCGAGCGCGCTGCCACACCCGCCGCCCGCGCCCTTCTCCCCACACCCGCCGGCGACCAACCGCCCCCCCCCCCCCCCGTCGTCTCGCCCCTCTCTCTCCCCCGTCTGCCTCTCCCCGCTCGCCTCCCCCCCCCCCCGAGCTTGCCTCCGGCCGCGGCTGCGTGCCCGCCGCCGACGCGCTCTCCCTGGATCTCCACCTCGCCGTCCACCCCTCCTTTCCTCACCGCTCTCGCTCCACCTTCTCTCCTCGCCTCCGCTCGCGTGCCGGCCACCTCCACCCCGCCTCGCCGGCCTCCGCTCCCCGGCCCGCCGGCCCCGGCCGCCTCTGCACCGCCCTGTCGCCTTCCCCGACCCTCCCTCGCCGGTAGCCCCTCCGCCAAGCTCGTCAGCGCTGCCCCGACCCGCGTGCCGCTCGTGGCCGACCCCAAGCTCCCCTCGCAGAGCGCCTCCTCTCTATGCCTCCCTGCGCCGGACTCCATCCCGCCACCATGCCGGCCCCGCGACCCCTGTCGGCCTCCGTCGCCGTCCTGTTGTTTGTCTGAGCGTGTGCCCTGGCGTCGTGTGCTCCTACGGTTGGTTCTGCTTGCAGAGCTGCTGCGAGTATGTGGTGGTGTGCACTGTTGAAGAAGTATGCTTGACATCGTGTCTGGAAGATGCTGCGTGTATGCGGTGGAAAGAACAATGGTGGTGTTATTCTAGTGTGGTTGGAGGATAAGTGGCGTTGCTCTCGGGTATTTCAGAGCATCCGCCGCAACTTGCGGATGTCGTTTGAGATATCGAGATCGACCCGAGACGAAGACAAGCAGATCCGCACAAGGACTTTGTGCCTAATTCAAGTTCGTCGTCGGCAAGGAAACCGGGAACCTCAAGATCTTCTCCGCAAGACCGAACCCGGCACGCCTAGTTCTTCCTCTCGGATCCAAGGACGCCGAGACCCCGGCGCGACAAGTACCCTTCTCCGGATTTCAAGACCCCGACATCGAAACGACAAGATCATCGTCATGGAACCCGAAGACCACATGTGCGTCAAGTACTCCCTCGAGGACGCCGAGTACTTCACCCGGACACCGAGACCCTGGACGACAAGTTCTCCTTCCCGGAAGCATTGACACTCGCACGACAAGAACTACTTCCCAGGTCCGAAGACCCTAAATCCCGGAGTCCGAGAACGATCCCGTCGAACCCTGAACCCTGTCGGACCCCGAACCCCCGGAACCCCAAGATCGTCCGAACCCTAATGTGTGACCCCTTTCCCGAGCCCTATTTTTATAAATGCTAAATATAAAACCTGTTGCATATTAATCATTCATCTCGCATGCATATTTGTGTGGTTTGGGGGCCTTATGCCGATTCACCTAAATTAAATATGGGGCCCATATGCGGGCAAATCTAGTCTTATATTGGCCTCATTTAAATTTGTGTAGCGAACCGATGCCATGTTTCCGCCTTGTTAATAAAATATTTAATTTGCGGGGTAGATAAGTAACTTGAACCGTTTAATTAATTGTCGGGACCCCGGTTCCGCTTAATATGACCTAATTGCATCGCATCTTTGCCATGGCATACATCATACATGCATCATGCCCGATCTTTTGCCGTAGTATTAAATAGTGCATCCGGTGTTTCTTCTAGTGTTTTGGTTCTTCGCGGATAAGGCCGTTGAGTTGATGCGAGTGCCGACCCGATCTTCGGGCGAACCTTCGACAATGTTTTCAGGCGAGCATCTCCCCCTTTCTACCTATCTTACTTTTATAGTATTTATTTCCCTCCTGTTGATCTATTGCTATCTGTGTTGCGATGCTCTAGTTTCCGTATCCGTGATATCCCTTGCAGCCCTATATTGCCTTGGACACATCCTATTACCTGTGGTTTGGTAGCTAGTTGGACTTGCGCGTCGTAGTCGCTTGCTCAAGTGCTGTTGCGTGACGTCCAGTACCACAGTTGTTGGAGTATTGCCGCATGTTTGATGTTGGAGATGACCATGGTTTTACTTATCGTTCACTTTAATTATTGTTTAAACAACTAAAATTGAAGTAAGTAAGCAGAGGCACAGGTGGGCAATAGATGTTATTTGGTTGTTAACCATCCACTTGTGTCTCGTAGGACCCCGAGTACTTGATACCTGTTCCTTGAATATTCGCGCTATCCACATCCGGGAGGCTTATGGGACCCCCCTGAGCCAGAGCTTGATTCAGTCTTATTTCTCGGGGCCACAAACTAGTTTGAGGTTTTATTTACTATCCTGTACTTATGCCATGCTTTACTGCTTTATTTACGATTGTGCGAGGAGCACACTGTACTGTTTAGGACCGGGACACGTTTTCGCGGTGTCGACAAGCCCAGTTTTGGGTTCCCAGTCGTTCAAAGCCGTCCACCCAAACCTCGGGTCCGTCTCGGAGTCAGCTAGCTTCATTGCGGGTGTACTCCAAGGGGTGGCCCCCTGAAATATTTCTGAATCCTGTGATTGCTTTGTCGTGAAGGCCTCGTTGGGTTTTGATTTGGTTTTTCCGAGGTTGATCGAGTGTGTGTTGCTATTTGTGCACCCCGGCCGGGTAAAACTTTCTGAAAGCCGTGTCCGCGGTTATGGACGACTTGGAGCACAGTATCTCGATCATAGACAACTATAACTAAAGTAGTGCTATAAATTTGACTTTATAATGACTAGTAATCAGCTTCACTATAATGGAATGGCTAAATAAAACTGCCAATAACTGCTTGTTTGGGTTGTCGCCTGCGACCATTGTATCTGACTAGTAAGTATGGCAACTATAACGGAATGGCTAAATAAAAGTACCAACAACTGCTAGGTTTTTGGGTTATCTCATGCTAATTGTATTTGACTAGTAAGTGTCGCAACTACAATGGAATGGTTAACTAAAAGTGCCCACTGCTTATTTTATCAGGATGATTATCTATACTTGACTAGTAATTGCTGCAACGATAACTGAATAAATAAAACTGTCAACGGTGTGACTTCCTCGGTCGACTTCCTCGTTTGGTAACGAGGGGGAAACACCGGGATGGGTGTGCTTGGTGGTAGTATCAGGTTGGTTCCGAATAGGTCTTTCTTACCCCTCTCTGATAGCCGCCAGTTGTACCGAGTCTCTATAGGTTGTTTAGTGCATGCTGCCGCTGCCGCTTCAGTCCACCATACCTATGTAGGCGAGGACCGCCGAATTCTAGTCTCGCCGTGTACTGGCCTCAGTACTGACGCTCCTCTTTTTCCTTTGCCCTTTGTCGGCACCCCTTTTGTTTAAGCAGGTTTTGAGATCGACGTCGTTAGCAGGGTTACCCTTCCGGCTTGGCCTGGGCAGGGTTATGGACGCCATTGGTTATTATTCAGGGCTCTTAGCCCCATTTGCATCTTGTCCGTAGACGGACGCTCTATCATTTTCAAGGTGATTTGGATCTTTGTATATTATATCTGTATTCTTGACTCTTTGAGTCGCTGTTGTATATATCTGTTCTGTGGGTCCCATCGAGGACTGTTGTGTAATGCTATTACTTCGTTTTCCACCCGCACGAAAGTGCCTGGTGGGCACCTTTGAATCGTTTCTATGCGGGTTTGGCGGGTTTCGCTAAAACTTGCATAGGGTCGATTCTGAGGGTGTTACATCTAGTGCAAGTGGGAGACTGTTGGAGATATGCCCTAGAGGCAATAATAAATGTAGTTATTATTATATCTTTGTGTTTATGATAAATGTTTACATTCATGCTATAATAGTATTAACAAGGAAACATTAATACTTGTGTGATTTGTAAACTAAAAGAGTCCCTAGTAAAGCCTCTTTATAAATACTAGCTTGTTGGTTAATAAATGATTGTGGTTTCCCTATCATGAACATTGAGATGTTATTAACAACAAAATCATATCATTGGGAGAATGATATGGTGGACATACTCCTATAGATAAGCGTAGCATAAAGATCAAGTCATTTTAATAGTTCAATTGCTATATGCTTTCTGATACATAGTAACCTAATTCCTTCGACCATGAGATCATGCATATCACCTTCACCGGAAGGATGCTTTGATGACATCAAACACCACACCGTAACTGGGTGGCTATAAAGGTGGCATTGAGTGTTCAGAAAGTATTGGTTGAGACACATGGATCAAGAGTGGGATTTGTCCATCCATACGACAGATAGATATACTCTGGGCCCTCTCGGTGGAATGTCATCCAATTAGCTTGCAAGCATGTGACTGGCTCACAAGTGATCACATATCACGGGAACGAGAAAAGAGTACTTATCAGTAACGAGGTTGAACTAGGTATGTAGATATACCGACGATCATAACCTCGGATAAGTAAACTATCGTGAGACAAAGGGAAATTGGTATCGTATGTAAGTGGTTCATTCGATCGCAAAGTAATCATAGAAATATGTGGGAGCCATATGAATTTCCAGATTCCTCTATTGGTTATTGTTCGGAGAAGTGTCTCGATCATGTCCGCATAATTCACGAACCGTATGGAGACACACTTAAGGATTCGACGTTGTTTGAGTAGTTATGGAATGATGAGTAAGAGACTGAATGTTGTTCGGAGTCTCGGATGGGATCCGGGATATCACAAGGAGATCCGGAATGGTCCGGAGAATAAGATTCATATAAGGAAAGTCCTGTTTCGGGATTGGAGAATGGTTCCGGTGTTTTCATCGGGAATGTTCTAGAAGGTTCCGGAATGTCCGACACTCCGGAGGGGAAGGGTACATGAATGTGTCATAACAAGTTGGAATGATTGCGTCATGTAATAGGTGTCATCGCAGAACAAAATAAAGGGTTTAATCAAATCCTAGTTTGAAAAGTCAAACGCCAATTTGAAAAGTCAAACGGCTATTTTGTGAGGTGGAGGGAGAGTAGGAAACCTACTTGGGGAGGAGTTCCCTCCCTCCACCGCCGGCCCACTTGGAGACCGAGTTGGGGATGGACTCCCCTCCCCTTGGCGCGCCCCTCCACCTATATAAGGAGGGGCAGGGCTGTGCCTCCAAGCACGCAACACCACGCCCCGCAAACCCTAATCCTAGCCGCCGGCGCCGCCACCTCCTGCTGCCGCCGCCTAGGGCAAGCCGCCGCCGCCTAGGCAAACCCTAGCCGTCAGCCTTGCTCCTCCTTGGTGCGTCTAAACCCTAGATCGCCGAGGCTCTCTCTCATAGTCCACCATACTCGCTCCGGCTTAAGGCGAAGCCCTGCGGTATCTCCCCTCTACTTCCGGTACCACGCCGTTGTGCTGCCGGAATCGCGAGGAGAGTGCTACAACCTCCGCTGCCTGCTGGAACAAGGGAGAGGAAAGTCTTCGTCGAGTACCGAACGTGTGACCGACTACGGAAGCGCTGCCGGAACGCAGCGCCGGAAGGATCGTCTACGCAATCTTGAGATCGGCAAGAGTACGACTACATCACCCACGAGAATCCGCTCTCGTTAAACACTTGGAATCTTCGAGGGTGAGTTATTCCATCGACTCGTTGCTACAATCTAGTAGATAGATCTTGGCTTGTTTGTTTGTATGCGGTAGAAAATTTTTATTTTCCATGCTACGAACCCCTACAGTTCCAACTCCGAGATGCTTGCTTCAGTCCATAAATGGAACGCTGAAGTTTGCACACCTTATCAGCATCCTTAGGATCGACAAAACCTTCGGGTTGCATCATATACAACTCTTCATCAATGTTGCCATTGAGGAACGCAGTCTTGACATCCATCTGCCATATTTCATAATCATGAAACACAGCAATTGCTAATAAAATCCGAATGGACTTAAACATCGCTATGGGAGAGAAAGTCTCATCGTAGTCAATGCCTTGAACTTGTCGAAAACCTTTCGCGACAAGCCGTGCTTTATACACAGTAACATTACCATCCGCGTCCGTTTTCTTCTTTAAAGTCCATTTGCACTCAACGGCCTTTCGGTCGCTAGGAGGGTCCACCAAAGTCCATACTTGGTTTTCGCTCATGGATCCCAATTCAGATTTCATGGCCTCTAGCCATTTCTCAGAGTCTGGGACCATCATCGCTTCCTCATAGTTCGTAGGTTCACTGTTGTCTACTAACAAGACAGTTAAGACAGGGTTGCCGTACCACTCAGGAGGGTCACATGGCCTTTTCGACCTGCGACGTTCAGTAGTAGCATCGTCTGAAGCTTCATGATCCTTGTCATTAGCTTCCTCTATTGTTGGTGCAGACGGCACTGGAACAATTTCAGTTGCTGCGCTACTCTCCAACTCAAGAGAAGGTTCAGTAACCTCGTCTAGCTCTACTTTCCTCCCACTCACCTCTTTCGAGAGAAACTCCTTCTCGAGAAAGGATCCGTTCTTTGCGACAAACACTTTTCCTTCGGATCTTTGATAGAAGGTATACCCAATTGTTTCCTTAGGGTATCCTATGAAGACGCATTTCTCCGCTTTGGGTTCGAGCTTGTCCGGCATCAACTTCTTGACGTAAGCTTCGCATCCCCAAACTTTAAGAAACGACAACTTAGGTTTAGCACCAAACCACAGTTCATACGGTGTCGTCTCAACGGATTTAGATGGTGCCCTATTTAAAGTGAATGCAGCGGTTTCTAATGCATAACCCCAAAATGATAACGGCAAATCTGTAAGAGACATCATCGATCGCACCATATCCAATAAAGTTTGATTCCGGCGTTCAGACACACCATTGCGTTGTGGTGTTCTGGGTGGCGTGAGTTGCGAAACGATTCCGCTTGCTTTAAGATGCGTGAGAAAATCATAACTCAAATATTCACCTCCACGATCGGATCGTAGAAATTTAATTTTCCTGTTACGATGGTTTTCCACTTCGTTCTGAAATTCTTTGAGCTTTGCAAATGTTTCAGATTTATGTTTCATTAAATAGATATACCCATATCTACTTAAGTCATCAGTAAAAGTGAGAAAATAGCGATAACCACCGCGCGTCGAAACACTCATTGGTCTGCATACATCGGTATGTATGATTTCCAACAAGTCCGTTGCTCGCTCCATTATTCCGGAGAACGAGGTTTTGATCATCTTGCCTATGAGGCATGGCTCGCACGTGTCAAATGATTCAAAATCAAGAGGCTCCAAAAGTCCATCAGAATGGAGTTTCTTCATGCGTTTTACACCAATATGACCTAGACGGCAGTGCCACAAATAAGTCGTATTATCACTATCTACCTTGCATCTCTTAGCCTCAATGTTATGGATGTGTGTTTCATTGCTTTCGAGATTCAGAAGAAATAAACCATTCATAGCAGGTGCATGACCATAAAAGATGTTACTCATATAAATAGAACAACCATTATTCTCCGATTTAAATGAATAACCGTCTTGCAATAAACATGATCCAGATATAATGTTCATGCTCAACGCAGGCACATAATAACACTTATTAAGGTTTAAAACTAATCCCGAAGGTAAAACTAAGGAGAGCGTGTCGACGGCCATCACATCAACTCTTGATCCGTTGCCAACGCGCATTGTCACCCCATCTCTTGCTAGCCGCCGTCTATTCCGTAGCTCTTGTTTCGAGTTACAAATATTAGCAACTGAACCAGTATCAAATACCCAGGCACTACAATGAGCGCTAGTAAGGTAAACATCAATAACATGTATATCAAATATTCCTTTAATGGTGCCAGCCTTCTTGTCCGCTAAGTACTTCGGACAATTGCGCTTCCAGTGACCCTTGTCCTTGCAATAGAATGATTCTCAGATTGCGGAACCAGTTGGTGAAGTTAGACCCATTGTTCTTAAGCTTTTATTTCTCAGCAAAAACGTTAAAGTTGAAGTTGGACTTAGCCATTTGATCTACAAAATTTGCAAGTACAATTTAGACTATGTTCATGATAACTAGTTCAACTTAATCAAATTACTAGATAAACTCCCACTAAATTCAACATCCCTCAAGTTGTTTAGTGAACATGATCCAAATTCACCACACCTAATCCGATCTTCACGAGAAGAGATGTGGTTTCAATGGTGGACAACAAAGTGTCGATCATATAATTCATATGACTCATGCTTAACCTTTCGGTTCGTGTGTTCCGAGACCATGTCTGTACATGCTAGGCTCATCAAGTCAAACCCAAGTATTTCCGTGTGTGCAAAACTGGCTTGCACTCGTTGTATGTGAACGTAGAGTTTATAGCACCCGATCATCACGTGATGCTTGAACACGACGAACTTTCGCAACAGTGCATACATGGGGAGAACACAATTTTATCTTGATCTTTAAGTGAGGAATCATCTTATAATGCTACCGTCGCGATCTAAGCATAATAAGATACATAAAAGGATAAACATCACATGCATATAATTTTATGTGACATGGTATAGCCAATCTCCGCGCAATGATCTCCATCTTGTGCATGCCGGCATGATCTCCATCACTCCACCATGATTGCCTCCACCACGAATAGCAACTACAACTATTGCTAACTACTTAGCGATAAAGTAAAGCTATTACATGGCGTATAAGAAGTTGACACACAGGCCATACACAATTATAAAGACAACCATATGGCTCCTGCCGGTTGTGTACTCATCGACATGCAAGTCGTGAAACATTAAAAAACATGATCATTGCATACAACATACACATCACATCTTGGGCCATACCATATCACAGAAACACTCCCTGCAAAAACAAGTTAGACGCCTCTACTTTGTTGTTGCATGTTTTACGTGGCTTATGGGAGTAACAAGCTAAGAACGTTTCTTACCTACGGAAAGCCACAACCGCTATATTATGGTTGCCAACATCCGGTGTAAATCCCATGACAACTATAGTGAGAGAAACTGGCATCCACCAGCCGCATGTGTGGAACAAGCCACACGTCAAGTGCGGAGCCGGTCTCGCGAACGAGGTCGCGTAAAGTTGGCCTGGACCACTTCGATCTCACTATCCCGCGTCATAAGAAGTACACAAACAAGAGGCTTGCAACAGAAAACATCAACGCCCGCAACAAGCATGTTGCGTTCTACTCGTGAAACACATCTACGCATTGATCTAGCTCTGATACCACTCATGGGTTTCGCAGCATAGTAAATCAAAAAAATTCTACAGATGCGAACGGGAAAGCCAAGATCTAATCTAGGAGATGCAAACAACGAGGGGAGATAGATGAGATCTTCATACCCTTGAAGATTTGCACAGCGGAACGTTCAACGGAACGTGGTTGATGTAGTCGTACTAGCTTCTCCTCCTCGCAATCCGATCCGATCCAACACCGCAAGTGGCGATGCCTCCGAGAGATGCACACGTACGGCACCTCGACGTCTCCTCCTTCCTCGGTCCAGCAAGTGGGGTGGAGATATAGATTGGATCTACAACACGATGGCGTGGTACAAAGGTGGAGAGTTTCTGCGGCAGGGCTTCGCCTACGCGCAGTCGGGAGAGAGAGAGATCTGGAGGGCAGCAGTATGGCGGCTAGGGTTGAAGGAGTGGGGAAGGAGGGCTGCGCCCCTGACCTCTATATATAGGGGGCTGGACGTCCCCCTTGGCCCCTCCTCCAAGCCCTAGGGCGGCGGCCCCAAGGGTTGGAGTGGGGTGCAAGTTTTCCCCTTCTTCTAGAAGGTTTCCCTAGGGTTTTGGCCGGCTGGGCCTATGGGGCCTTGTGCCCCTGGCCCAATGAGGCCAGGGCACTCCCTCGTAGGCCCACGCCCCCTCCTGACAAGTGGGGCCACGTTTGTCCCACTCCGGAAGGTTCTAGAAGCTTCCCGTACAATACCGAACAATCCGAAACAATTCCGAAATCCTAAAACTGCTTTCCCTTATATGAATCTTATTCTCCGGACCATTCCGGAACCTCTCGTGACGTCCTGGATCTCATCCAAGACTCTGAACAAAAACTCATAAACCAATTATCCATTCTATCCTACAATCGAGGCACGTTAAGTGTGTGACCCTACGGGTTCGAGAATATGCAGACATGATCTTCTATCAATAATCAACGACGGGGTCTGGAAACCCATATTGACTCCCACATACTCATCGATGATCATATCGGATGAACCACGATGCCAGGATTCAATTAATCCCATATATATATTCCCTTCGTCACGCGATATTTTACTTGCCCGAGATTCGATCGTCGGTATCGGCATACCTAGTTCAATCTCGTTCACAGCAAGTACTTTACTCGTTCCGTAATCCGATATCACTTTGTGATTAACTCCTTAACCACGTGCTTGCAAGTGGTGTTGATATCGATTACCGAGTGGGCCTGAAGTATATCTCTCCGACTTGGGAGGGACAAATTGTTGGAGATATGCCCTAGAGGCAATAATAAATGTGGTTATTATTATATCTTTGTGTTTATGATAAATGTTTATATTCATGCTATAATAGTATTAACAAGGAAACATTAATACTTGTGTGAATTGTAAACTTAATTTGAAGTCCCTAGTATAGCCTCTATACTTCACTAGCTTGTTGGTTGATTAATGATTGTGGTTTCCCTATCATGAACATTGAGATGTTATCAACAACAAGATCATATCGTTAGGAGAATGATATGGTGGACATACTCCTATTGATAAGCGTAGCATAAAGATCAAGTCATTTCAATAGTTCAATTGCTATATGCTTTCTGATACATAGTAACCTAATTCCTTCGACCATGAGATCATGCATATCACCTTTACCGGATGGATGCTTTGATGACATCAAACACCACACCGTAACTGGGTGGCTATAAAGGTGGCATTAAGTGTTCGGAAAGTATTGGTTGAAACACATGGATCAAGAGTGGGATTTGTTCATCCACATGACGGATAGATATACTCTGGGCCCTCTCGGTGGAATGTCATCCAATTGGCTTGCAAGCATGTGACTTGGTCACAAGGGATCACATATCACGGGAACGAGAAAAGAGTACTTATCAGTAACGAGGTTGAACTAGGTATGCAAAGATACCGACGATCATAACCTCGGATAAGTAACATATCGTGAGACAAAGGGAAATTGGTATCGTATGTAAGTGGTTCATTCGATCGCAAAGTAATCGTAGAAATATGTGGGAGCCATATGAATTTCCAGATTCCTCTATTGGTTATTGTTCAGAGAAGTGTCTCGATCATGTCCGCATAATTCACGAACCGTAGGGAGACACACTTAAGGATTCGACGTTGTTTGAGTAGTTATGGTATTATGAGAAAGAGACCGAATGTTGTTCGGAGTCTCGGATGGGATCCGGGATATCACGAGGTGATCCGGAATGGTCCGGAGAATAAGATTCATATAAGGAAAGTCCCGTTTCGGAGTTCGGGAATGATTCCGGTGTTTTCATCGGGGATATTCTAGAAGGTTCCGGATTGTCCGGCACTCCGGGGGGGGGAGGGGTACATGAATGTGTCATTACATATTGGAATGATTGCATCATGTACTAAGTGTTCTTGCTGTCCCAAATATAGGATTAAATTGAATCCTAAAACAGAAAAGTCAAATGTCCAGTTTGAAAGTCAAACGGCTAAAACAAGAAACTGTGGGAAACAAGCAAGAGGAGTTGGAACCGACTTGGAGGAGGAGTTTCTCTCCTCCAAGCCGGCGGCCAGCCTAGGCCGAGTTGGGGAGGGACTCCCTCCCTCCCCTGGCGCGCCACCCCCTCCCATCTATATAAGGAGGGGCAGGGCTCCCCTCCTAGACATAAGTTTCCACCTCTAAATTTCAGGTTTAGAGCCGTTTTGGTTTAGAGCTTCTAATTGCTTTAGCCAGCGGTTTAGAGCCTTCTAATTGGTTTAGAGCCTTCTAATTGGTGTGTCTAATTACTAGACCACTAATAGCCTCTCTCATAAGCTCCACCATACTCGCACCGGCTTAAGGCGAAGCCCTGCGGGATTTCCCCTCTACTTCCGGTACCACGCCGTTGTGCTGCCGGAATCGCGAGGAGAGTGCTACAACCTCCGCTGCCTGCTGGAACAAGGGAGAGGAAGGTCTTCGTCGAGTACCGAACGTGTGACCGACTGCGGGAGCGCTGCCGGAACGTGGCGCCGGAAGGATCGTCTACACGATCTTGAGATCAGAAAGAGTACGACTACATCACCCACGAGAATCCGCTCTCGTTAAACGCTTTGGAATCTTCGAGGGTAAGTTATACCATCGACTCGTTGCTACAATCTAGTAGATAGATCTTGGCTTGTTTGTTTGTATGCGATAGAAAATTTTTGTTTTCCATGCTACGAACCCCTACAGTGGTATCAGAGCCGTGTCTATATGTAGATCTGTTGCACGAGTAGAACACAATGGTCATTGTGGGCGTTGATGCTTTTATTGTAGATTGCTTTTTGTGTACTTTGCATCTTGCGGTATGTTGGGATGAAGCGGCCCGGGCTAACCTTACATGACATCGTTCATGAGACTTGCTCCACGCTTGACATGCAACTTGTATTGCATAAGTGGCTTTGCGGGTGCCTGTTTCTCCTAGCATAGTTAAGATCCAATTTACAACGGGTAATCAACAATGATAGTATCAATGTTGTGGTTCTTGTTCGTAAGTTAGAACGACACTTATTGAAAGCCCCAAACCACGTAAAATATGCAAAGAAAGTAGAGGCGTCTAACTTTGTTTTGCAGGGGTGTGCTGTGATGTGATATGGCCATGATTGTGATTATATATGATGTATGCAATGTTCCTTATTGTAAGTCGGCAACCGGCAGGAGCCATATGGTTGTCTTTAATTTATGTTAAGACCCGCATGTCTATTCAAAGTAGTTGTAATAGTTGAAGCCGGTGGACGACAACCATGGTGAAGCGTCATTGACCTTGATGCAATGCCGGTGGTGATGGAGATCATGTTCGTGTTTGAAGATGGAGATCGGAAGCACAAAGAAGAAAGGCCATATCATATCACATATTATGAATTGCATGTGATGTTAATCCTTTATGCATCTTGTATTGCTTAGTAGACGACGGTAGCATTATAAGATGATCCCTCATGCACATGAATTTCAAATCATAAAGTGTTCGCCCTTAGCTAGCACCGTTGCTAAAGCTTGTTGTTTCGAAGCACCACGTGATGATCGGGTGTGTTAGATTCCGCAAGTGTATACAACGTAAGCAAGCCAGATTTGCTTATGCGGTGGCTAAGGTTTGATCTTGACGAGCCTAGCATGTACAGACATGGTCTCAGGAACACAGATTACCGAAAGGTAAAGCATGAATCATATAGTAGATATGATGAACATGATGATTGTTCGCCATTGAAACTATATCAACTCTCGTGATGATCGGTGTTGATGTAGTGGATTTGGTTCGTGTGATCACTAAAACAATGTGAGGGATGTTGTTTTGAGTGGGAGTTCACCTAGTTTAATTTCATTAATTAATTTGAACTCAATTTATCATAAACTTAGTCTAAACTATTGCAAATATGTTGTAGATCAATGGCAGCCCCTACCATCAATTTTAATGCGTTCCTAGAGAAAGAAAAGTTGAAAAACAATGGAAGCAACTTCGCGGATTGGTTCCGCAATTTGAGGATTGTCCTCACAGCTGGTAATTTGACCTATGTGCTGGATGCACCGCTGGGTGACCCACCTGCAGCTGATGCTCCCGATGAAGTAAAGAATGTTTACCTCGCTCGGAAGAATCAGTACTCCATAGTTCAGTGTGCTATCTTCTATGGTTTAGAATCGGAGCTTCAGAAAAGGTTTGAAGAGTCAGACCCATATGATATTGTCGAGGATCTCAAATTGATTTTTGAGACTCATGCGGCAATTGAAAGTTATGAAGCTTCTGAAAAGTTCTTTAACTGCAAGATGGAAGAGGGCAGCTCCGTCAGTGAGCATGTGCTTAAGATGTCTGGGCACGCAAACAAACTTCAAAGCTTGGGTATAGTGATTCCTAATGCTTTGGGGGTTTACCGCGTCCTCCAGTCATTGCCACCAAGTTACAGGAACTTTGTGATGAACTACAACATGCAGAACATGAACAAAGAGTTGCCAGAACTATTTGCTATGTTAAAATCTGCAGAAGTGGAGATCAAGAAAGAGCACCAAGTGTTGATGGTCAATAAGACCACCAAATTCAAGAAGGGCAAGTCTAAGCAAAAGGGACACTTCAAGAAGGGTGGTAAGAAAGTTACCACGCCGACGAAGAAAACCAAGGCTGGACCAAAGCCTGAAACTGAGTGCTTTTACTGCAAGGGAGTAGGTCACTGGAAGCGGAATTGCCCAAAGTACTTGGCGGATTTGAAGAACGGCAACATCAAGAAGAAAGGTATATCTGATATACATGTTATTGATGTGTATCTCACTAGTATTCGTAGTAGTGCCTAGGTATTTGATACTGGTTCGGTTGCTCATATTTGTAACTCGAAACAGGTGCTGCAGAATAAACGGAAGCTAGCGAAGAACGAGGTGACGATGCACGTGGGAAACGGATCAAAGGTTGATGTGATCGCGGTCGGCACGCTACCTCTTCATCTACCATCGGGATTAGTTTTATACTTAAATAATTGTTATTTAGTGCCTGCGTTAAGCATGAACATTATCTCAGGATCTTGTTTATTGCGAGACGGTTACTTGTTTAAGTCGGAGAATAATGGTTGTTCGATTTATATGAGTAATATGTTTTACGCACATGCACCTTTGATAGATGGTCTATTCTTATTGAATCTCGATAGTGGAAATACACATATCAACAATATTGAAGCTAAACGTTTGAAATCAAGCGATAATTCGACCTATATGTGGCACTGTCGTCTTGGTCACATCGGAGTGAAACGTATGAAGAAACTCCATTCCGATGGACTTCTTGAATCACTTGATTTTGAATCACTTGAAAGATGCGAAGCATGTCTGATGGGTAAAATGACTAAGACTCCATTTTCTGGTATGATGGAGCGAGCTACGGACTTATTGGAAATCATACATACCGATGTGTGTGGTCCAATGAGTGTAGCATCGCGCGGTGGTTATCGTTATTTTCTTACCTTCACGGATGACTTGAGTAGATATGGGTATATCTATTTCATGAAACATAAGTCCGAAACTTTCGAGAAGTTTAAGGAGTTTCAAAGTGAGGTAGAGAATCAACGTAACAAGAAGATTAAATTTCTACGTTCTGATCGTGGAGGTGAATATCTAAGTTACGAGTTTGGCGAGCATTTAAAGAAGTGCGGAATACTTTCACAATTGACACCGCCGGGAACACCACAGCGTAATGGTGTGTCCGAACGTCGTAATCGAACTCTCTTAGATATGGTTCGTTCTATGATGTCACTTACAGATTTACCGCTATCATTTTGGGGTTATGCATTAGAAACAGCCGCATTCACTTTAAATAGGGCACCGTCTAAATCCGTTGAAACGACACCGTATGAATTATGGTTTGGGAAGAAACCTAAATTTTCGTTCCTTAAAGTTTGGAGATGCGAAGCCTATGTAAAGAAGTTACAGCCGGACAAGCTTGAACCCAAAGCGGAAAAATGCGTCTTCATAGGATACCCGAAGGAAACTATTGGGTATACCTTCTATCATAGATCCGAAGGCAAAATCTTCGTTGCCAAGAATGGATCCTTTCTAGAGAAGGAATTTCTCTCGAAAGAAGTGACTGGAAGGAAAGTAGAACTCGACGAGGTTGTCGAACCTTCTCTCGAAATTGCGAGTAGCGCAGCACCGGAAGAAGTTCCTGTGGTGCCTGCACCAATTAGAGAGGAAGCTAATGATGGTGATCATGAAACTTCGGTTGAAGCTACTACAGAGCCTCGGAGGTCAACGAGAACTCGCACCACTCCAGATTGGTATGATTCCGTTATGAATGTCATGGTGGTGGACAACACCGATGACCCCGAGACATATGAGGAAGCGATGATGAGCCCAGATTCCAATAAATGGCAAGAAGCCATGAAATCCGAGATTGGATCCATGTACGAAAACCAAGTATGGACTTTGGTGGACTTACCGGATGGCCGGAAGGCTGTCGAGAACAAATGGATTTTCAAGAAGAAAATAGATGCTGATGGTAATGTTACTGTCTATAAAGCTCGACTTGTCGCAAAAGGGTTTCGACAAATTCAAGGAATTGACTACGATGAGACTTTCTCACCTGTAGCGAAGCTAAAGTCTGTGAGGATTATGTTAGCAATCGCTGCATATTATGATTATGAGATATGGCAGATGGATGTCAAAACAGCATTCCTCAATGGAGACATTGATGAAGAGTTGTATATGATGCAACCCAAAGGTTTTGTCGATCCTAAAGATGCTAACAAGGTATGCAAGCTTCAACGGTCCATCTATGGATTGAAGCAAGCATCACGAAGTTGGAATCAACGTTTTGATAAGGTAATCAAAAGTTTTGGTTTTATACAAACTTATGGAGAAGCTTGTATTTACAAGAAAGTGAGTGGGAGCTCTGTAGCATTCTTAATACTGTATGTGGATGACATATTGTTGATTGGGAATGATGTAGACCTTCTTAATAGTGTCAAGGAATATTTGAATAATAGTTTTTCAATGAAGGATCTTGGCGAAGCAGCTTACATATTAGGCATAAAGATTTATAGAGATAGATCGAAACGCCAAATATCATTGTCACAGAGTACATATTTGGACAAAGTTCTAAAGAAGTTTGGAATGGAAGAAAGCAAGAAAGGGTTCTTGCCCATGTTGCCCAATACGACCTTGAGTAAAACTCAAAGTCCAACATCGGCAGAAGATAGAGAAAGGATGAGTAAAACTCCCTATGCCTCAGCCATAGGATCTCTAATGTATGCCATGCTATGTACTAGACCCGACATTGCATATGCTGTTAGTCTAACTAGCAGATATCAAAGTGATCCAGGAGTGGATCATTGGACAGCGGTCAAAAACATCCTTAAGTACTTGAGAAGAACTAAGGATATGGTTCTTTCTTATGGAGGTGATGAACAGCTCGTTGTTAATGGTTACACCGATGCTAGTTGGAACACTGATCCAGATGATTCTAAATCACAATCTGGGTACGTATTTATTTTGAATGGTGCAGCAGTTAGCTGGAGGAGTGCAAAGCAAAGCGTTGTGGCGAGATCTTCAACTGAATCGGAATACATGGCTGCTTCGGAGGCTTCACAAGAAGCGATATGGATGAAAGAGTTCATTACAGAGCTGGGTGTGGTTCCAAGTGCGCTGGACCCAATGTCTATCTACTGTGATAACATGGGCGCCATAGCCAATGCGCAAGAACCAAGGTCACACAAGAAGCTGAAGCATATCAAACTGCGTTTTCACGCTATTCGAGAACATATCCAGGATGGGGATATAAAGATTTGCAAAGTACACATAGATCTGAATGTGGCGGATCCGTTGACTAAACCTCTCCCAAGAGCAAAACATGACCAACACCAAACTGCCATGGGTGTTCGGTATATTACCATGTAATCTAGATTAGATGACTCTAGTGCAAGTGGGAGACTGTTGGAGATATGCCCTAGAGGCAATAATAAATGTGGTTATTATTATATCTTTGTGTTTATGATAAATGTTTATATTCATGCTATAATAGTATTAACAAGGAAACATTAATACTTGTGTGAATTGTAAACTTAATTTGAAGTCCCTAGTATAGCCTCTATACTTCACTAGCTTGTTGGTTGATTAATGATTGTGGTTTCCCTATCATGAACATTGAGATGTTATCAACAACAAGATCATATCGTTAGGAGAATGATATGGTGGACATACTCCTATTGATAAGCGTAGCATAAAGATCAAGTCATTTCAATAGTTCAATTGCTATATGCTTTCTGATACATAGTAACCTAATTCCTTCGACCATGAGATCATGCATATCACCTTTACCGGATGGATGCTTTGATGACATCAAACACCACACCGTAACTGGGTGGCTATAAAGGTGGCATTAAGTGTTCGGAAAGTATTGGTTGAAACACATGGATCAAGAGTGGGATTTGTTCATCCACATGACGGATAGATATACTCTGGGCCCTCTCGGTGGAATGTCATCCAATTGGCTTGCAAGCATGTGACTTGGTCACAAGGGATCACATATCACAGGAACGAGAAAAGAGTACTTATCAGTAACGAGGTTGAACTAGGTATGCAAAGATACCGACGATCATAACCTCGGATAAGTAACATATCGTGAGACAAAGGGAAATTGGTATCGTATGTAAGTGGTTCATTCGATCGCAAAGTAATCGTAGAAATATGTGGGAGCCATATGAATTTCCAGATTCCTCTATTGGTTATTGTTCAGAGAAGTGTCTCGATCATGTCCGCATAATTCACGAACCGTAGGGAGACACACTTAAGGATTCGACGTTGTTTGAGTAGTTATGGTATTATGAGAAAGAGACCGAATGTTGTTCGGAGTCTCGGATGGGATCCGGGATATCACGAGGTGATCCGGAATGGTCCGGAGAATAAGATTCATATAAGGAAAGTCCCGTTTCGGAGTTCGGGAATGATTCCGGTGTTTTCATCGGGGATATTCTAGAAGGTTCCGGATTGTCCGGCACTCCGGGGGGGGAGGGGTACATGAATGTGTCATTACATATTGGAATGATTGCATCATGTACTAAGTGTTCTTGCTGTCCCAAATATAGGATTAAATTGAATCCTAAAACAGAAAAGTCAAATGTCCAGTTTGAAAGTCAAACGGCTAAAACAAGAAACTGTGGGAAACAAGCAAGAGGAGTTGGAACCGACTTGGAGGAGGAGTTTCTCTCCTCCAAGCCGGCGGCCAGCCTAGGCCGAGTTGGGGAGGGACTCCCTCCCTCCCCTGGCGCGCCACCCCCTCCCATCTATATAAGGAGGGGCAGGGCTCCCCTCCTAGACATAAGTTTCCACCTCTAAATTTCAGGTTTAGAGCCGTTTTGGTTTAGAGCTTCTAATTGCTTTAGCCAGCGGTTTAGAGCCTTCTAATTGGTTTAGAGCCTTCTAATTGGTGTGTCTAATTACTAGACCACTAATAGCCTCTCTCATAAGCTCCACCATACTCGCACCGGCTTAAGGCGAAGCCCTGCGGGATTTCCCCTCTACTTCCGGTACCACGCCGTTGTGCTGCCGGAATCGCGAGGAGAGTGCTACAACCTCCGCTGCCTGCTGGAACAAGGGAGAGGAAGGTCTTCGTCGAGTACCGAACGTGTGACCGACTGCGGGAGCGCTGCCGGAACGTGGCGCCGGAAGGATCGTCTACACGATCTTGAGATCGGAAAGAGTACGACTACATCACCCACGAGAATCCGCTCTCGTTAAACGCTTTGGAATCTTCGAGGGTAAGTTATACCATCGACTCGTTGCTACAATCTAGTAGATAGATCTTGGCTTGTTTGTTTGTATGCGATAGAAAATTTTTGTTTTCCATGCTACGAACCCCTACACAAATCCCATCTCGATACATACAACCCAACAGATACTTTCCGATCACCTGAGAGACACCTTTATGATCACCCTCTCATAGGATGATGTTTGATGACCTCAAAGCTTTCTTCCGATACCAGGGAGTTGCATTATCTCATGGTCTAAGGAATACAATATTTGACATAAGAAAAAGCTTCGCAACGATGAACACGATGACGCGATCTAATTGCTCTGCTTGATTTGGGTCTGTCCATCATATCATTCTCCCAATGATATGATCTTATTATTAATCGACAACTCATGTCTATGGTTAAGAAACCTTAACCATCGTTAATCAATGAGCTAGTACATAGAGGCATACCAGGGACACGGCGTTGTTCATAAACCACACAAGTATCAAAATTTCCGCTTAATACAATTCTAGCATGGAATATAAACTTTATCATGAACAAGAATTATAATAATAACATCTTTATTATTGCCTCTAGGGCATAATTCCAACAGCAGAAACTCTCAGTATCCGACCAATATTCCACGAAACCGTCTGTAGCCGCCGCCACCATCGTCCCTAGATTGGGGGGATCTGAAGTTCTTCCCGGCACCCTGACGGAGGGGAGATCATTCCGAAGGCCTTCTCTCCGGTATGATTCATGAGTAGTTCCACCTTGGACTATGGGTCCATGTAGTAGCTAGATGATTGTATCTCCTCCTTTGTGCTTTCATGTATAGATCTTGTGAGCTCCGTTCATGATCAAGATCTAATCTATTTGTAATCATGCATGTTGTGTTTGTGGGGATCCGATGGATATTGAGATTATTATGTTGGTTTGATTAATGGTTTTATCTTTATGATTCTATCATGTCTGTGTTGTTTGTGATCTTGCATGCTCTCTGTTGCTACTGGTTATCTTGGCCAAGTAGTTGCTAGTGACTCTAAGAGGGAGTATTTATGCTCGATAGTGGGTTCATGCCTCTAGTTTCCAAGAGAAGTGACAATAATGTCTTCGGTTGTAGATGTGTTGTTGCTACTAGGGAGAAAACAAAGGTCTCTTGTTCATGGAACATGTGGACTGTTTACCTTACACACTTTGCTTAAAGAAGTTGTCTGTTGCTTATAACTTAATACTGGAGGGGGTTCGGATGATAACTGAAGGTGGACTTCTAGTCATAGATGCAGTTGGATGATGGTCTATGTATATTATTGTATTGCCCAATTAACCTCATAGGATCTTTCTGCTTGCTCAGTTCCTATCAATTGTCCTGCTGTAATTTGTTTACCTTCATGCCATGTTATTTATCTAAGGAGAGCACCTCTAGTGAACTATGGACCCCAGTCCAATCTTTACCATTAATACATCTTCCACTGTTACGTGTTTACTTGCTGCAAACCATTACCTTCCACACCATACGTTTAATCCTTTGTTACAGCAAACCGGTGAGCTTGACAATCTCACTGATTTGTTGGAACAAAGTCTTGAGTTTGTGTTGTGCAGGTCTCCACGTTCCTTGCAACACCTTTGAGACATTTCCTTCCTCCTTCTGGTTCTATAACCTCGGTCTCTACTGAGGGAAACTTGCTGTTATGCTCCATCACACCTTGCTCTTGGGGTTTCCAACGAAGTGCTCCCACGTCAACACCGGACGCACGCATCAGTCGCTGATAATTTTAGCCATAGCAACATTGGGCCGTCGCGTCCAATGTTTCTGCCATAGCGGTGGCATGTGAAAATAGTATTACTTAGGGAGAAACATTGGGCTATCGATCGCATGCGGTTTCTGCATAATGTCATGGTTTTGTAGTTTGAGTTTTATAAGATTAGTTTGGTCAACATTAAAAATGATCACCTCCGCCTATCTCCGGTTGTTTGCATAGTATATCTTGGTTTAGGGTCGATTGATGGTTGGAAACGAAATGGGGTCGAGCTCGGTTGGTGGTCAGGTTGCGACTGGAATTGATAGTTTGTGATTCCGAATCAGTACGCAAGGTTTCATTTAGACTACTTCTGCAGGAGTTCATGGTGGCTTACCAGCCCTTCGTTGTTCTGAAGTTGTCCAATGTTCAGCATCTTGCTACCGGTGGTTGTTTGGATACAGAGGGTTCGCGATTAGTTTTTAAAAAACTACTAGAGTGTTTTTTGCAGGGAACACTCGAGATATTTATTTATTTATCATAGGGTTACAATCAGCTAGCACTAGCTGCAAAACAGCCTCTGAAGTATGATGTACCCAACAAGTGGTACTTCCCTGATTCTACCCAAATTTGCTAGACTATGTGATACCCTATTTTGTTCTCTGAGTAACCTTAATTGTAGAGAATTCTCTAAGATTTATCAGGCGTTTGATCTCTTCCAGCAGATGACCATATGTTGATCTATTGGGTGTGCTCTCCTTTAGGGCCGACAGAATCGTGGCACGGTCAGTTTGCCAAACAATTGGGAGTTCAGACCACTGATGTGCCAAGGATAATCCTTCCATTGCCGCAGAGATTTCCGACTCCAGTGCATCATTGCAGTTAAACAAGTGACGGTAAAGCCAAGAAAATGACAGCGCTGGTAGAGTCGCGAAGAATCATACCAATGCCCGCTCTACCATCCTCTCCGAAGGAGCCATCAATCGATAGAGCAGACCAACCAGGGACGGGCTTTGTCCATGGAGAGCTATGAGTAGACACACCAGAGGGCCATTTTTTAATCGTACAAAGCCTCTTTCCCTTGATGATCTCTGAAACGGACTGTTTTTGAATTTGAAATAGAGACTCATAGTAACTACACAAATAGAGCCTAGTTACATCTGTAGGTGGATTGGCTTTTGCATGTATTAGATCATTATGGAGCTGCCATATCCTCCAAGTGATCATGATTATCATGTTCCTCACCTCATTTGTTACCTAGTCCAGAAGATAAAAAGCCATTCCACTCCACTATTACGAATTTCAGAGCAGCTTGATAACAGCCACACATCCCGCATGCAGTCCCATATTTGCACCGCCAAAGGACAAGAAATCAGTGCATGGTAAGCATCTTCATCGTCAACACCACAAAGGCGGCAAGTGTTGATACTCTCCAGATGCCTTCTCTGTTTGTTTTCCAATGTCGCTAAGGCTCCGGTTACAATTTTCCATGCGAAGATCTTCGTTTTCTGGGCCATAGAAGATTTCCAGATTAAATTCCAAACAGGGCGTTTACCATCCGGCCTAGCACTAGAAGCGCTGCCCCTATTCCGATCGACGTGATCAGCTACAGCAAGATAGGATGCGCTGCGGAAGTAAAATCTCCTGAATCTCTAGGATGCCAACAACCAGGAAATCTTCTTGATTTGTAGGAAACGTTCTGATCTTCAAAATAGCCTCCACATCAACCGATCCGAATGAAGTCTGACACTATTAAAACGACAATCTCCTTTTTCAGATATAGGCCTAAAGGTAGGCCCCTTAGGAATCCATGGATCCCTCCACACTCTAATACTCTTTCTGTTATCCAAACAACCGAGGAATTACCAGTAAAAATTGTGTCCAATAAGTTGCCATTGGGATAATATTTAGCACGAAGCAGCCTTGCACACAACCTCTCATGTTTGTCAATTAGTCTCCATGCCTGTTTTGCTAGGAGAGCTTGGTTAAACATACGCATATCCCTGAACCCCATATCACCATAAGATTTTGGTAGAATCGTCATTTTATCCCAAGCTAACCAGGCCATCTTTCTCTTGACATTTTCTACACCCACCAATATTGTCGCACAAGTTTGGCCAGGTCATCACAAACCGAGACAGGCAGTCTAAAAACACTCATGATACATATGGAAATGGCCTGGGCCACGGCTTTGATCAACACCTCTTTAGCACCAACCGACGTGTATTTTTCGGCCCAATCAATCAACCGCTTCCATAAACTAGCTTAAGCTTATGAAAAATCTTGTTTTACCAATTCAGCTGGTCAATAAAAAACCTTCGGTTGGTTAATCGTATTTTGTCAGGTGTTTGTTTCCTTGACAAGTCAGGAGCTTACATTTGCATCCCTTAGCCTGAAGTTTCCTATTTTCCTGAAACTATCCCAACCTCTGAATCTTTTGACAGGACCGACCTTTTATTTGCTCTAGTTGACCGTCGTCAGAGATGATTGACTTGCCATCCGATCGATCGGGATGAGATCCAACGGAGGGATCTAACCCCGTTAATTTGATTGGCAATCACAAATCGGACGGTAGCCCGGTCGCAACAATTAGGGTTTAGCACCTATATACATACCATATCACATTTGTACCATCTATATATACTCTTGCCCCTGCGCCGTCTTTTGTCAATCAATTTCATCCCTCCTCCGATCCCGTACGTATACGTACGTACAAATCGCATCCGCTCGCAGCTAGCATGGGAGACCAGGAGGCGCCGGCGAGGCCGAGCAAGAAGGCACGCGCGTCGGTCGGTTCCGGCGGCCTGACGGCGTTCGCGCTCCGCCTGGGGAAGCAGCTCGCCGAGGGCGACGACACCAGGGACAAGAACCTCGCCTTCTCGCCGCTGTCCGTCTACACCACGCTCGGTCTGGTGGCTGCCGGAGCCCGCGGCAAAACCCTCGACGAGCTCCTCGCCCTCCTCGGCGCCTCGTCGCCCGACGATGTCGCCGAGTTCGTGCACGGCCTCGCCGCTGACCCGTCCGGGTCCGCCGGGCCGCTCGTCACCTACGCCTATGGCGTGTTCCACCAGGAAAACATGGAGCTCATCCCTGCATACCGCGACACCGCCGCCGCATCCTACAAGGCCGAGATACGCGCCGTCGACTTCGCCGAGGTGAGCACAACGACTAACCCCTTCTTCCTCTCCGGCCTCTCATCGTTAATATCATTATTATCATCTTCTTTCCTGGTTGCATGCAGGGGGACAAGAAGAAGATCACGGAGGAGATCAACAAGTGGGTGGCGGCGGCGACGAACAATCTGATCTCGGAGATTCTCCCGGAGGGGTACCTGACCAGCCACTCGAGGTTCGTGCTCACCAACGCCATCTACTTCAAGGGCGTGTGGGAGCACCTCTTCCCCGTGGATCGCACCGAGGACCGCGAGTTCCACCGCCTCGGCGACGCGGGCGCCGTCGACGTCCCCTTCATGACCTTCGGGTACGGAGCACGCAGGCTTTTCCTCTCCTACCACGAAGGCTTCAAGGTGCTCAAGCTGCCCTACAAGACCGGCACCGGAGACGCCACCACCTCCACCTCCGCCTTCTCCATGTGCGTCTTCCTCCCTGACGAGCGCGACGGGCTGCGCGCCATGATCGACGCTCTCGCCTCCGCAGGCACGGTGCTCGACCACGTGCCCAAGTACCCGAGCAAGGTGACGTGGGTCCTGCTGCCCAAGTTCAAGCTCTCCTTCTTCACCAGCCTCGTCGGAGTGCTCAAAGGCCTGGGGCTGGTTGAGGCATTCACCGAGGATGCCGACCTGTCCGGCCTGGTGGACCGGTGCGTCTGCGACGTGCGCCTGGACGAGGTGTTCCACAAGGCGGTCGTCGAGGTGAACGAGGAGGGAACCAAGGCCGCCGCCTGCACCGCGGCCGGTGGACGCACGAAGCAATCCGCGAGGAAGGAGATCTCCAAGGAGTTCGTCGCCGACCACCCGTTCGCGTTTTATATAGTGGAGGAGGTCTCTGGGGCCGTGGTCTTCGCCGGCCACGTCCTTGACCCTTCGACCTCACACTAGTAACGAGTACTGCAATTCCAAGTCTCATTACCGAAATACTACTATTTTCTGATGCATTAATTCGAAAGGGAATAAATTTTGAACAGGCAGCTTTCACCCTTATTGCTGGAAACATCGATGATGCTTATGATTCTGCCGAAGTGTACTTTTCTTACTGTATATATCTTCGGTTGATTTGCCTTGGTTGCACGGTGTAAGCAGTTAAGGGAGTTGATAGCATAAAACTACCACTTTATATGTCAAATTTACCATTTAGTACCAGTCGCTCTCGATTTCGCAAAATAGTACCACATTTGAATCTGATTGTAGCAATGTGCGCCGATCTGTCGTTGATAGCGAATTGACCCCGCTTAACACTCGCGGGCCCACCTGTCAGGGCCACATGGCCCGCGTTAGACGCCGCCCCGACACGCCCGTCTAACGGCCGTTAACTGGCGCCGCTTAGGACAGGTCCCACCTCCGGGTGGACCTCAGTCTCCCTCCTCCCCACTGTCTTCTTCCCCGAGCTCGGTGTTGCGCCGCTGCCGCCGCTTGTCCGCCGCCACCGCCGCCGTCACCATGCCCAGCTGGCATGACGGGTCCTCCTCCAGCGGGAGCATTTTAGAGGTAAGATTTATCCATCTTGTTGGAATTAGGGTTTCGGCTGATTTTTTATTTCTTCGATTTCCCCAAATTCCCTGGATTAAACTCGATTTTCTCTTCGATTAGGAGTTCACTGCGCTTGACCATGCTCCCGCTACCACTGATGACCCAACATTTTATGGAATCGCCGATGATTTCCCTGAGTTGTGTCGTGGCCACAAGTTGCCACTGCGCAAATGTGTTGCATTCGAAGGGATCAATGCAGGCAGAAAGTTCTATCTGTGTCAAGTGGGGCATGTAAGTTTCCTTAACCAGAAATTTGGAATCATATCATCTGCAGGCTGTCAAGAAAATGCTAATATGGAATCATCATCTGCTAATTAAATGTAATACTGCAATCATTGTCAGTTAGTATGGAATGATTAGGAAATGTGTAATGCTTAGTGTCCAGAAAATGCAAGCATCAGTATATATGTTAATATAAAACATTTAGTGGACCTGGAATATTTAGTGGACAGAACATATTTAGTGGAACATTTAGTGTTCTTACATATTTAGTGGAATAATTGTGATGAGCCCAATATAATTGTTGCTATTTTTGTTACAGCAATAAGTTCATGAAATCATAAGTGTAGACTAAAATCATAAGTGTAGACTGATCTGGAACATATAGATAGTATAAACACTGTTTTTATGCTATCAACTCAAGTGTAGACTGATCTGGGACACTGTTTTTATCATTGTACAATAGGTCAATAATTGTGGATTTCATAGTTGGATAGATCCAGAGTGGCCTGCCACAATGAAGAATGCATTGGCCAGGCTATGGGAAATGTACAATGAAAGTAATAGTGCAAGAATTGAAGAGAGGTATGAGTCATCCAAGATGCTGAAGGATCTTGCTGAAGAGAAGGAAAAGGCTGTCAAGAAACATGCATGCCTTATTGCAGAAACTAACAAGTTTTTTGAGGAGACTGGGAAGAAGGCTATGGAAGAAAACAGGAGGAGGATTTATAGTGAGGCTGAGCAGGAAGAACAGATGGAGAAGTACATTGCAGGGTTGAAGAATGAAGTGGAGGTGTACAAGCAAGGGAATGAAGAATTCAAGAATCTACTAAAAACCCAAGCAACAATTTATAAGGAGAAGCAGAAGAAGTGGGAGGATGAAAAACAGGCTCTGGAAGAGGAGAAGAAAAAATTAGAGTACAGTTTGTTTGATCTTTTCAATGCCACTGACAGTAACAAGGAGAAGATCAAGAGGATCAAAGCAATATGTGATGAGTAGTGATGGAGTACCTACCTAGTTTGTTGCCCATTTATGTAATGGATGTGTAAGAACACTTTTATATGTGTTGTGTAAGAACCTAGTTGTGTACCTGCTTAGTTTGTTAGGATGGATGTTGAACTTATTGTGGTAATGGTTGTTAATCTAGTAATGGATGTTGAACTTATTGTGGTAATGGTTATTAATCTAGTAATGGTTGTTAATCTAGTTGGGATCTTTGTATGTCCAATGGATGTAGAAGCAACATTGTGTTGTTGATAACCCTCTAGGGGTCTCGACAACTTTTTAAAGTCACCCATGAAAACAACACTATTGCCATCCATAAAACAACACTATTTCCATCCATAAAAACAACACTATTGCCATCCATAAAACAACACTATTGCCATCCATAAAAAAAACACTATTGCCCACATTTCAACAACAATCACAACTTCACCATCAAATTGAAAGATAGTCTTAACCAACAAATATCATACATAGTTTTCAACAAGTTCTTCCCAGGACATCAACACATAGTCTTACACATAATCAGTCTTACACATAGTTTTAAACAAGCTCTTCTCATGACATCAACACATAATCTTAACCAACACATAGATTCATACACATTTCAAGCATCCTTGACAGAATCATCAGATTTTTTCTTCTTGTAGCTTGAATGCTTCCCAGCATTAAGGTATCCTGCCATCCTTGCTGTGAGTTTAGTTGGCCTTTTGCCAAGCCTTGTTGGTGCAGAACTGGAACCACCTTCAGCAGCACTCCTAGGTGCAAGGAAGGGTCTTGGGGCTGTAGATCTCTATGGTGCAATTGGAGGGGCTGATGCAGTTCTTGCTGGAGTAGTAGCAGGCTGCCTTGGAGGTGCTGTTGGAGTTCTTGCTATTGGAGGGGCAGATGCTGTTGGAGGGGCTAATGCAGTTCTTGTTGGAGTTGTAGCAGGCTGCCTTGGAGGTCCTGCTGCTGTACTACCAGATGTAGATGCACACTGTGACTGCAAACAATAAACAAAGTCAGGAATTAATTAACTTTGTGAAAGCAAACAGGGTGAGGAATTAGTAAACTAGATTTAGGTGCACATTACCATGCTGATTTGTTTCCTCACTGCTAGGTGAGGTTTCAATGGGACTTTGCAGCTGGTGTACCTATGGCCTGTGAGCTTGCAATTGCTGCAAGTTATTGTCCCCATTCTAGAAGTATCCCTAGGTGCTGGCACCTCAAATGCTCCTTTCCTCCTTACTGTTTGCTTTCTTCCAGGTTTGTCTCTAAAGACTGGAGGATCAATATCTAGAGTGTCTGTCTTTGTCCAGTCATCAGGGCCAAATACAGGGTAAATTGTGTGCTGGTAGGCAGCTAGGTAAGTTGATTTTTTGAAGAAATCATTGACATAATCCTCAGGAATTTGCTTAATTTTCATGATTGCAGCCACTGCATGATTGCAGGGAATACCTGTGACATCCCACTTCCTACATGAGCATGTTTTTGCCCTCAGGTCCACTGCTAGGATTCTAGCCCCAGATGTGACTTGCCATAAGCCAACCTCACAGTTCTTAGCAATGCAATCCCTAGAAAACTTCTTGGACTCTGCCAATAATTCAGAATAAGTAGGTGTGATTTCCCAGTAGGTTCTGTCCATCTTTTCCCTGATCCCACTATACCTCACCATCAATTTGTCTCTTATCCCTTCAAGCATTGTTCTAATTGGCTTGTTTCTAACATTCAAGATCATCTTATTAAAAACCTCACTAAGGTTGTTCACTACTAGGTCTGACTTGCATGTTGTGTCAAACAAATGCCTAGCCCAAGTTTGAGGTGGGATTTGAACTAGCCAATTGTAAGCTTCTTCACAATCATCTTTTAGAGCTTGCATTGCAAGGTCAAAACCTGCTCTAGTGTATGAATATGAAGCTGCAAACATGTGTTTCTTAAGTGATTCTCCTCTGAAGCCAGCTGTCTGGAAATTTGCATATATATGCCTAAGACAATATCTCTGTGGTGAGTTTGGGAATAATGTGGATATTGCTTTGAGAAGTCCCTACACAATTATTTGTAGTTGGGTTTAGTCCCTTCTGCCTATCACAGTCCATGGAAATGCAATACTAGAATAAGAAATGTAGTGGAAAAAATGTTCAAGGTGGGTTTAGTACCTTCTTCCTATCAGAGATGATGGTATAGGTACCAAACCTAGAAGCCTCTCCTAAGCAATACTTTAGCCAGGTTAAAAACCACATCCAGCTAGTTGTGTCTTCTCTATCAACTACACCAAAGGCAATGGGAAAAATATTGTTATTCCCATCCCTTCTAGTAGCTGCAAGAATTTGTTGTCCAGTGGTGAGCTTTATGAAACATCCATCCAAACCTAGATTGCATAGCAAAGAAAACATTAGCCAAAATAAAAGTATCATGAAACATCCATGAATTCAAACAAAGAAGTAGCAGTTAGGTTACCTATAAAAGGCCTGCATCCATTTAAAAATCCCTCCTTTGAAGCATTTAGGCAAATAAACAGCCCATGAAATCTAGGATTTGGGATAGGATGCTCAACAAGCTGCTTAGTAGTCACCACACACCTGCTTCCTGGATTTGTATCAAGCACAGCCTGCAGATAATCCCTAAGACGTGTGTACTGCTTCTTTTGATCACCAATCACAGCCTTGAATGCTTTAGTCCTAGCCCTATAAGCTTTGCTTTTTGGAATTTGTACACCATATTTCTGCCTAGCATTGTCCATGAGAGTATCCACACATGTGTTAGGATCAACTCTCATAGCCTTCTCAGATTGTTGAGCTACCCAATTAATAGAGACCTTGGTGTTCTCTCCACTGGGTATACATGTATGCAAGGCTCTAAATTTCCTTATTGTGAAGGTATTCTCATGTGCAATCTTGGAAGCAGATATAAAGAAAGGACAGTTCTGAGGGGGTCCTCTCTGAGTACAATCAACAATGATCCTTTCACTACTATTTTTGTGATAGTGAAAGTTTATCAGTTGTGCAATATGGTAGGTCCTAAGAGCATTTCTAAAATCATAGACAGTGTTGAAGCATAGTTTCAGACAAAATTGCTCATGGGGGTTAGCTCTGTTTGGATCATACCATATCCTTTTTGCTGGTTTCTTCAATTTCCTCTTCCTTCTACAAATAGTAGCAAACTTTGTCATAAATCCATCATCATCATCAGAGCACAACTCATCATGGCTCCATATCTCATCATCACTTGGGATAAAATAGTAAGGTTCTTCAAAACCAGCCTCATGATGAGCCCTGGTAGTAGGACCTAGCCTCTTTGCTGGCTTCTTTGCAAATATGTCTGGTTCAGATAATTCTTCAGAATCTGATTCCTTATCTCCTTCTTCATCCTGGAATAACTCCTCAACATCAGTGTCTCCTTCACAGTGAAGAAGAGGGTCTTCTCTCTGCCTCTTCTGTTCATTGAGAAGCTCCAACATTTCTGCCTCCTCATTATCCTCCACTGCTCTATGTTGTTGATGCTCCTTTAATTTCCTAACAAGGTCAACCTCAGCTCCCACTGGAATATTTTGCTCAGCATCATCCTTTTCTCTCTGTTTCCTCTCCTCCCTCAATTTTCTAATTAGGGCCAGCTCAGCTTTAATCCCTTTATTGTGCTCTTCAGGATTAAATTCACATGTCTTGTACTGGAACCAATCCTCTTCTTCATCTTCATTTATGCAGTCAACATCAACTGCCTTTCCTTGTAGATTGGAGATTTGCTGTGTGCCAAAATATAAGGCTTCTGTAACATCAATAGCTACTGGGTAAAAATATTCATCATCAACTGGGATTATTTATTGTTCTTGTTCTTGTTGTTCTTCTTGGTCATCTGACTGATAATCTGACAAATAAGTCACACCTTCTTTGTCAACTGAAAACACAACATCATCATTCAAAGGCTGAGCTTCTGTGCCATCAATATTCAACTGAACAGGCCATGGGGCAGTGGAATCCAGTATAGTGATGTTGAGCAACTTGTCATCCTCAAATTTCTTCAACATCTTGTACACCTTTCCCATACTGTCAATTGTCTCCATTCCACTCTTTCCTTTACCTTTTTCTTCAACATAATACAACCTGTTGTTGGTTCCATATCCATGCCCTTCTACAAGTGCTAACAAATTTAGCACTGTTATGTCTGACTGGCCCAATGTTCTCTCTAAATTGTCTAGCCCAGGGAAATGGAACCTTATCTCCCATATGTCATCATCTAAACTGCATAAGTGAAATAAAGAACAACACTACAGTCAATTACAGCAATATATGAAATTTAAACAGTCCATTAAATACAATCATCATCTTAGTCAATTACAGCATAGGAATTTCACATCAGGATACAACATTACAGTCATCAACCTTCTTTACTGCTAAATCAACCTTCTTTACATCATGATACACCATAACATAGGAATTTCACAATTACAGAAGCATTATATTTATTGAAGAATGAACCATTACTGAAGCATGATCTAACATTGCAAATCCATGATACATTACAAATCTGACACTATCATCTCTGAGAAAAATAAGGAAAAAACAGGGATGTTTGTCGGAGAGAGAGGAGTCTCGAGTGGGGATGCACTTACTCGAGTCCACCGCCGAAGGACGTAGCCCACCGATGGCTGCTCTTTGCCGGCGAGGCCATCACCGCCTTGGCCAGCGCGGCAGCAGAGGCAGAGAGATGCAGCGGCGAGCCATTGGGGGAGAGAAAGTGCTCCGCACCGCCACCACGTGATCCCCCCTCAAAATCTCCTACGCTGCCGAACTCGCCGCCGCCGCCAAGCTCGCCGCCGCCGGGAGTCGCCGCCGCCATAGCTAGTGAGGGGGGAGAGACACAGACAGGCGCGAGCGGAGTGGAGTAACTAACCCTAGTCTGTCCGAAGCGGCGCCGGTTAACGGCCGTTAGACGGGCGTGTCGGGGCGGCGTCTAACGCGGGCCACGTGGCCCTGACAGGTGGGCCCGCGAGTGTTAAGCGGGGTCAATTCGCTATCAATGACAGATCGGCGCACATTGCTACAATCAGATTCAAATGTGGTACTATTTTGCAAAATCGAGAGCGACTGGTACTAAATGGTAAATTTGACATACAAAATTGTAGTTTTATGCTATCAACTCCAGTTAAGGGCACCCCTTTGGTTTGCAAGCAGCTGGATGGTTTCCGAGTTCACTTGTACTGTAATCACGAATCCCTAAGGGCATGTACTATGCTGGCGTTTAGCACAGACGTTTAAGCCAACCAAAATAAATCCACCATAATAGTTTTATCAGCTAAGCGTTCGGTGCCACAACGCGAGACGTTTAGTTCGATAGCTACCTGGATAAAGAAAAATAGAGAAAGGAAGCATACCCTAGGGAAAGTCTAGGGATTTTTTTTTGGCAAAGCGTCGACGGTACAATTTGCGGCGACGCTAGGAGAAGTCTGGGAATCCACCGATATTTGTACGTAACTGTCCCAGATTCCAGCTTAGCGCCTGTGCTAAACGTCCGCATAGTACATGCCCTAAGAAGCACTAAGCTAGCTCCCTAGGATTAGCGATCTGTCCTTGCACCAGCGAATCACATTGTTTGGGGCCAATCTCTGTTCACGTGTTGGTGTGAGCTTCGGACTCTTTTTCTTAAAATAAAAGGTGAACCGACTCAAGCCAGTTCCTCCTTCCCACCCCATAATTTTTGCCCACACGCGTAGGTCGCCGCCACATCCTTGTCCGTCCCAAATTCCACCTCTCCATCCCTCTCCCGCGGCGGGGCAATGGACGGCAACGACGACGCGCTGGAGGCTAGAAGAGCAGGCGGCACGGGAGCTGCAGGAAGCCGCCACGGACCTCGCCGTGTGCCGCACCGCCGATGGAGATTCGCTTCGGCAGAGCTGGCCTGGACGGGACATCCGCGCCTCCCCGGACGGGAGTTTGTTTCCCGCGAATATATACTACACGGGAAGAAAATACAGTAGCAGCAGATTCTGCAACACAATGTGACATGTAGATATACAGGTACACTTGGAAATACTAGGTGTTCCATCTAAAAAAAAAGATATGCATGTACACTACAAGTGACCGTATTGTTTAGTGCATGTCGGGGAATTTTTTAGTGCATGTCGAGGAATAAACCATAATACCAACTATAAAATTTTGTATTTTTACAAGATATTATCTGTATACAAGTATGAGAGCGTATTAGGACATGTACAATGGTGATATCATAGGAGTGCCTATTATCATGTTTTATTGTTATATAGATTACATGGCAGGATTAAGACAAGACGTGCTTATCACCGTTCTACACAGTCTTATCTTATACATGCCACGTAATTTTGATATAAGAACAAAATATGATATATAATATGTCATTTTTATAGTCGCTAAGAGTAAGAGATCATCTCTTAACTAATAGAAGGCAAGAGTCTTTTTTCTCTCTCCTCCAACTCATAAATCATCCTGCGTGACCCTTATATTCAAGAACACTATATCCTATTTTACAAGTAAAGTCCCCTGAATGATATAGATATCATAATTAACGAGTCTTGAGTTTGATGGAGGCACTAGTGCTTCCACATTCCAAAAAATACCTTGAGTTTAACTTTAAACCGACTCTATTTTCTTAGGATGGAGTGAGCCGAACTTGGAGAAGATCTAGTATTCATGTCCAAGACAAGACACATTAAAGGATCGATGCAAGGTGAAACACAAGCAATCAAGATCCACCCAAAGCATCCACATACAAAAATACTACACAAGATGCACGGCCGCCACATCGATCTTGATGAGAATAGTCACGCTTGCTATTTTAGATCCCATATTGGTTATTTTTTACCCACCATTGTAATGCCACGAGAGAACAAATATTAGAAAGCAAGTGTAGTCTATAGGCCCTTTTGCCTTCATCGGGGGAAATGAACCTAATCATAGTGTGGTACCGCGCAATTCTGTTGAAGTCATGTGACAGGTCCTTGCATCACCTACTCAACATAACTTTGATATATGTACCCACTAGTACACAATGATAACAGGTACATGGGTTAAACATGCATTTGTAACTGAGATAGACTCCGTTGCGAGGAACATGTCAGTGATGTGCAAGATCATAGGAAACAATTTCAAAGTATAGAATGCCATCTAAGACCGATCGTCTTTGTAGCACTGTACACGGAGATCTCATTGCTCCCACACAAGTCTTTCCGAACGCCTCATCATCGTCATCTCCCACGTCTTCAAAAACTTATCAACTCCAATTGGTGGACTCACGTCTATATCACCACCTAATGGACTTAACTCTTTATTCGTGGATTCATCTCTGACACTATCTTTTATTTCTATCCTTTTCTTTGACCTGGTGACCATATCATTGCCATAACCCTTTGTTGATTTGAATAGGCTTGACCTTTCTAGACTCGTGTCCATGTAGGTGCTATGCAGATTTGGGGGGGGGGGGGGGGGGGACCCTTGGGTGAGTATGAATAAATTAATCCATACAACAAGAATCCTAAAGAAAGAACACGTAGTAGAAGCATCCTAAAATTTCTGAGAAAATAAATATCATGCTTGATTATTACCGATGAAACATGTTACTCAGTTGAGGTGAGAACAAAAATTTCCGAAATGAGAGGATCTCAACACCATTTTTTTGCGGGTAGAGGATCTCAGCACCATGACTTAAAAAGAAACTAGTATGTGTAAACATCAGGCATATGTTAATGTTTGGATAATCTAAAAAGAGGCACGTGCCCCAGTGAGACTTAGCATACGGCAGATCCCAATATGAACTTTCAAAATATGATAGATGATATGATTGCATTAGATGCTAAATAAAACATTTGATATGATTTATCTTCTAAACAATAAATTTGATTAGTGATCCGTCCTAGCCAATGTGTTCTTCTTGAAGAGTACTTCAAACCTAGATCCTACGTATCTATGTTTCGTCGCGTCATGTCAGTTGTAATGTTATTGCCAACATGGGTGGACCCAAAGTCCCTCCAGCCCGGGTGGCCGCATGTGCCGAAGCTTGTATTACATGATTTCGTACAATGATTTTGTCCAAAAAATGGCTCATCGGTAGTGTTTGACCAGGCTTCAAAAAGTTTCTGGGTCAGCCACTGATTGCCAATGTATATAAGAACGATTAGTTGTGAAAAACATATACCTTTCTACGTGCTTTAATCATTGCAATGTTATGCAGATATATAGAGTGAGCACTTCTAGTGTTTACATTAATAACTTGGGGGGTGGTATCATTTTATAAAAAGTAGTTTTCATGCAACCTTACAATAATCAAGTTTGAAGGGCAAATAATTTACTCTAAGTTGGGAGCTAAGAAGTGTGTAATATGGCTTATGTTCACGGGATTCCAATGGATTTTCGCAACACTAAAACAATTGCAGAGGCGGTTGATACTTTTGGGGAATTTCATTAATGATAGCATAGAAACATTTAAAAATACACTACCTTGCTATGTGCTACTTTTTATGTAAGAAAACGCTTCGGTTCGGGCGGAGGCTCACGTCATCCGCCTCGTCCGTGTGTGATGCGTGGCTCTGTGGATCCCATTATCGAAACATGTATCCCTCGATCCTCTCCATATACTCTTGTCTCTAGAGAATTCCATGAGAGATTGACCAGCGCTCCGTACCTCCCCTCCATCCCGCGCCATGAGCCGCGCTGGCTCTAGCGGCTAGGCCGTCCTCTAAGCCGGTGGTGACAGCCGCCGCCTCCTTCCCTCCCTCTCTCCCTTCCACCCTCCCTGCAGGGGTGGAAGTGTTGTGACGCGGCGGCGAGCGGGAGGGGGCGGAGGTGGCTTGACACAGTGTGGAAGGGACTTCTTGCTTTGGGGCAGGACACGAGGGCGACGGAGCCTATGGTCATGCTCGTCTGCCACCCCGTCTTGGACGGTGCCCTACACCTTCTCCTTGCATGGCTTCAAGAAAAAGGGCATCGGAGGAGGCCTCGCAACATATCCTCTTCCCTACCTCCCCGAACCGGAGGAGTTTCCCAAGGAAGCCGACCTCGCAACGACGGGGCCAGATGGAAGAGGCGGTGCCGTGGAGCTCGGGCGTCGATGCTATAGGCCTCCCCAATGTTGGTACCACTAGTTCCCGGTTTTGCATCACATGGGAAAAAATTGTGCTACAACCAAATTTTGGATTTTGCACTGTAGGAAGAATTTTTGTGCTAGAAATGTTATATGATTTTTGCATCGTATGAAGATTCTTTTTGCTATAACCATTATGAGTCTCATCGGAGGATCTAGCCAGAATTTATTTGCTACTATGCTACAATGTCACAAATGTTTTTTGCTGCAATCTCTATGTTTTTTGCTAGAATAGTGTAATTTTTATGCTACGAAATCTTCGGTGAAGTCAGATTCGCTACAAAAGTATAAATTTTTTGCTCCATTCATTCTGTGAATTTGCATTATCAGAAGAATTTTTTGCTACGTGATCTCTCAGACAAGGTCTCCGTCGATGTCTCCGGCAAACTTTTTTTCTGCAACCGCCCAATAAATTTGTTGCAAAGATTCCGGGATGTCTCTGGTTATGTCTCCGGCGATATCATTGTTTCCCTTACTTGGAGTATGTTTTTAAGATGAACCCTTTTTTGGCTACAAATAAAAATGAAAATATTTTCTGCTACATAAAAACAAAAGCGGGCAGAGCTCCCCGTTTAAAAAAAAAGTGGGCTTTTGGGATAAAAGTGAACTGGTGGGAACTTCCAAGCCTCGACAGACGCTCAGCAGTTCCCCTACAAGGATTATATAATCTCGCTGCAAATATTCTAAAAAAAAAATCTCGCTGCAAATATTTTTCACTAAATAAGTAAATATATTTTTTCCAAACAAAAGCAAAGGGACCAATTTTTTTTTAGGCGAAAAGGGGACCAAAATTACGGCGCGATGTTTGGCTTCTCGAGCACACTTCCCTCCGGAGCGCGGGCTTTCTTCCCTCCAACCCTCCAACCCCACTGCCCCCTCCTCTCCTCACTCCCAATCCAACCCCGCCGCTGCCGCCGCGCCGTACCTTGGCGCCACCGCCACCGCCACCTCCAACGCCTCGATCCATCCCCATCCCCACCCGACCCCCACTCACCCCCGCCTCTTACGCGCGTCGCCGCCATCGCCGTTCCCCCTCGCCAGTCGCTGGCCGTCGGCTTTTGAGGTACGGTGTTGTTCTCCATGCAGCGATTCGATAAATCCCGCCGGCCTTCACGGTTTCTGGTTGCGCACCATCTAGATCCGCTCCTCTGGATAAGTAGAGACGATCAGTTTGGCAACGTACTGTATTAGGTGTCGATCCTGGTGATTCCGTGGTGAAATTTGGTGAGTAGGCAAGAGTGAGCCGCGTAATGCCACGTGCTTACTGCCATCGTCGAGAAATTTCATGTTACCGACTTGCAGGATGCTGAAGGTGTGATGTTTCTTATAACCGTCAGACTGAAATTGTAGGTTGATTCAGTCTGTACGCTTAGGATGCCTTCTCTGCTGTGTAGAGAAGAACTGCTGCTAGTATAATTTTGGAGTAAATGGCCCACATGCAACTGATCGCCATACTTATTTCCATTCCATTGATATGAATTACGTACCTTCTAGTCATGTGATGCATGTTTTGAAAAGAATCTTAATGGTAGCCGAAACGATCCAAAACCCAAATTTCAGATATGAAGTTTGGCGTGCGATTTTCTACTCAGTGAACACTGCCTGATCTGAATGTGACATTTTAAATCCTTGATAGTGGCTATCAATCACTGGTAGGCCTTACTCAAAGTTCTGTTTACTGTGTGTGAAACTCTGTCTGCTGTTGCCTGCATTGTCTTCATTCTCCATATCCATGGACAAGTCATCACGACTCATTTAGATTCCATGTGATCTTACATTCTCTCTGCGTGCATGTGGGCGTGTCTATATAAAATTGTGGCAAACTAAATATGCTATTACCATCCATTCAGTTCCGCTGTAGTATTCGCATTTGGGCGTCTCTGTATTAATTGGATACTTTTTCATCCTAAACATTTTATTACCATTCCAATCAATTTTATCTGAGAAATGTAGTGTTGGTAACAAGGCCTAACACTTCCATTGTTTATAAATTCATAGCAGGTTCTTGCTTATTACCATCACAGCACGGGCATAATGGCTGAACAGCCTGAACGTGCAAGGTTAGAGTACCTTAATTCGCAAGAGCCAGGAGATGCATCACTGGCTAGTGCTATTGATATTGTGGATAGACTGCTAGAAGAAGATGACACAGAGGCTTGTCAAATAATAACCGTTGAGCCGGTAAGTGCGACAAAGTCAGCTTCCACTTTAGCCTCAAAAGTATCCCAGTACTTGGCAAAAAGGGCTCATCACAGTTTCCCACTGGAGAAGGCAGGTGTCTTTGACTGGTTCGATACCCCCAATCATGATGCTCGCCTAGCCTCCAGGGAAGATCCAAGAGTTCATATCAAAAACAGAGTTTCATATTCTGACTCCCAGAGATGTGCTGGCTATGGATCAGGTACCAGGGCTGGGGCCATGCTAGAATGTATTGATGAGGACTTGGGCATCAACTGTCTGAAGAAACCAGAACCAGCTCGTGTTACCGATGATTTATATGAAGCATATGATATTGGGCCTAATACTCAAATGGCAGCTGAAGCGATGGAAGCATTGTTCAATGCACCAGCTGTCAGCTATAATGACATGGAGCATGAACACCTGGAAAACTCTCTGGGGAAAGAAAACAAAGTGGATTCGTTCTGTTCAGTAAAGTCACCAGTTCAGAACCAAATGCTAGCCTGCTTACCTCAGAGCTCAGAGGGAATGACATCGCAGCTTACGCGACTCAAGGTAGACGGTATAGAAAGGTCAAATGGTGAAAGTTCAATCCCTTTGATGAATCATCCCAGTAAGTCAAAAACCAGGAAGAATACAAAACATACGACAGGGAAAGTGAAAACAAGGATTGAGAGTGGGATTGTAAGAGGAGCCATAAATTATGATGTGTCAGAAGTAATCATGGGATCTGGCGCAGATGACTCATATAGTCCTTGTTTACTGGATACAGATGCTGTAATCCATCCTCAAAGAAAGAGAACATACATGTTTACCTCAGGAAGCACAAAAGTTGAGTTCCGTAAAGATACCAGATCAACTGCAACGAGAGCCAAAACTTCAGAAGTTGCAGAGGTACCAGCAGCAAAATCATCAAGAAAATTTGATCATGATACCATAAAAGGCATGGAAATGATCCACAGGTCTTCCTTTGCTAATCTGAAAGCATCAGCTGCTAACTCTGCTGATGTTTCTGTGCGAACTACAGCAACTCGTAGCAAGGTCAGAGGAATTCAGAAAGAAACATCAGATTTCGATCAGCTTGAAGGAACTTTTAGTAGTGCACTGGAAAAACAATCAATATCTCAACAGAAAGACCATGACTCTAGTTTGAAGAATAGAGCACCACTGAGAGAGCTAAATAGCACAGAGTCCCAATCTAGGACACATAAATCAAAGAAGGCATTGAAGAGAGGCCTCCTGAAATCACCAGGATCCAGAGAGCTTGCTAATCTTCTTAGGCATGAAGTATCACCAGTTTTGCCATCAAGTAGGCGAAGAAAGAGAGACATGTCCTCAGTCCGTGTTCTGTTCAGCCAAAGCATGGACATCCAGACCATCAAATATCAGACAAAGGTAGTTTCATCATCTGCATATACTATACACAAGTAACTGAGGATATCTTGATATTTCTCACTTTTCGTCTTTTTGATATTGGCAGATATTGATACACTTTGGATTACCAGTGGTAACAACTATTTCAGAGGCTACCCATTTTGTTGCTGAAAAGTTTGCTCGTACAAGAAATATGCTAGAAGCAATAGCCATGGGTATACCTGTAGTCACACCATCATGGCTTGAATGCTGTAACGAAGCAAGGTGCTTCATTGATGAGAAAAAATACATAATGAGAGATACAAAGAAAGAGAAGGAGCTACACTTCAGCATGCCTGTCTCCCTGAGCCGAGCCTGCAAAAGCCCATTGTTAGAGGTTAGCATATAATTATAAGCAGTTAAAATTATAATCAAAATGGGAAAAAATAGTAGCAGAGGACAATTATATGATCTTGATCATTGTTTAGCATTTATAGCATAGTCATGGAAGAATTACTGCCATGTGATGATATCTTATATTTACTGACTTCAAAAATCATTGTAGGGAAGAAAAGTGCTAATCACGCCAAATGCTAAGCCTAGCAAGGAGCTTTTGAAGATTTTAGTTGTGGCAGCTGGTGGCAAGGTATGCAATTGGTTATCCTTCTCTATCTACGATGGCATTCAGTTTTCTTGGTAGCACAATCTGTATTGTGCTTTCCTCGGCAGTATATAGTATATTTCTTTTGTTGCATTCATTTCTTACGTATCAACTTCTCAACTGTCTTCCAATGTGAGGTTTAATGTGATGGTAAAAAAAGTGAGGTTTAATGTTCTGAATATATATAATTATATACTTAGTTTTGGTTTTGATGAATTGTCCAAGTATCTAATTGCTTAGCACTTAATGGCAATGCTAATAAATGATATTTTTGTCTTCCTCTGTAAAGTGCACCCAGAATTGGGAGACCTTGTGGTTGCAATGCAAACTGAACATAAATCTGTTAGGTCCAAAAATATGTGAGGGACCAAAGCAGCCGTAGCATGACTCGGATGTATGGTGTACCTGCATCTGTTTCTTAGTAAAATTTCCTTGTGACCTGTGTTACTTTCTATTTTCCTTGGTTCTTCTTGACGTACACTTGAGTTGCCATTAAGTTGAGAAGAAATGTCATTTTCATTTTTCACCGAAGTCTAATGGATACAGTTTAAGGAATTCTGTACGTCATTTCCGTTTTCCTTAACTCGGTTTTCTGCTGATTATATTTTGCTGTTTTGTCAGCCGTTGGAGAGAATTACGGTGTCTATGATGAAGAATAAGAATTTTGAAGGAGTCCTTGTAATCTCTTGTGAACAAGACTGCAGCATCTGTTTACCGTTCATTAGGAATGGTATTTACCAGTAAACTTGCGCTACATATCTCTTGTCCCTAGAGTTCTTTCTTCTGTGCTTTTCCCCTGTCTTGAATTTCAGATCAACTCTGTAGTTCTTTACCATTGTTTCAGGCTTGGAAGTATTTGACTCAGAGCTTTTACTGAATGGAATTGTTGTCCAGAAGCTAGAGTTTGAAAGGTATGTGTTTTCTCTCTTCGGACCCTAGTATAATTTTGTTTCATGAACGTTGTGATCTACAGCGCCAACTGAACATATGCTTGCGCATTGCAGGTTTCGCCTTTTCCGTGATAAAATGTGAAGTTTCTACGAGATCTGGGCAAGGCAATAACCACTTCGTCTTGTAAATATTTCCGTACGTCGCTGTAGTTACTGTCCTTATTTATTTTGCCAGTATGCATAGTTGCAGGAGAGCTCAACCTGTTTTCATGATGGTGTTACTTGCCACGCCCAGACTGCAAGTTGTGCAGTTTCCCCTCTAATGCTTTTATTGTAGCTGAGGTCTTGTAATGATTTTATTATCATAGGACTTCTCCTTTCTCCTGCCTCTCCTATGTCATTCATGAAATACCTCTTTATATATGGTTTGGTTCTGACTTGCTTTTGAAGTGCATGTGTGGATGTTAGCATGTGATGTATTCCTTTTTTATTTACAGTAGAAGATATGGTTCTTTAATTATGGTTGCTAGGTATAACTCAGTTACCTTTTCTACCTTACCAACATCTTCAGGCTTCTCTTAAAAAGAAGCCACTCCACTGCCATTGCAGCTCCCTACCTTATATCTTAACCTTCTACCTAGATTGACTCTTTTATCAAGATGGAGTGTCGAATCCAGTGAGAGCAATGACAATTAGAGTACCTGGAAACACTGAACCAGTTGGGAATGTGAGACATCAGGGAACGCATCTGCTGTAGAAATCATGATCTGCGTTGCTCCAGCTAGTACATTGCCTAGCATAGAGTGTTATGTAGAAATGCTGTGTGTGTATGTTTGGGAGATCAGGGTAGATAAGCCAATTCATGTACTTGGCCATGTAATTCGTAATCCTCGTGTGGCTTCACTCGTTGCACAGCTGTGCCCTGAAAACAAAAAGGCACCTTCCACGGCGATTACCTCCCGCTTCACCTCTGTTGTCACTCATAGCTCCTTCGCCCACTTAGTTACTGTTCCCAAGTAGGCTGAAAATCAGTGCGGTTTGCCTTCAGGTTATTCTCCCACCAGAGAGCTGCATCTCCCTTTAGAAGGTGAGTAGCACATTTTACCCATTCTTGCTCAGGAACATCAGCAGTCGTCAGTAGCCTTGACATCTCACGCAACCAATCATCAGCATCAAGTGGTTGATCAGAAACATCAAATTGGCGTGGGTTGAACTTCAGAAAGCTTTTGATGTCTCCTCGCTTGGGAGGTGGAGGTAGCGGAGCAAACTCATTCCTCCGAACACTCTCTTCAAAACGCTGCTGGTTCTGCTGCATTGCTGCTAAGGCATTGACGATGTTTGACAACGCGGACCCCAGTTCCGGTGGAATGTCCTCATCAGAACGGCGTGGTGGTGCCATCCTGTGATTGATATAAAACACAAGTCAGTACTATAATGGAGAATAATAATAATCCAAAATAGTACCAAGATGGAATTAACCAAGATTAAAGGATACAATTTACTAAGATGATATTAAAATATCAGCAAAGTTCAAAGCACCTAGAAGATATTAAGCATATCGCACACGACTGAAAAGGAGTGTGGTACACAACTTAACAAAGAAAAATTTTCCGCAAATTTCGGCATTAAAATACCAGTAGATGCGCAAAATCACTTAACGCATCAAGATTAGTGACTCTACCAATTCAATATACAAAAGCGAATGATAAGAGTAGTGGTATGGTCGCGACTCCATCCCGCACTCAAATCATTACTCCGCACATGAATAAGTAGAACACATATCCTAACCCCTTCTTCTCACGATGAACCTAAAGATTGGTAACTACGGAAACGAACACCCCAAACAAGATAACGTCGGATAACAAAGAGTAAGACAGATCACGGCGGTATACAACGAATCAGATAGATCGCGTCGGTTTGCAAAAGCCTGTCGGTATGGAATGTACCAACAGTTGATAACCAAAAAGGCCGATTGTGATAACAACCTGGATGCAACAGATAGACAAGGAATTACACACACACACACACACACACAACCTATGGTACTACGGAAACCCAGAACACGTGAATCCTAGTTTGAATCTTTAGAAGAGAATTGAAAACGTTACACTTCCTTACCAGAAAAGGGTGGGTGGTGGGTAAGAAGAAAAATGGAAGCAGTCCTACTCTCACGTTTTGTTTTTCCCTAGTATACATAGCTACCAAAAATATTTGCTAGACAGACAACGACCATTTGGCTGAGACCTTGAAGGGCGGGATGGCTCTGATACCAATTGTAACTACCTCGGTGAATTACGCTCCTAGTTACAAGCCTGGATGAGCGGAAATGGTTGAAATAGTACGGTGGGGCCCAAATGCCACTCACAGGTAGACCTTTCGGCCGTCCCAACCATTTCCAAAACATCGGGACAAGAACGGGCGGCGTAATCGGCAGGCGAAGGGATCAACTACATACACAAATGAGTATGTATGCAAGCCACCATACAACAGTACATCAGAGCCATTCCATCTAAAAGAAATAGAAATATTGCAACGCCATACGGCAAGATCCAAATATCCTAGATAGATATAATAGTTTAGGATATCTCCTCATACATCAAACATCAGAGTATCAGGCGGAAGCGGCAAACAAGATCCGAGTACGGATAAGAAGCAAATCGGCATAAGATGCCCCATAAATAAACACATCCCGCCCACAGATCTCACGGATCCCCGTTCCCGGAATCTCTACACCGAATGAGCGTTGTCCACATCGTCCGTCTCCTCCACCTAGTATCCATCTTGCGAGTGTACCTGTTCATCTGAATCAAATAATTTATCGTGTGAGACCCTAGGGGTACTCAGCAAGTCTTTATGCCTCTAAAGGGGACACAACCTGGGGTGACGCAATTGCAGCAAAAGATAGTACCTAGCAATTCTATAAATACTCGCTAACCATCCGCCTAACCAAAGATAGACGGATGCCCGTGAATTAATGACAACAGTTATAACAGTAATATCACCAGATCCATCCTCCTCCTCGCTTACCGACTAGGAAGCGGACGGACAACCCCCCATTCGTTGGCATTTTTATTATCCATTCCATGAGTATTGCACTATTTACTAGTCAGTTACTTAGTCAAATTAAAAGCGGTACTTTAGTTATACTTGTCTATGATCGAGAAACTGTGCTCCAAGTCGTCCATAACCGCGGACACGGCTTTCAGAAAGTTTTACCCTGCAGGGGTGCACAAATAGCAACACACACTCGATCAACCTCGGAAAAACCAAATCAAAACCCAACGAGGCATTCACGACAAAGCAATCACCAGATTCAGAAATATTTCAGGGGGCCACCCCATTAAGTATACCCGCAACGAAGTTAGCTGACTTCGAGACGGACTCAAGGTTTGTGGGGACGGCTGTAAACGACTGGGAACCCGAAAATGTGACTGGGCTTGTCGATACAGCGAAAACGTGTCACGATCCTAAACAGTACAGGTGCTCCTCGCACAATCGTAAATAAAGCAGTAAAGCATGGCATAAGTACATGATAGTAAATAAAACCTCAAACTAGTTTGTGGCCCCAAGAAATAAGAATGAATCAAGCTCTGGCTCAGGGGGGGTCCCATAAGCCTCCCGGATGTGGATAGCGCGAATATTCAAGGAACAGGAATCAAGTACTCGGGGTCCTACGGGACACAAGTGAGCATGAAAAACCAAATAGCAGATATTGCTCACCGGTGCCACTTTCATTAGTTATCCCATTACTACTCAGGTTAAGTTGTTTAGGTACCTCGTTATCCATCAGACACTCACATACCCTACACATGCTGTTCTACGACTCGCATGGCTCAAACAACTCCTGTAGTAATGGCTCATGGGATGGAGGAACAAGCTTTGGTGGGGTTTAAAAGTAAAGGGTATGCAATACTTGGGATTCAGTTTAATGCAATCGCGACTCAATGATGCAAGAATAAGATAGAGGCAATAGGTACTATATGTATGCAAGCATGTGGTAGTGCTTGCCTGGCAGCTCAGTTGAAGCGAGAGAAGGATCTGGGTAGTGCTCCTGGGTTTCTTGATATATCCCCTGCTCAGTGTCTATTCGAAGAAGAACCAAACAAACAAGGGCCAACATAAATAAAGTGCACAAGCATAGGAATAAAATGCGACAAACAAACAATCATGCCATGATGAATGATGCACATTTTGCATGGCAATAAAGTAGCATGGCATGGGTGAGATGTGGAATACAAGATTAAAGCCTTTTATTGAGTTTTGGTCACATTTTATACTCAGATAAGTTGCTGTATACATTATATTTATATGATGCATGCTGCAAAACAGAACAAGGAATGCATAAACAGAAAGATCTCGTCGAGCTAATCATTTTAGACATATCATTTGTCAAATTTGGAGTTATAAATCAAAAGTTATTAATTAATTAAGGCAAAAGGGCATTTTGTTGTAATTTTAATCAACTCGAAATTTAAAGTGTTCAAATAATATTTTGAATGGCATATTTGAAATCCTCACATTTTTCTGATTCAAAAACATATATTATTTGTATTATTTGAATTCATATTTTAAAAGTTATTTAGACACTGATTTGAATTTGAATTTAAATTAAATTTGAAAAGATTTGAATTAAAACAGAATTACAGAAAAGCTTTTGTTACTCAGACAGATTCTAGCCATAGACAGTGATCAGTGGGGTCAGGGCTGACTGGGACACAGCGCGCGGATAAAAGCTTTTTACACCGCAGCTAACCTAGTCCCCGTGATTGACAGGTGGGGCCACGACACACGCGGACCCGCACGCCAGTAGGCGAGAGGGGGCGTGCCACGCGGCACAGAGAGGGAGCGCGGGTTACGGTCTGAGAAGCAGAGGGACCTCTCTGTAAAAAGGCTAGTGCGGCTGACAGTGGGTCCACGAGGTATCGCGGGTTAAGGGATTTTAAAAAAATTGGGGGTTTTCTGAAAGACTGCCATGGCCCCACTGTTCCTCTTCTCTCTGAATCGCGGACAGGGTCTGGTGCGACAGGCGCAGGACGCGGCGCGGTGGGGATTCGAACACGCGACCTGGGGCACGCGCGCAGGCGCGGTGACCACTGGGCTAGGCAGGGGTAGTTGTTAGGGGGCGGACGGGGCCTAGGTAGGTTTTGCGCGGCGTGGAAGCGAGCAAACGCGCGCGCTCGTCGGTGCACCGAGGGTGCTCGACGGAACGTACGCCGCGACCAGGAAGCGATGGTGACTGCAAGGATGTCTGGGGGACTCGGGAGGTCACCGCGGGTTGATCGGTGTGGTCGGAGGAGCTCGGGGCGGTCGCGATCTGGCGCGGGGCTCGCTGGCCGGAGCTAGGGTTTCGCGGCGGAGCGGCGCTGGTCCTGGTCTTCTGGTCCTTCTCCTCCTCGACGGCGTGTACAGGGCGTTGCAGGGGAGCGTCCTCGATCTTCCAGACCACCCCCTTGAAGCGCTGCACGGCTGGTTCGACGAGGGCGACGTTGTGCTGGCGGCGGTTGGCTTCGGCTGCTGGTGGTTGGAGAGGAAGAAGGGAGGAGAGGGCAGGGCCCTGGGGCGGATCTGGGGGAGGCAGCGGCGAGGGAGAGGGAGTAGATAAGGACGGGAGAGGAGAGGGGTGCCGTGGGGAGGTGGTGAAGGAAAAAGGTGGCTCGGGTGCCACCTTTCCCTTCCTCCTCCTTCACGTGATCGAGCTGGGGCCAGGGCAGGAGCAGGGTAGGAAGCTGGCAGGTGGCCCAGGGAAGGAAGGAGAGAGTGGTGGGGCTAGGGTGGCAGAGAGAGAGCTAGAGAGAGGGGGAAGATAAGCTCGGGCTAGGGTTGTAGCTAGGGTTGTAGCTAGGGTTGGGGTAGATGAGAGAGGGAGTAGATGGGTGGGGCCTGCATGGCATAGAGGAAGGGAGAGAGGCCGAGAGAGAGGGTGTGGCATGGTAGATAGGTTTAGGGTTAGGGTAGGGGTGGTGGCTCGGCTAGCTAGAGAGAGGGGAGATGGCCTTAGGGTAGGGCTTAGCTACTCAACAAGATCAAACAAAAGGAGTGGAAGAGAGGGATATAGGTGATGGATGGATATGGCCTCATAAAGAGAAAACCCAAATAAACCAAGAGAAAAGCAAATGGCTAAAGGTGATGGTACTCTTGCATGGCTCATGCAAATTAATAAATGCCTTGGTTAAATCCTTGTGAAAACAAAAATAATAGCATGGCATTATTCTTATGCATTCCCAAGAAGTGGAATAAAGGCCAAGCAAAAGAATTATAGAATGTTCCATGTGGAGTAGAAGGGAATGACCATATTTGAATAAAAATGGGACATGCTAGTGTGTATATTCCACTAGATGTTTAATAGTCCCAAAAATATCCCAACATGATAATAACCCCAAAACAACACATATGAAAGCTAGAAAAGGGTTCCACTCACAAGGCATGCAAAGGTGGCCATGTGGCTCTCATAAACCAATAATGTGGAAACAATATGGTGCATATATGAGAGCATGTGGAGATAGAATTGGATCCATCCCAACCCACATGAGCTAGAGGTAAAACCCAATAAAGTGCAAAGCTCATATTTAGTTGGATGGTGGAATTATAAGGTGGTGAAAGAAAGGTGGTGGAGTGGAATAAAAGATATGCCCCCAACTCAACTTGGGCATTTAAACAATATATCAAGAACCAAATACAATTTACAATGCATATGAGAGAAGAACCAACACAAAAAGGGTTTTATATGATGCTCAAATGCAAGGTGACATGATGACATGAGCATGATATAATGATGATGCAACAATTATATGTAGGAAGTAGCCATTATATTACTAGATCAAGTAGCATTACAATTGTTAGACAAATGGGATGCTACAACTCTCCCCCACTAAACAGGAATCTCGCCCCGAGATTCTAGGAAGAAGAAGAAGACTCAAAGAGGGTAGGATAGTTGGCACGGAGCTCATCTTCACGCTCCCAAGTGGCTTCATCAACAGAATGGTGCGACCACTGCACCTTGCAGAACTTGATGGACTTGTTGCGAGTCCTTCTTTCTACGATCTCAAGGATTTTTGTGGGGTGTTCTTGATAAGACAGGTCTTCTTGGAGATTGATTAGCTCATGATCCACGGTCCTGCCGGGATCCTTGAAGCACTTCTTGAGTTGAGAGATGTGGAAAACATGATGGACCTTGAGTTTTTCCGGGAGCTCAAGAGCATAAACGACTTCTCCTCTTCTTCCACGAATTTTGAAAGGACCGATGTATCTAGGAGCCAGCTTTCCTTTGATACCAAAACGGTGCGTGCCTCTCATGGGAGTGACACGAAGGTAAACAAGATCACCAGGGACATACTCCATGTCCGTGTGCTTTCTGTCATAATTGCTCTTCTAGCGACTTTGAGCAATCTTCAGATTTTCAAGAATGATGTGCACCTTCTCCTCCGCTTGAGTTACAATGTCAGGGCCAAACCATATTCTTTCTCCTGCACCCGACCAACCAATCGGAGTTCTGCATTTGCGGCCATAGAGAGCCTCAAATGGTGCCATCTTCAGACTTTTCTGGAAGCTGTTGTTGTAAGAGAATTCAGCATAAGGAAGACATTCTTCCCACTTCATGCCAAAAGAGATGACGCAAGCACGAAGCATATCCTCCAGAATCTGATTGATCCTTTCAACTTGTCCTTGCGACTGAGGGTGGTAAGCTGTTCTGAAGTTCAATTTTGTTCCCAAAGCATTTTGGAAACTTTCCCAGAACTTGGAAGTGAAGATGCTCCCACAGTCTGAACTGATCTCAAGGGGAACCCCATACAGAGAGACAATTCTGTTGATATAGAGCTCAGCCAACTGAATTCCAGAAATTGTTTCCTTGACGGGGAAGAAGTGAGCCACTTTAGAAAGCCTGTCAATGACAACAAAGATTGCATTGTTGCCCTTCTGCGACCTTGGAAAACCAGTGATGAAGTCCATCTCTACTTTCTCCCATTTCCATTCCGGGGGTTTCAATGGCTGTAGAAGACCGTAAGGTTTCTGATGGACAGCTTTCACTCTGCGGCAGACATCACATTCCGAGACATACTTGGCACAATATCGTTTCAATCCCGGCCACCAATATTGTGTTTTCAAGTCCATGTACATCTTTGTGCTGCCAGGGTGGATAGAAAGAACAGAATCATGCGCCTCCTTGAGAACTTGCTCTCTCAAACCCGGGTAGTTCGGAACAAACATCCGGTGTTCAAAGAAAAGCGTGCCTTGATCATCGACGTGGAAGGACTCGTACTTCGGAAGCTGAAGTTTTGAGATGATCTTTCTGGTGTGCGGATCACCAAGCTGAATGGAGCGAACCTTTTCTTCCAATAGAGGAGTAGCCAGAAGGTTCAGGAGATGCCCTTGTTCCACAATTTCAAGGTTGAGCTAACGGAATTCCTCGCACAAGAGAGGCTGTTGTTCTTCCATCATGAGGTTATTGACATAAGCTTTGCGGCTGAGAGCATCGTCCATGACATTAGCTTTGCCCGGAGTGTAGTTGATGGTCAAATAAAAATCATTGATTGCTTCAATCCACCTCCTCTGCCGAAGGTTGAGATCAGGCTGAGTGAAGATATACTTCAGACTCTTGTGATCAGAAAAGATTTCACAACGGTTGCCCAGCAAGTAATGCCTCCATAATTTCAAAGCAAAGACAACTGCTGCGAGCTCGAGGTCATGTGTAGGATAGTTGATCTCATGTGTCTTCAACTGTCGAGAGGCATACGCAACAACTTGTTTTTCTTGCATAAGGACCGCACCCAATCCTTGCAAAGAGGCGTCACAGAATATCTGGAAAGGCTTAGATGTGTCCGGAGGAACCAAGACTGGCGTGGAAGTGAGCTTTTCTTTGAGTGTCTCAAAGCTTGCTTGACATGCAGGAGTCCAAAGGTATTTCTTGCCTTTCTTGAGGAGATCGGTAAGAGGCTTTGCTATCTTTGAAAAGTTCTGAACGAAGCGACGACAATAACTAGCCAAACCAAGGAAACTCCGCACTTCTTTGACATTAACAGGAGGAAGCCATTCAACAATTGTCTTTACAGTTTCCGGGTTGACTGCAATGCCCTTGGCAGAGATGACGTGACCGAGATAGGTTACTTGAGGCAGCCAAAACTCACACTTGGAGAACTTTGCATACAAGCGGTTCTCACGAAGCTTGTTTAGGACACACCGAAGGTGTTCTTCATGTTCTTCCTTTGACTTAGAATAGACTAAGATGTCGTCCAGATAGACCACAACGAACTTATCAAGATACTCCATGAAAACCGAGTTCATGAGCCTCGAGAAGGTGGCAGGTGCGTTGGTGAGACCGAAGGACATAACCATGTACTCATACATGCCATAGCGGGTGGTGAAAGCTGTTTTAGGAACATCTTCCTTGCGAATCTTGATTTGGTGATAACCACTTCTCAAGTCAAGCTTAGAGAACACCACAGCTCCAGCTAGCTAATCGAAGAGATCATTAATCCGCGCAAGGGGATATTTATTCTTGATGGTTTTTGCATTGAGAGCCCGATAGTCAACACAAAGTCTATCAGTCCTGTCTCGCTTCTTCACAAAGATTGTTGGGCTACCCCAAGAAGAAGTACTGTGTTGAATGAAACCCAACTTCTCTTGTTCATCAAGCTGACGTTTGAGTTCAGCCAACTCAGCAGGACCCATTTTATAAGGCCGCTTGGAGATAGGAGCCGTTCCAGGTTCAAGCTCAATTACAAACTCAACCTCACGATCCGGAGGCATACCCGGCAACTCTTCAGGAAAGACATCTGGGAACTCACAGACCACCGGAACACTCTGAATAGCTTCCATAGCATCATCATTCAGAGCTGCCAAAGAGAAAAGCTGGATAGCAGGAGTCAGACTTGGAGAATAAACTATATGGCCTTCAGGAATCTTCAGAGAAACCGAGCGTTCAGCACAATCAATCACAGCTGCATTTGCTGTCAACCAATCCATGCCCAAGATGACGTCAATGTCAGAATTGCCCGGAAGAATTAAGGACGCCGAGAACGAAGAGCCACCAATCTCAATTTGATTGCCATGGCTGATATGAGCAGCCCTCATGTTTGAACCAGGAGATTGTACCACTAGACGACGTGATAAAGGAACCCTAGCCAGGTCATGCTCTTGCGCAAACTTATGCGAAACAAAAGAATGCGAAGCACCAGAATCAAACAAAACTCGTGCAGGGACTGAGTTAACGGGAAGCATACCCATCACAACTCCAGTTGTATGCTCAGCTTGAGCGGAGTTGACACAGTTGGCACGAGCAACAGTAGACCCGGGCTTGGTGTTGATGTTGAGAGCCCGAGGTGGTGGTGCACGAACCATAGGAGAGCTTGCCGCAGATCTTGGAGGTGGTGGAGGAAGAGCTTTGTTTTTCATCGGACAGTTCCAGTTTTGATGCCCAGAGTCTCCACACGTGTAACAAGCACCAGGTGGACGTGGAGCAACGTAGCCAGGGACTCCGCCAGGCGCTCCAGGGTAGTGGTGGTTGTAGCCCCTGGGAGCAGCAGTGAGGAAGTTTGGTGGCCTTGCCGCGAATTTTGAAGGTCTTGGTGGAGCCGGGAGCGACGGTGGGGTGTTAGGAACCCAGACACGACGCTTAGAAGGAGTTGACATAGCTGAAGAGATTGCTGCCTCGCGGTTGTGTTTCTTTGACTCCTCAAACACTTGCTTACTTGCTTCTTCCTGCAGAGCTGTATGCTGAAGTTCCAGAAAAGACGCCGGCCTTGCATGTGTGATTGCATATTTAATCGATGCATTGAGCCCTTGCCGGAACCTCTTTTGCTTCTTCTTGCCATCAGAGATCTCATCGCCACCATAACGAGAAAGGTTCATGAAGTTCCTGATGTAGGTATTGACATTGTCATTTCCCTGCTTGAGGTTGAGAAACACTTCCTTCATCCTCTCCATGACAATTTCTGACAGATACTGCTCTTTGAACGCTCCAGTGAACTGTTCCCAAGTAGGCTGAAAATCAGTGCGGTTTGCCTTCAGGTTATTCTCCCACCAGAGAGCTGCATCTCCCTTCAGAAGGTGAGTAGCACATTTTACCCATTCTTGCTCAGGAACATCAGCAGTCGTCAGTAGCCTTGACATCTCATGCAACCAATCATCAGCATCAAGTGGTTGATCAGAAACATCAAATTGGCGTGGGTTGAACTTCAGGAAGCTTTTGATGTCTCCTCGCTTGGGAGGTGGAGGTAGCGGAGCAAACTCATTCCTCCGAACACTCTCTTCAAAATGCTGCTGGTTCTGCTGCATTGCTGCCAAGGCATTGGCGATGTTTGACAACGCGGACCCCAGTTCCGGTGGAATGTCCTCATCAGAATGGCGTGGTGGTGCCATCCTGTGATTGATATAAAACACAAGTCAGTACTATAATGGAGAATAATAATAATCCAAAATAGTACCAAGATGGAATTAACCAAGATTAAAGGATACAATTTACTAAGATGATATTAAAATATCAGCAAAGTTCAAAGCACCTAGAAGATATTAAGCATATCGCACACGACTGAAAAGGAGTGTGGTACACAACTTAACAAAGAAAAATTTTCCGCAAATTTCGGCATTAAAATACCAGTAGATGCGCAAAATCACTTAACGAATCAAGATTAGTGACTCTACCAATTCAATATACAAAAGCGAATGATAAGAGTAGTGGTATGGTCGCGACTCCATCCCGCACTCAAATCATTACTCCGCACATGAATAAGTAGAACACATATCCTAACCCTTTCTTCTCACGATGAACCTAAAGATTGGTAACTACGGAAACGAACACCCCAAACAAGATAACGTCGGATAACAAAGAGTAAGACAGATCGTGGCGGTATACAACGAATTAGATAGATCGCGTCAGTTTGCAAAAGCCTGTCGGTATGGAATGTACCAACAGTTGATAACCAAAAAGGCCGATTGTGATAACAACTTGGATGCAACAGATAGACAAGGAATTACACACACACACACACACAACCTATGGTACTACGGAAACCCAGAACACGTGAATCCTAGTTTGAATCTTTAGAAGAGAATTGAAAACGTTACACTTCCTTACCAGAAAAGGGTGGGTGGTGGGTAAGAAGAAAAATGGAAGCAGTCCTACTCTCACGTTTTGTTTTTCCCTAGTATACATAGCTACCAAAAATATTTGCTAGACAGACAACGACCATTTGGCTGAGACCCTGAAGGGCGGGATGGCTCTGATACCAATTGTAACTACCTCGGTGAATTACGCTCCTAGTTACAAGCCTGGATGAGCGGAAATGGTTGAAATAGTACGGTGGGGCCCAAATGCCACTCATAGGTAGACCTTTCGGCCGTCCCAACCATTTCCAAAACATCGGGACAAGAACGGGCGGCGTAATCGGCAGGCGAAGGGATCAACTACATACACAAATGAGTATGTATGCAAGCCACCATACAACAGTACATCAGAGCCATTCCATCTAAAAGAAATAGAAATATTGCAATGCCATACGGCAAGATCCAAATATCCTAGATAGATATAATAGTTTAGGATATCTCCTCATACATCAAACATCAGAGTATCAGGCGGAAGCGGCAAACAAGATCCGAGTACGGATAAGAAGCAAATCGGCATAAGATGCCCCATAAATAAACACATCCCGCCCACAGATCTCACGGATCCCCGTTCCCGGAATCTCTACACCGAATGAGCGTTGTCCACATCGTCCGTCTCCTCCACCTAGTATCCATCTTGCGAGTGTACCTGTTCATCTGAATCAAATAATTTATCGTGTGAGACCCTAGGGGTACTCAGCAAGTCTTTATGCCTCTAAAGGGGACACAACCTGGGGTGACGCAATTGCAGCAAAAGATAGTACCTAGCAATTCTATAAATACTCGCTAACCATCCGCCTAACCAAAGATAGACGGATGCCCGTGAATTAATGACAACAGTTATAACAGTAATATCACCAGATCCATCCTCCTCCTCGCTTACCGACTAGGAAGCGGACGGACAACCCCCCCATTCGTTGGCATTTTTATTATCCATTCCATGAGTATTGCACTATTTACTAGTCAGTTACTTAGTCAAATTAAAAGCGGTACTTTAGTTATACTTGTCTATGATCGAGAAACTGTGCTCCAAGTCGTCCATAACCGCGGACACGGCTTTCAGAAAGTTTTACCCTGCAGGGGTGCACAAATAGCAACACACACTCGATCAACCTCGGAAAAACCAAATCAAAACCCAACGAGGCATTCACGACAAAGCAATCACCAGATTCAGAAATATTTCAGGGGGCCACCCCATTAAGTATACCCGCAACGAAGTTAGCTGACTTCGAGACGGACTCAAGGTTTGTGGGGACGGCTGTAAACGACTGGGAACCCGAAAATGTGACTGGGCTTGTCGATACAGCGAAAACGTGTCACGATCCTAAACAGTACAGGTGCTCCTCGCACAATCGTAAATAAAGCAGTAAAGCATGGCATAAGTACATGATAGTAAATAAAACCTCAAACTAGTTTGTGGCCCCAAGAAATAAGAATGAATCAAGCTCTGGCTCAGGGGGGGTCCCATAAGCCTCCCGGATGTGGATAGCGCGAATATTCAAGGAACAGGAATCAAGTACTCGGGGTCCTACGGGACACAAGTGAGCATGAAAAACCAAATAGCAGATATTGCTCACCGGTGCCACTTTCATTAGTTATCCCATTACTACTCAGGTTAAGTTGTTTAGGTACCTCGTTATCCATCAGACACTCACATACCCTACACATGCTGTTCTACGACTCGCATGGCTCAAACAACTCCTGTAGTAATGGCTCATGGGATGGAGGAACAAGCTTTGGTGGGGTTTAAAAGTAAAGGGTATGCAATACTTGGGATTCAGTTTAATGCAATCGCGACTCAATGATGCAAGAATAAGATAGAGGCAATAGGTACTATATGTATGCAAGCATGTGGTAGTGCTTGCCTGGCAGCTCAGTTGAAGCGAGAGAAGGATCTGGGTAGTGCTCCTGGGTTTCTTGATATATCCCCTGCTCAGTGTCTATTCGAAGAAGAACCAAACAAACAAGGGCCAACATAAATAAAGTGCACAAGCATAGGAATAAAATGCGACAAACAAACAATCATGCCATGATGAATGATGCACATTTTGCATGGCAATAAAGTAGCATGGCATGGGTGAGATGTGGAATACAAGATTAAAGCCTTTTATTGAGTTTTGGTCACATTTTATACTCAGATAAGTTGCTGTATACATTATATTTATATGATGCATGCTGCAAAACAGAACAAGGAATGCATAAACAGAAAGGTCTCGTCGAGCTAATCATTTTAGACATATCATTTGTCAAATTTGGAGTTATAAATCAAAAGTTATTAATTAATTAAGGCAAAAGGGCATTTTGTTGTAATTTTAATCAACTCGAAATTTAAAGTGTTCAAATAATATTTTGAATGGCATATTTGAAATCCTCACATTTTTCTGATTCAAAAACATATATTATTTGTATTATTTGAATTCATATTTTAAAAGTTATTTAGACACTGATTTGAATTTGAATTTAAATTAAATTTGAAAAGATTTGAATTAAAACAGAATTACAGAAAAGCTTTTGTTACTCAGCCAGATTCTAGCCATAGACACTGATCAGTGGGGTCAGGGCTGACTAGGACACAGCGCGCGGATAAAAGCTTTTTACACCGCAGCTAACCTAGTCCCTGTGATTGACAGGTGGGGCCACGGCACACGCGGACCCGCACGCCAGTAGGCGAGAGAGGGCGTGCCACGCGGCACAGAGAGGGAGCGCGGGTTACAGTCTGAGAAGCAGAGGGACCTCTCTGTAAAAAGGCTAGTGCGGCTGACAGTGGGTCCACGAGGTATCGCGGGTTAAGGGATTTTAAAAAAAATTGGGGGTTTTCTGAAAGACTGCCACGGCCCCACTGTTCCTCTTCTCTCTGAATCGCGGACAGGGTCTGGTGCGACAGGCGCAGGACGCGGCGCGGTGGGGATTCGAACACGCGACCTGGGGCGCGCGCGCAGGCTCGGTGACCACTGGGCTAGGCGGGGGTAGTTGTTAGGGGGGCGGACGGGGCCTAGGTAGGTTTTGCGCGGCGTGGAAGCGAGCAGACACGCGCGCTCGTCGGTGCATCGAGGGTGCTCGACGGAACGTACGCCGCGACCAGGAAGCGACGGTGACTGCAAGGATGTCTGGGGACTCGGGAGCTCACCGCGGGTTGATCGGTGTGGTCGGAGGAGCTCGGGGCGGTCGCGATCTGGCGCGGGGCTCGCTGGCCGGAGCTAGGGTTTCGCGGTGGGGCGGCGCTGGTCCTGGTGTTCTGGTCCTTCTCCTCCTCGACGGCGTGTACAGGGCGTTGCAGGGGAGCGTCCTCGATCTTCCAGACCACCCCCTTGACACGCTGCACGGCTGGTTCGACGAGGGCGACGTTGTGCTGGCGGCGGTTGGCTTCGGCTGCTGGTGGTCGGAGATGAAGAAGGGAGGAGAGGGCAGGGCCCTGGGGCGGATCTGGGGGAGGCAGCGGCGAGGGAGAGGGAGTAGATAAGGACGGGAGAGGAGAGGGGTGCAGTGGGGAGGTGGTGAAGGAAAAAGGTGGCTCGGGTGCCACCTTTCCCTTCCTCCTCCTTCACGTGATCGAGCTGGGGCCAGGGCAGGAGGAGGGTAGGAAGCTGGCAGGTGGCCCAGGGAAGGAAGGAGAGGGTGGTGGGGCTAGGGTGGTAGAGAGAGAGCTAGAGAGAGGGGGAAGATAAGCTCGGGCTAGGGTTGTAGCTAGGGTTGGGGTAGATGAGAGAGGGAGTAGATGGGTGGGGCCTGCATGGCATAGAGGAAGGGAGAGAGGCCGAGAGAGAGGGTGTGGCATGGTAGATAGGTTTAGGGTTAGGGTAGGGGTGGTGGCTCGGCTAGCTAGAGAGAGGGGAGATGGCCTTAGGGTAGGGCTTAGCTACTCAACAAGATCAAACAAAAGGAGTGGAAGAGAGGGATAGAGGTGATGGATGGATATGGCCTCATAAAGAGAAAACCCAAATAAACCAAGAGAAAAGCAAATGGCTAAAGGTGATGGTACTCTTGCATGGCTCATGCAAATTAATAAATGCCTTGGTTAAATCCTTGTGAAAACAAAAATAATAGCATGGCATTATTCTTATGCATTCCCAAGAAGTGGAATAAAGGCCAAGCAAAAGAATTATAGAATGTTCCATGTGGAGTAGAAGGGAATGACCATATTTGAATAAAAATGGGACATGCTAGTGTGTATATTCCACTAGATGTTTAATAGTCCCAAAAATATCCCAACATGATAATAACCCCAAAACAACACATATGAAAGCTAGAAAAGGGTTCCACTCACAAGGCATGCAAAGGTGGCCATGTGGCTCTCATAAACCAATAATGTGGAAACAATATGGTGCATATATGAGAGCATGTAGAGATAGAATTGGATCCATCCCAACCCACATGAGCTAGAGGTAAAACCCAATAAAGTGCAAAGCTCATATTTAGTTGGATGGTGGAATTATAAGGTGGTGAAAGAAAGGTGGTGGAGTGGAATAAAAGATATGCCCCCAACTCAACTTGGGCATTTAAACAATATATCAAGAACCAAATACAATTTACAATGCATATGAGAGAAGAACCAACACAAAAAGGGTTTTATATGATGCTCAAATGCAAGGTGGCATGATGACATGAGCATGATATAATGATGATGCAACAATTATATGTAGGAAGTAGCCATTATATTACTAGATCAAGTAGCATTACAATTGTTAGACAAATAGGATGCTACACCCAGATCCCCCATGTCTGAGCAGCGACGGCACCTCCAGTGCGCTGCCCGGGGATTTCATCATATACATCAACAAGCGATTCTCCAAGTTGTGATTAGTGCCGCACAAGTAGGAAGTCATGTTTAAGATGTTAGATCACAACTTTGTTCGGACTTCGGACATACATTTGCAATGTACGCTAGCATCATTATTCTGTGGTTAATTAGTTTATAAATAATCCTAGGAATATTATAGACAATTCCTCGAATCTAGAGTTGACAGTCGTCACAACCAAATAACTTTCAGCTTTCCCACAGTTATCAGCTCACAGCAGCTTTCTCACAGCAAATTCCTCACAGCTGATTTTCAGAAATCTACAGCTCAACCAAACACACCCTGAGTTGTGTTAGATTCGATCCGAGAATGGTATTATGTCTCGGCTTTGTCGTGTTACAGTGTAAGCATATAAATGATATGCACTAGTCAAGTCAGAAGAAATACAAAGTAAGTGGCACACATGAATTACATGCATGTAGCAAATCAATTTTCGTCGTCTCCAGTCTCCTATGGGTTGCCTGCGAGATACTATATCTCAAATGAGTGAGCGCGATATCACCATCGGCCAAATGCATCGCCCGAATTAACAAAGGAACCCACTTAGCATGATCGCTGCCTCCCCTCTAAGAGCCATAGTGATTACCTCGACGAGTCCCCAAGGTTATCGATTGCATCGTTGAAGCAGTGGTACGTACACCTAAACCACAAGTTAAAAAATTGGATGCAGCTCAACTATTAAACTGATCCGGGGGTGGAAAAACAACACGACAAGAAGAGCGACGTCACACGGTACGTTAGCCATGATGCACATAGTAGATTGCCCCTATATTATTAAAAGGGGTAAAAATTGACAAAACTTCCGCTAAATGGGGTAATATTGATGAAAAAATGTTAAATAGGGGTAATTAGTGTCAAAATATATATAAAACTAGAAGGTAAAAACTGGAATTTACTCTTTTGCAAATATCACAAATACACATAATCAACACACCGTGGTCATATGATAGAGAACACGTACAATGTGCGAGCAACCAAGCACTAAGCATCCACCCACTTCGGTTTAGACCATAGTACTCTTCGGTTTAGACCAAGACCATAATCTCCCACTTAATTTCGTCCCTTAATCATGCGCTTGTGGATGGCCAATAACATGGAGGGAATTACTGCTCGTAATATTTGTGCTTCTCAACCTAGTTGAATGATCAATTTGTGGAGAGGATGGCATTGGTAGCATGACCCGCAGTTTCGAATTTCAGCTTTTAGGTTAGCGGCCTTGTAAACCCCAAAGGAGGTAGTTGAAGATATTATCTAAATTGATGGTTCATTTGTCCTATACTAACTTTACCAACATGACCCGACCTCTATTAAAGGGAGACATTCCTCTCCTTAAATTTCAACCATATGCTTTACAAGGCAGAAGTTGAGAACAGAGAGAGAACAAGGAGGCCAGATTTGACAACTCAGAGAGAACAAATGGCAAGAGTTCGTAGTTGGGAATGCAAGGCATCGAGGAACACATGTCTTGCAATTGGGAACACCCTTTCTGCTCCAATTCGTACGTTGCGTGGAAGCAATACACGAATTGATAAAGGTCCTAAAACTTTTTTGGAGCTACATCCATTGCTCGTCGGCCCACCCACCTACACTCGAGACAAACCTGTGGTCGTTGAACATCCCAATGATGAATGTCGGGAGCAATTGGAGAAGAAACGAAATCATGGGCGTCAAGGAACGAAGTGAAGGGCAGTAGTGATGCGGGCCAAGCACGATGCTCAAGCCTTCAACAACAAGTGCCTTCTCTTCTTGGGGATGGAATACTGTTTCGGGGAGCATCAACATCAAATATTGTTCATCCGCTTCATTGATCTAGGACACCAAGCCGCAACTGCTTCTGCCCCTAATCCCGACCAGGAGGCTGATACGCCCAATTTGCATCACCATTCTATATCATAATTTACCTCTATTCATTGATATATGTCTTATTATGAGGTACTAATTATGTATTTTCATTTGTTTATGCATGTTGGATGATTCTTGGAGGATGAACTGCTGGAGTCTGGATTCTGATGGAAAAAAAGGCGTTTTGATGCAATTTCGCAAAGATCAGAAAAATACCAGAAAAATATGGGAAAATAATATTTTCCCAGAAGACGGAGGAAGCCAGAAGGAGGAGCGAAGAGGGGCCATAGGGGGCCCACATCCCCCTAGGCGCGGGTCCCCCTGGGCCGCGCCTAGGGCAGGTGTGGTCCACCTGCCCGGCTCCCCACTCCGCCCCTTCGCCTATATCTTCCCTATGGAACCCTAATACTAGGGAAGCGACCACATATAGATTTCCGCCACCTTGGGGGGGGGCGGAAAACACCGAGAGAGAAAGATATCTCCGGCAGACAGATTTCTGTCGGGGGAATTCCTTCCCGGAGATGGGAGACCGTCACCATCAACACCATCATCAAGCTAGGCTTCATCAGGATCATCATCATCATCCACACCATCATCTCCACCAGCACCATCATCACCACTCCATCTCGCTGTAACAATTGTATTGGATATTGCTTTAGTTCGTTAGGGAAACTTTCCTGATGTTGATTACTATTGTAGTTGATGCTTGTGAGTGGAACCATTGGATTATTGTTTATGTTCAGATTGTTATCCATTACCATATTATCCTTGATCTTGACCCATATGATGTCTTGTGAGTAGTTCGTTGTGTTCTTGAGGACATGGGAGAAGTCATGTTGTTAGTAGTGGATTTGTGTTGAGTTATTATTCAATGGTTTAGTATTTAAGTTGTGGTGCTATTCTTATAGTGGTGTCATGTGAACGTCGACTACATGATACTTCACCATTTATGGGGCTAGGGGAATGCATTGTGTATTTGGATACTAATTGTGGGGTTGCCGGAGTGACAGAAACCTGAACCCCCATTAGGACACCTTTGCACAAGGGAGTATAGGATCTCAGAGTTTAAGGCCGTGGTTAGATTTATATCTTAATTACTTTCCTGTAGTTACGGATGTTGCAGGGGTTTAATCACAAGTATGTATTAGTCCAAGTAAGGTCGGTATGTTAGCACAGGTTCACCCACACAACACTTACAAACACCAGAGAAGAGTACTCAGCTATTCGAAGCGAAAGTACTTGACAGAATTTCTATGTGTCCTCGAAAACCTTTGGTCATTATAAGTATTTCCACCGGCTTGTTCTTTGCTAAGAAAGGATTGGGCCACCTGCTCCATTTGTTCATTATCTTTGTTACTTGCTCTTTGTTTTGTTGCCTTATCAGAAAACCACTAAAAATCTGTTTGCTAAGTATTCACAGGATTTCCTGCTCCATACCACTGTTCAGCACCTTCTGCTCCTCGTTGGGATCGACACTCCTATTTATCGAAAGTACTGCGATACACCCCCTATACTTGTGGGTCATCAGATGCTTGAGCAGAGAGTTCAATAAAGCTACCATATAAATTTCAGAAAGAGCGACGACTAAACATATATCAAAGTTACCAATAATGAACACATCAATTATATTTTTTGATAGTAATTAACATCAATTATATTTGATCCTGACAGCATAAAAGGCATGAAAATTACTGACAACTCTTCTTTGGCTAATGATAAAGCTTTGTGGGGGGGGGGGAGGGGGGATACAACATATAGCAACGTCAGAGGAGTTTAGAAATAAACATTGGATTTCAATTGGTCTGGAGGAATTATTAGTCCATGGTTATGATAAAAACGTTTTAGCATTCCGCACTAGGTTGTTTCCTCTGCATCAAATAATTTACAAGGGCTAGTGTGCCTCTAGCTCGATTTTTTGAGCCTTGGTGCAGTGGTATAACTGCTGCCTTGTGATCATGAGGTCACGGGTTCAAGTTCTGGAAACAGCCTCTTGCAAAAATACAGAAGACCCAAAGTGATCAGATCCTTCCCCGGACCCTGGGCAAACAGGAGCGCCTCTTGCAGAAATACAGAAGACCCAAAGTGATCAGATCCTTCCCCGAACCCTAGGCAAAAAGGAGCTACATGCACCGGGTTGCCCTTTTTTAGACGAGTAAAATAACACTAAGAGTGCTAGATAGCACATAGCCCAAATTCGTGAATATATGTACATCGAAGGAATCACTGAAAAGAGGCCTCTTGAAATCACCAGGCTTGGGTCATGTAAGAATTTTATTGCCTATTAAAGATAATTATTGATGAAGAGCGAATGAGCGACTAAATAGACTGTAATCAAGGTTGAAGTACATGTATTTTTTATACATAGTTTGATTAGTTGCTTGGAAATTGTATGTGTGGATTCATACCTCAATATTGGTTGCACTTTTAGGATTAAGTGGAAAAAGGACCCGGGCTTCCTTGTCAGACGACGACATGGACATGATCCAACCCTACATTTTTTTTCGAAATAGGGTTGTACCCTGGCCTCTGTATCAATTAATACATACGGTCTTTTTATTACTTTATTATCAAAATTCCTTACAAACAGTGCTAGCCTCGAGCCAAAATAAAGCGCAAAATAAATCTATCAAATAACTCTTATTATTGGCACAAAAAATTTAGTACAGTTGTGATGATGAACACATATTTTCAAGCTCATTGTTAACGGTCCGAGAATGTGTACATAAGTAAGAGATCTGTAAAAACTGCCATGTCTTTGAATCAAGCTTTGACATTTTATCTCAAAGGATATGAACAAAGGACTTGCACCCAAAAACCTACAGGTGATCATACGAGACGTACTTGTCATAAAATACCCTGTTTCGAACATCTCCCTACAATAGATAACCTGATGAGAGATTAATAAGATAAACTGCAGTCGATAAAGCCTCACCCGAATAATATTTTGGCAGCTTTGCACTTAATAGCAAGCATCAAAAAATCTCTCAACAATTGTCATGTTCATCCTCTCAACAAGAACATTCAGCTGTGGTATCTTTGGAGGAGTAAATTGGTGCATAATTTTATGCTCCTTGCAATAGGCATAAAAAGTGACAATATACTCTCCCTCGTTATCAGTGCGAAGGAACCTGATATTCTTCTTAGTTTCTCTCTTAACATAGACTTGGAATTTCTTGAATAGACTTAGTACTTGATATTTGGTCTTCAAAACATAGAACCAAACCTTCCTAGAAAAATGGTCAATAAACGTGACAAAGTACTTTGCTCCATCCATTGATCTCACCGACATTTTGGAAACATTAGAGTGTACCAAGTCCAGCACCTCGGGCTTCTTGTCAGGAGGTTGACTCTTAAATGCAACTCTATGTTGCTTTCCCGCTAGACAATCTAAACATTTCTTGATGTGAATACCTTTCAATATTTTTTTTTCACTAGCACCGTCATCTCCTTCTGACTCATGTGACCATGTCTCTTGTGACATAAAGAACAAGCATCCTCTTTCTGCAATGCATTAACACAAGCAGAAAAAATCTTAGCATGAACATGATACAAAGCTAAAACTATGTTACCTTTTGCAACAATCAGATTTCCTTTGATGAGATTGTACTATGCATTTCTAAATATGCTCAAGTATCCATCTCCATCAAGCAATCCAACCAAGATAATGTTGAGCCGAATGTCCTCAACATGCCTCACCGACTTTAGGACTAGTGACGTACCATTTTTAGTCTCCAAGTGCACATCTGCTCTTCTAATGATTTGTGCTCTATCATTATTTTCCATCTTCATAACACCAAAATCATATGCTGTGTAGTTGGTGAATATCTCTCTATGATATGTAGCATGTGTGATAAAACTACTGTCTGGAATCCAAGTTATCTCATCACCATCTGCAAGGCTGATGGTATCATCAGAAACTACAATGATCCTCTCATCAATGGTGGAAACACCACTGCCATCATGTTCTTTATGCATGAGAAATATGATCTCCTCAACCATAACAATACGACCTTCCTCATTATCACTATCACTGTCGGTATATTTTTGAACTTTCTTCTTTTCCTTTTTGTCTTTCTTCCATGTTCACAATGCCACTTGATGCGGCCTTTCTCATGGAAGTGATGGCATATAATACCAACATACTTGTTTTTGCCTCTTCATTTGCTTTTAGCTCTTTCTACTCCCTTACTAGGACGTTTACTCTTGCTTCTCCCTCGTGAATCGGTCACTATGAGGAAGAACTATCCTTATCAACAATTTTTCTAGATTCTTCATTTAGTACTGTGGTCTTCACAAGGTTCCAAATAACAACTCCATTAGGTGCTGAATTACACACAGTGACCTTAAAGGTCTCTCAAGTGTCCGATAATGAGCCAAGTATAAGCAAGGCTCTTACTCATCTTCAAATATGATTTCGATTGAAGATAGCTGATTTATAATGTCCTAAAATTTATTCACATGATCTCCAATTGGAGTGCCCTCCTTGTACGTCAAACGCATCAATTTTTTTGATCAAGAACATATTGTTAGTACCTTATTTGCGGGCATACAACTCCTCCAATTTCTTACATAAGGTTCGTGCATGTGTCTCATCAATGATATGGTTCAAAACATTATCATTCACCCATTGTAGGATGAACCCACAAACTTGGAGATGAAGTACCTCCCACTAATCCCGCTTCATATCATCGGGCATCTAAGTGGAGAACATCGACTTCCAGTAGCCCTTTACATACAACAAATTCTTCATCTTGCTCTTACAAGCTTGATAATTTGTACCATTCAAAGATATTATTCTGTTGGTATTCACTTCCATCCTTCACCACAAGCAGATGCAATCAACCTAAAACAAACCTTGCTATGAAACTGATTACAAACTAAACCTCATATCTTATACCACTTTGTTATCATACGCGTAATAAAGATAAGAATCAGAGACACGTAATAATATTGACTCCTGCGCAGGAAGTTTTAATTTGTATATTGATATTTTAATAATTTCTTACTATATAAAGGGATATCGTATATTTCCTACAACTACTAACGTATCCATGCATTAATTGCATGCGTTACCATCTGGCTCTCTATATATAAACGCAAGAACTAGAGGGACGCAGCCTGTATAAGAAGTGAAAAAGAAACTAATAGCTTCTCCTCATGGCGTGTATCAAGAATATGACAAGCGTTGCATTCTTAGGGGCTCTTCTGGTCGTATCTGTTTGTTTACAATCCTGCTATGCGTCTGAAGGCCAAATAGGTTTGTGCCCCTCCTGATAATTTTCTACAACCTTCGATCCGATTTAATAGTCGTGGATTTAGGCAAGGTTTCGGGGAAACTTTGTCTAAACATGCGACCAATTGAATCAGATCAGAGAGAGTTTTCATTTCATTATACATGTTTGTTGTTTGGAATCAATGCAATAGATGGTCCACTTCAAAGTGACGTTTCAAACAAATTTAGTAACTATGTTATGCCATTTGTGTTTCTTTTTTGCACAGGGGGTCGGGATGTGATTGAGGTGTGTGGCTACAGCGGATCAACTCCCTGTGAACTCAAAAAATGCACTACTTCGTGCGCAGAATCTGGTTATGACCCGCGACTAAGCTCTTGCCAAGACAGGCCGAATTTTAAGTTAGGAAAAGTTTGTTGTTGCCTGAAACATGATGATTAGTTGTCAAAGACAGCCGTGCTACGTACTGATAGGTGCTTTAAAGCTTTTGTATGTAATGATAAAGTGTTGGTATTGCACCCCATGATCTACGCATTGAATAAAAATCTAGTTGCTCTACCAAAGCTGTCTATATCAAGGTTATTTTGTTGGACTATTCTATTGCTTAATTAGATTTTAGATGACATGCATAAATCTTGAAATAAAATATATCTAAACTAATTGATGTATATCGTGAAGTTATGAGACCCGTTAGTTTGTATTGTCTATTATAAAATCAACTGCATTTCGAGAGATATTGTTCCTTGGTTGGATCAAATCACAAGGGTTGTTAGAGCTGTGCAGCATTGCAAAAAAAAGGAGTGGTTAAGAGTATCTTTTTCTTGCTAGACATAGATCTAAATACTAGAAAGGGTGAGTCTAGCAAAAAAAATATGAATCCTAAGTCTAGTTTATACTAGTACTAATAATATAATTTTTATTATTAAAATAGGGAACATACCCATGCCTTGCTCTGCATGTCAAAGAAAAGTAGAAAAAATGAAGGAGAGACGGACACATGGGCACCATGACTCCCGCTTCATCTAGGGCCCGACGAACTAGAACTTGTCTATCCCGCCGGACGCCGGTGCTCCGCCTGGAGGAATTGAGGGGCACATATCAGTGCCCCCGACAGCAAGATCGCCGCCCTGTAGGCTCCTACAGAGGCCACCAGAAAGAGATTGTACTCGATGCACAACGGAGGTATGCACTTCCTAGACTTGGAGGTCGGGCAACATGACTTGGCATTGATGCAAGCCTCCTCCTTGCCACTGCAGCCACCGACGTCCCCGTCGAGATCACCTCGTACGTCGAGCACTCTGACAGTCTGAGGTGTTCATTGGTTGCCCGATGATTGGAACGTGCAGCTCCATCTCATTGGTTCCGCCTCGAATGCGATCCCACTGGCTGGTTGCGTGCTACTTCTCGCCTGCATGCGCATGGTGTGAGTTTGATACTCAGTTTAGCCCACGAGCATTTTACATGTAATTTAGCCACTACCGACTCCCAAGTCCCACACTCCCACTAGCCGAGCACACGTTTTGGGGCCCCCTTACACGTCTTGTCATTATGATGACTTAACAGGCTTAAGAAAATAAGGTTTACTATGTAACTTAAGTATTTAAAAATTTAATGGCCACGCTGATATAGGATAACTTTGTGCAAAGCATTTGAGGTTGGACGTGATCGATGGGTCGTGGTGTACTTTTGATACTATGCTACTAAGCGAGATCAGGGAACCATGAAAGCTTCGATTCAACCCGCGTGACCAAATGCCAGCGACAGTTCTTCACTATTTGGATACTTCATACTTGGAGAGATGATGATTAAGCAGAAAACAACACTGCACTACAGGAACGGCAGAGGGCAAAAAGCCGTCGGCGTAGGTCAAAATTCCCTCGCCGTATGCTACGCCGACGGCTGCCCTCGGCGTAGCCTCCTCGACAAAGGTCTCCCTCGGTGGAGGCATTTTTGCCCATTGGCGTATGCTATGATACCAATTTTCGCAAAGCAATTTATACCTAGTTGTCAATACTATGATATCAATCCTATTAACTCTTGTATCATTATGTCACATGTTTTTATTTTTTAAAACTACAAACACTTATTTAAGTATTCAACAATGAATAAGTAAAAATATTACTGATTCAAAATAAAAATACTATTGAATTCAAATAAAAAATATAATAATTTTACTTTTTTGTAATTTTCTATTTTATATGGAATAATTGATATTTTTAAATCCGTAAATCAGAATTTGATAAATAATATGTCTAAATTAATCAGAAAAATTAAAGAAATCTAAATAGGATATCCATATAAACTAATCACAAACCCCTGTTTTTGAATTAGCTATTTGGTGGTTGCTTCAGAAAATCCCCTTTTTGCGCTCGGAAAATGAAAACCGGCTTTTTTGGTGCGATGAAAAGGAAAACTTGCATTGGATCTTTAATAAAATAACATATTGTGAACCTAAAAATGATTTTTATAAAAAAACATGAGCATCGGATCATGTACCTGTAGTTCATATCTGACCCACTTCCTACCGATTCAGCAGGAATTTATCTTTTTCACCAGGGGTGCACGGAAATGTTTCCGATCCCCCTATTGGGACGTTGTCCATATAAGGTGGTCTAGTAATTTTATAAAATATGATGGTAGCATTTTAAATTAGCGATTTGGTGGTTGCTTCACAAAACCGTCCGTTTTTTGTGCCCGGAAAATGAAAAATGGCTTTTTGGTGCGACAAAAAGGAAAACTTCCTCCTGCAACATTGTTCGTCATCCCATGATGCACAATATGAGAATATTATCACAAACTATGCCTTGATTCTAGCCATAACATTTGTCATTTGACCCGAAAGCCAAGAAACCTCGAATGAGAGAGGTCATTTTGTGAAGGTTTTTCAGACATAATCAATATAGTAGGTTTGGTATTTTCCCTTGTAACTATGTCACATAATATGAAACCACGCGACGGTTTCACATTGTTTTGATTGTTTTTTAATGTTTTATGCCCGTTTTGAACTATCGTCAAACTTTGTCGAACGGCGGGCATGAATATTCTTAGATCGGGCCCGAGACTCGCTAAACTTGCATTGTATATTTGATAAAATAGCATATTGTGAACCTAAAAATGATTTTTGTAAAAAAACATGAGCATCGGATCATGTACCTGTAGTTCATAACTGACTCATTTCCTGCCGATTCGGTAGGAATTTATCTTTTTCACCAGGGGTGGACAGAAAGTTTTCGGATCCCCCTGTTGGGACATTGTCCATATAAGGTGGTCTAGTATTTTTTGTAAAATGTGGTGGTAACATTTTGAATTATCCATTTGTTGGTTGCTTCACAAAACTGTTTGTTTTTATCCTTGGAAAATGAAAAATGGCTTTTTGGCGCGACGAAAAGGAAAACTTCCTCCTGCAACATTATTTGCCATCCCATGATGCACATGTATATACAGTATGGGCACATTATCACAAACTATGCCTTAATTCTAGCCATAACATTGGTCATTTGATCCGAAAGCCAAGAAACCTCGAATGAGATATGTCATTTTTGGAAGGTTTTTTCAGGCATAATCAATATACCAAGTTTGATATTTTTCCTTATAACTATGTCACATAATATGACACCATGCGAAGGTTTCACATTGTTTTGATCTTTTTGAATTTTTATGCCCGTTTTAAACTATATATAATGTTTTATGTTTCACTTATTTTTTTTATAAATATGTAATATTTGAGTGTAGATAGATAGATCTTATTTTTCTGCAAATTTTGATATATCATTTGTATTTTTTCGAATTAGAATGATTTAGTTATGATTTTTCAAAGTTTAATAAGGTAAAAGGAAAAATAGCTATGCCGAGGGCAGCCGTCGGCGTAGCATAGGATACACCGAGTGCAATTCTACGCCGACGGCCGTGGAGGGAGGCTGGCCTAGACGATGGCTACGCCGACGGCCCCGACGTTTGGCCGTCGGCATAGCTCCCAACCCTCGGCGTAGCTTCCTATTCCTGTAGTGCTGGTAGGCAAAGGAAACGGGAAATCAGGAGAGGCATGTGTGTTCTTTGGAGTAGATGTACCTATAAGATATAGTCTCATTGTTGTTTTTAGCATGAGATATACTTTCTATAGCATGTGAGCCACAATACCTGTTATACCTTACAATGGAACTTGCAATTTTTTCATCTGAGCATTATTCTTTTATTGTTTTTAAAATTGTTTATGTACTGATTTTCATGAATAATGCAGCAAGGGAACTAAATCCGAAACAAAACGTGAAATGTACCAAATGGTAAGAAGCCAAAAAAAAGATAAGTGCTAGAGATTACATCATATTGCTATCTAGGTTTGCGAGTACATATCAAATTATTGTAGTGTCGTAGCAACCCATGGGCAATTCAAAATTGTGTTAATATGTCATCAGATGGGACAATTTGGTACAGCAAACAGATGGATATAGATGGCTACGTCGATGGAAGTAAACCTTGGTAGTTAAGACATAAGGACATATCCGTGCATATAACCTATTAAAAACATATCAGGCTTGTAAAGCTCCTTATCTTTATACTAGTAGTCTCCTTAGTGGAGCAGGAGTATATGAGTAGCTACTCCAGCTAACCGAACGCAGCTGAGTGATCGTGCATGAGAAGTTGTATATGCAATGGTGGGAATGGGAATGAGAACGAGTCAACGAGACACATCCAGAAGCAAATTCTATGCACCATGCGCCAGCCGCCAGGTCAAACCCGACCGCGTTAGGACTACCTGCTACTCCTACATGACAGACATAGCCCGTGGGTTCCTGGCAATGTTAAAAACAACCATGATATTGCGCCACTAATAGCATGCTACAGCCTTCTAAGCAATATCTCGCTAGATGTAATCCATGTACAATTCTCTGCTCTGAAACGCATCGATTCCACATAGTCGTGGATGTCCCGGTCTTATCCAACAGCCAACAGCGTTTTCCGATTTGTGCTGCTGAAATTTGCAAGTTTAACCTGTGGACATAGTACACAATCGTGCCCCTATAGACCGAAGGTGGACATGTGCATCTCGTTCTTGTCTCGCACCCCGTCTTTCTCTCTCCCTCCACCTCCCCGTATCCACCTTCCCCACCTCCATTGAACATGGCGCGAGGTCGCCTCCAACATCCAGGTCTAGAGGCGTGGCGGCCAGGGCTTCATCCCATGGCCGGCGATGGGCCGGCGACCTTCTCTGCCCCATGATGCGGCCGGTGACACCATGGATCTGTCCATCGGAGGAAGATGATAAGGACATGGGCGCCTCCAACTCGCTCGACCTCATACTCAACCCACCCGCCCCTGTTCGTCCAACGAGTAAGTAAAATCGGAGGAGCCACCAATGAACGCCACCAGATCTGGCATGGCCACCATGAACGCCGGTGTAGGAGACCAAGAAAACTCTGACTCCGTCCTCAAGGTGAACTGTAGTGACAGTCGGCGCCAAGAATCAATCTGGCGGAGATCAATCTGATTTTATTTGCTTCCTTCCATCTTTTTTCTCTTCCGCGTGGTTTCCAAACCACACATGATTTCTGACCGAGTAAGTAAATTATGAATAAATGCTCCAGATCTCATGTCGTATATGGTGAAAAAAAATCGTTCTGTTTATACTAATAATTTTTTTGATATGTGCTTGTACTAATAATTGCTAACATGTAATTGATACTGTATTAATTCCTGATGTGTATAGTTTGAGACTATTGTGAATGGAACGGAGGCCTACTATGTAAAACAAAGACAGACTTGGTGACAAGAAATAGAAACAACTTAGGGTGGTTGTCATAAAACAATTGCACGAATCTCAAAGCAAACAAAGGAAATGGATGGTTGTTGATAAGCCGGGGACCCCCTCATATATGTAGACTTGCATTTTCGTCTCTTCTATAGCATGTATAGCGCCGCTATATCCTGATATAGCTTTGCTATAGTTCATCTTAAGGGTTGCGTTATATCATTATTCGGTGTCCCCCTTTCTTTTTAAATTTTGATAGTAAAAATTTGATAGCGATTCGTTTCGAAGATCATATGAATCCACCAAAGGCCGTGTGGTTCTCTTATACGTATACTCACCATACATGTATACTCAAGTGCCTGCGGGAGATGAAATCATGAGGTATATAGCAGTAACAACAAAATTTCAAAACGTGTCATGCAAACACGTAGATCGCGATAACTGGAGGTGGGATCAGCAGGTAAGAACGTGGAGTATATCCAACTCGATCGAGTACACCTATATGGAGGTATACATAGCCTTGCCTTGTGTGAAATCGTTTTGGAAAATTACAACTGTTAAATCAACCAATTTGCTGAGTGTAAAGTCTCGGGCACATGTTGTCAGTTTTTTCCAGCAAACTACCACGCATTGACGGCCGGAGGCTCCTCAAGTCAGGTGGGTCCCACTTGGCCGACTTTCAGTAAGTTGTATTTCAACCAACGGAAAATACAAGCGTGGGACCCACTTTTCGATTTTCCATGAGTAATATTTTTTGCCATCGGTATATATGAGATGGGTCCCACTAGGCCGATTTGCTGTGAGATAATTTTGGGCAGGCGGCAAATGCTTTTGTGGGACTTGCTTGCCGATTTGCGGTGTGCTTTCCGTTAGCCTAGACGAATCTCCTTGCATTGGTGGTCCCCACAAGTTGTTTTTCCTTGAGAAATACACTGGGATCCTAAAAACATCGCCTTTTGTATATCCTGAACTAGAATTAAATGGTCAAGATGGTTCCATTTAGTAAACCGGTTAGCAACTTACTGGAAGAGGAAGATCAGTTTAGGTATGATCTGATGCCATGTAGAGTTTTCACGGTTAAATCAATCTAGTTGAACTTACTAAATGAACACATAAGCTTTCTACATAAGTACATTTGAAAAATTAAGGTACCACAAAAGATTAGAATTTTTATGTGGTTTTTAAATCGTAAAGTTCTTTTAACGAAAGATAATCTAGCCAAACCGAATCACACCCTTACTCCCTCAAGTTTACAAAAAATGATGTTTCATGTTCTATTTAACTTTGATTATCATTATCCTTTAAAAATATGTAGGTTGAGGTATTGGAAACCATATGTGCGTATTTTCTTTTTTCATACAATATGGCTTTTTTTAGTATACACATATTACCAGATAAAATAGTTGTCCATATTACATCTTTAAAACCATGTTAGTGCTCATAAATATAGAATTTCTGGTGAATTACTTGAAGTATTTAGCCATACCCAATTAATATTTGCCACCGTCCAAAACTTTGGTCATTAACAAAATTTTGGTAAGTGGACACAAACAAAAAATTCCCTTCTTGACAATGGTGCTTTAATTACTGGAGTACACCTTTGCGACTAGAGCAAACAAGGTCCATCTTCTCAGCAGCAGGTGAATGGTGAGATGGGTATGAAAAGCAAGAAACGACCTTCACCATCAGCTCGACACGGAAGATACAGTGTGGGGAAATCGAGTGAAAAGAAGTGCCGAGAAGGAAGAGGTGCGATGGCTATAAAACAATGTAAATGTATCATTTAACTTGATGAATACAGTTTCTAAAAACTATTAACTTGCCTTTTTTAGATAATGACAGAAAAAATTATTTGCACAAACAAAAGGCGAAAGAAAATAACTCATCCTGAACTAAAAAGTAAACTAATGTGTTGACTGTTGTCCGTGCAAACTCACATGACAGACTAACTCTTTTCTGAACTAGGAAACATGCCCGTGCGTTGCAACGGGGCATAAATATTTCAAAAATCGTGTCAAACATATAATTTAATACACTCGTGCACATCAAGCATTATTTTAAGTTTGTGAGCAAAGACAATTATTTCACAGGATGCATATCTTCAAGAAAACAATGGAAAATAATATGTATTATGATTAAGCTAGTATCCTTACCTGTGGAAGAACATTATAATAAAGCAGTACGTAAATAGAGCAAACTTAGTGTGAAGATGGAATATCCCGGTTGAAGTCAATATGCATATCCATTCACACTAATTGTGTTCAATTAAGAAAAATGGTTCAACATCTTCCATGCATACACCCAAAATTTGCTCATACATAACATGTTCTTATACACATGGAGGTTCTTCTCTTTTGAGTCTTCAGAAATATTCAGTTTTTGTTTTTCGAGAAGGAAGCAAGATATTGAAAAATTCTCAAACCAGTGATGTGGTGCCCTTGCAAATCAAATATACCCAAGAACCGGTGTTGTGGTGCCTTTGCAAACCAAATAGCAGTCGTGGCATGGAAAAATATAGTGCTAGCAGCAGCTGGATCAAGAACACAAGAGTGGTTTACAATGCGCACATGAGTTCTAACAAATCCATCCATAAAATGACATACTAACAAAATAGTACCACCAATTTTGTGGAGAAATACTTAATTCAAGTACCTAAGGCCTCAATACAGCAATGTATTACACTTTAAATAGAAGTACATAGTCTTCATCCATAACCAGCTATAAATGGGTTGGTTCACCCAAAATGATCCTTCATCAATCAACCTATAATTGATTGTTACTTCCTGCAAACGTACAATCTGGCACCAACCGCTAACATCTCGAGTACATCTAACGGAATGACATAATATTGCGCAGGTGCATGGAACCAGCTTGCTGGCAAAGTCCATGTCCTGCTCCTTCTTGAAAACCTCCAACTCAAAGATGTTATACATTTCGTTGAGTCCAACTCCCAAGTAAAATAATCCTGCATTATCTCGTTCGCACACTTGTTGTGGCCTGTATCTTCAAACTCATTTGTTATATACGTACTTACCTTCAAACAGATTATCATATATAATCAAACTGTCCAACAGAAAATTAAAAATGTTGAACAAGGGACATCGGGAGGAGAGTAGCAGCAGTACCAGTCATCGCAAGCAGGATATCAGCATCCTCGGGATGGTCATTCAATTACTTGGTCACATCATAAATATGCAATGCATCCATCAACATGGCATAATCTCACTGAGCAATAAAAAAAAAGAAATTATGCCCTAGCAATAGGCATCTACTAAAAAAATGGCACTCCTGACCATCCCAAGCTTCTGCCATAGAGGCCCAAGACACCTTAGAAACCAAAGTAACATCAGGTGGTTCCACCAATTTAGGCTCTCCACGAAACCTGCAACGTACCTGCTCGCTCCATCTTTTCATTTGAAGTTCTTCAACCACCTCGATGCGCCCCAAACACACCAAGTGAATTCGTTTTTAGCAGCATTTGATTTTCCATAAGCCTAGCATACACTGATCCCTTCTACCCGGATCCAACATCATATTATAAAAGCGACTTAGTAGATATTTTCCTAACCTGGTTTACAAGGCCCAAATACACTTATCTTGCGCATCTGAATCCATCTAAGAACATTAATTAAGAATATATCAAAGTACCCTAAAATCTATACTACCTAAAAAGAATTTCGTATAGACATTGTATATATATTGGACATATTACAATATATCTAGCATCCTTATATATTTAATGAGAAAAGTAAAGAAAAACTCTAGTCTGTCATTTACATGAACTATTCCTTAGAACAAACATAAGTATTAAGTGTAACATTTAACAAACCATTGATACACGTACCTTCTAAATGAATCAACACTTACCTATGTGATAATTACATACCTTGACAGAAATCTCTAGGCAATGTTTCTATTAACTAAAACAATTAACTATGCAATAATTTCGGGATTTAGGTTGACGACTGCGTGTGAGCATTAAAGGGGATCGCCTTGGGAGAGAAGAGCAAGTGGGACGGTGCCTCAAACGAAGGGGTGACGTAGTTGTAGAAACAGAACCATAAGTTCTTTTTAGATAGTAGAGATAAGTAGATCCAATCTACTGTATTATAAGAATGTAAAATTTCTCGACAAACAGAACCATCATGCAACATTCTCAAGGACTAAACCTGTAAAAAAAGCTACTACAGAAGCAAACAGAAGCCCCAGACAATTACCTAAGCTCTGATATTGAAGGACCATAGCGGTGGAGGCCTGCAACTGCCATTGTGCCCTCCCTCTGCTCAAGCGTCAACAGGCTCCACATTGCTTCACCACTTCGATTCAATGTTGTAATGTGGGCCTCTGCAACTTATCAACCTTGCACAATCACTATTTCAACCTGAATAAAAACACACCCGAATTTGACAAAATATTTAGCCCAGTTCTCCAATTTCATATGGCAGCTGCCCATAAAATATTTGTTTGGGAGATAAGCAACAGATTCAAATGAAAAAATTCGTGTACCTTGGAAGCACGTAATTTTTCCCTTGAACACTTGGACATCATAGTTCCTGCTTCTCGATGTGGAAGAAGATGGAGCTTCCCTGGAGAAGCATGAAGTTCAGCAGCCACCACCAGTTTTTCACGGGGCGTACATATTCAAGTTTATACAACTGGTTAGCGATTTCACGTATGTGTAAAATTCATCAAGCAAAGTGGTGAAGAGGCTTACCAAAAGCAACATAAACATATTAATTTCACTACAAGATAAGCAACTACACATGAATAAATTGACATAAGCTGTAGCAGCAAAGCATAAGCGCAGTAACTCTCTGATTCTTCTCAAAAACATATTGCATCATCCTCAAAATCCCCATCATTTTCAGCAGCTTGTCGCCAGCACATGCCAAATGTAATGCGCGGGTACTTACCTGATGATCAAACATGGCACGATCGACTGCGCGAACAGTGCTATGGAGCACAACACCAAACGGTTCAGTGAGATCTTTCGTCGGCGGCCTCATAAGATTCTACACCTAGAAAAAGTAAATTGAAGCTGTGTTGCACTTGAACAAACATGGAAATTTCGGTCCCAAGAAAAGATGGTCGTATACTGAACTTTACTGAAAGAACTTAATGTTTTTTCAGTTAATATTCATGTGTTTTACCATGGTGACCATGCTCTGGCATGATTCACAGTTCACGTACCTCCGGCATCGGTGGTCCACAGGACAATTGCGCAATATCTCCTCCAGCAGAAGCATCCTCATCCTCTCCACAAAATTTATTTCCTTCATCTTTCATCTTTGCCAAACATGAGAAAAGAGAGGTATAGTTTGTTCAGTCACCAGCCATATCCAACTTGTGAACCCACTCTCCAAAATATACCCAAGTGAGACGTACAATTTCTCTTTTGATGTCGTGGATATCTCTGTCTTTAGATTGAACGGGTGCTTCCTCGCTACCTTCCTGCTCCAGCTCCTCTCCAATGAACCAATGCTCTGATCCATGCCAAAAACATCAACAGAAAAATCAGCACCTGAAAAAAATCACTGGTAATAATTCTGAATTTTACCAAATTTGACTATTCTGAATATGCAGCTTAGGCTGCATCTCCTAAGCTGACACATGTCTCGTGCAAATTTGCTACTCCTATTTCAGCGGGAGAGGTCGGCGTTAGGAGATCTCAGATGACAACCATGCGACGGAATAAATCAAACTCGCAATTTCATAGAATTGAAAAAGAGACACAACCAACAACACTCACACAGAAGTTCAAGTTGTCGATCTAGGGAGGCATCTGTGTCCTGGATGCCACAGAGGAAGGGCGGCAAAGTCCGCTGCGTTGCCGCCTCCCGGACGTGCGGAGGAAGGGCGGCTGCGTTTGCTTCGTCCCCAACCCCATGGAAGAACATCGGCAGTGTCTGTATCTCCAACCGCATGGAGGAACGGCTGAGGCGGAGATGCTGTTCGTTGCAACAATGGGCGGCGGCATCTCATCCCAGCCATGGGAACTGGCCCTTGTGCGGCAGGTTTGGCATCCCAACGCGCGGGGGGACGACGGAGGAGCTCATACGTCCCCATCACACAACGCATGACATCCGCGCGCGAGTGGGAACTTTCCCGTGTGCGGCGCAGTGCGGAGGCCAAGTCTTGATATCCAAGGACTGAAAGCATGAGAATAGTATGACAGAATGGCAGATTTTATTGGTTGTGATAAAGATTCTTGTAAATAGTGGCCGTACTCACTAAAAGTCTACAGATTCGGGGCCAACTTCGAGAACCCATCCAAACTTCGTAGATAGTATCGATAGGAACAATTGATAGGAACAATTTGTAGCATCAGCAGAGAAATACCTAAACATGTTTTGTTGCATGTTACCATAACTGAATTACCTTGCTTTCGGATATGCTGCAAGCCTACAAGCTCGATCGAGTTCGGCATCACCTCGCATACGTATTGGCTATATTCACAATCCCTATGGTGGCTTGCTTGTAGAGTCCCTAGAGGATAACCTAGTCTTGACTAAGTGCTCGTGGACAGGGCCTTCGCCTTCACGGCCTACTTTTTGAAATCCTCCTGCAACATAGTATGATAGATTCAAAATCATTGTACAATCAAGATGTACACTTACATAGTCCTGAATACCAACCTTTCGGCCACAACTATGTTCCTACGAATTGATGTACACAACAACGTCGAATTCGTATAGCCCCTCGCTCACTGTCCGAGAAATAATCGCGGAGCAAAGAAAACAAAAGAGATCCTTCATGGCCAGTGCAGAGAATTGTGGTATATGGATCAGAGAACCAAACGAAGAATCAAAACAACAGTCTAGATACATGTGATTTCCTCTGTAATAGCATGACCACTCGAACAGTGAAGCTAAAATAATCAAGAACTAATCAAATAGTCAAATGAACTACACAATAATTCATCTTGGTGAGTCCATATACATTGCAAATATTTATCCACAAGGCAATCACCACTCACCATCGTATAATTCTGGTTGAAACCAAATCGTCAAATCTGAAACGCCACCTCTATCCTCTCTATCCTATGGTCTTGCAGGCAGCCTGTCCTTCTCCCCTCCGGTGGACACGACTATAATCCGGCGAGCCGACGCTGCACAGGAACAATTCCTCGCGGCCAGGCCCTCACCAGCTCATCCCGCATCAATTCCCGTCCAAGACTGGCCAGATTTCGACCAAGAACGGCCATCCAGTCCTAAGACCCGACGGCCCCCAATCAGCATATTCGAGATCGAGCTGTACCAGGTGCTTGAATGCCTGATCTTGGATTTGGATTTCCTCAGCGGGCCTCTGCCACGGCCTACGGCTGGAGGAGTGCGGGAGGAGGCCTCTGCCGGCTGTGGCCGAGTTGGAAGGGCGCCGGCGGTGGCTGAGTTGGGAGGGTGCCAGCGGTGGCTGAGTTGGGAGAACGCCGCCGATGGCTGGTCCAGGGGATGGAGGCGGATAGTAAGGAGGGAGTTCGGATTGGGAGGAGATTAGTACGTGGGGGTTTGGGAGAGGAAGTGAGGGGATTAGCTTGCTAGCGTTCGTGCGGGGCAGGATTGACGACGAAGCGCTCGACGTATCGGCGGAGATGGAACGCGAAATCTTTTTTAGGTAGTAGAGATTTCTTACAAGACTACTACTCTCTCCTAGATAGTCCTATATATATGCATCCTCCTTCTCACATTGGCCCGTGTATATATGAGCTATGCAAGCAACCATTAAGCCTAGTGTGCAAGTATGAGCTAAAAGATGGTACATCTGAAACATGGAACACGCCCATAAATAGGAAAATAGATCTCTTGCACATTTTTGTTAATCCATAAAAAAATCTACATGTCTAGACACATGGATCTGTGCACTGCAGTTGGAGTCTAGATATATAATTTTTTTAATTCGGCGTCTCCAGATAAGGAGAGAGCAATGTCAATTATGCCGAGAGTGCAATTTTTTATTAGAAATGGGAGGCAATAGGGAATGCATACACACCGGGAATGAAAGAGGTCCTGGTGATATCAACATAAATATGCATAAACCCTTCATCTTTTCATACATGATAGTTCAAATATCCGGTATATGACAGAAGCAACGCTAATTCAAACTCCACGGAATACTCTGCTTTGGAATGGATTTTTTACATTTTTCCGAACAGTTTTAACTTTTTAGTTCGAAATCTGAGTCAATCTTGCACGGTGAGTAGACAAGTTGGCCAAAGTTTCACCGTTACTTTCCTTCTCAAAGTATCCCAAGTTTAGTCCAGTGGAGACACGAGGAACACATAAGACTACAAGAAAAGTAGGCCGATAATGAAGATATTGAGGCTGTTAGCTTGGCATTATCCCCGGAATTGATGTACTCGTCCATATTAGTGCTACATCAAGGGGCTTTGTGTTCGCCGATTTCCTATGATCAATAGTTACCGTGATGATTTTTTTCTTGAATATTACTAGTTGTCCATCTTTTGTTTAGAAAAATTGTTTTGCTGGTAAATGTTAAATAGACAACATGTTATATGTTGATGAGAAATCAATACGAAATTGTTAACCTAGAGGTAACATCATTCTTCCCATGAAATAAGTCATTTTAACAACATTATTTTCATCACATATTTCCAATCAAACAATGTAACATAACCACCAAACGCCGGAGCGGGACCAACTAATTCTAGTGGAATGGAAGAATGACATTACATTCCACTTCTTCTCCAAACAAAATGCACACTTACTACCTCATATTTTACAAAATAAATGACATTTCATCTTCAGTGAAACTTTGACTATCATCATCTTTTAAATATGTAGGTTAGGTTGACGCAAAAAGATCCGCTAACAAACAGATTAAAGAGTTGGGAGAGATGGCACAATAATAAATGAGCAAAAGAAAACTAGTCTTTGGAATTGGATGCATGCCCGGTCTCTAGATGGGTTTGGTTGCGTCCACCCAAAGTATTCGGTATTCAATTTTTCTGTCATGATAGTGTATTCCCAAGATTTAGTTACTCTTGGAAACCAAGATAAACTTGAGTTGAAAAAAGGTCAAGCGCTTGCTAAAATATTGGCCACAATCCAAAACTCTGGTCATGATATTTTTTTTAGGAAGTGGACACAAACCAAAAAGGTACTTCATGACAATGTTTCTCTAGTTACCGCAGTATGCCCAAGGGGACAAGCCCAAACTATGTCCGTCTTCTATAGTGCAGGAAAAAGGTGAGATAGGTAGCTAGGGCGAGCCACAACCTTCACTGGCAGTTCGAGTCAAAAGACACAGAGGGAAAGACGACTGAATAGGAGCGACAGAAAGGAGGACGAGGAGGAGGGATGACTACAAAAAAATGTACTTTAGGAATACATTTTCTAGAATCCGTTAAGTAATCTTCTATTAGTTAATTACAGTTTTTTATGTGCATAAATAAAAGGCCGAAAGAAAATAACTTATCCCGAACTACAAAGTGAATTGATGTGGGGCTGTTGCCCGTGCAAAACTCACATGACTTACTAACACTATTTTTAAACTCTCACAAGACTAGCTAGTCTCCTTGATACATATGCATCCTCCTCCTCACGTGGACCCATGTATATATGAGCTACGAAAACAACCAGTAAGCAGAGAGTGCAATTATGAGCCAGAGGAAGCTACTTCTAGAACTTGGAATGCGCCCATAAATATGAACATGCCAGTTGCGTCTTCAGATAGATAGAGGGAGAGAGCTAGCGCAATGAAAATTAAGAATCTAGAGAGTGCAATGTTTCTTGGAAATGGGATGCATTCAGGAAAACATCATCTACGGAAATGGAACGGCTGGTCGTGATATAGACAAAAACTTGCGTAAACCATCGGCTGCATCATGCATCTGCTAGTCCCATAGTTCAACTTCCCAGTATATGACACGAACCATGCCGATTCAAACTCCACCGAGTAGTCTCATTTGGGATAAAAGACAAATTAATATCTCTTGGTTGCAGACAGTGGCGGAGCTTCAAACAAATACATGGGCGGGCCAAATTAAAGAAGAACAGAAAAAATCACGTCTTACCGTGTGTTGCTGCTGTTACAGGGTAATTTCTAGTTACAACGATTTTTTTTTCAAACTATCTGGTCGTTAGCTAAGAATATATTAGATACTAAAAGCAATATAAGGATGTTTTTCGAGATACGTCGTTGATCCATATCATCCAAATTATATTGACCGTTAGATCTAAAATTTATAGCTGTGATTTATAAGATAAAAAAGACTACGTAAAAAGTGGATGGTACAAACAAAGATTAATCACTAGAAATACATTATACATGCATGCAGTATTGTCTTCTAATTAATAATAGAAAGATATTACTCCCTCCATCTTAAATTAGATGTCGAAGATTTATCTAAATTCACATATATTTAAACACTAAAATATGTATAGATACATGTGGGGTACTCCCTCCGTATTCAAAGCTATGTTCCTTTTACAAAGCTAAAAGTGGTCTAGATATATTCATTTTATAAAGCTAAAATATCTTATATTTTAATATTTTGAAACGGAGGAAATACAGAAGACAAATTGGAGGTGAGCTGCTCGATTAATTGTGCACCCGACGCTGCCGGACAGCTGGGCGACCCCTTGTGCTAGTGCTGCTGTCGTGCCGCTGCCGCCCGAATCCTTTCCCTGAATCTCTGTTTTTTCTAACCTTAAATTTACAAATCTAGTGGCTGTGGCTCCATGGCTGGCTCGAAAGAACGACGAGATAGAGGGAATGGGCTCATCTCGTGGTTGCGGTATTACTGAACTGGGCTTGTTCAGCTAGTTCGCTAGTATCACTCAACTGGGCTTTAACTGCTGGGTTATCAATGCGTTGGTATACTCTCATTTTTGACAAAATTCCTGGGCGGGCCATGGCCCGGTTTGGCCCCAACGTAGCTTCCCAGTGGTTGCAGACATGCCTAGAGACGTCAATGCAGATTCTGCCCCGCCATGTTACCGGCTTTCACCCCAAGGGTTGAGCGCTCACTCTGTAGCGATGTTCCACGGTCCGAGCGCTTGACACTGATCTGTCGCTGACCAACCTGCCGAGACACCAAACCGCATGAGAATCCTGTAGCAAAATGGATGGTGGATTGGTCTATTGGTCAAGGTTAAACCATGCACAAAAAGAGAATTGTCCTAGTAACATTTGACTATTTGTACTCCTCTACTATCACCCAGTAAACTCTTAGTGTGGGATGCCTTTATTTATTTTTGCCTTTAGTTTGGAAACAGAAGGGACAACTACCATCCGCAGTTCAGTCGTTAAATAAAACACAAATGGAACATCTGAGGTCATTTACAGAGATGGTAGAAAAGCTCCTCCATTAACTATTAATAAGATGGTTCTTGGATGTAAATGAAGTTGGACATCCAGAGCTAGCGTACATTTATAATTCTTTTACACATATGGGCTAGTTGCTTGACAAGGATTCATCCCAAAAGGTATATCAATATTGTTTGTACTTCCAGGATTTATTAATGGACTACGGCGAATAGATGATAAAATTTACAGCTTAGATGTTGTGTTCAAAATGTTAGAGAAATCAACAGGTGAGGTTATTTCGAAAGATGGTAGAAAACCTCTTCTTCTATTCTTCAAGTCCCGGTCTTTTATATGTATAAATGTTGTAAAACTTTAAAAATGATGGTTACAAATACATACATTTTTAACGGATGGATCGAATATTTTAAATTTATATGTATGTGTAGATTCTTGTCTAAAAGTATTTCAATGATATTACACTTTTATTGTCTATAAATTTATAATTGTTACATGATCATAGTTTTGCAGGTTAGATGCTATGTATAGTGGTATTTTTTCCTTTCAAGAATGCATAACTAATTAATACATCCGCAAACTTTCAGCTAAACACATGTCGCATTTGTAAACCTAGTCGCATACCCCTAGTGACGTGGCATGTTTAGTCTCATCTTGCACATTTCATCTTTAAGGACCGAGCTATAACCTAGTGGTTGGCTCACAGTGGTGTGCATCTAACAACCAGAGTTCAAGTCAAGTTTGAAATGAATTCAGAAATTCATACCAATTTCCATAGGGATTTTCCCTTGTTAGAATCACTTTTTTATATCTACCTTACTAAGCTCTGTTTACCTGTCGTAACCAACATGTCAACCAGGCCTAGGTGGCTCGGCCCACCCCCAGGCAGCGCCACCCATGTCTATCCCCTCCTCGAGCATCCACAATCGTCCGTCTTCAACCCTAACTCGAAGTCTTGATATAAAAACGCCTCCTCTCCGAGGTCCCCTGATGCGATCTCAGAGAGGAGGCGGAGAAAACACAGGAACACCGAAAGAGGGCCAGAACTAGCAAACACTGGAGGGGGAAATACCGTTGGAGACATCCCTGGTTGAATCTCCACCCTATACAACATCATCAACACTTTCTCCATGATGAAGAGGGAGTATTCTACCCCTGGACTATGGGTTTGTGGAAGTAGCTTGATATCTATCTCTCATGCTATCATTGTTTAGTATCATTTAAGTTGCCCAACATGATTATGGCCATCAATGTAATTTCTATCTGGTGGATCTTTGTTTTATGAGATGATATTTGAGATTGAAATTGGATCATGTGTAATAATGTATTGGTAGATGCATATTATGTAACCAGTTATTAAATACTTGTTTTGATCATACTTGTATGCAAAAGCATGTGTGGTGGAATGTGTGTATTAGTTGGAGTAAAATGGTGGTGGAAATTGGATAGTCATAGAAAATTTGAGATGCACAATGGTTTTTTACCTTTCTTTTATTACCTCGCTAGGGATAAAGTGAATACATGTGTTATAGTTGTCTTGTGGCAACAAATATGATCTTTTTTCTCAAGGTAGCATACTTGTTATTCAAACATCATGTCAAATTACCTAAAGTTGTACTCTATTTATTCTTTTTTTAGGGAAAAACAGTAAGGGAGGGAATCCCCACTGCAACTTTTTCTTTATTATATAATCAAATATGGTATAGAGTATAATTACATGATTACAATAGGTATTTATACATTGTGTTTACCAGAAGTAATCACTAATGTACTTGAGTTTGGAACCAGCTATCAAATTGAGGACCATGTTTCTTTTTTCTTCTCAGTTTAACCCATCTCAGTTCTTGAAGTACTCTATTTATTCTTATTTCTATATTGCATGGAATTTTTCCTTTCTAGAGGAGTATAAGTAAGATTTCTTGCATCATCTTTATTTTAGGACGTGGCTCCCATATGAATGCTAATAAAATACATATTGAAGTTTCAAATAATATTATATCATCCGCGAGCAGTTTTATGTCTAACACACTTTATGATAGAGTAGATAAGTGAACCCATGAACCCTAGTTCGCTAGTATCACTCAACTGGGCTTTAGCTGCTGGGTTATCAATGCGTTGGTATACTCTCATTTTTGACAAAATTCCTGGGCGGGCCATGGCCCGGTTTGGCCCCAACGTAGCCTCCCAGTGGTTGCAGACATGCCTAGAGACGTCAATGCAGATTCTGCCCCGCCATGTTACCGGCTTTCACCCCAAGGGTTGAGCGCTCACTCTGTAGCGATGTTCCACGGTCCGAGCGCTTGACACTGATCTGTCGCTGACCAACCTGCCGAGACACCAAACCGCATGAGAATCCTGTAGCAAAATGGATGGTGGATTGGTCTATTGGTCAAGGTTAAACCATGCACAAAAAGAGAATTGTCCTAGTAACATTTGACTATTTGTACTCCTCTACTATCACCCAGTAAACTCTTAGTGTGGGATGCCTTTATTTATTTTTGCCTTTAGTTTGGAAACAGAAGGGACAACTACCATCCGCAGTTCAGTCGTTAAATAAAACACAAATGGAACATCTGAGGTCATTTACAGAGATGGTAGAAAAGCTCCTCCATTAACTATTAATAAGATGGTTCTTGGATGTAAATGAAGTTGGACATCCAGAGATAGCGTACATTTATAATTCTTTTACACATATGGGCTATTTGCTTGACAATGATTCATCCCAAAAGGTATATCAATATTGTTTGTACTTCCAGGATTTATAAATGGACTACGGCGAATAGATGATCAAATTTACATCTCAGATGTTGTGTTCGAAATGTTAGAGGAATCAACAGATGAGGTTATTTCGAAAGATGGCAGAAAACCTCTTCTTCTGTTCTTCATGTACCGGTCTTTTCTATGTATAAATGTTGTAAAACTTAAAAAAGGATGGTTGCAAATACATACATTTTTAACGGATGGATCAAATATTTTGAATTTATATGTATGTGTAGATTCTTGTCTAAGAGTATTTTAATGATATTACACTTTTATTGTTTATAAATTTATAATAGTTACATGATCATAGTTTTGCAGGTTAGATGCTATGTATAGTGGTATTTTTGCCTTTCAAGAATGTGTAACTGATTAATATATCCACAAACTTTCAGCTGAACACACGTCACATTTGCAAACCTAGTCACATACCCCTAGTGACGTGGCATGTTTAGTCTTATTTTGCACATTTCCTCTTTGAGGATCGAGCTATAAACCAGTGGTTGGCTCACAGTGGTGCGCATCTAACAACAAAAGTTCAAGTCAAGTTCAAAACTAATTCAGAAATTCATACCAATTTCCATAGGGATTTTCCCTTGTTAGAATCACTTTTTTATATCTACCTTACTAAGCTATGTTTACCTGTCGTAACCAACCTGTGAACCATGCCTAGGTGGCTTGGCCCACCCCAGCCAGCGCCACCCATGTCTGTCCCCTCCTCGACCGTCCGCAGTCGTCCGTCTTCAACCCTAACTCGAAGTCTTGATCTAAAAACACCTCCTCTCTGAGGTCCCCTGATGCGATCTCAGCGAGGAGGCAGAGAAAACACAGGAACACCAAAACATGGCCAGAACTAGTGAACATTGGAGGGGGAAACGCCGCTGGAGACATCCCCGGTTGAATCTCCACCCTCTACAACATCATCAACACTTTCTCCATGATGAAGAGGAAGTATTCTACCCCTAGACTATGGGTTTGTGGAAGTAGCTTGATATCTATCTCTCATGCTATCATTGTTTAGTATCATATAAGTTGCCCAACATGATTATGGCCATCTATGTAATTTCTATCTGGTGGATCTTTTTTTATGAGATGATATTTGAGATTGAAATTCGATCATGTGTAATATGTATTGGTAGATGCATATTTTGTAACTCGTTATTAAATACTCCCTCCGTCTCAAAATGTAAGGCGCCTAAGCTTTAGTCAAAAGTCAACATATTCTAAGTTTGATCAAATTTATATGTAAAAGTATAAACATCCACAATATCAAATCAATATCAATAGATTCATCATAAAGTATAGTTTCCCAATATATCCATTCGATATTGCAGATTTTCGTATATTTTTGTATAAACTTGGTCAAACTTAAAAGATGTTGACTTTTGATTAAAGCTTAGGTGCCTTACATTTTAGGACGGAGGGAGTACTTGTTTTGATCATACTTGTATGCAAAAGCATGTGTGGTGGAACGTGTGTATTAGTTGGAGTAAAATGGTGGTGGTAATTGGATAGTCATAGAAAAATTTGAGATCCACTATGGTATTTTACCTTTCTTTTGTTACTTCGCCAGGGATAAAGTAAATACATGTATTATAGTCATCTTGTGACAAAAAATATGATATATTTTTTCTCAAGGTAGCATACTTGTTATTCAAACATCATGTCAAATTACCTAAAGTTGTACCCTATTTATTCTTAATTCTATATTATATGGAATTTTTCCTTTCTAGAGGAGTATAAGTAAGATCTGGTGCATCATCTTTATTTCAAGACGTGGCTCCCATATGAATGCTAATAAAATACATAATGAAGTTTCAAATAATATTATATCATATGTGAGTAGTTTTATGTCTAGCACACTATGATAGAGTAGACAAGTGAACCCATGGACCATGGTCTATTTTTTATTATAAGAAACCATTTTTATTTGTTTTTATCATCCTCTATATTTTCTGCAAGAATTAAATTCGAAAATGAAAAAATAATTTTACCTTCTGCAAACAAAAATAAACCCAAAAAACTTTAGTTTTTTGTTTTTTCTTTCTTGTTTAGTTAAAGATTATTTTACTATTTTATTTTAGTTTTACTAATATGAAACCTTGTGCTTGATAATCATACGGTGTATTTGGGGACACAATGGATTTTTTTAATTTTGCATGTTTCTAGAAGAGGATAAAAGAAGAGGTTGCGTCAATTCTTCGAAAGTTCGATATAAACCCTCGAAACGCCCTTGCGGGAAAAAGACATTTGCTACAACAATATGCACTTGGAGTCCTAGTGAGTTACTACACACAAAGTTGTTGTCATCACTCGCTAGCCACATAGGTAGCTGTACACCCATGAACATATGGTGATTCAAGCAATACAAAATATTTTAACTTGTTTTCCTAAGAGACACGAACCAAACATACCATTTATGACAATGTTTCTCTAGTAACCACAGTATGCCAAATGGGACAAGCGCAAACTACGTCCGTCTTGTCTATTGCAAAAGAAAGATGAGATAGCTAGAGAAGGTTTTCTCAAAAAAAAAAGCTAGAGAAGGGGAGCCACAACTTTCACCGGCAGTTCAAGGCAGAAGACACAGAGGGGAAGACGACTGAAAGTAGAAACAAAGAAAAGGGCACCTCTAGGAATCGGAAGCCGATTTAGGATTCTCATCAGACCACTAGTCATCCGTCTGATCGGAAAAGACTGCACCGTACGATCATCAAGCATAGCCCCGCATGTAATCTCAGGAATTTGTGGACAATTCAATGCTTCATATCTTAAATGTTCTGATTGCACGCTTCCATATTTACCATTTCTGTAATGCATGTCTGCTGATGGGGCTCCTCTTCATTCTGGTTTCTCTCCGCTTAGGTGCTTCCGGTGGCCTCTATTAATTGCTTTTTTTATGAAACAAATTTTGAACATTAAACAAAGCAAATTTATAGGAAACTATTTTTTTCTTAATCTTTCTGATATTAATCGAATTTGCTTCCAACATATTTTTTCTGATTTGGTTAGGTTGCTAACCACACATACCATGTGGTGCATCGAACACATTTCTTGAACATTTGCTTCTGATATATCTTAATTTTGCTTCCGTGTTTAAAAAATGGTTCGAGAGTACTAGTTTATTGGAACATGGCAAAATCATGTTTCCATTTCCTGGAAACTTCGTCTGTATTTAACAGAAATATTGGACCTATGAAACTAGATATTTTATCCCCCTAATAGCTACCAAGCGCCTAGGGATTTTGTGCAAAGCTTCAAGCAAATTGGGGACTGTTTCAACACAAATTAGGTCTACTCCTATCTAATCAACAGTTTTCTCTGTGCTCCCATAGTTTTGGCTAGTTGCTTCATACACGGGATATTAGAGCTTCATATTCCAAGTATATATGCTTCCTCGAATTAACTATGCTTCCAACAAGATTTTCATTGTATATATGCAACCACCAATGAACTATGCTTCGAACCAGATTTTTTCTTTTGCGAAACAACCAGATTAATACATGCTTCCTGTCAATTAGAACAATGCTTCATATTAGAAGTATTTGAATTTCAATTCATACTTTTATATTTTACATGGTTTCTACAAGGATTGTTGTTGCAAGAGAACAATGCGATCATCCACCATTGCTGGATAGGGACAAATTGCTCTATGGCTGACACATTGCTCGACCACGCATCTATTGTTCTCTCTTCTTTAATTTACACTATTGTATGATTGTGAGCCTTACATCGACGAGGCAATGCATTGACTGCTCGTGCCATACATTATTCAACCGTCCTGCTGTAAATCGACCTTGAATGGACGCTCGGAATCAACCCCCTTCATGATGCCTACAAAACATAGAAGCATAACATGGAAAGCAAAACAAACATGACGTGGAAGAAAAACAAGAATATGGAGAAAAATGTATGTAATGAAGAAACACTACTACCTCTGTAAGGAAGCAAACTGAAAACTTGACAAAACACCACTATGTATGCAAGAAACATAGTAAAGTCGGGCATTATATACAGCCAATACCAACATTGTTCGCAAGAAGTACATGGAAGTAGAAAAAATATCCAGCCCGAACATGAAAATTACTAGTGTTTCTATACAAAATCAAACACCTATCAGATATATACAAGATATGAACACATGGATCAGCCGATAAAATTGATTTCAGAACTACATATATGAAAGGTATACATGGATTTACTGATTGAGAAATGCAGAAAAAATGCACTCATTTGGACCTAATCCGCTTCATGTTACCTTCTTTCCCAATCATGTTGTCGTCGAAGGGACTGAGATTAGTGGAAGCAGCCAACCAGCACACTTCTCTAGCTAGAACAAAGCCTTCAAGGTCCAGTTGACAGGAGGTTCTGCCCCGGTGGCGAGTCCTTACCGCAGCGGAGCGTCAAGCCTGCCGGCACAACCGATGACTGGACACGAGTAGTTGACTCGGTGCATCGAAGGAAGCACATCGAGGGGAGGCGCAGGATGTGAGGGGATCAGTGCGGTGAGGGGCTTGGAGAGGCGGGTGAATCACAGCCATGGGAGTCGGGCGACGGAAGGGGAGCGTTGTGGGGGAGAGGTGGCGGAGGAAGCACAACTGAGCAATTGAGAGGAGCGTGATTAGAGGAGGGATTTTGGAGGTGGGGTGTAATTAACATAGGAAAATTAACGATGGAGAGGACGACAGTTGGATTGAAATATAGATCGACGGTGCGCGAGAGTTCCGACGATTTGCTTCCAATCGGATCCCGATAGCTAGTATTTACCCAAAGAAAATGTACTTTAGGAGTACAGTTTCTAGAATCCATTAAGTTGCCTTCTGTTAGTTAATTCCATAAATTGCATGTGCACAGTTAAAAAGTAAAACAAAATAACTCATCCCAAACTACAAAGTGTATTAATGCTTTGGTTGAATCACAGATACCAAGAAGAGGCTTGGATGGGTTATTTGGAGTACTAGATGGCGTGAATTGCCCATGTTGTCGTCCCACGGGAAAGCCCCTCTGGCCCGAGAATCCATGCACGGCTTAATTAGCAGCCGCGCATGCATTGGTTCATGTTGATATCCTCCTCTCGTCTCTAGCGCAAAATAACTCAGCCGCGTATGCATTGGCTCACATCTCTCGATGAAGGCGGATGGGAGCACGCGTGGGAGGGCAAATCAGGAAACAAAACGACTAAGTTCACCAGAACGCAGGGTAAATCCGAAAATCAAGAAAAAAGTAGAACGCAAGGTATAAACGGATAGAGGGAGTATATATAAGCTGCCAAAACAACCAGTAAGCCCAGAGTGCTATTCTGAGCCACGGAACATACTTGGAACTTGGAATGCGCCCATAGTTATCAAGAGAGAGACAGAGAAAGAAAGAGAGAGAAAAAGAGAGAAAAAGAGAGAGAGCAATGACAATCAAGAAACTAAAGAGTGCAATGATTCTTAGAAATGGGAGGCATTCGCGGAAACATCCCGTACCGAAATGGAACAGAAGGTGGTGATACAGTCAAAAACTTGGATAAATCGTCGGCTACCTCGTGCAGCTCCTAGTTGAATAGCCCCATATATGACAAAAACCATGCTGATTCAAACTCCACCATGTAGTCTCCTTTGGGATAAAAGACAAGTCAATACCTCCAGGTCGCTGCCCCTTTGGGGACATCCGATAAAATATCTCCGGGTCCATGCCTCGTCTAGAGACGTAGATGCAGATTATCAGGGGCGGAGCCAGGATTTGACCTAGGGGGTGCGAAGAAGACAACGACCACTTAACGCTATAGAAGATTTTTTCAGAGTGAATGGAATAGAATTTTTTTTACAGGACTGAACGACACATAATATAATATAACACAATTTTAGATATTTAACAAATAGCATCAATATCAAATATGGAAATTGGCACAATTGCTTTTGTAGATTTCTCTTTATTTTTTGATCAACTATTTCTTCAAAAAAATCTATTATACTATCAGTCTTCCGTTGATTTTGTCTTCCAACTCTATGGCAACGTACACAAATCAATAATATGTAACTTCTATTAAGCTAACAAAAAATTAACCAACGGTAAATACGAATTGGATTGGCAAATCTAATGCACAACATACCTTAGGTATAGACATCATGTGTGACTACACCTGAGGCTGAAGAAGCAATCACATATTTCATACAGATCATGGTCGACAAAGCCACATAGACGTTAAACGAAGCGCCAAAGCGGCTTGCACCAAGGCGGTCAGGCCATAAATTGGTCCGATCTCATATGTCGGAGGCATATGTAGGTGGTGAGCGGCAGGCAACAGAGTCATCTGTAGACGGTGATCGGTAAAAGGCAGCGCCCTAGCGGCAACAACCCCAAATTCCTACTCCTACCAATTAGGATACATACACGATAGATCGATCCTCTAATTCCTATCTATTATATGTCTATGGCTAGGAGCAGATCGTTATTTTTATCGAGGCAACAATGCCACGATCGAGAGATGGGCTAATGGGTATTAGTTCATTAGCCCACAACTAAATCAGTTAACCATAGGCTAATTAATTATCACTAGTGGACAATGTGCCATACGTCCCGGTTTTTAAAGGGCTTTAGTCCCGGTTCCCTAACCGAGACGGGGCAATCGGGACTAAAGCCCTAACCTTTAGTCCCGGTTGCCCCACCAACCGGGACAAAAGCAGCACACGTGGAAGCAGCTCCGTGCAAGGGGGGGACTAAAAGTTTTTTTTTAAAAAAAAATTTTGATTTTTTTTTCAATTTTTTCTTAAACCTTTGAATTATTTGGCTCGTTAATCTCCCACATCTCTCATTTTTAATACTAATTATACTTAATCTTAGTTCAAATCGTACTAACAGTCAAACTTCCCATCCGGTCACCCATCCTAGCACTACTCCACCCCCAGCACGTTTAACTTCTTCATTCCATCTCTTCCACCTGCGCGAAGGACCAATATATCTTGTTGTCAAGACTAGTATATCAATTTTATTAACTCATATCGATATGTGACACGTTTTTATTTTTTGAAATTAAAAAAAAACTATTTTTAGTAAACAACAATAAGTAATTAATAATAAAATTGTATTCTAATGAAAGTAAAAACTAATTAAATTAATATTTTATTTATTTTTGCCATTTATTCATTTAATATGACATAAATAATATCTTCAAATCTATAAATCGAAATTTAACAAATAATATATCCATTATTATCAGAAAAATGCGAGGAATTCAAATATGATATAAAAAATACTAAAATAATTTTTTTCTAAAATAATTTTTTTTCTTTTTAAATTTTAAGAATCCAAAACGACCTAAGTATGTTGAAATCAAAGAGCTAATTTTTTCTGCATATTTTGATAGGTTGAGCGCTTCGTCTAATTTTTCCTGCGGCGGACTGTACTGACGCGGAAAACAAACTCTATTTAGCGCCCGGGTTTAACGCCACGCGATGAGGCACAAGGGCGCTTGGCTAATTTTCTTTTTTGTACGTATTGTATTTAATCAGTTAAACGTTTATCTAAACGTCTGGCAGTGTACCTGGCCTAACTACAGTTCGAAGGGCGCTTGCCTAAATTTCTGAAACTCGGACAAAATAGAGTATGTTGAAAGTCATAGATTGTAACAATATATTGTACAATAAACACTGAGTGAGACATATATTTGATGATGATGTTATATGTGTCTCGTGTGGAATACATTTTTTAGATTCTTTTCCAACAAAGTTTGATCCTTACATGATAGTTTCTCTAATAGACATGTCGAGAACATATTCTTCCTATTGAGGAAAAACTCCTTGTGAATTAACATATCAGTGTCACGATTGTAGTTAGGGCCACCACCGACTGTTAGAAGACACTTGCATATAGACCATACAACGAACAAACTAAATGCATGAGACCTTTAGTCCCGGTTCATATCACCAACCGGGACTAAAAGGGGTGCCACGGTGCCAATACCTTTAGTCCGGGTTGGTAATACGAACCGGGACTAAAGGTGTACCAACCCAGACTAAAGGTATTGGCTCCGTGGCACCCCTTTTAGTCCCGGTTGGTGATATGAACCGGGACTAAAGGTCTCGTTTGACCCGGGACTAAAGACGTATGGCGTTCTAGCCGTTGGAACCGGGACTAATGTTCACATTAGTCCCGGGTCCAACCATAACCGGGATTAATTCTCCAAACTAGGGTGGATGTATGGCTCTTTTTCTACTATTTTTTTTTGCATAGAACTCCTTTTCTACTAGCGTATGTACTAATCTTCAGCCATTAGCGCACATACACTAATATACATGTACGAGTAGCTACTACCAAAATGTTGATGTAGCTACTACCAAAATGTTGATGGGGGCGATCGATTAGGGGGGGGGGGGGGGGGATGCCCGTCCATGTTGCCGGCTTTGAAACGCCAACATTATAGTGTTGTTCCACTGTCCAAGGTCTTTGACAGTATGCATGGCTGGTATTTGAGATAGAGGTATTCGCTGTAACCATGGGCTTGCGACAGTCTATACGGCCTAAATAGCTGGAACTATGCTTTGTTTAGATTTGTTGGTGTGGTTTACCTGATCAAGGCCGGTACCACGTGACCTAATAGCTAGAACTATGCTTTTCTTAGGTTTGTTGATGTGGCGTGATCTACCATTGGTCCTATCTATCTGTAATTCTTCTAAACTGTAAGCTGGGTGGATGACCCGGGCTACTCAGGGCATCCCCACGAGGTGTATTGCAGTCGTTAAGTTTTCGGACGAAATAATCTGGTTCGTCCAATCAGCATGGTGCAATGAGAGTTTTTTTACTACTCCCTCCGATCCATATTAGTTGACTCCAATTTGGATGTATCACAAAGACTTGTCTAGATACATCCAAATTGAAGTCAACTAATATGGGTCTGAGGGACTATAATATTGTTTATCTCTTAGCCAACACCCCGAGTTAGGCAAACCAACATGTGGTTGGATGGCTAGGAGGATGGTTGTACTCCTAGTCCATCATAGTTCAAACCTTAGGTTTGACACTGTGTGTTGCATAAAAGACGGAATATTTTTTTATTGGAAGGCGATGTTCCTGTCGACAACAAGGTCTCAAGACCCAATTCGCCCGCTCAGTCTTTCGGAGATGCTCATAGGGGTAGGGTGTGCGTGTGTGCGTTCATAGGGGTGGGTGTATGTATGTGTTGTGAGCGTCTACGATTGTACTATGTTTCTAAAAAAAACACCCCGAGTTAGTTTGTTGATGGGTGCCATGTTAATTGGTTATGATTTGCATGATGATGATAATGTTCTGCACGTCATCCCTTGTGAAATCCCACCCACTTTGCCTCAAAATTTCAGAATGCTTCAACATTTCGCATGCCTTCAGATGAAGGGGATAAATAATTGGTGTTGTTTTTAGCTTTACATAGAAAACATAGTAATGATGTAAATTCCAAGTTTCAAGTGTAATTCTAATTGAATCTCTTATGTTCCAATACATGAACTAGGATGGATTGGTTGATTGTAGCGATGCAGCGTCAGGTGATTGGGGTGTAGTTCTGTAGTTGTTGCTGTGTAGGTGAGATGAACATGGGTGCTGTGAGAAATGGAGTGGTTGGTGAGATGCAGGCTACGCAAGACGGTAGTGAAGCTACCGCTAGCGAAGGCGGGGTGGTATCCGCGGGAGCCGTGGGTGTGGTCCGCGATGGTGGGGTAGATATAACATGTAACATTAATGCAGCCGCTAGATCTTTCGGTGCAAGATCGCCTCCATGATCATTGATCAGTACCAGATCTGATTTGCACAGGACTGTCCGTCAATTTCTAGGGTAAGATCATTGCCCGTGTTCTTATTCTTCGCCGATAGAATGGATGTGGCTACACGTGAGTTGCAGAGGCTTCTCAAGATGATGGACATGCTCGATGAGGTGGGAAAGGGGAGAAGCGCCTCGACACACTCACTTCTCTAGCGAGATGTCCATAGCTGGTCACCATCTGAGAGCGCACACGCTAGGTGAAGTTTGCCCTCCGTGCACCGCTTGTTCTACAAGTTTTGCCTTCGCATGGAGACACACTACATCACCGGACTTCGTCCACGTGCGCAAAATCATTAGGTACGTCATGAACTACCTTAGGTGCCACCTCCGACAACTTTTGTGGACTCATGCACATCGTACTTCACATACTGTAAGTTTCCTTTACCAGTTCCACTCTTCAATAGCGCTTCACTCCCCGACAACGGCGCCAGAAATAGTCTTGATAACCCACAAGTATAGGGGGTGTATCGTAGTACTTTTGATAAATAGGAGTGTCGATCCCAACAAGGAGGAGAAGGTGTTGACTAGTGGTATGGAGCAGGAAATTTCTGTAAATACTTAGCAAACGGATTTTTAGGGTTTTCTGATAAAGCAAAGAAATAAAGTGTGAGTAATAAAGACAACAAATAATTGCAGCAAGTGGTCCAATCTTTTCTTAGCAAAGGATAAGCCGGTGGAAATACTTATGAGGACCAAACGTTCTCGAAGACACATGGGAATTCTGTCAAGTGCTTTCGCTTCATATAGCTGAGTAGTCTTCTTTGGTTTTGTAACTGTTGTGTGGGTGAACCTGTGCTAATGTACCGACCTTACTTGGACTAATACATACTTGTGATTAAACCCTTTGCAAGCATCCACAACTACAAGAAAGTAATTAAGGTATAAACCTAACCACATCCTTAAACTCTGAGATCCTACCCTCCCTTGTGCAATGGTTTCCTAACGGGGGTTCAGGTTTCTATCACTCCGGCAACCCCACAATTAGTAGCCAAATACACAATGCATTCTCCTAGGCCCATAAATGGTGAACTGTCATGTAGTCGACATTCACATGACATCACTAGAAGAATAGCACCACAACTTAAATACTAAACCATTGAATAATATCTCAACACAAATCCACTACTAACAACATGACTTCTCCCATGTCCTCAAGAACTAAATGAACTACTCATGAGACATCATATGGATCAAGATCAAAGATGATATAGTGATGGATAAAAATCTGAACATAAACAATAATCCAATGGTTCCACTCACAAGCATCAACTACAATAGTAATCAACACCGGAAAGTTTCCCCTAAGAACTATGCAAGATTCAACACGATTGTTACAGCGGGATGGAATGGTGATGATGGTGCTGGTGGAGATGATGGTGTGGATGATGATGATGATCCCGATGAAGTCTAGCTTGATGATGGTGTTGATGGCGACGATCTCCCCTCTTCGGGAAGGAATTTCCCCGGCAGAAATCTGTCTGCCGGAGAGCTCTTTCTCTCTCGGTGTTTTTTCGCCCCGCAGAGGTGGCGGAATCTTTCTGTGGTCGCTCACCGTGTATTAGGGTTTCGAGGAGAAGATATAGGCGAGAGGGCGGAGCCAGAGGTGGGCCACACCCCCTGTAGGCGCGGCCTAGGGGTGGCCCGCGCCTGGGGGTGTGTGGGCCCCCTTTGGCCCATCTCCGCCTCCCCTTCTGGCATTCTTCATCTTCTGGGAAAATAGGATTTTCCGTAGTTTTTCTAGTATTTTTCTGATCTTCGTGAAATTGCATCAAAACACCGCTTTTTCCATCAGAATCCTGGCAGTTCATCCTCCAAGAATCATCCAACATGCAAAAACAGATGAAAAGACATAAGTAACACCTCTTAATAAGAAATATATCAATGAATAGAGGCAAATTATGATATAGAATGGTGATGCAAATTGAACGTATCAATGCTGACCAAGAGTTTTTCGAATTAGACATAAGGTGATAGTCTTAGATTCAATCTTTACTTTGTACACCCATAAAGGTCAAAGGTCTACAACTATCACGATGATCAGTAATATTAGACATATGGTTTCTGACTTTCTGTTCTATTATGTTCTCTAAATATGTGTAGTTGATCTGATCTTGTTAGTGCTACATGCAGAGATTTTGTATCTATTTGGACTGATGTTTGGCTGTTGAATGTATATGATATGTTTTCATTGTGCTTTCAAAATGTGTGTTTGCTCTCACTTGGAAAGCTGCATTTTCACTATACAGCTAGCTAGAGGCCTTTGAAAAATACTCAGAACCAACTTACTATACGCAATGGTAGAGCCATCCACTATTTAATTTGCACACTTTCTATGGATCACTTTGTCAATTTTTTTTTGTAAATATGATAGCACTAGCAAACAATAGTTAGTTACCTGATCATTCGTCAAAATTTTTGTGCATTTGGTATCAAAGACAATGTTTATCATCAAATAAAATAAATGTGTTCGTATGTTAGACCATGCTATTCCCAAGTTATTGTTTTATGATATAAGGAGTAATTTCCCACTGAAAACTTCTGAATTTTGAGTGCTATTTTCTTCTTGACTGATTTCAGGGAAATCAAGGCTCACATAAAGAGTTAAAAAAGTTTACTGATGAGGAAAACATGGATCTTGTGGACAGATTGCTGAATCGGCCACCAGCATATAAACTCAGCCAGGAGCTAGGCGCAACCACAGGCGAGCAGGACAAGCTGCTCTTGCAATGCCAAACCTGTTTTTTCAGAGTTCCATCTTGGTTCAGTTGTGCCAACCAACTAGAATGATGATGTAGTATTTGGTTTGGCTGCATCATGTACTCATGAGGGCATTAACAAGGTGCATATATTATTCAGCATCTCTTTGGCATACTACTACTTAAATTTGTTTCAAACTTCATATACGAACATATAACATATAAGCATGCCAACTATTATGTTTGGGAGTTACAAACAAGGGAATCATGTTTTTCTTCAAGGTCTACAAATTTAGTTTGGGAAGTCGGTTGACAATCGTGTATTCCAGATTTATTTTTCCAAATATATGATTATTTGGCTTGCAAATTATTTATATGGATTAATGTTTTTTTAAACAGACACAAATTCTGTGATTTTTTTTGGAGAATCACAAAATCTGTGAATTAGTACTACGTGTGTTGCACGTGCAACACTACTAGTAATAACAAGATCAATAAGTACGGGACTACCTTTAATTTCAACAACTATATTTTTTTATCTCAAAAACTTGTTTATAGGTTGAACTCTCTAGGTGGAGTCTTAATTCAGTAGTAATAAATGGCCCCAAGTTTAATTTATCAAGTAAGCTTTTGAAAATTGTTGAGACGCTCGCACCAAGATCACAAAGTGCGGATATCTCATTGACTCCCAACTTAACTTTAATAGTAGGCTCAAATATATCATCTAGCTTAGCAGAAAGTTTATCATCTAGTCTTTTGTGCTCCAACTCTAGCTCACGAACTTTAGATGCTACTTGTTGTATAAATTGTAGATACATAGCATCGTTACTTTATTCTGTACCAGGATTCTTTACAGTGATCATTTTCAATAAATAGATATTACACGGTATACTCTAGTGTTGGCGCATTGCTATAATCTAGCTCTTCAGGTTTCTCTTCATTAGTTGCAACACTCATCATGTTGAGTTCTTCTACCGGATTTGGCTCGGATTTTCCAGCAAACTTTGCTAGTATGAGAGCTTGGCTCTCAGCAACTTTACCTAGTTGAGCCTGTTGGAGATATGCCCTAGAGGCAATAATAAATATAGTTATTATTATATCTTTGTGTTTATGATAAATGTTTACATTCATGCTATAATAGTATTAACAAGGAAACACTAATACTTGTGTGATTTGTAAACTTAAATTGAAGTCCCTAGTAAAGCCTCTTCATAATACTAGCTTGTTGGTTAATAAATGATTGTGGTTTCCCTATCATGAACATTGAGATGTTATTAACAACAAGATCATATCGTTAGAGAATGATATGGTGGACTTACTCCTATAGATAAGCGTAGCATAAAGATCAAGTCATTTTAATAGTTAAATTGCTATATGCTTTCTGATACATAGTAACCTAATTCCTTCGACCATGAGATCATGCATATCACCTTCATCGGAAGGATGCTTTGATGACATCAAACACCACACCGTAACTGGGTGGCTATAAATGTGGCATTGAGTGTTCAGAAAGTGTTGGTTGAGACACATGGATCAAGAGTGGGATTTGTCCATCCATATGACGGATAGATATACTCTAGGCCCTCTCGGTGAAATGTCATCCAATTAGCTTGCAAGCATGTGAATGGCTCACAAGGGATCACATATCACGGGAACAAGAAAAGAGTACTTATCAGTAACGAGGTTGAACTAGGTATGTAGAGATACCGACGATCATAACCTCGGATAAGTAAACTATCGTGAGACAAAGGGAAATTGGTATCGTATGTAAGTGGTTCATTCGATCGCAAAGTAATCGTAGAAATATGTGGGAGCCATATGAATTTCCAGATTCCTCTATTGGTTATTGTTTGGAGAAGTGTCTCGATCATGTCCGCATAATTCACGAACCGTAGAGAGACACACTTAAGGATTCGACGTTGTTTGAGTAGTTATGGAAAGATGAGTAAGAGATCAAATGTTGTTCGGAGTCTCGGATGGGATCCGGGATATCACGAGGAGATCCGGAATGGTCCGGAGAATAAGATTCATATAAGGAAAGTCCTGTTTCGGGGTTGGAGAATGGTTCCAGTGTTTTCACCGGGAATGTTCTAGAAGGTTCCGGAATGTCCGGCACTCCGGAGGGGAAGGGTACATGAATGTGTCATACCAAGTTGGAATGATTGCATCATGTACTAGGTGTCATCGCTGAACAAAATAAAGGGTTTAATCAAATCCTAGTTTGAAAAGTCAAACGGCTATTTTGGAAGGTGGAGGGGAAGTAGGAAACCTACTTGGGGAGGAGTTCCTCACCTCCACCGCCGGCCCCCTTGGGAAACCGAGTTGGGGAGGGACCCCCCTCCCCTGGCGCGCCCCCTCCACCTATATAAGGAGGGACAGGGCTGCCCCTCCTAGTACCCAACACCTCTACCACAAAACCCTAGCCCGGCGCCGCCACCTCCTGCTGCCGCCGCCTAGGGCAAGCCGCCGCCGCCTAGCTAACCCTAGCCGCCGGCCAAGCCTCCTCCTTGGTGTGTCTAAACCCTAGATCACCGAGGGCTCTCTCATAGTCCACCATACTCGCTCCGACTTAAGGCGAAGCCCTGCGAGATCTCCCCTCTACTTCTGGTACCACGCTGTTGTGCTGCCGGAATCGCGAGGAGAGTGCTACAACCTCCGCTGCCTGCTGGAACAAGGGAGAGGAAGGTCTTCGTCGAGTACCGAACATGTGACCGACTGCGGGAGCGCTGCCGGAACGCAGCGCCGGAAGGATCGTCTACGCGATCTTGAGATCGGGAAGAGTACGACTACATCACCCACGAGAATCCGCTCTTGTTAAACACTTTGGAATCTTCGAGGGTGAGTTATTCCATCGACTCGTTGCTACAATCTAGTAGATAGATCTTGGCTTGTTTGTTTGTATGCGGTAGAAAATTTCTGTTTTCCATGCTACGAACCCCTACAGTGGTATCAGAGCCGTGTCTATATGTAGATCTCTTGCACGAGTAGAACACAATGGTCATTGTGGGCGTTGATGCTTTCATTGTCGATTGCTTCTTGTGTACTTTGCATCTTGCAGGATGTTGGGATGAAGCGGCCCAGGCTAACCTTACATGACATTGTTCATGAGACTTGCTCCACGCTTGACATGCAACTTGTATTGCATAAGTGGCTTTGCGGGTGCCTGTTTCTCCCAGCATAGTTAAGATTCAATTTACAACGGGTGATTAACAATGCTAGTATCAATGTTGTGGTTCTTGTTCGCAAGTTAGAACGACACTTATTGAAAGCCCCAAACCACGTAAAAGATGCAAAGAAAGTAGAGGCGTCTAACTTTGTTTTGCAGGGGTGTGCAGTGATGTGATATGGCCATGATTGTGATTATATTTGATGTATGCAATGTTCCTTATTGTAAGTTGGCATCCGGCAGGAGACATATGGTTGTCTTTAATTTATGTTAAGACCCGCGTGTCTATTCAAAGTAGTTGTAATAGTTGAAGCCGATGGACGACAACCATGGAGAAGCGTCACTGACCTTGATGCAATGACGGTGATGATGGAGATCATGTTCGTGCTTGAAGATGGAGATCGGAAGCACAAATAAGAAAGGCCATATCATATCACATATTATGAATTGCATGTGATGTTAATCCTTTATGCATATTGTATTGCTTATTTAACGACAGTAGCATTATAAGATGATCCATCATGCACATGAATTTCAAGTTCTAAAGTGTACCCTTAGTAAGCACCGTTGCTAAAGCTTGTTGTTTCGAAGAACCACGTGATGATCGGGTGTGTTAGATTCCGCAAGTGTATACAACGTGAGCAAGCCAGATTTGCTCATGCGGAAGCTAAGGTTTGATCTTGACGAGCCTAGCATGCACAGACATGGTCTCGGAACACGGATCACCGAAAGGTAAAGCATGAATCATATAGTAGATATGATGAACATGTTGACTGTTCGCCATTGAAGCTACATCAACTCTCGTGATGATCGGTGTTGATGTGGTGGATTTGGTTCGTGTGATCACTAAAACAATGTGAGGGATATTTTTTGAGTGGGAGTTCACCTAGATTAATTTAACTATTAATTAGAACTCAATTTGTCATAAACTTAGTCTAAACTATTGCAAATATGTGTAGATCAATGGTGGCCCCTACCATCAATTTTAATGCGTTCCTAGAGAAAGAAAAGTTGAAAAACAATGGAAGCAACTTCGCGGATTGGTTCCGCAATTTGAGGATTGTCCCCACAGCTGGTAATTTGACCTATGTGCTGGATGCACCGCTGGGTGACCCACCTACAGCTACTGCTACCGATGAAGTAAAGAATGTTTACCTCGCTCGGAAGACTCAGTACTCCACAGTTCGGTGTGCTATCTTGTATGGTTTAGAATCGGAGCTTCAGAAAAGGTTTGAGAATTCAGACCCACATGATATTGTCCGTGATCTCAAATTGATCTTTGTGACTCATGCGGCAATTAAGAGCTATGAGGCTTCTGAAAAGTTCTTTAACTGCAAGATGGAAGAGGGCAGCTCCGTCAGTGAGCATGTGCTTAAGATGTCTGGGCACGCAAACAAACTTCAAAGCTTGGGTATAGTGATTCCTAATGCTTTGGGGATTTATCGTGTCCTCCAATCACTACCACCAAGTTACAAGAACTTTGTGATGAACTACAATATGCAAAACATGAACAAGCAGTTGCCAGAACTCTTTGCAATGTTGAAATCGGCAGAAGTGGAGATCAAGAAAGAGCACCAAGTGTTGATGGTCAATAAGACCACCAAATTCAAGAAAGGCAAGTCTAAGCAAAAGGGACACTTCAAGAAGGGTGGTAAGAAAGTTACCGCGCCGACGAAGAAGACCAAGGCTGGACCTAAGCCTGATACTGAGTGCTTTTACTGCAAGAGAGAAGGTCACTGGAAGCGGAATTGCCCAAAGTACTTGGCGGATTTGAAGAACGGCAACATCAAGAAGAAAGGTATATCCGATATACATGTTATTGATGTGTATCTCACTAGTACTCGTAGTAGTGCCTGGGTATTTGATACTGGTTCGGTTGCTCATATTTGTAACTCGAAACAGGTGCTGCAGAATAAACGGAAGCTAGCGAAGAACGAGGTGACGATGCGCGTGGGAAACAGATCAAAGGTTGATGTGATCGCGGTTGGCACGCTACCCCTTCATCTACCATCGGGATTAGTTTTATACTTAAATAATTGTTATTTGGTGCCTGCGTTAAGCATGAACATTATATCGGGATCTTGTTTATTGCGAGACCGTTACTTGTTTAAATCCGAGAATAATGGTTGTTCGATTTATATGAGTAATATGTTTTATGCACATGCACCTTTGATAGATGGTCTATTCTTATTGAATCTCGATAGTGGAAATACACATATCAATAACATTGAGGCTAAATGTTTGAAATCGAGCGATAACTCGACCTATATGTGGCACTGTCGTCTTGGTCACATTGGAGTGAAGCGTATGAAGAAACTCTATTCCGATGGACTTCTTAAATCACTTGATTTTGAATCACTTGATAGATGCGAAGCATGTCTGATGGGTAAAATGACTAAGACTCCATTTTCTGGTATGATGGAGCGAGCTACGGACTTATTGGAAATCATACATACCGATGTGTGTGGTCCAATGAGTGTAGCATCGCGCGGTGGTTATCGTTATGTTCTTACCTTCACGGATGACTTGAGTAGATATGGGTATATCTATTTCATGAAACATAAGTCCGAAACTTTCGAGAAGTTTAAGGAATTTCAAAGTGAGGTAGAGAATCAACGTAACAAGAAGATTAAATTTCTACGTTCTGATCGTGGAGGTGAATATCTAAGTTACGAGTTTGGCGAGCATTTGAAGAAATGCGGAATACTTTCACAATTGACACCACCGGGAACACCACAGCGTAATGGTGTGTCCGAACGTCGTAATCGAACTCTCTTAGATATGGTTCGTTCTATGATGTCACTTATAGATTTACCGCTATCATTTTGGGGTTATGCATTAGAAACAGCCGCATTCACTTTAAATAGGGCACCATCAAAATCCGTTGAAACGACACCGTATGAATTATGGTTTGGGAAGAAACCTAAATTGTCGTTCCTTAAAGTTTGGGGTTGCGAAGCCTATGTAAAGAAGTTACAGCCGGACAAGCTTGAACCCAAAGCGGAAAAATGCGTCTTCATAGGATACCCGAAGGAAACTATTGGTATACCTTCTATCATAGATCCGAAGGCAAAATCTTCATTGCCAAGAATGGATCCTTTCTAGAGAAGGAAGTTCTATCGAAGAATTGACTGGAAGGAAAGTAGAACTCGACGAGGTTGCCGAACCTTCTCTCGATATTGCGAGTAGCGCAGCACCGGAAGTAGTTCCTGTGACGCCTGCACCAATAAGAGAGGAAGTTAATGATGATGATCATGAAACTTCGGTTGTAGTTGCTACATAGCCTCGCAGGTCAATGAGAACTCGTACCACTCCTGATTGGTATGATCCTGTTATGAGTGTCATGTTGGTGGACAACACCGATGACCCTGCGACATATGAGGAAGCGATGATGAGCCCAGATTCCAATAAATGGCAAGAAGCCATGAAATCCGAGATTGGATCCATGTACGAAAACCAAGTATGGACTTTGGTGGACTTACCGGATGGCCGGAAGGCTGTCGAGAACAAATGGATTTTCAAGAAGAAAACATATGCTGATGGTAATGTTACTGTCTATAAAGCTCGACTTGTCGCAAAAGGGTTTCGACAAATTCAAGGAGTTGACTACGATGAGACATTCTCACCGGTAGCGAAGCTAAAGTCTGTGAGGATTATGTTAGCAATCGCTGCATATTATGATTATGAGATATGGCAGATGGATGTGAAAACAACATTCCTCAATGGAGACATTGATAAAGAGTTGTATATGATGCAACCCAAAGGTTTTGTCGATCCTAAAGATGCTAACAAGGTATGCAAACTTCAACGGTCCATCTATGGATTGAAGCAAGCATCCCGAAGTTGGAATCAACGTTTTGATAAGGTAATCAAAAGTTTTGGTTTTATACAAACTTATGGAGAAGCTTGTATTTACAAGAAAGTGAGTGGGAGCTCTGTAGCATTTTTAATACTATATGTAGATGACATATTGTTGATTGGGAATGATGTAGACCTTCTTAATAGTGTCAAGGAATATTTGAATAATAGTTTTTCAATGAAGGATCTTGGCGAAGCAGCTTACATATTAGGCATAAAGATTTATAGAGATAGATCAAGACACCTAATATCATTGTCACAAAGTACATATTTGGACAAAGTTCTAAAGAGGTTTGGTATGGAAGATAGCAAGAAAGGGTTCTTGACCATGTTGCCCAATACGACCTTGAGTAAAACTCAAAGTCCGACAACGGCAGAAGATAGAGAAAGGATGAGTAAGACTCCCTATGCCTCAGCCATAGGATCTCTAATGTATGCCATGCTATGTACTAGACCCGACATTGCATATGCTGTTAGTTTAACTAGCAGATATCAAAGTGATCCAGGAGTGGATCATTGGAGAGCGGTCAAAAACATCCTTAAGTACTTGAGAAGAACTAAGGATATGGTTCTTTCTTACGGAGGTGATGAACAACTCGTTGTTAATGGTTACACCGATGCTAGTTGGAACACCGATCCGGATGATTCTAAATTACAATCTGGATACGTATTTACTTTGAATGGTGCAGCAGTTAGCTGGAGGAGTGCAAAGCAAAGCGTTGTGGCGAGATCTTCAACTGAATCAGAATACATGGCTGCTTCGGAGGCTTCACAAGAAGCGATATGGATGAAAGAGTTCATTACAGAGCTGGGTGTGGTTCCAAGTGCGTTGGACCCATTGTCTATCTACTGTGATAACATGGGCGCCATAGCCAATGCGCAAGAACCAAGGTCACACAAGAAGCTGAAGCACATCAAGCTACGTTTTCACGCTATTCGAGAACATGTCCAAGATGGGGACATAAAGATTTGCAAAGTACACACAGATCTGAATGTGGCGGATCCGTTGACTAAACCTCTCCCGAGGGCAAAACATGACCAGCACCAAACTGCCATGGGTGTTCGGTATATTACCATGTAATCTAGATTAGATGACTCTAGTGCAAGTGGGAGACTGTTGGAGATATGCCCTAGAGGCAATAATAAATATAGTTATTATTATATCTTTGTGTTTATGATAAATGTTTACATTCATGCTATAATAGTATTAATAAGGAAACATTAATACTTGTGTGATTTGTAAACTTAAATTGAAGTCCCTAGTAAAGACTCTTCATAATACTAGCTTGTTGGTTAATAAATGATTGTGGTTTCCCTATCATGAACATTGAGATGTTATTAACAACAAGATCATATCGTTAGGAGAATGATATGGTGGATATACTCCTATAGATAAGCGTAGCTTAAAGATCAAGTCATTTTAATAGTTCAATTGCTATATGCTTTCTGATACATAGTAACCTAATTCCTTCGACCATGAGATCATGCATATCACCTTCACCGGAAGAATTCTTTGATGACATCAAACACCACACCGTAACTGGGTGGCTATAAAGGTGGCATTGAGTGTTCATAAAGTATTGGTTGAGACACATGGATCAAGAGTGGGATTTGTCCATCCATATGACAGATAGATATACTCTGGGCCCTCTCGGTGAAATGTCACCCAATTAGCTTGCAAGCATGTGACTGGCTCACAAGGGATCACATATCACGGGAACGAGAAAAGAGTACTTATCAGTAACGAGGTTGAACTAGGTATGCAGAGATACCGACGATCATAACCACGGATAAGTAAACTATCGTGAGACAAAGGGAAATTGGTATCGTATGTAAGTGGTTCATTCGATCGCAAAGTAATCGTAGAAATATGTGGGAGCCATATGAATTTCTAGATTCCTCTATTGGTTATTGTTCGGAGAAGTGTCTCGATCATGTCCGCATAATTCATGAACCGTAGGGAGACACACTTAAGGATTCGACATTGTTTGAGTAGTTATGGAATGATGAGTAAGAGACCGAATGTTGTTAGGAGTATCGGATGGGATCCGGGATATCACGAGGAGTTCCGGAATGGTCCGGAGAATAAGATTCATATAAGGAAAGTCCTGTTTCAGGGTTGGAGAATGGTTCCGGTGTTTTCATCGGGAATGTTCTAGAAGGTTCCGGAATGTCCAACACTCCGGAGGGGAAGGGTACATGAATGTGTCATACCAAGTTGGAATGATTGCATCATGTACTAGGTGTCATCGCTGAACAAAATAAAGGGTTTAATCAAATCCTAGTTTGAAAAGTCAAACGCCAATTTGAAAAGTCAAACGACTATTTTGAAAGGTGGAGGGGAAGTAGGAAACCTACTTGGGGAGGAGTTCCTCCCCTCTACCGCCGGCCCCTTGGGAAACCGAGTTGGGGAGGGACTCCCCTCCCCTGGCGCGCCCCCTCCACCTATATAAGGAGGGGCAGGGCTGCCCCTTCTAGTACCCAACACCTCTGCCCCAAAAGCCTAGCCCGGCGCCGCCACCTCCTGCTGTCGCCGCCTAGGGCAAGCCGCTGCCGCCTAGCTAACCCTAGCCACCGGCCAAGCCTCCTCCTTGGTGTGTCTAAACCCTAGATCACCGAGGGCTCTCTCATAGTCCACCATACTCGCTCCGGCTTAAGGCGAAGCCCTGCGAGATCTCCCCTCTACTTCCGGTACCACGCCGTTGTGCTGCCGGAATCACGAGGAGAGTGCTACAACCTCCGCTGCCTGCTGGAACAAGGGAGAGGAAGGTCTTCGTTGAGTACCGAACGTGTGACCGACTGCGGGAGCGCTCCCGGAACGCAGCGCCGGAAGGATCGTCTACGCGATCTTGAGATCGGGAAGAGTACGACTACATCACCCAGGAGAATCCGCTCTCGTTAAACACTTTGGAATCTTCGAGGGTGAGTTATTCCATCGACTCGTTGCTACAATCTAGTAGATAGATCTTGGCTTATTTGTTTGTATGCGGTAGAATTTTTTTGTTTTCCATGCTATGAAACCCTACAGAGCCTTCATGGTCTTTGTCCTTTCTTGTAGAGTCTGCACATCATTTCTAATTGCAATGTCCTGGTTAAATAATTTTCCTATACTACTTTCATGGTTCTCCGTAATTTTTATAAGTATATTATTTTTCTTGGTTTGAGCTTGTATAAATGTTCTAACAGTTTGCTCCAATGAGCAATTTCCATGATTTTCTCTATTATTATTATTATCATATCTATTATAAGGAGCTCCTACAAGATTCGGGTAATGTTTTTTAGCATTAGAAGCATAATGATTTTTCCATGTAGGATTAAAAGGAGTGCGAGCTATAAAATAAACATCATTAACATCAGTAGCGATAGCATTAACTTGGGTATCATCTTTACCTTTTACTATGCTTAACAACTCGTCTACCTTAGATGTAAGCTCTTCATTATTTACCTCAGTGATTGAACTTACTCTCTTCGAGGTTCTTTCCACATGCCATTGGGCATGGTTATTTTGCATATCATCAAGAAGTTTCTTTGCAACACTCACTTGTTTTCCCATGATTGTTCCTCCTGTTGTGGTATCTAGCATAGACTTAGACATTAGATTAAGACCATTATAAAACAAATGTAATATAAGCTATTCTTCCATCCCATGACTATTACAATTCATTACGGCTTCTTTCATCCTCTCCTACACAAGCGCTAGTGGCTCACGGTCTTCTTGTCTAAAGCTTGTAATGTTGGATCTTAGTTGCATAGTCTTAGCTCGGGGGGAAATTTAGTGATACAAAAATTAGTACATTCCTCCCAAGATTTAATAGTGTCCTTGGTAGAGCTAGCAACCAACTCTTAGTCTTTCCTCTAAGAGAGAAAGGAAACGATCTTAATTGAACATCATTTGGATCTACATCCTTAATACGCATCATGTCAAAATTTTCAGTGAAAGTGTTTAAGTGCAAAGCTGAATCCTCAGAGGATGAGCATCCAAATTGGTTCTATTGAACCAAACTTAAAAGGTTAGGCTTAATTTCATAAGTTTCCGCATCAACAACAGGCTGAGTGATAGGTGCACGAATAAAGTCATCAGTGGGAGTATAGCATACTCCCCAAGTCTCTTTTGAGCCATGACTCTTATATTTTTGGTAATTTTTAAGTAATGAAAACAAATAACAAGTAACTTTTTTTTGGATTTTCAAATAGATAACAAGAAACTAAACTAATAACAAGAATACAACTAAAAACTAATAATGAAACTAAAAACAAGGTCTCTAGTGACCTCACCAGGATAGCGAAATTGCTTCATCGGCAATGGTGCCAGAAAAAGGGTTGATACCTTCGATCCGGATTCACGGATGTAGTACAATAGATTTTTCCCCAGAAGACCTAGGTTTAAACCTTGGAAAACAATGATAAAAGGAAATAATAAGGACACGTCTACAAGACTTTGTTTCTTTGTTCTACGTTAGTTTACCAGACCAATCTAGTTTACTTTTTATAGTGGGTTGAATCAATGGATGGAGATAGGCCAGGGTTGAAGATCCACCTCCAGCTGCACATTAATGACGCCTAGCACTGTCGTGGGACACTTCGTTGGAAACACCAAGAGCAAGGTGTGATGAGCACATCGGCAAGTTTCCCTCAGTAAGAAACCGAGGTTATCGAACCAGTAGGAGAAAGAAAACGTCTCAAAGGTGTTGCAAGCAACGTGGAAACCTGCACAACACAAACTCAAGACTTTGCCCCAACGAATCTGTGAGGTTGTCAAGCTCACCGGTTTGCTGTAACAAAGGATTGAGCGTATGGTGTGGAAGATGATGGTTTGCAGCAAGTAAACAAGTAGCTGTGGAAGATGTATCAATGGTAAAGATTGGACTGGGGTCCATAGTTCACTAGAGGTGCTCTCCTTAGATAAACAACATGGCATGAAGGGTAAACAAATTACAGCAAGGCAATTGACATGAACTGAGCATGGCATAACAATGCAATACTATACAAAAAGATCATATGAGATTCGATTGGGCAATACAACAATATACATAGACCGCCATCCAACTGCATCTATGACTAGAAGTCCACCTTCACATTATCATCCGAACCCCCTCCAGTATTAATTTGCAAGCAAAAGACAACTGCTTTAAGCAAAGTGTGTAAGATAAACAATCCACCTGTTCCATGAATAAGAGACCGTTGTTTTCTCCCTAGTGGCAACATCACATCTACAACCGAAGAGATTTCTATCACTTCCCTTGGAAACTAGAGGCATGAACCAACTATCGAGCATAAATACCCCCTCTTGGAGTCACTAGCAACTACTTGGCCAAGATAGCTACTAACAATGGAGAGCATGCAACATCACAAACAACACAGACATGATAGAATCAATAAGCAAAACCATTAATCAATCTTACATAGTAATATCAATATCCATCGGATCCCCGCAAACACAATATGCATGATTACAAATAGATTAGATCTTGATCATGAACGGAGCTCACAAGATCTATACATGAAAGAACAAGGAGGAGATACAACCATCTAGCTACTACATGGACCCGTAGTCCAAGGTGGAACTACTCATGCTTCATACTGGAGAAGAAGGCCTCCGGGATGACCTCCCCTTCGACAGGGTGACGGGAAGAACTTCAGATCCCCCCGATCTAGGGACGATGGTGGCAGCGGCTACAGAAGGTTTTGTGGAGTTTTGATCGGGTGCCTAGGGTTTCTACATCGAGGGCTTCTTATAGGCGAAGGGGCGAGCCAGGAGGGCCACCAGGGGGGCCACACCCTACACAGGCGCGGGGTGGGCCCACCCGCGCCTATGGGGGTTTGGCCACCCTGTGGCTCCTCTCCGTCTCTACTTCTGGCTTCGTGTCGTCCACGGTAAAATATTGACTTTGGCTTTTGTCCCGTCCAATTTCGAGAATATTGATTTTCTGCCTTTCTGGAACCAAAAACAGAAGAAAACAGGCAACTGGCACTGTGGCAACTTGTTAATAGGTTAGTTCTAGAAAAGATATAAAAACACTTCAAAGTGTAGACAAAGCAAAGCAAAGTATATACTAAACAAGCATGGAGCATCAAAAATTATAGATATGTTTCGGACGTATCAAGCATCCCCAAGCTTAACTCCTGCTTGTCCTCGAGTAGGTAAGTGATAAAAGAATAATTTTTGAGGTGACATGTACCGTCAAAACCAAAATCAAACCATTTGCAAGCATTGAAAGCTGGGATCAAATAACTCTAAACATGTGCATGAAAGATGGAGTTCTAACAATAGGACATCGTAACTATGCATGCAACATGAAAGGCTATAAACAAACATCATGAATAACATGCATTGAAAAATGTTTGTATGTTTCACATACAGAAAACATGGCATAGTGGCATTTAGCTTGTCCCTCATAGAGTAGCAAACAGATGCATAGGACACCTTCAAAGTTCATAATTGTGACTAGATACAAATAGCACAAGAACAAGCAATATCATAATATGCATTAATCAATAAGTTTTGGGACACTGCACACATAATGGAAACTATGCTCTCTTAATGGTTCCCAAAGGTAGAAGGTGGAGACTCAAATAATAGTGGAAGAAAGGCCCTTAATAAAGGGAAGCAAGGATTTCATGTTTTAAAAAGAGCTTCCAAAAATTATGGTACTTGTTAGCTTTCAGCCTTCATTGCCCCTATCATAAGCATCTTTAAGTGATTAAGGTTAAAATGAACAAACTATGGAGTATATGCTTGACAAAGTATAAGTTGGCAATCTCAAGTCCCTTGAATACGAGGGCCACACCTCATGCTACTCAACTTCAGTCACCTGTAATTTCTTGTCATAGTAAGTACATGCGTATTATAGAGAACCGCCAATGGGGTACCCCTTGCACATGGTACATGAGCTATCCCATAACCAAAATAACAAGGCAAGCAGACAATGAGAATCTCAGCGATCTTTTTATTTACTATGTGCATAGCTTTTTATTGAGGATGCTTCATAGATAGTTCATTATGGTGATGCTGCAAGTTTCCACCATGATTAGGCATGGCTTAGGCTAGTGACCCAGGCGTTTCTCTAACACAAAATACATAACTCCATGGACTTACAAGCTCCCTCTTTATTTCACACCAGTGACATCCATAGACAAAAAAACATGATATCAACTATGTACAAAGTACAAGTGCAATGTTGAAAACGTTCCCCGTGACGACACGGTTCTTCTAATTCCAACGTATAAGTGCAAGAATATACAACATAGGTGATACAATGGTTCAAGTTTATTAGGGGCAAAGAATATAAAGTGTGCCATCAAGTTGTGAGGGCTTTAATCACTAAGTTTTCACATAACAAAATACTTTTTAATTGGAAGATAGCTGAAAACAAGAATATACTTGGAATGGTGTAACACACCATGCATAGGAGTTTATAGTGGCCACTTTGGAATAACTTGGTTTCTTGAGAGTTGGAAACATTAGTAGAGATTACTCATACAAGTGGAGGCTAGCAAAAGACTAGGAGCAACCAACTAAGAGAGCAATAATGGCCATAATCATGCAGAGCAACAAAACATTACTAATCAAAGCATAGAGTGGTACTACAAGTCAAGTACTAGATAATCATAGAGGTTATGGTGACTTGTTCATAGTCATAACATTGTGTGAGCATATGCCAAGTCAACCCAAACAAAGCATCAAAGGAGAATACCACAATACTATGCTTTTGTATGCTAAAACAATGCATAATTCTTTCAAGGCACACTAAGCAGTCCCAATTGTTTGGAACAAGACATACTACATCAATAATTACTAAACATAAGTTCAAAACAACACCTAGCATGTCATGCTAAAGTCTAAGTCACAGTCAATGCAAGCTCCTCTTGCACTTATCAAGCAAGAACTTTCTACTTCTTTCCAACACCAAGCAACTTATTTGAAACAACACAGCGAGAACGGGGTCCAAACTACTTTATTCAAGCAAACTAAACAAACTAAGCAAAGCAAACAAAAACTAAGACGCTCCAAGAACAACACAACGGTGCACGAAACAATAAAAACGAAGTGTCTAGACAGATCTGAGCTTTTTATTGATGAAGAAGGGGATGCATTGGGCATCCCCAAGCTTTGATGCTTGTACCTCTGGGATATTTTTTGGGGTTACACCGGGGTGGCATCCCCAAGCTTGAGCTTTTGTCCATTCTTCATCTCATTACATCATTCCTTCTCTACACCTGCATTTTTTTCCTTTATACAGAACTTCACACAATCTTCATTAGTAACATTAGTGTATTCAAAAGATAATATACCCTTGGGTTTAGCTTTGGAACAGTAAAACTTTTCACTAAAAACATAATCTACTGTAGCAACTCCTTCAAAAAGCTCAATTCCCCAAAAGACAACTCAAAAAGGAATCAATAAGAAGCAAATGCAAATAATAGTAGAAATCTGTCAAAACAGACCAGCAGATAGAAACCGATTTTTTATAAAATCTTCTATTGCTCAAATCAAAAAGTGTTGAACTAACTAAAGTTAGATACAATACTGGGGGATTTATTCATAAATTTTCAGCTCAATCCGAATTACAGAGACTCCGCACGAATTTTTATGGTGGAGGACAGAAATCTATTTTGGGACAGCAACTCCCCAAATCTTACTTCCCTCTCATTAGAGGTCATTATTGGCACAAAAAACAAACAAAAAGGATAATGAGAGGTTATTACTGAAGTAATAACTTCCAAGACTCAAGGAAACTCTTGGATTATCTCCCAACAAGTACTTTTCTTTAACGCCTTTAAGTTAGGCACAAGAAGCAAGAAATCAAGTATTTTCAAATGAGGAAGCATTACCCCTCTCGCTCCTTCCTTTCTTACCTTTATTCTTCTCTTTAGGGAAAATATGATTTCTTACTGGAGGAGAAAAATGCATAATGCATTTTTCCACATCTATTATTGCTCCAAGGTGTTTTGAGTAGGGATCTTCCAAGTGTAATTTGTCCTTTGCCTACACATTCAATAACAAGATAATCAGTACACACCATTTTCCCTGAAATTTTTGTGAACACACCTTTAGCTATTCCAATGGGTAACAAAGTGGAATTATTAGTGAGAGATATTTCCTCTCCTCCTTTAGAAAGCCCCAAAGACTTAAAGACTCATAAATATCTTTAGGCATAATGCAAAATTCAGACATGATATCACAACGAGCATCAAAAGTTGCACTATTTATAGTGACTTTGATTGTGGGGAACCACTTTGAAGGCTCAGAATTAATTAAAACATAATTATAGTACTCCGTAAGTGTGTGATAGCAACTGTTCAAAGCAGAAGTACTGGACTCAAGAGTGTTCAACCTAGCAAAAAATTTTGTGAAAGAGGAATCAGACTTGCCAGGTGCATTATAAATTATAATCAATTTCTTTATGGCATCAAAAGCTTTATCCTCAGTACATTGAAAAATATCTTTCACAGCCACAGTATCCAAAGCATATCCATAACAAAGAGCAATACCGCGGTAGAAACTATTGATAACCAAGCTAAGACTCATCTTAGGCTTAGTTTCCCTTTGTAAAGCAGAGATTCTAGACCAAGCTTTTTTTAAACTCGCTTAACCTTTTTTGCTTGAAAGCAAAGATCTCTTCCATAGGTGTCAGAGATATAGGACCAAAACTAGACATGGTAGCAACCAGGGTAGGAACTAATTTTTTGTGTGTTTTTTATAAGAGAAAGCAAACCAAACTAAACTATTTTTTTGGAGTTTTTGATAAAAAGAGGCAAACAAAACCAAGAAAAAGAAACTAAGCAAACTAAAAACAAAGTAAAGAGAAAGGTTGAGGAGGACTCCCCTAGTGAAGATGTCCTTAGCCTCCCCGACAACGACGTCAGAAAATAGCTTGATGACGCCCAACACTATCATGTGACGCTTCGTTGGAAACCCCAAGAGCAAGGTGTGATGAGCACAGCAGCAAGTTTCGCTCAATAAGAAACCGAGGTTATCGAACCAGTAGGAGGAAGGAAGCATCTCAAAGGTGTTGCAAGCAACATGGAAACTTGCACAACACAAACTCAAGACTTTGCCCCAACAAATTAGTGAGGTTGTCAAGCTCACCGGTTTGCTATAACAAAGGATTAAACGTATGGTGTGGAAGATGATGGTTTGCAGCAAGTAAACAAGTAACTGTGGAAGATGTATCAATGGTAAAAATTGGATCGGGGTTCATAGTTCACTAGAGGTGCTCTCCTTAGATAAACAACATGGCATGAAGGTTAAACAAATTACAGTAGGGCAATTGAAAGGAACTGAGCATGGCATAACAATGCAATACTAGACAAAAATATCCTATGAGATTCGATTGGGCAATACAATAGTATACATAGACCACCATCCAACTGCATCTATGCCTACAAGTCCACCTTCAGGTTATCATCCGAATCCCCTCCAGTATTAAGTTGCAAGCAACAGACAACTGCTTTAAGCAAAGTATGTAAGGTAAACAATCCACTTGTTCCATGAACAAGAGACCATTGTTTTCTCCCTAGTGGCAACAACACATCTACAATCGAAGAGATTTCTGCCACTTCCCTTGGAAACTAGAGGCATGAACCCACTATCGAGCATAAATACCCCCTCTTGGAGTCACTAGAAACTACTTGGCCAAGATAGCTACTAACAACGGATAGCATGCAAGATCACAAACAACACAAACATGATAGAATCAATAAAACAAAACCATTAATCAATCTTACATAGTAATCTCAATATCCATCGAATCCCCGCAAACACAACATGCATGATTACAAATATATTAGATCTTGATCATGAACGGAGCTCACACGATCTATACATGAAAGCACAAGGAGGAGATACAATCATCTAGCTACTACATGGACCCGTAGTCCAAGGTGGAACTACTCACGCTTCATACCGGAGAAGAAGGCCTCCGGGATGATCTCCCCTCCGGCAGGGTGCCGGGAAGAACTTCAGATCCCCTGATCTAGGTACGATGATGGCGGCGGCTATAGAAGGTTTCGTGGAGTTGTGATTGGGTGCCTAGGGTTTCTGTATCGGGGGCTTCTTATAGGCGAAGGGGCGATCCAGGAGGCCACCAGGGGGGGCACACCCTACCCAGGTGCGGGGTGGGCCCACCCGCACCTAGGGGGGTTTGGCCGCCCTGTGGCTCCTCTTCGTCTCGTCTTCTGGCTTCGTGTCGCCCACGGTAAAATATTTATTTTGGCTTTTGTCCCATCCAATTCCGAGAAATATTGATTTTATGTCTTTCTGGAACCAAAAACAGAAGAAAATATGCAACTGACACTATGGCAACTTGTTAATAGGTTAGTTCTAGAAAAGATATAAAAACACCTCAAAGTGTAGACAAAGCAAAGCAAAGTAGATACTAAACAAGCATGTAGCATAAAAAATTATAGATACGTTTCCGATGTACCACACATCATATGGGATAAAAGATAATAATAAGCATAGTTATGTATAATGTTTAAATGGAAATAATCTCTTGTGGACAACACATCCTAATATACTAGAGCCCCCATGATGCAGCGGGCATAGCAGTAGTCTTTTAATCCAACCGAGTGCACACCGAAGCCATGGGTTACAAACGATTATTAAGTGAAGAAAACAGATTAAAGCATTAAGTGGTGATGTTGTTGTGATCTCGAATGGGTCGCTAAACAAAGACCGTACTACCCTTTCTGTCATTGCGGTTCCTATGAGATCGCTGCTAGCCAAGTATCTCATCTCAAATATTTATAAATCTATGGGATCTTGGGTACCTACAAGTCCACAAATCAAGACAAGAGATAAAGAAACAAAAGATACAAATCTTAATCACAAATAAAATACAAATACTCCCATTATTAGATGCAGATAGTTGCTGCGAGGTTTCTCCCCAACCCACATCCCATGAGGACTACTCACTCATAAAAAATAGATCAAGGATAGAAAACATTATGTAAAATACTTAGATTAAAATCAAATATTCTTACAATGGTCGCCAAATTATAAGGAGATTTAAAGTACAAATCAATGGCTATGGCTAGTGGAGGGATGAATGGTGGAGTGGATGAACAATGGATGAATAATAGCATGGATCTCCTTTGGTGGTGTTGTAATGAAATCTGAGAATGGCGGCTCCCTAGACGACAGATGTAGCCTCAAAATATATAGGTATCTCCACAAAGGTTGTAGGGTTTGACGATATGAAGCCGTCGGCACCCTGTACGGGCGAGCCTTACGGGAGGCTCCGCCCGTACCATAGGTCGTTACGCAGACTGACGCCTGGAATTTGCTTCTCAATTACTTGGTTGTGTGGTTTTCTCAAATTCCTTCATTATGACTCCTGATTTCGCATTAAAACCCGTGATTTCCCGCACAACATAATTTAAAGCAAGGTTTTGCATATCTTTGTAATTTAGTAGTCATTAGTGACAAGGATTTAGAGTTTCTTGTCATTTGCTTGACTAAAAACAATGTTTAAATGCAGAGAAAGATGGAAAATTGCAGAGCCATCAGGAGCTATATAAGAATCGACTTGCAACCACCAGAAACCCTAACGCTAGTCTACAGAACACATCCGAAGTCATTTGCATATGAGGAGAGGAGATTCCATCTTCATCACCATTGCCACAGCTCCTCTCTCTGTCCAATTTCCACTCCATAGCCTTAGTCATCTACTTGTAATCTTGATCTCATCAATATTCAACATTGTAAGACTATTTTGTCATTTGTCTTAAGAATTTTCAATACAATATTTATGATTGTTAATCTAATAATTTGTGAGTAGTCCTCATTGCTAAAGGTTGAGGTATAGCATTGCGGCAATTATGTGCAATTTCTAACCCCATGGGATATTGAGTTGTGATTGAATGTTAGATCTATCATTTTGTATTCTTGTCTTTTGCCATGATCCAAGGACTTGTCAGGTCCCCGAAACCTGAGGATCGATCCAGGTATATGTCATCGGCAAAGTCAGTTTGCTACACTAGTATAAAATTTTTGCTACATAGTCTCCGGCGAAAACTCGACGAGGTCTCCACCAAGATTTGTTTTTATTTTTGTCTCGTGGATGAACGTTTTTTGTTACATGTAGATAAAAGGAACATTTGTAGCAAAAATAGGTGGTTTGTAGAAAAAAGGGATAGACTATTTTAAAAACATGTGGCGGCCTGACGACCTAGGGATCGGGGAATCATCTCTAGGACGCCTAGCGCCACCCTTAGAGAAAGTATAATAGAGTATAGTCAGATAACTATACGAGATAAAACAGTATATTTTCGGTCGAGAGAGAATGTAAGCGAGCTGTAAGTTAAGAACCAGTTCTAGCACGTGCTCCTAGACACTTTCTAAGAGTGAAATGTATGCCACGTATGATTAAGTAGTAGACTTTTGTAGCTAACTATTATACATATTGTCAAACTAGCTATAGATGATGTGTCACTTTTTATAGTCAACGGCAGGTTGAACTTGCTCTTATGGATTTTACTAATAGTACTTCATTCAATTATAATAAGTATGGTGACACTTGTTATATACAAATCCGAGGGAGTAGTATATTTTAGAGCAAGTTTAATGTGTATAGCCCGTTGTTTCGCTATAATCCATTGCTTTTTCATATATAGTCAACAAATATAATAGCTAACTATAAACATATACTATTTTACTAATATATGATCCACATATCATTCCCGCAAAGTACTCCCTCCATTTAGAAATATAAGATGTTTTAGGTTAATGAAGCTAATGTATCCAAAACCGCTCATATTCGCCCAAAACCACTTATATTCGCCCAAAGTTTGCCCATATTCGCCCATATTCGTTCAGATTCATTGAATTTTAGTCAAACGTTTCGTCCGGACCAAAATACGTTCGGATTTCGGCTTGGAAACGACCAACGAATGAAGATGCTCTTAGACTATGACTCGTCTCCATCGTCCCGTCCCATTCTTTTCTTTCTCTTCGGGTGTGTTCGGTTCCAGAACGAGCGGGAATAGAACGGATTGAGTCCGTTTCGAGGTAATGGGACGGTTCCGACCATGTGTCCGGTTTGGAAAAAAACGAGAAACAAAATGGTCCCATATTGTGTTCGGTTGAGAGAATTGAGACGAGAACAAAATAGCAATAATGCTACTTATAAATTTCTAATAATTTGAGCCTAAGTTTAACAATTGTTATTAACGGTTTTATCGGAAAATCTTTGCTAAAAGTATCAAATCATAGAAATCTTTTTGTTTTAATTTTTTTGCAAAATATACTCAAATTAGAGGGCTGTGTTTTTTCATAGATTTTATTGTTAATCATCGCCACGGCTAAAAATCCCTGATGATTCGGTCACTAATCAACTCAGCTAGGTTATTCGCGAATTAGCGAGCCCGTTCCACCTAATCCAGCCGATTCGGTGAGACGACGTGATTCCGTTCATTTCTTTCAAACGAACACACAAACGGACGCCGCGCTAGGCGTTCCGTTCCACCGAATTCGAGAACCGAATACGCCCTTCCTCTCCCGACCCGACACACTCCGCTTGCCCTAGAGCCGACGCCTCAATTTCCCACCCCCAATCCTCACCCGCGTCGCCGGCGCCATCGTCATTCCTCGTCCCTCACCTTGTACAGTCCCGGCCCGGCTGCGATTTTCGGCTATTCGATAGTGAGGTACGAGGTCCCTTTCTGGCCGCATCCCTGATTGTTTTCATCCAGTGATCAGTCGAGCCCCCTTTTCAGTCGCGGTGAATTGATTTGTTGAACCCAGCTATCTCGCACCATATTATAGACTAGATCTGCGCTGTGCTTGTGATGACTCGGTGACTTGATCTGCTCCTTCCGCTCTAGGCTGGAAAGATGAAGAATAAGCGAGGATGCGTTCAAACAAGAAGCTCGTCTAAAAAACAAAAGGCCGACACGAGTGACGGAGGTGCGCCAGCCACCGATTTTTGATCTTGCTACTCACTTCTTCTGCACCTACGATTGATTTATGCAGCCAGGCCAGAATTGTGACTGTCTGACTGATGTATAATGCTTTTCTGAACCAGGAGATCTGCATCCAGACAATCCTTTTGAGGCTGGAAAGATGAAGAATAAGCGAGGAGGCGTTTGCACAAGAAGCTCGTCTAAAATACAAAAGGCTGGCACGAGTGACGAAGGTGCGCCAGCCACCGATTTTCTATCTAAAAAACAAAAGGCTGGCACGAGTGACGGAGGTGCGCCAGCCACCGATTTTCGATCTCGCTACTCACTTCTTCTGCACTTCGATCGATTTATGCAGCCAGGCTAGAATTGTGACTGATGTATAATGCTTTGCTGAACCAGGAGATCTGCATCCGGACAATCCTTTTGAGGAGGAATTTGGCAGCTCAAGTGTTTCTGGCCAAGGTGTCTGGATGGAACTGGGTGAAGAACTCGCGTCAAACTTAGCCAACACTGTTGTATCGCTCGCTTCATTCGATGAAGGTGATTATACACATCAACATTTCGTGTTTCCAGCTAATCGTTGGTACTTCATTATTGGAAATTTGAAGAAAAAAAATACTATCTTGTGCAGGCAACTCGGTGTTTTTCGCGTGTACGGGCATAATTATCAAGAATGATCCAGAGACGCAGACTACGAGCTTTCTGACTTCATTAAGTTTGGCTAGATCTAGCGAAGACGACACCAAGATCTTTCACAACATGAAGGTTGGTGCTGCCAAATTATTATTTTTTTGCTCTCTATTGCTTGATTTTTAACATCATGCATGGTAATAAATTATACTGCTAATCAGCGTGTACATGTACTTGTTGTCTTGCTTTATCATTACAGATTCAAGTGCGCCTTCCAGATAACAATGTTGAGCTGGGATGGTTGAATTTCTGGGATTTACAGCACAATCTTGCTGTTATCAACATACCTCGCTTCCATACTCTTCAAGTTGCATGCCTAGATAATCAGCGCCAGTTTGAGTGTCATACCAAAGTTGTTGCTTTAGGGCGTTGCTTCAACTCAGGGACATTAATGGCCACAGCTGGGATGTTGACTGACAATCCAAGTGGAGATTATCGCGGGGAGCTTGCGGTCTCCTCATGTAAAATTACTATGGTGTGTCCACTGTTGATATCTCACTTAACTTTCTGTACATAGCACAAATAAATATATAATGGTTTAATGATATGAGTGGCTTAATTTATCATGATATGCACTGAACTATTTTCTGGTGGCACTTAAGCTTCCTCCCTTTTTCAGTTATATACAACCTTCCTTCAGCACCGCTAAATTTTTGTGCTTGGCTGAGTGTCACTTTATTCTTTTTCTAGACTGGAGTTGGAGGCCCCCTCATTGATTTTAATGGGGAATTCGTTGGGATGAACTTTTATGCTGAAGAAGAGACTCCATTCGTACCAAGGACTAAAATTCTCGAACTCCTGAAGCAGTTTAGCGAAATAATCCCATCCTGGTAAGTCCTGTATACTCCTTAAGAGCCAAAGATTTTCCGACTGTCTTATGTATGCGTCTCCTACCACTCTTCTACCCTTGTTTACCCTCTCCTACTTGATCTTATAATTTTCTTTACATGGAAAACACATGCTTAGGAAAAATTAGTAATAGCCTTAGTCAAGATTGGACTTAGTACTGGGGGAATGTGAGTTTTTGGATGTCTTTATTACTCTGATGACTTGATGAGTTTATCCCATTCTGCTGCAGGGCTAAGAAAGGACCTGGTAGTATAATCAGAAGATATCCCATACCTCATAAGTCTGATTCACAAGGTGAGAAGAACACACTCCTTAAGATTGCTAAAGAGTGCGCTATCAAGCAAACTCATCATTGCCAATAACCCAATATTAATTTTCAATGACCATTTATAGAATCCCGTACACATTTAGTTGTCTACTTCCTAGGCTTTTGCGCTTACTACATATTATCATGCTAACATGTGTGGTGTGCTACTTAGTTATTTCATATGAAGTACGTGGGTACACTATATGAGAATATACGCCTCTCCATCATACTTCTTTTCCATGTTCTAAATTCTGCTCATTTCACTTCTCCAATCTTCTCCATTATAGGCAGCTCAAGGGGAGGGAAAAAAAATAAAGGCCAGAAACCTTCCATATGTACTCTCTGTGATCCAGAATGTCAACCAGGTTGGGTCACTTTTAATGTTAGGTATTGATCATTGGTCACAGTCCTTGATTGTTTCACCCTGTGGCACCAGGAGTCGAGGATAAAATATCAAAATGTGAGAGTTTTCATTTTCGATGGCCGAATTCTAACTTTCTTGGTGAGTCGTGCCTTTCAGTTTTCCTGATTGATATTAACACATGATGTTATCAATCACTTTACTATGTTGGAATGATCAGGTAAAGGTACTGCTGAAAAAAAAGAGTTGAGGTCCAATGGTTATCCCTTTCCACTTTGGGAGGATTGTGAGTTTATTTCTTAGTCTGTTTTTATTTCACTCTTTCTGTGAAACGTTTGACTGTTCTTTCTAGCACCCCTGAACTAGTGAACATTTATTGATGTGGCCAGTCGGGAGGCGTTTGGTTAATAGTTTCGAAGAGGAATTTAGTAAAAATATCTTCAGCAAGCTCAAGAAAAAAGTTGCTTCAAATTTGTCTCGAAGTGTTGTTGCACTGGCTTCATTCATTGGTAATTGTATTCGCTAGAAGACCATTTAGTTTCGGTATTATTTTTCCATTTGCATCACTAAATTGTTTGAATCATTACTCTTGTAGGAAAACGAAGGTGTTTTGCTTGCACGGGTGTTGTCATGGAATCCAATGAGTCCACCACAAGAGTTCTGACCTCAGGAAGTTTGGTTAGAACTTCTGACAATGAAAACAAGGTTGATGATAAATTGAAGGTTGTTACTCTACTAATAATCGTGTAATTAACGCTTTTATTTATTCATTACAATGCTGGTTTAGTCTCACCATATCACTAATTGCAGATTGTAGTGTGCCTTCCAGACAATCGATATGTCCCAGGGACATTGCAACTTTATAGTGTAAATTATAACATTGCTGTTGTCAGCATCGAGGATTTCTGCTGTACTCAGACAGCAAGAATCAATGATCAGGTTCAAATTAAACCTCATGGGGATGTAGTAGCTGTAGGCCGCTTTTATGATTCAGGTAAATTAATGGCCACAAGCGGGGTATTGACTGATAAACCAAGCAATCTTAGTTGCAAAGAGCTTGTGGTCTCTACTTGCAAAATCACCAAGGTATGCTGTGTTTTCTCGTATGGTGTAAATAAACAGTTGCATTAGAATATGAGTAATTAAATCTGTCGCCACATCTGTGTGGCTTACAAATAATGTCTTTCATGTTTGTTACTTATGTGTTTGTGCTAGGCTGGGATTGGAGGGCCTCTTATTGATTTTGCTGGGAATTTTATTGGCGTGAACTTCTTTGGCTTGGAAGATACTCCGTACATACCAATTAATATGATTCTAGAACTGTTGGGGAATTTCAATGCAAAAGGGTATGCTTTTTGCATGTATGTTAAAATTTATACGATATGCAATTGTTCTCCATGTACACAATATTCAAGCTTGAGGGAGTTTACTTGCCTTGGTAATTCCTTTGTACCACAAGATTATGTTATTGCAAAATGTTATAGATAAACCAACCTTGAAAAAACGTATTCTAAGAAATCATTACATGGTCAAAATCAGGTGAACTGAAATCTTCAAAGTGGGTTCAGTTGCCCCTGAAAATGATCTATAACAGCGGAAAAGTGACATGTTTTTAGTTATATGGCAGCATGTAAGTTAGTGATAAACAAGTGAATAAGAAAAAAAAGACTAATCTACTATCGACATAGTGCTTATGCATTTTGTACTTCTTGGATGCCAATAAATCCTTTTACCCATTTCCGCATTCCCTTGGTCTGTGTTAGGTTGCTTACTTGCAATATTGTTAAGTGTTAAAAACTATATTGGGTTTTTCTGTAGGACTGTTGCTATTGACGATCATAGCCAGAACAGGTATTGTTTATTTAGTATGCATTCAGTAACATGTTGCAAAATTCAAATTTCTTATTTTTGTTTCACTCTTAATAGGTGGCCCGTGCCTAAGCCATTTTGGTGCTATCCGACATGGCACAAGTCTGAGGAAAAAATAGATATAGATGAAGTTTTAGCCGAGATGCACGTTCTCTATTGATGAATCCGACATGGCACAAGTCTGAAGAAGAAATAGATGTAGATGAACTTTTAGCCAGAGTTGTGTGTATTCTATTGATGAATCTGACATGGCACAAGTCTTGAGGAAGAAATATATGTAGATGAACTTTTAGGTGAGATGGATATCCTCTATTGATATGGATCTAGAACTACTTCTAGGCGAAGTTTAGCAGCTAGCTAAGTTCCTTTGTAGCAGGCATCTGCTAGCAGGATTGACTCTAAACACCCAGTTGGGGGCAGCTTTTCTTCATTTTAAAGTCGTTTTTTTGGCTGATTTCAGCTAACTGCCACAAGTATTCTTACTACCTCCGTCTCAAAGCTTTTTTCAAAAGTCAAACCACGTTAAAGTTTGACCAAGTTTATAAAAAAATATTAATATTTAAATATGAAATCATGAAACAAATTTTAACATGGTATCAATATCTATGTGTTGCCACGGTTAATAGAATTTTACATGTCACACATAAATTTTATATTATGGAGAACCCAATCAAAATTTGAGTAAAACTTCCATAAAACATTGTTTTTGAATGCGTAAAACTTAATTATGCGAAACTCAATGAGAGCTTTGGTTTTAGCATGTAGAGACACTGGCAAAAGAAAAACAATTATAGCCTTTTTTATTTATATGTTCTGAAATTTTAAAAATATAGCTAAATGTTCGTGCTTCATTATAGAACGACTAATAACAATATACTAAAGCAACCGTTGATGGGGAAGATAGGAAAGCAGGGACGCATGGTGTAGGCCATGCTTGTCGGCAGTCCACGGCGAGCTCGTGTGGTGTGTAGGAAAGCGGCGAGCGTGTGGAGTGCAGGAAAGCTGGGTTAGCGGCAAAGTCGGTGATCTCTGTGTATCTTTTTCTCATCTAGCACCACACTTAAGTACTTGTTACTCCCGATATAAGAACCCATCAATTGAATCATAAATCTTCGAGTTTGACTAAAAAAGCTAAACCTCGATGGAAGTCTTCCATGATTTGCATGCTAGATTCGATTTGTGCTGATTTTGCAGATTCACGTGTATGTGAGGAGCCTGCAGTTTATCATCGCTAAGTTCATGGGTCATGGCTGAATCGTGAGGATAAACATATGTCATCTGGTCTTGGTCGTTTTCTATCCGTTTGATCCGGTTGGACGGCGGATGCAAGGGCTCAAGGCACAGCAAGCAAGACACCTGATCTCAGTCCATCTAGTACATATCTAACGAAAAATAGGACAGTTTATGTGGATCTTGTAGAGAAAACAATCATACCTAGAGGTCCTGTAGAAGAGATTATTTGTACGACATATACTCATTTGCCAGCTGTCAAGCTTCATGCACTAGCCAACGCAACCAAAAGCCCGAACTGATGGAAAGAGCTAGTGCAATCCACTTATACACTTCAGCACCAGCAAGGGCTCTTGCAGACCTACAAAGTAATGGAGAAATATAGCAAAAGAAAACATTGTCTAAAATCGTTTTCAGCTTTCTTTTCACATGCCATCATTTCGATTGTTGCCTGTAGTTTTGATTTACCTGTCAGAAAAACTAAATGATAAGAACATAGATGAAAAGCTAGCAAAATAATGCTATAAAACCAAGGCTTATGCTCTCATAGATGAATCAACAGCACTGAAAAAGTTAAATTCTTGTAGTCAAATCACCAAACACATTAACACATAGAGTTCAATTTTTTGTAGAGCTCATTACTTATAAGCAGAAAACTCGAGTACTTCTACCGGGTTTCTTTGCATCATATTGGAAACACAATAGAAGAAAAACAATTAGCTAAAGAAATAGAAGCACCGGTTTTTCTATCTAAGTCAGGGGGTGCGTCTAGTCTCCCTAGACGAGTAGGGTAGAAAAATATAAATTTAACCATATTTATCTAGTTGATTATTAGATTAGCTTAAATCAGAGGTAATCTGATGAACCTTGATGTAAGGATTCAAATGAGAGAGGTAAATGGAATTAAGTTACGACATCAGATGTACTCCCTCTGTTTCAAAATATAAGATGTTTTAGCTTTTATGAAGCTAACGAATCTTGACTTCTTTTTATGAAGCTAATGAATCTTGACTTCTTTTAGTGTATAGGTTCACTTGAAACCTCTCCGAACCTATGTACTCCCTCCGACCCATATTAATTGACTTGGATTTGTCAAAATTTGGATGAATCTAGACACTATTAAGCTAGTATATAGGTTCATCCAAAATTTAACAAATCAAAGTCAATTAATACGTCGCTGTCAGGGGCGTTTTTTGAATTCGCCGGTAGATCTCGGCCGCGGCCGCCGCGCCGGGGCGCCGCCCATGGGTCCCTCCCTCGCCGCCCTGGAGATGCCGGTCCTCCGCTGGTCGGCGTCCTCGTCCTCAATCTTCGCGGGCTGCCGCCCGGGGTGGACTGAGGCCGCCGTCGTCCTCCGGACGGCGGACAACCGCCGCGTGCTCCTCAACGCTGCCGGGGTGGTGGTTGATGCCAGGGACCGGCTCCGGGACGAGTACGTTCGGCAGGGCATGGTGCTGCCATTCCCAGCCCACGCGGTGCGGGTGGGGCGCCGCTGTGGCTCACCGACGGGGGCTTCGGGGCCGCGTCCGGGAGGGAGGCTGTTGCCGTCTCCTCCTCGCCCGTTGCCGCCGGCGAAGGTGGCAGAGCTCGCCGACCTGCACGGCCTGGCCTGGGGCGACGTGGAGGACGAGGAGGCGCTGGCGGTGCCGCCGGTGCCGATGCTGGGGGTGAGGGTGGAAGGGGATGTTTCCGGTGACGACGAACACGGGGTCCCACTCCCGCGATGCCCTTCGGCCCTGATCCGTCCCTCCCTGGGGGAGTTCCTCCCGCTGGTGCGGGCTGCTGCTCGGCGGCCTCACCAGGGGGGGGGGGGCGCTCCGCCGCGCGTCGCCCTGGCGGCGCCGCAACAGGGATGGGGGGGGGGGCTGGGGCGGGGTGTGCTGCGAGCTCCTGTGGTTGGGGCTCCCCCTGGGCCGTCCTCCTAGGCTGCACGTGGGCCGCAGCCTGTGTGTGGCCTGGATGGGCTGGCTAGAGGGCGGCCTGCCTTGTCTCCTCGCGGGGACACCCCACAGGGGCCCAGTTGGCTCGAGCCGGCCCATCCTGGGCGGTCGGGGTCCAAACCCTATAGGGAATTGCCTCCACCCGTCGCCCTCCACCCCGTCTTTGTCCCGCCGCCGACCTCCATCCCATTTCCTGCCCCCCTCCAGTGCTCCTTCCTCGACGCCCTCATGGCACCCCGCCCCTGGAGCCCGCCGCTGGCGCCGAGGCACGTCTCCCCGCGTCGCCCCCCGTCCCCCCCGCGGCGGAGCGGGTGGTGGAGGCTCTGGGGAGGAGCACTCGGATAGTGACTTGGGTTCGGAACCGGAGTCGCCGCTCGCCCCTGACGCGTCACCTCTCCCGCCATGCCCGCCTCAGGGGCGTCGGGGGGCACGACGCCCTCCCGGCTGCTAGACTCTCGGGTGGGGGCCCCTTCTTCCCCGAGAGGCGCCCCCTGTCGCTGAGCGCGCCAGCCAAGCTGGCCCGGGTGGACCTCCCCCGCTGCTTCCGTCCCGACCCCTCGTTCTCCATCGGCCTCGACATCGCGCAGTACGGCTCCTACCTCGACCGGGACCCGTCGCCACTCAAGGGCCCCCCTCCCGTCCTGTCGTCCCCGGATCTGGAGACCTCGGGGAGTGTGGGTCTGGAGGTGTGTGCCCATCAGTCTTCGCGCTCCCCTGGGGTGGTGTGCTACGCCCTCGCTCCGGACACCCCGGACCCGCCCGTGCTCTCTGCCTCCGTCGGGGTCCCCACCACCCCCGTGGATGTGGTCAAGCTGCGCCGGTCCAGATCTCCCAGGCCGCCTCCGCCGCCTCCCTCTCGCCACAGCGCCCGCCTCCCTGACTCTCTAACAGGCTTGCCCGGGCCCGAGCCGACGGTGGCGGATAGAGCCTCCCGCCGGGTTGCTGCTCGCGACGAGTTTTCAGGTACTGCTTCCTCTCCTGTTCCTCCTGACCCTGGTCCGTCTGGTTTGTCTGGTTCGCCTTTTTGTGTTCTCTCCGAGGTGTCCTTGGCCCACCTAGGTGAGGTGGCTGATGATTGCGGGATTGTCTTCCGTGGCGAGAAGGGGTCGAAGCTCGAGCAGATTGCGGCCATTAAGGCGCGGGAGGGGTATGCGGGAGCGATCGCTGCTGCCCGGGCTCGCGATGCCCGGGAGCGGGAACGCTCCCAGATCCTTGCAGGGGCTGGACCCGATGGGCCTGGCTCTAGCAGGGAGACCCAGCCTGCGTCTGATGCGCGGGAGACCACCCACAAGACGACCCCCCCGGGTAGGCCTCGTGGGAGGCCTCCCAAGTCTGCTGCGATCCGCTCCTCTTCTCCCCGCCCTCGTTCGGTCCCCGCACAGGGGACCCCCTGGCTTGAGGTTCCATTATGGACATCCTCCGGGCCTTCCGGGCGTTCATTTGGAACATCCGGGGGTTTGGTAGCGAGGGCCTCCGTCGTCAGATCAAGGAGTTTCTTCGTTTGGAAGCACCGGATATTGTCGGCCTTCAGGAGATGATTCGCCGGGACTTCTCCATTGCTGAATTGGAGGCTCTTAGCCGCTTCAAGTTTTCCTGGTCCTGGCTTCCGGCATCCGGGCACTCCGGGGGGATCCTCCTGGGCGTGAAGGAGGATACCTTTGAGATTGATGATATGGACCGTGGGGAATTCTTTGTGAGCATGGCGCTTACCCATAGACAATCTCGCTTCTGTTGGGAGGTGATCATTGTCTATGGCCCCGCGGACCATAGGAGGTCTGCTGACTTTTTGCGTGAGCTCAAATCGAAAGTGGAATGGACGGTTATCCCGGTGGTGGTCGTCGAGGATTTTAACCTTATCCGTTCTGCCGATGATAAGAGCTCAGCAAATGTGGACCTCCCTAGGATGCGCTTGTTTAACGACTGCATTGCTGAGCTGGCTCTCCGAGAGATTCAGCGGGTAGGCGCTAGATACACCTGGTCGAATAATCAGCGGAATCCGATCCGCAGTGTCCTCGATCGCGTCTTTGTTTCCGTTGAGTGGGAGATGGCCTTCCCCCTTTGCTCACTTCGGGCGGTCACGAGGATAGGGTCTGACCATACCCCTCTCCTCCTCTCCTCGGAAGGGGGCCTCCCTCCTCGGCCGAACCGTTTCCACTTTGAATCTTTCTGGCTTCAGAAACGAGGATTCGTGGAGGCGGTGCGGTCGAGGTGGATGGATGCGACCGCCTCGACTCCTCGGGTGTACTGCGCCATGGATATTTGGCACCATTGTGCCAAATTAGCCCGTCAGTTCATGCGAGGGTGGGGGCAAACTTGGGGGCGGACCTCAGGACTCAGAAGGAGTCCATTCTGCGGGAGATCCAGACCTTAGACCGGGAGGCCGACCTGCATGGCCTCTCGGCGGCGGCTTGGTCCCATAGGTACTCCCTTGAGGCCTCCATTATGGAGATCTATAAGGGAGAGGAGGCGTTCTAGCGTCAGCGGAGTCGCCAGAACTGGACTTCCAGGGGGAATCCAACATGGCCTACTTCCATGCCATTGCCAATGGTAGGAGGAGGAAGTGTTCGATCCCTTGCCTCTGGGAGGGGGGGTTACTGTTGGAGTCCCCTCAGGCGCTCTCCTCCCATATTTATGCCTTCTACCGGGATCTCTTCTCCGCCTCGCCACAGTCGGGAGTTTCTCTGACGCCTGACTTCTGGTCTGGTGAGGCGCTAGTCTCCCTCGAGGAGAATGCTAGGCTCACGCTTCCCTTCTTAGGAGGGTAGGTGGAGGCGGCCCTGAAGTCCATGAAGTCTAGTTCAGCACCGGACCAGGATGGCCTTCCGGTTTGCTTCTACCAGACTTTTTGGACTCAGCTCCAGCCTTTGGTCTTGCAGCTCTTCCAGGAGTTCTAAACGGGTACCCTGGTGATGTCTCAGTTGAACCTTGGTGTCATTACTCTGATCCCCAAGGTAGTGGGGGCCACGGATATTCGTCAGTTCTGTCCGATCACGGTGATTAATGTCATACAACGGCTGTTCGCCAAGGTCTATGCCATTCGTCTCGCTCCGGTGATGGAGCGCCTTACCCATCCTCTGCAGTTCGCTTTCCTCAAGGGACGCCTCATTCATGACGATGTCTTGGCACTTCATGAGATTATCCATGAAGTCAAGGCTCGACGTCAGAAAGGAGTGTTCTTTAAGCTGGACTTTCAGAAGGCTTATGACCGCTTGGATTGGGCCTTCCTAAGGCTCATTCTGGAGAGGAGGGGGTTTGAAGATCGCATGGTCTGCTGGATTATGCAGTTCGTGAGGAGTGGCAGGACGGCGATCAATATCAATGGGGAGATCGGCCCCTACTTTAGTCCTTCTTGCGGTGTTAGACAAGGGGACCCGATCTCCCCTATATTGTTTAATGTCGCGGTGGATGCCTTGGCAGAGATCCTCGACCGAGCTCAGCGCTCAGGACACATCTCGGGGGTGGTGGGCCACCTGATCCCAGGGGGTGGGATCTCGCATATGATGATGACACCATGATCATGGTTCAGGGTTCAGACCTTGACATAATTAACCTGAAGTTCCTGCTTCTGTGCTTTGAGTCCATGTCGGGCCTAAAGATCAATTTTGACAAGAGCGAGGTGATGGTCCTCGGGTTCCCCCAGGCGGAGCGTCAGCGGATTGCGGATGGGCTGAATTGTAATCTCGCTGACTTCCCTATTACGTATGTTGGGATGCCCATCAGGGAGACACGAGTTTTGATCAGAGACTTGGCTCCTTTGGTTACGAGGGTGCGCTCGAGGGTGGAACCCTGGCGTGCGCGCCTTACGTCCAAGGGGAGCAAGTCGGTTCTGATTAACTCGTGTCTCTCGAGTCTCCCCATGTACCAGATGGGGCTGTACCTCCTGCCCGAAGGGACCCATGCCAACTTCACGAAGGAGTTGTCTAGGTTCTTTTGGGCAGCGAAGGATGGCCATAAGAAATACCACATGGTCAAATGGGCAGACGTCTGCGCCCCCAAGAGTGTTGGGGGCATAGGTATTCTCGACTCTCGTCGCTTTAATGTGGCGTTGATGTTGAAATGGGTCTGGCGCATCCTCAGGGACGACGGAGGTCTTTGGCTTCAGCTTATCAAAGCCAAATATCTCAGGGGTCGCCCCTTCTGGCCTGCGAGCATAGGGAGGGCTCTCAGTTCTGGAGAGCCCTCCAGGAGATCAAGCACTTCATTGGGTTGGGATGCGCCTTTGCGGCTGGCTGTGGGCAGGGGGTTCGGTTTTGGCTGGATCCATGGCTGCTCCCAATCCCGCTGGGGGTCCGGTACCCCAGCCTCTTCGCTCTATCCGCCTCCCCCGGGGCTCTGGTGAGTGAGGCCTTTCTAGCGGGTCACTGGAACATCTTGTTCCGTCGGCATCTTAGTGCGGCAGAGACCACGGACCTCCAGCAGCTTCATGGTTCCCTCCCCGAGGCCTTATCCGAGGCTCCGGATTTGGCAACCTGGCAGCTGCATCCGTCGGGTGAGTTCACGGTGAACTCGGCTTATCAGGCCTTGTTCCAGGGTCCGGAGTTGGGCTGGACTACTCCCTTGTGGAAGGCCCCCCTCCCACTTAGTATTCGCATCTTCGTCTGGCAACTGCTGCATGATCGGTTACCCTCATGGGTGGAGGTGGCCAAGCGTAATGGCCCGAGCAATGGCCGTTGTCCCCTATGTGGGACTCCGGAGACTTGTGCCCATATTATATTTTATTGTTCGGCGGCTCAGGCTCTCTGGAGCTTTGTCAGGGAGGCGCTGGGGCTGCCCTGGGATGCGCAGGAGCTTGGGGAGTTCTTGCAGAACCAGGCCAATAGGGCCGGAGGAGGTCGCTGCCTCTTCTGGCTGGTTTTGCGGCCATCGCTTGGTCTCTTTGGAACGTGCGGAATAATATGGTGATTGAGAAGGTTTTTCCTTCTCGTGTGTCTGACCCTGTTTTTTCCTTTCTTGCGTTTCTCCAGCAGTGGTCTCCCCTGGTGCGGCAGTGTGATCGGGCGGCTTTCGACGGCACTTTGCAGGCCTTGAGGACGGTGGCGCTCCCCCTCTCGGCTCCGGCCCCTACCCCCCGGTGGCCTGAGTGTCCTCCCCGCCCTACCGCTGCGGTCGTTTTTTGCTTTCTTCTTGGGCATGATTGTGCTCTAGCCCCAGCGAGTGTGTGAACCTCTTTTATTTTTGCTGTTTGGCTCAGGCCATGGTGGATGATTTGGTACGATGTATCTGGATGTTGCTTTATTTATAAAGCGGGGCGGAAGCCTGATTCGAGAGAAAGTACTAAAAGAGAAAGCTAAAACATCTTATATTTTAAAACGGAGGGAGTAGAGCAGAACTTTGCAACCAATCTCTCTCTTGCTATCTTTGAATGTCTGGCTGGTAGCAGCAAAGCAGAACCATGGCAAGCTGCAAGATCAATAATTAGTGGCAGCACAAGCGCGGTATGCCGGCATCCCTTCTTTCCCCATGTGACCCACCTCCGATCCCCATCCCCTCCCTAGCCCATCTTCTTGTCCCTGCTTCACCTCTCAAGTAGCCGACCACTAATCCCCGGTGCCTACCCTCCCCTCCATCGAGATCCACGCGGGCGGAGGAAGACCTGCTCGAGCTACGAGCAATAGAGGTGCGCGACCTTGTCAAACTCGGCCAGCACGCCGAGTCGCTAATAGTGCTGAGAGCCTGTCCTGGTCACAACCACACTCTTTTGCGATTCTGTACCGAGTTCGAGGACCCGCCTATTGTGGGAGCCGGAGGAGGGCGTCCTCGACATGAACTGCAGCTTCCGGGAGAAGCGTCGGTGGACCTTGGAGGCACAAGTATCTCGCCATCCATGGCACGGTCTCCCTCAAGGCGAGGTGCAGACCCCAGGCACAAGGCTCCTATCCCGGCTGGTGGCAGCGACTCTCCAAGGGAATTGAACCGCACGGGTTGATATGTAACAATGAGGATGTGGCGGCAGGGAACGAATCTAGGGTGATGTAGCAGTGGCTCTGGTTGAGGCTAGAAAACTAGGACAGGGTTGGCGGCGCTAGTCGGCGTCCGGTCATTCTCAAACAGCAGGAATCGGCAGCGCATTATGGTCGTCGCTACTTCGTCGGCGGACAACAGCAATCCAAGAAGGGTGGCGGCGGTGCATGATGACAGAACGGGGAGGCGAGGGATGGAGGGAGAGAGGCTGTCAGTGGTAGCGAAGGAACCGCTTATTCACTTAGCGGTGGCAGGCAATGTAATAGCTTCAAACAGTTAGGGGTAAACTCGTGCAAACAAGGACGAAACCTCCCGCAAGCAAAATTATAGTACAGAAGATTAATTCAACGGCCATACGATCGTCGCCCCCCCCCCAAATTTTCCGCCTGCCAGATTTTTTGTTGATTTTTCCCCTGGATTTTTGGAGATATTACCCAACATGCCACAACAAAGTGTAAAATACCCGTTCGGGAAAAAGCCCACTTTTACCTTCTCCGCACACAAGCCTCTCCCTACGCCACTGTCGCCTTATTCCTCACGAGCGCACCGCCCTGTGCTCACGACCGCATTCCTAGAGCGGTGCCAGCTAGGTGGTGCGGTGCTCGCGGAAGGAACACACACCATGGCGGGTGATGGGCTCGACTGAAGGGGATCGGAGGACGGTGCTGAAGGCGTGCAAAGAGGGGAGCCGCACGGGGAGGTCGACACAAGGGAGCCCGTGGTAGGGGATGGCGATCGAGCGCGGGCCAGCCAGGAGGAGGGATGGAAAGCTCTGTACTTGGAGGATCGAGCGCAGGGCCGAGGATGTCGCTGAGTAGAGGAGGGAGATCTGCAGAGGGAGAGGGGGTGGTCACGAAGGAGGTCCTTGTGGGCAGCGAAGGGCGAGTACTTGGAGGATAGAGAACAGGGTCGAGGATGTCGCTGATCAGAGGAGGGAGAGCTGTAGAGGGAGAGGGAGGCGGTCATGGAGGAGGTCCTCGTGGGCGGCGAAGGGCGTGGTGGAGGGCTTGGCGTGGTCGCCCGGAATCATAGGATGGGAGGGACAGAGCTAGGGTGAGAGGAGACTATAAGACGCGCTGAACTATTTGTCTCCAACCCCACGACCCCGCTTGAAAGAAGTCCAGGAATCCGACGACGCCCGCACATGCGACGCCTCGCACCGACCGCCGATGATCGCACCTGCGATGCATGCTAGGACGCCACTGCCCGTGATGCTGCCTATCGCGGCCGCCTCCAAGCGACCTGCATTTGCCGGTTTTCCCTTCCCTAGCCGATACCTTCGCCGGCCGTGCGCTCTCTTACTCTCTCCTTCACGTCAGGCTGCTCGCCATCTCCTGTTAAGGTTTGTAGGATCTTGCTAGGGTACATCTATCCGGGTAGGTAATGTCTATGCCATAAATCTGTTGGTTCTAACAAGTGAATGAGAGAGATCGGGGAGAGGGGTGTGTACCTTCTCCCTTGCTAGAGAAACTTGATGGACTGGCCATGTCGGAGAGCGACGACGAGAGATGTGGTGAGATAGGCGGCCATGGAGCTTCGCACTACTGCGCTTTCCTAGACTAGTAGGGTTATCGGTGGGTCATACGACATGCGGTGAACCTCGTATCGCGAGCCGGCAGTCCCCACATGTCTTTATTGCATAGTGCACCAGGGTCCCACCAACCATGTAGGGTTGGGCGCCCCCGATCAGGGCACGAGTCAAAGGGCCCGGTGGGCTATTGGGCCCACACGGGAGGAGAACAATCTAAAATTCTTCCCCTTGATCTCAACTTTTACTTTTAACTATATGCTTTTCACTTTACTCATTTCATCACAGATCAGTACGTAGAGCATGTTTAATCGTCACAGCTCAATTGCCGAATGAATCAGACAGCTACAACATACCTATCTGTTTTGAAACAAATTCTATTTCTTTTCGGGACTTCCATGATACGTAAATCATAAGCTTTCCCTTAAACCCATGCCGCATAAGTGTTCCTTAAACACATTGGGTGGTAAGCCTTTCGTAAGCGGATCTGCAAGCATATACTTTGTCCTTATATGCTCAAGACTTAGTGTGATTTTGGATTTTATCTTTCACAACATAATACTTTACCTCTATTAGTTTGGAAGCATTACTCGACTTGTTGTGAGTATATAATACCACGGGCTGGTTGTCACAGTACATCTTTAATGATTTGTCAATGCAATCTAGCACTTTCAAGTCGGTTATAAATTTCTTTAACCATATCGCCTGTCCCATGGCCTTATAACATGCTATAAATTCTGCACATCGTGGATGATGAAACTATTGAATGTTTGTAGCTTCTTCACGAAATAGCCCCGCATGCGAGAGTAAATACGTATCCTGTCGTGGATTTTCTATCATCTCTGTCTCCTGCAAAATCTGCATCTGAATACCCTCTTATTTCTAGGGAATCAGACCTTCTATATGTTAGCATGAGGTCTTTTGTGCCTTGCGCATAACGCAATGCTTTTTTACCATCTTCTAGTGTTTTATGCCTGGATTTTCTTGATAACTACCGAGTACCCCGATGATAAAAGATAAGTCAGGGCGAGTGCATACTTGTGCATAGTGTAAGCTTCCAACAGCCGAAACATATGGTAATGCTTATATTTGATCGATATCGTATTGACTCTTAGAACATTGAAATTTTCTAAAACTGTCGCCCTTGACTATAGGAGCAGGTATGGCATTACACACATGCATATTGTATTTATTCAGAATCTTCTCTAAGTATGCCTTTTGCGATAGTCCTAGAACCCCATTTTTGCTATCTTGGTGAATTTCTATGCTCAAAACATATGATGCTTCACCAAGATCTTTCATATCAAAATTTGAGGACAAGAACTTTGTTTCTAGTAGCTGACTGATGTCACTGCTTGCAAGCAAGATATCATCCACATACAAAATTAGGAAAATGTATTTCTCACTTTTAAACTTTGCATAAATGGAGTTGTCCTCAACATTCTCTTTAAATCCAAATTTCTTAATTGTCTTATTAAATTTTAGATACCACTGTCTAGAGTCTTGCTTTAATCCATAAATGGATTTAATCAGGTGACATCCCATGTTTTCCTTGTCTTCCATGATAAAATCCTTGGGTTGTTTCATGTAGAAACTTTCTTCTAAATCCCCACTTGGAAATACCGTCTTTACATCCATCTGATGTAGCTCTAAATCAAAATGTGCAACTAATGCCATTATGATTCTGAAGGAATCCTTGCATGAGACTGGAGAAAATGTCTCATTGTAATCTACCCTTCTCTTTGCGTAAATCCTTTTACCACAAGTCGTGCTTTGTACTTTTTTACATCCCCTCTAGTCATATTTTTTGTAGACCCATTTGCAGCTTACTGTTTGACTCCCTTAGGAATTTCCTCTAAGTTCCAAACTGGAACTCATAGATTTCATCTCATCTTCCATGGCCTCCAGCCACTTCGATGAGTGTGGTCTACTCATGGCTTCTTCATATGAAGTGGGATCATCCTCCATATGAACTCTTTATGTATTATAAACTTTATAATCAGTAGGAATGGCTGATCTTTTAACTCTTTGAGACCTTCTAGGGGCCTCATTTACTAGCACATCATGTGTCTCGACATGTGGCGTATCTTCTAGGGGTGGCTGCTGCTGCTCCCTTTCATGCTCAACATTGAGTTCAATCAGCTCCTGATGGACAGGTTCCGGATCTTCACTCATTATTGTCATGGGTGGAGTTGCAACAGGTGCTTGCACCACAATCTCAGGGATTGTCTATGCAGGTACAATAGGTAGTGAAAAGAATGGCTCCTAAGTCATCATATTAGGTGCATGTATCCTCTTATCCTCAAGATAAATTTTCTGAGCTACCATGCTCCCCATCATTTCTTCCTCTAAGAAGACTGCATGTATTGTTTCTACAAACTTTGTGTATATTTTGGGACAGTAGAAACGAAAACCTTTTGATCTTTTAGGATAGCCAATGAAATTGGCAACTGAATGTTTTAGGATCTAGCTTTGCAGTATTTGGATTAAACACTTTGGCCTCAACAGGGCTCCCTGATACGCCCAATTTGCATCACCATTCTATATCATAATTTACCTCTATTCATTGATATTTGTCTTATTATGAGGTATTACTTATGGATTTTCATATGTTTATGCATGTTGGATGATTCCTAGAGGATGGACTGCCGGAGTCTAGATTCTGATGGAAAAGAAGGCGTTTCGGTGCAATTTCGCGAAGATCAGAAAAATACCCGAAAAATATGGAAGCTGTAGGGTTCGCAGCATAGAAAACAAAAATTTTCCTACGATGTGAACTATATACCAAGATCTATCTACTAGATACAAACAACGGGCGGATGTATATCCGTAGAGAACATACCCTTGAAGACCGACAAAGCTTAACGAGTTCAACTCGTGGTTGATGTAGACGATCTCTTGCCGATCTCAAGATCGAGAGGAAGTCCTAGCGCCGCAAATCAGCAGCGCATCCGTGCTCGCACACACGTTCGAGGCACCGAGCAACCTCCGGCTCCTCGCTCCAGCGATGCAGCGGAAGCACAACTCTTTCTTGCTGAATAGCCACCGGGAACATGTATCTCGCTAGTCCGAGACCATGGGGAATAAATTCTAGAGGGGGAGAGAGATCCTTCACGAGGAGGTGTGTGAGACAAGTGAGGAGGGGGGCTACTTTTATAGGAGGAGGGGGGGGGAACCCAAGGGGGTGGCCGCCGGCCATGGGGGCTGCCCCTTCCCCTCCTTCATTCATGTGGGTGGACACTCCACTCACAAAATGCCCTGTAAAATCCCTCCACTCAAAAGTCCACTCAAATTCCCATTAAATTTCCACCAAATTTAATGCAAACTCTCATTAAATAAAACTCTTTTATTTTATTCAGAATTTTGTCAATTACTTTAATGACAAACATTCACAAATAACCCCTTGCTAGAATTCTATTTCACATGCATAACCACTTTATGCAATTTCACCCGAAAACCTGTTTCGGTATCTAGTGAAATAAATTCCTGCGCTTGTTCATTCTTTCGGCATGAAACATTTGCTCCAATTGGATGTCGGTGTCTCTTAAGTGTGTCACCCTACGGTTCGTGAATAATGCGGACATGATCGAGACCCCTCTCGGATCAATAATCAGAAGCGGGATCTGGAGACCCATACTGACTCCCACACATTCAACGATGACTTTCTTGTGATCGTCGGAACCTTTTACGCTAGTATCTTAATCCCTTTGTTTCACGATATATTACATGTCCGAGATTCGATCATCGGTATCTCCATACCTAGTTTGATCTCGTTACCGACATGCACTCTTTTCTCGTTCCTGTGATATAACATTCTAGTGATCAAATCACTTGCTTGCAAGCTAATCAATGTGATATCACCGAGAGGGCCCAGAGTATATCTATCCGTCATCGGGATGAAAAAATTCCACTCTCGATCCATGAGCCTCAACATAACACTTTATTAGTTCTAAATCCATCTTTATAATCACCCTGTTACGGTGTGACGTTTGATGTTATCAAGAAACTCTTCCGGTGTTAGTGATTGACATGATCTCATGGTCTAAGGATTAGGATCACTTCGTAAGTTGTTATAGCAATATAAACTCAATGACTTTGATCGTAATGCTATACTTCGGATGAATGTTCATCACACCATTACACTAATGTTGTGATCCCGTTATTAACAACATCCAATGTCCATGATCAGGAAACCTTGATCATCTTGTTAATCAACGAGCTAGTTTATGAGAGAGGCATAACTAGGAACTTTCTGTTTGTTTATTAAACACACATGTATTAATGTTTCTGTATTAATACAATTATAGCATGCAAAATAAACATCTATAATATACTTGGAATACACATAATAAACACTTTATTATTGCCTCTCAGGGCATATTCCCTTCAGAAGCATATTATTTTTACCACAAGAAGAAGCAAGCCAGAAGGAGGGACGGAGATGGGCCTTAGGGGCCCACACCCCCGAGGCGCGGGCCCACCTGACCCCACGCCTAGGAAGGTGTGTCCCACCTGCACGGCCTCCGACTCCGCCCCTTCGCCTATATCTTCCCTACGGAACCCTAAGGCTCGGGGGGCGACCACAGATAGATTTCCGCCACCTCTGGGGGACGGAAAACACCGAGAGAGAAAGATCTCTCCGGCAGACAGATTTCTGCCAGGGGAATTCCTTCCCGGAGAGGGGAGACCGTTGCCATCAACACCATCATCAAGCTTCATCGGGATCATCATCATCATCATCCACACCATCATCTCCACCAACACCATCACCACCACTCCACCCCGCTGTAACAATCGTGTTGGATATTGCTTTAGTTCTTAGGGGAAACTTTCCCGGTGTTAATTACTATTGTAGTTGATGCTTGTGAGTGGAACCATTGGATTATTGTTTATGTTCAGATTGTTATCCATTATCATATCATCTTTGATCTTGATCCATATGATGTCTTGTGAGTAGTTCGTTTAGTTCTTGAGGACATGGGAGAAGTCATGTTGTTAGTAGTGGATTTGTGTTGAGATATTATTCAATGGTTTAGTATTTAAGTTGTGGTGCTATTCTTCTAGTGGCTTCATGTGAACGTATATTACATGACACTTCACCATTTATGGGCCTAGGAGAATGCATTGTGTATTTGTCTACTAATTGTGGGGTTGCCGGAGTGACAGAAACCTGAACCCCCGTTAGGAAACCATTGCACAAGGGAGCGTAGGATCTTAGAGTTTAAGGCTGTGGTTAGGTTTATACCTTAATTGCTTTCTTGTAGTTGTGGATGCTTGCAAGGGGGTTTAATCACAAGTATGTATTAGTCCTAGGAAGGGCGTTATGTTAGCACAGGTTCACCCACACAACACTTACAAACACCAGAGAAGAATACTCAGCTATTTGAAGCGAAAGCACTTGACAGAATTCCCATGTGTCCTCGAGAAAGTTTGGTCCTTATAAGTATTTCCACCGGCTTGTCCTTTGCTAAGAAAGGATTGGGCCACTTGCTCCGTTTGTTCGTTACTTTTGTTACTTGCTCTTTGTTTTGTTGCCTTGTCAGAAAACCACTAAAAATCCGTTTGCTAAGTATTCACAGGGATTTCCTGCTCCATACCACTGTTCAGCACCTTCTGTTCCTTGTTGGGATCGACACTCCTATTTATCGAAAGTACTATGATACACCCCCTATACCTGTGGGTCATCAAGACTATTTTATGGCGCCGTTGCAGGGGATGTGAAGCGCTATTGAAGAGTGGAACTGGTAAGGGAACCTTTCACTATGAGTATTGCTTTTGTTACTGCTTGTTACTTTGTTTCCAATATGGATAATCCACTTGGTTTTTTGTTTGGGAAAACTACTACCGCTGCTAGGGTAGTATATGAACCACCTCCTGTTGAGATAGATCCTTTTAAGATACCTAGTAGTATTGTTAATCGTGTTATGGATAATTATTATTTTAGGGATGGAACTGTCCATCCTGGTGATCACTTGCTTTTTATCCATGAATTATGCGGGTTGTTTAAGTGTGCAGGTATCACAACTGAACAGGTGAAGAAGAAGTTACTCTCCATATCCTTGAAAGGGAGAGCTGAAGAATGGTATAAGCTGCTGAAGAATGGACAATCCATGGAATGGGAGGAGATGTCATCTCTCTTTTACTCTAAATTTTATCCTCCCAGTGAGATCCATAAGGATAGAAATCTTATATATAACTTTTGGCCTCTTGATGGAGAGAGTACAACTCAAGCTTGGGGGAGATTGAAGTTACTAATGCTTAAATGTCCTATTCATGAACTCCCTAACAATATTATTCTCAATAACTTTTATGATAGGCTTTCTCTTCATGATAAAGATTTACTAGATGCTTCTTGTGCTGGATCATTCACACATATGAAGGAAGAAGCTAAATGGTATCTTCTAGACCGTATTCAAGAGAACACTGAAGCTTGGGAGAATGACAAAGGAAGAAAGTCAGGTATAAACTATGATTATGAATGCATTAAATCTTTTATGGGAACTAATAGCTTCCGTGATATTAGCAATGAGTTTGGTCTTGATTCCCAAAGTATTGCCAGCAACATGAAAGGATACAAACAAATATCATGAATAACATGCATTGAAAAACATTTGTTTGTTTCACATACAGAAAACATAGCATAGTGGCAATCAGCTTGTCCCTCATAGAGTAGCAATATAGATGCATAGGACACCTTCAAAGTTCACAAGGGTGACTAGAAACAAATAGCACAAGAACAAGTAATATCACAATATGCATCAATTAATAAGCTTTGGAACACTGCACAAAGAATGACTACTATGCTCTCTTAATGGTGCCTAAAGGTAGAAGGTGGATACTCAATAGTGGTGGAAGAAAGGCCTTTTTGTAAAGGAAGCAGGGATTACAAGTTTCAAAAACAGCTTCCAAAAATTATGGTACTAGTTAGCTTTCAGCCCTCATTGCCCCTATCATAAGCATCTTGAAGTGGTTAAGGTTAAAGTGGCAAAGCTGGAGTATATGCTTGATGAAGTATAAGTTGGCAATCTCAAGTCCCTTGAATACGAGGGCCACACCTCATGCATACTCAAATTTGGGTCCAGATAAGTTCTTGTCACTGTAAGTATTTGCATATCATTAAGAACCGCCAACGTGGTACCCCTTGCACATGGTATAGGAGCTTTCCCATAACCAAAATGACAAGGCAAGCAGACAATGAGCATCTCAGCAATCTTCTTATTTACCATGTGAATATGGTGCTTTTTTATCTCTTTCATCTTTTCTCAACGTGTCTCTTTTTTTATAAGAAGAATGCTTCATAGATGTCACTATGGTGATGCTGCAAGTTTCCACCATGATTAGGCATGGCTTAGGCTAGCGGCCCAGGCGTTTCTCTAACACAAGATACAGACTCCATGGATTTACAAGTTCCCTCTTTATTTCACACCGGTGACATCCATAGACAAAAAACATGATATCAACTGAGTACAACAAGGTACAAGTGCAATGTTGAAAACGTTCCCCATGACAGCACAGTTCTGCTAATTCGAACTTAATAAGTGCAAGCATATACAACAAAGTTGTCACAATGGTTCAAGTTTATTACGGGCAAAGAATAAAGTGTGCCATCAAGTTCGTGAGGGCTTTAATCACTAAGTTTTCACATAACAAAATACTTTTTAATTGGAAGATAGCTGAAAACAAGAATGTACTTGGAATGGTGTAACACACCATGCATATGAATTTGTAGTGGACACTTTGGAATAACTTGGTTTCTTGGGAGTTGGAGGAATGGGTAGAACTTACTCATACAAGTGGAGGCTAGCAACAGACTGGGAGCAACCAACTAAGAGAGCAATAATGGCCATAATCATGCAGAGCAACAAAGCATTAATAATCAAAGCATAGAGTGGTACTACAAGTCAAGGACTAAATGATCATAGAGGATAATGGTGAATTGTCATAGTCATAACATGGTGTGAGCATGTGCCAAGTCAACCCAAACAAAGCATCAAAGGAGAATACCACAATACTATGCTTTTTGCATGCTAAAACAACGCATAATTTTTTCAAGGCACACTAAGCAATCCCAATTATTTGGAACAAGACATGCTACAGCAATAATCACTAAGCATAAGGTAAAAAAAACGCCTAGCATGTCATGCTAAAGTCTAAGTCACAGTGAATGCAAACTCCTCTTGCACTTACAAGCAAGAACTTACTACTCTTTTTCAACACCAAACAACCTATTTGAAACAACTCACAAAGATAATAATCAATAAAGACCAGTGAGCTTGTCTCACAAATGCACGAAGAAGAACTAAAAAGTTCTAAGCTGAAAGCACAAGAAAACTAAGGCTAAACACAGTGCTAGCAAAAGAGAACACTCACAAAACAATAAGAGTGAAAACTAGAGTGTTCTAGGCAATGGAAACAAAGTGTGTCTATCTCCAAAAGAAGTGTGGTGTAACCAACTAACTTACTCAATCAAACTAAGCAAACGAAAACCAAAAACGAAAACTAATATGCTCCAAGAACAACACAACAATGCATGAAACAATAAAAACAAAGTGTCTAGAAAGACCTGAGCTTTTTATTGATGAAGAAGGGGATGCCTTGGGCATCCCCAAGGTTTGACGCTTGTAAATCTTGGATATTTCTTGGGGTTAAACCATGGTGGCATCCCCAATCTTGAGCTTTTGTCCATTCTTCATCTCATTACACTATTCTCATCACCGTAATCATGAAATATAGGAGGCATATTGTAATCACAATAAATTTTCTCCTCAATAGTAGGTGGACTGAAAATATCATATTCATCATTGTAATCATCATAGGTTGGAAGTTTGGTATCATCATAAGCAATACAATAGCTATCTTCCAAAGCTAGGGGACTAAAAAGATCATTTTCATCAAAACTAGCTTCCCCAAGCTTAGATTTTTCCATAGCATTAGAAATAATGGTATCCAAAGAATTCATACTAATAACATTGCTATTAGTATGCAAATAAAGCTCCATAGGTCTTTTAATTTTCTCTTCAAACACTTCATGTCCTAACTCAAGATAGATACTATAAAGCTCTCTAATTTTGTTGTTGTTTTCCATTAAGCCTAACTAGTGAAAACAAGAAACAAAAAGACAAAATTGCAGAATCTAAAGGAAATAACTTCGAGCACTCACATCGGAGGATGTGAGTACCTTTTACCTTACCTCCCCAGCAACGGCGCCGGAAAAGAGCTTGATGTCTATGCACTTCTATTCTTGTAGACAGTTGTTAGGCCTCCAAGTGCAGAGGTTTGTAGAACAGCAGCAAGTTTCCCTTAAGTGGATTACCTAAGGTTTATCGAACTCAGGGAGGAAGTGGTCAAAGATATCCCCTCTCAAGCAACCCTGCAATCAAGATACAAGAAGTCTCTTGTGTCCCCAACACACCCAATACACTTGTCAGGTGTATAGGTGCACTAGTTCGGCGAAGAGATAGTGAAATACAGGTGGCAACGGCGCCAGAAAAGAGCTTCTGACTTGTTGTTTACGTGGGGTAACGTGTGTGAGTGAGGTAAAGACTAAAGCAAGCAAACATGCAATAGATCTAGTAGCAAACGGTGTTTGAATGCTTAGAAACAAGGCCTAGGGATCATACTTTCACTAGTGAACACTCTCTCATATAAATATCCTCTCTTCATGATACTACTCTTAACTACTCTCCGGTTGGACACTCTAATCCATGGTAGGGCCTTCCCCAATCTAGATAACCCCACACTGTCACCTTGAGCGCTAGATGGTTCCAACAAACACCACAATTTCATAGAGACATCCAACTCCAAATATAACTCATAACAAATATTCAATCTAGCCAAAGTGCCACACATGGTATGCACACTATCACTTTCACACACGTGGGGAAAAGCATAGATCTATTAAAGCACAAAGATTATTTATGTAGACTCAAACCTAAGTGCCACCATGGCATGCACGCTGTCACTTTCACACACATGGGGAGAGTAGAGATCCATTAAAGTACTTGAGTAGCAAGGTAGATCTACTTGATTACAAAGCTCATAACCACAACAAGATCATGCATAGAGAGAGAGAGAGATGAACACATAGCTACCGGTAGAGCCCTTAGCCTCGAGGAAGAACTACTCCCTCCTCATCATGGGAATCAGCAACGTTGATGAAGATGGTGGTGGAGATCGATGGAGATGGCTCCGGGGGCACTTTCCCGTCCCGGCAGGGTGCCGTAATAGAGACTTTCTCTCCCCCGAATCTCCCCTTCGATGGCGGCGGCGCTGTGGAGGTTTTCGTGGATTTCTTATGGATGCTTTAGGGTTTTTCCATCGGAGGCTTCTTATTGGCGTAGGAATCAAGGTCGGTGGGGGTCCAGGGGGCTCACACCCCCTCCAGGGCTTGCCCGCGCCTAGGGGGGTTTGGCCACCCTGTGGCCCCCCTCCGTCTCTGCTTCGTGGTTCCGTGATGCTTTGGGAAAAATAATAACTTTGGCTTTTGTCCCGTCCAATTCCGAGAATATTGGTTTTCTGCCTTTCCAGAACCAAAAACAGAATAAAATAGGCAACTGGCACTGTGGCAACATGTTAATAGGTTAGTTCTAGAAAAGATATAAAACCACCTCAAAGTATAGACAAAGAAAGCAAAGTAGATACAAAACAAGCATGGAGCATAAAAAATTATAGAAACATTTTCAACGTATCAATCACCATTCTATATCATATTTTACCTCTATTCATTGATATTTGTCTTATTATGAATTATTACTTATGGCTTTTCATCTGTTTATGCATGTTGGATGATTCCTAGAGGATGGACTGTCGGAGTCTGGATTCTGATGGAAAAAGGCATTTCGGTGCAATTTCGCGAAGATCAGAAAATTACCAGAAAAATATGGAAACATATTATTTTACCAGAAGACGAAGGAAGCCATAAGGAGGGACGGAGATGGGCCTCAGGGGGCCCACACCCCCTAGGCGCGGGCCCACCTAACCCCGCGCCTAGGGCAGGTGTGGCCCACCTGCCCGGCCTCCAACTCCGCCCCTTCACCTATATATTCCCTACAGAACCCTAAGCCTCGGGGGGCGACCACTGATAGATTTCCGCCGCCTCTGGGGTGGAAAACACCGAGAGAGAAAGATCTCTCCGACAAGCAGATTTCTGCCAGGGGAATTCCTTCCCGGAGAGGGGAGACCGTTGCCATCAACACCATCATCAAGCTAGGCTTCATCGGGATCATCATCATCATCCACACCATCATCTCCACCAGCACCATCACCACCACTCCGTCCCGCTGTAACAATTGTGTTGGATATTGCTTTAGTTCTTAGGGGAAACTTTCCCGGTGTTAATTACTATTGTAGTTGATGCTTGTGAGTGGAACCATTGGATTATTGTTTATGTTCAGATTGTTATCCATTATCATATCATCTTTGATCTTGATCCATATGATGTCCTGTGAGTAGTTCGTTTAGTTCTTGAGGACATGGGAGAAGTCTTGTTGTTAGTAGTGAATCTGTGATGAGTTATCATTCAATGGTTTAGTATTTAAGTTGTGGTGCTATTCTTCTAGTGGTGTCATGTGAACGTCGACTACATGACACTTCACCATTTATGGGCCTAGGGGAATGCATTGTTTATTTCGCTACAAATTGAGGGGTTGCCGGAGTGATAGAAACCTGAACCCCCGTTAGGACACCTTTGCACAAGGGAGCGTAGGATCTCAGAGTTTAAGGCTGTGGTTAGATGTATATCTTAATTACTTTCCTGTAGTTATGGATGTTTGCATGGGGTTTAATCACAAGTACATATTAGTCCTAGAAATGGCTGTATGTTATCACAGGTTCACCCACACAACACTTACAAACACCAGAGAAGAATACTCAGCTATTTGAAGCGAAAGCACTTGACAGAATTCCCATGTGTCCTCGAGAATGTTTGGTCCTTATAAGTATTTCCATCGGCTTGTCCTTTGCTAAGAAAGGATTGGGCAACTTTCTCCGTTTGTTCGTTACTTCTGTTACTTACTCTTTGTTTTGTTGCCTTGTCAGAAAACCACTAAAAGTTCGTTTACTAAGTATTCACAGGGATTTACTCCTCCATACCACTATTCAGCACCTTCTGCTCCAAATTGTATCGACACTCCTATTTATCGAAAGTACTATGATACACCCCCTATACTGGTGGGTCATCACTCCCCCACACCCGCTGGTGTTGTAGAGAGGGTACACTTCCTGTCAACAGCTCGTAAGGTGTTTTGGGGACCGACTTGATTGGTACTCCATTGACGATGTGCATGGCGGTTCTTAACGCATTCATCCACAATCCCAATGTTAAGGTGGAGTAACTCATCATACTACGCAACATATCCATAAGTGTATGGTTACGCCTTTTAGCTACTCCGCTCTGCTGAGGCTCGCCCGACATTGAATACTGGGCCACTATGCCAGTCTCCTGTAAGAACCTTGCAAAAGGTCCAGGGACTTGTCCATATTGGGTGTGCCGATCGTAGTACTCCCCTCCACGGTCAAATCTTACTATATTGTTTAACTATGCTGATTTTCAAGTTTAGCTTTGAATATCTTAAACTTATCCAACGCTTCTGATCTTCCTTTAAGTGGATAAATATAACCATAATGGGAGTATTAGTCCGTGAATGTTATGAACGAGTCATAACCATCCACACTTTTCAAAGGAAAAGTTCCAAAAATGTCAGTGTGAATGATTTCAAGTGTACCGGTGCTTTCTTTTGCATCCTTTTTGATTTGGTTTATATACTTTTATTTAACGCAATCTATGCATTGCTCTATGCCGGAGAACTCTAATGGAGAAAGAATATCATTTTTAACTAGTCTTTCTATCCCCCCTCGAAATATGGCCTAAGCGATAGTGCCATAATTTCGACGAATCATGAGTTCTCATTCTTTTCTTTTGATCTTTATCCGATGCGGGAACATGCTCATTCACATTACACACAGAATATAATTTTTCAGATAGGGATAACAAATAAAGCTTATTGTGAAGGAAAGCAACACCCACACAATAATTATTATACCATATGGCACACCTTCCATGTCCAAAGTGACACTGATAATAAACTTTTTCCAAACGGGAAACACTAATCAAATTTCTGTGTAATGAGGGAGCATATAAAACATATCTAAGCATGATCGTGAATCCAGCAGCTAGCTCTAGGGAGATTTCGCCAACAGCTTCAATGTACGCTTGAACTCCATTTGCAACTTCAATGCATCCTTCGCTTCTTTGCGTAGTCTGCATCGAATGGAATCTCTATAAAGAATTTGCAACATGAACAGTTGCACTTGAGTCAATCCACCAAGTAGATTTCGTAAACTGCGTATACAAGTATTCATTTACAAAGGAAACAATGTTGTTACCTTTATTTGACATTATTTCCTTTAGCCAAACAGGGCAATCTTTCTTGTAATGCTCGATCTTTTTGAAGTGGAGACAATATCTTTGTCCATTGAGAGGGGCCTTTGCTGATGCTGATATTGCATGGGAGATTTTCCATGTGGCTATGAAGGGGAACCTTGGTTTCTTTGATGGTAGTTCCTCTTCTTATTATCCTTGACATAGTTCAAGGAACCACCATTTGAGGTTTTAAGCCTTTACTTTTCTTGCACACACATGGATATTGTATTTTCAATGTCCCATTTTTCTGGTCACATGTTGTATTTGACAACAAAGGTGTCAAACACTTTTGGCAGTGAATTCATGACCAGGTGAACAAGGAGTGTAGGCTTCAGCTCTAGATTAGCATCCATGGGCTTCAACTTAGATTCCATGTTGCTCATCATGAGGATGTGCTCTCTTATGCCATGTCCACCTCTAGTGTACTTTTCTGTCACCGGCTGCTTCAACAACAGGGTAGCATATATTTTTGAAGAGCCGGTGAACTGACTCTTTATCTTTTCAAGATACTCCTCTACGGAAGCACACTCTGCAATTGAGTGCACAACATCGTGCTCAATTGTGTTCTTTACAAAAACCATGCATTTTTTGTTGATAGTGAGCCACTCTATGTTCTCGAGGGTATAAGCATAGTTCCCCTTCTTTTTATCCCAAGCAACATCATCATCTTTATCATCTCTGACTGGATCTATGGGTTTGGTGGGCGACGAAGTCTCGAGAACCCAGTCCATCTCAACATAGATGAAAGCCAAGCACGGATCTCTGAACAAATATCATATTGTGAACCTAAAAATCATTTTTACAAAAAATCACGAGCATGAGATCATGTACCTATGGTTCAAATCGGACCCACTTCCTACCAATTCGGCAGGAATTTGTCTTTTCCCGAGGGGTGGATAAAAAGGTTTGAGATACCCTGGTTGGAACATTATGTTTTTAAAGTGGTCTAATATTTTTGAAAATCGGGTGGTACCATTTTGAAACTTTCATTTGGTGGTTGCTACACAAAACGCCTCTTTTTGGCACTCGAAAAATGTAAAATAGATTTTTTGTGCGACGAAAAGGAAAACTTCCTCCTGAAACATTGTTTTCCGTCCCATGATACACATGCATGCACAATATGGTCACATTATCACAAACTATGTCGCGATTCTAGCCATAACATTAGTCTTTTGACCCGAAAGCCATGAAACCTTGAACATGATAGCTCATTTCTGAGAAGGTGTTTTCGAGATGTAATCAATATACCAAGTTTGATATTTTCCCTTATAAATATGTCACATAATATGATACCACACAAAGGTTTTACATTGTTTGGATCATTTTTGAATTTTTATGCTCGTTTCAAACTTTGGTCAAAACGGCGGGCATGAAGATTCTTATCTAGGGGCTGAGCCTCGCTAAACTTGCATTGGATCTTTGAAGAAATAGCATATTGTGAACCTAAAAATAATTTTTACAAAACTTCACGAGCATCAGATCATGTACCTGTGGTTCAAATTGGACCCACTTCCTACTGATTCGGCAGGAATTTGTCTTTTTCACGAGGGGTGGAAGAAAAGGTTTGAGATACCCCGGTTGAAGCATTATGCATGTAAGGTGGTCTAATATTTTTGAAAAATGGGGTGGTACCATTTTGAAACTTTTATTTGGTGGTTCCTTCACAAAACTCCCCGTTTTTGGCACTTAGAAAATTGAAAATGGCTTTTTTGTGCGACAAAAAGAAAAATTTCCTCCTACAATATTGTGCACACATGTATATCTTGAAATTGCGAACAATGTTGTCAGAGAAAATTTTATTTTCATTGCACAGAAAGTGATTTTTTATTTTCCAAGTACAAAAAGAGGTGTTTTATGAACCGGCCAATCAAAACATAGCAAACCACCTTCCACGGATTGTCCTCATGGGCATGATCTAGACCATTCAGTTTCGATCCAACGCGTGTCCGCTCACCCGAAGAAACACGTCGTGCTCCCCAATCTCCACCGCACCCATGGACCGAACCCTAATCTCACCAAATCCCCTTGTGCTGCCGGTTCTCCCTCTCATCGATCCACCCCTCCATCCCTCCCTCATCTCTCCGCCGCCACCCCCACACCCATCCCTATCACTCCCACTCGCCATCACCGATTTCTGCTCGCCCCATCTCTGATCTCTGCTCGCCCCCTCCACGTTCAGTCCCCCAGCATCGCAACCTATCTCCCTCTCCGCTATCCTCACCCATGGTGACCTAGATCATGTACACGCCACCAGAAGGCCTTCAGGGAAGGGTTTCTAGGGGATCTCGTGTACATGCTACTCTACACGGGCGACGACGGGCCTAAGGGTGGGGATGGGTGGACATCGCCAGCAATATTATGATACGGCTACCCTAGTTTCGCATCGACACAAGCCGCCCAAGCTCATCGTCCACCCACATCATCTGGACACCATCACCGCCATCCTCAAGTACCTCGCCGCTGATATAAAACCCATCTCCCCTCCCCTCATTTCATTCTCCCTGCTGCTCTCTCATGGTCATGTCATGGTACTTCCTAGCATCCACACCATACTGATCCCGAAGAAGGATGGCAAGGGAAAAGGGCATCAGATCCGCTTCCCGGGAGTCCATAGCCTTCCAGACCAAACAAACATGGTCGTCTCACCGGAGATTTGAGGCCCTGTCTATTTTACTAGTATGGTGATGCTATAGGTTAATAGATTAGTTCTTGTTGATTGTTTGGGAATGGGGTATCCATGAAACATTTAGAAAGGGAATACAAGCAATCATGTTCTTGTTATTACTTATTGTGGATCTATGATTACAAAAAAAATTCATATGATTGCCAATTTATGCCTAGCAGCTAGCAGTTGGTCTATTAAGAAACTATTAGTACGGTAATTCATAGGAATGGCTGGATGACTCCTATTCGTAGCACTCTTGTACTGCTAGCTTTAGTTAAGATTTGATACTATTGATTAATTGATAATTTTGTGTATATCCTGATGCATGTATGCAGATGAACAAAAACTTCATAGCACTCTTGTACTGCTAGCTTTAGCTAATATTTGATACTACTATTAATCATTGTTTGCTAGATTAGAATTATGAGAATTAATAGAATAAGAAAAGTGACAGCCCCTATTAAGTATTGATTCACGCATGTCCCACTTATCTATGTTGTGCTCATATTAAAATTTATAACCTCCCTGACCACACGATAGCTTCATGCCCGCATGTACCTTCCTTTATTTTGAGAGAGGCGGTGATTTTTTTTATCGAGGAAACTAGGAGATTCCATACGTGCTCCAGTATTGCTTGATTTATTTATGGAGAAAGAGATCTCTGAACTGGGATGTTTATTGGCTCTCTTCTGTTTTACCTAGCTAGGTTTTGATATGATGTTGTTGATTCTGACCCGGATAGAATAGGTTATCCTTATCGTTGGATCATTACCTGGTCCCTCACCATCCATGTCTAGTAGAAAAGTATGCATTTACTTATAGCAAAGGATCCTACGGACTTGTGAGCATTATCGAGTGCCCGAGATCTTCAGAGTATGTTACTTGTTTCTTATAATTCTTTCTCAGTTCTTTAAAAAGCAGATAATGAATTCTTCTATGATCTTAATGTGTGTAGCTATTGCCTTTAGTTTTTATCCATTATTTCTTTGGTTTAGGAAATCACTCAAGACCTACCAAGCATGTGTTGCAAATTGCAATATCTGCCCCATTTGAGGGGCTAGATGATCATGAAGCCGAGTTGTGCAACAATGGACTCTACTTGGGAGCTCCACTTCTTATATAGCAAGAACGTGAGAAATGTTCATGAACGCTGTTGCTTATCCTTTTTCTTGATACCTTCGTTTCTGGATTATTGTAATATAATACATGTCTTTATTATCTATTTGCGTCTTTGCAAATGATGTAACCCACTAATTCAGACAGTGCAGTAGTCTTGATAGCTCAATTTTATAGAGTAAATAATGTGATGATAATCTAGAACAGTAATCATTATAATGTTGCAATATAAAATTTATCCTAGTTATTGTAGAGTTACATCAAATGATATATCTCATAATATGTTAGGCACTCTATAATATGGAAAAGTAAAGTGATGCCTCTATTTTGGTTATGCTAGAGTAATGCATCAACTTAATATTTTTGAAAACCTTGAGCTAATATGTATGCCAATCCTACTAAGTTTCGTTTTTAAGAGATTTGGGAAATGGCTTATTGTATATTGCCAAAAAAATTCCACCTTTATTGTATCGAGTACACAACTATATTTGATTAAATTCTCTTGCTTACAAGTTATTTTTTATTCCCATACCCAAATGTGTGGTGATGTGCCTTCCTGAACCAGGGGACTTACCTGTGTGCTACATTTCATGCTAGAGCGCACCAACCCCATCCATGGCACTGCATTCATATCGTCGAGTTCACCATGCTGCAACTACAGAGGCGCTTCCTTCTCTAGATTAGATAAGTCCTTCATTTAACCTCTTCTTGTCCCTTGTTACTTCGTTGATAGGCCACTTCTGTACATGTTCATTTGTATTTGGGCTCTGATGCGAGTTGAATTCATGTATGTATCATTGTCTGATATGATACCTAAATTAGGTATCATTGTCATTTGTATGTTCATTTGTATTTGTATTTGTATTTGTATTTGAGTTGAATTCATGTATGTATCATTTTCTGATATGATACCTAAATTAGGACTGTTAGCTTCTCATAGGCTATATAGGTGCATTTCTGTTTTGAATGTTGTTCTTGCAGGATAGATACATATTGTGTCTTAGCATGGTAAAGTTCTATTTGATATAGAAGTTATGGTCTGATTATAATTTGTTTGGAAGCATGCATGATGTGTTATTTGATATGCCAGAAGCTGTTAGCAACTTGCTGTGTTGTTTGTGCAGGGGAGAGGTCCTGATAATGCAATTGCAAGGGACATGTAGATTTGGAGTCGAGTCTGGTTGGCGGGATGGACATGCTTTGTTTCCTCATGCTTTGACCGTCGATGGATGTTACATGTTGAAGGGATATGGTCCTGTAGTAGTTTTACATTATGGGCTAGATATATAGTTGCAGCCTTGTATTATTGTGGCAAATTCATTTTGTGTTGTATTTTAATACATGGATAATTATTTTGTATATCAGTATCTTTCATTTGAACATCGTAAATATTTTAATAGACTTGTGAAGATTCATTTTATGTTGTATTTTTATACCTGAATTATTATTTTGTATATCAGTATCTCTGATTTAAACATTGAAAATACCGTAATAGTCTTGATTATCAAAAATAATTCATGTACTCATTTCTGATTAAATTATTTGTTGTTAAATTACCGTCAAATCGTGAAAAATAAAACTTGACAAGTGTGACCTGTATGAAAATTGAAACTGACAAGCGGGACCGTCCCAAAAAGAAATGTATTGTAAAAAGGACAAGGTCCAAAATAGAAAATAGGCCATAAGAAGGCTAAGGCCTGAGCGAGACATAGCATAAAAGGCCAACAACTAGAAAAGAAAAGGTTAGAATTATTGGGCTTAGCCCAAATCAGCAACCAAAATAGATTGGAATGATTTTGATTTAAGACGATTTAATTTTATCATAATTTTGCCATGTAGGATCAGCCAAGTAGTATCTGACTTGGCCAGGATAGATGGCCCATGACTATATTGGATCGTCATAGTTCATTTGCGACGTCCAGCTTTCGACGATCTCATTTTCGTCATAGGATTGCCATAGATGGACTACTATGACGATTCCGTGACGAAAATGGAGGGTCTTAGAATCCCAAATTCCTTGTAGTGACGCCGCAATACGGGATGGGGAAGAACTAGATAGCGTAGTGCTCTAGAACTGGAGGCGCAAAGGGGTGTGCGATTGTGCATCTCAGAGGAGGCACGACCTCTCTCTCTCTTATAGGCATGGAGGGAAGGCAAACATGTTGCAAATGAGATGAAACGAATATGCGCTTAGCTCGTATTAAAAATCCACTCAAGAAAAACGTTTCACCTTCTATACAACTGTTCATATACCATTCACGTGTGGAAAAATAAAGTTCGGCTCAGCGAGATTCCTGCAACTCGTGAAACGCGCGCGCGTCTTGGCGTAGCGAGCGAGGAGGAGGAGCGTGTGTGTATATGTCTTCTCTTCTCAATCTCGAACAAGTGGTGGAAGATCTCTCCTTATAAGCTGGTCCAACTTCCAATCAACTAGCAATGTGGGACTAAACTTTTTGTCCCACATGTCTTGCCTTGAATGAATGGGCCAAGTGGGCCTCTAGGATTTTAGGGATTTATTGGCATGTAATAAATGGGCTGGGCCTATTTAGGAAAAAATTCCAACAATTCCCCACTAGATCCTAGAGGCACATGAAGTTTGCCTTTGGTTCCAAAACATTGTTTATATACCGGTACTGGAGCGGAGACTATTAAGTTGAACTTTCACGTAGATCTTTATGTTATACTAGGGTGCAACTTGTACAGTGGACTATGCCTTGAACTGCAAGTTTGCTGCAAACCTAGCTTTACACAAAATCTTGACTGATACGAGGCTATTGTGGGACTTCTCCGTGGATGGAGCTTATGCGTCATACTCCATGGCCTTTCATGAGTTTTTTAAAAGCACCCAACTCTCATAGACTGTGACGTTTAACAATCAAACTCATATAGGTGTGTTCTTCAAAAGATGTTCTGTGGAACAACATCTCTGCTTAAGCTAAGCCACTTAGAACACATTAAGATAATAAATCAACCTGCCGCGCTGAATAGGAAAGTATTGCATCTTCATGGAGTGGTGTTTATTAAATTAGGGATACTTTCCTCTCATCTAACCAACAGCTTGTCTTCCAATTCTAATTTATGGGATCTTCGATCACATAGAGTGGATTACCATTGTGGAAAACTCATATTGTGGGTCTCATACCTAGCTCCTTTGATGCATTTTCTATCGCGTTGCGTGATAAACCCTTTGTGAAGGGATCTGCCAAGTTTTTAGATGTTTGGATATAATTCAATGCAATAAATCTGGAGTTTCTCATTTTCTTGACAGATTTTAGTATCCTCACATGTCTTCATGAATTCATATTATCCTTAGAACTATTTACTTTGAAAATCACAGTTTGATTATCGTATTACATAAGGATTGCGGGTATTGGTTTTTCAACCACATGTAAGTTTATCAAGAGTTCCTGAAGTCACTCTACTTCAACAGTGGATGTGTCTAATTCTGTGAGTTCTTCTTCCATAGTTGGCCTCGTTAAGATGATCTTCTTGCAAGACTTCCAAGAAACAATGCCACCACCAAGTGTGAATACATATCCACTCGTGGCCTTTATGTCGTCAGCATCAGATATTGTAACACCCTCAGAATCGGACCTATGCAAATTTGAGCAAAATTCGCCAAACCCGCATAGAAACGATTCAAAGGTGCCCACCAGGCACTTTCGTGCGGGTGGAAAACGAAGTAATAACATTACACAACAGTCCTCGATGGGACCCACAGAACAGATATATATAACAGCGACTCAAAGAGTCAAGAATACAGATATACGGTACAAAGATCCAAATCACCTTGAAAATGATACAGCGTCCGACTACAGACAAGATGCAAATGGGGCTAAGAGCCCTGAAGAATAACCAATGGCGTCCATAACCCTGCCCAGGCCAAGCCGGAAGGGTAACCCTGCTAACGGCGTCGATCTCAAAACCTGCTTAAACAAAAGGGGTGCCGACAAAGGGCAAAGGAAAAAGAGGAGCGTCAGTACTGAGGCCAGTACACGGCGAGGCTAGAATTCGGCGATCCTCGCCTACATAGGTATGGTGGACTGAGAGGCAGCGGCAGCATGCACTAAACAACCTATAGAGACTCGATACAACTGGCGGTTATCAGAGAGGGGGGAGAAAGACCTATTCGGATCCAACCTGAGGCTATCAACAAACAAACCCATCCTGGTGTTTCCCCCTCGAGACCAAACGAGGAAGTCAACCGAGGAACTCACACGGTTGGCAGTTTTAATTATTCAGTTATAGTTGTGGCACTTTACTAGTCAGGTTTAAATAATCGTCCTGATAAAGTAAGCAGTGGGCACTTTTAGTTAACAATTCCGTTATAGTTGAAGCACTTACTAGTCAGATACAATTAGCATGAGATAACCCAAAACCCAGTAGTTGTTGGTACTTTTATTTAGCCATTCCGTTGTAGTGAAGCTGATTACTAATCATATCGGAAACAAGTCAGTTTAAAACAATAAACTTTAGTTATAGTTGTCTATGATCAAGCACTGTGCTCCAAGTCGTCCATAACCGCGGACACGGCTTCTCGAAAAGATTAAACCCTGCAGGGGTGCACCAAAGTATCCACAGGCACTTCGACCCTTTTTGCCAGATCAGTTAACATACACCCATCGGTATGTCGGCGGGGCCTAAGTCACGACGTTCCCAGACCCAAAGCAAGTACGGGGGGCCACCCCACTAAGTACACCCGCAACGAAGTCGGCCGGTCTCCGAGACGGACTTAGGGTTTGTGGGGCCGGCGGTAAACGACAGTATGCCCCCAAACGGGGACTGTCGATACCACGTAAACGGGTCACAAATCCTAAACAGTACAGCGTGCTCCTCACACAATCGTAAATAAAGCAGTAAACATGGCATAAGTACAGGATAGTAAATAAAACCCCAAACTAGTTTGTGGCCCCCAGTACAATACTTTGAAATCAGGTAATTATCAATGGGGGGCCCATATCTCCCCACCTGTGGTTAGCGCGCTCGATCTCGGAACAGGTGTCAAGAACTCGGGTCCTACGGGACACAAGTGGGCGGTCGGAAACCAAATCTTACCTATCACCCACCGATGCCTCTGCTTAATTCAATTTTAGTTGTTAAACAGGAATTAAGGTGAACAATAAATGAACCATGATCATCTCCAACGTCAACATGCGGCAATTCTCCATCAAAGGTGGCCCTAGACGACAAACAGAACACTTGAGCAAGCGACTACGACACGCGGGTCCAACTATCTACCAAACAACAGGTAATAGGATGTGTCCAAGGCAATATATGGCTGCAAGGGATATCACGGGTACGAAATCTAGAGCACCGCAACACAGATAGCAAAGATCAACAGGAGGGAAGTAAATACTAGCAAAGTAAGATAGGTAGAAAGGGGGAGATGCTCGCCTGAAAACATTGTCGAAGGGTTCATCCGAAGATCGGGGCGAAGCTCACATCAACTCAACGGCCTTATCCGCGAAGAACCAAAGCACTAGAAGAAACACCGGATGCGATATTTAATACAACGGCAGAAGATCGGCATGATGCATGTATGATGAATGACATGGCAAAGATGCGATGCAATTAGGTCAGATTAAGCGGAACCGGGGTCCCGACAATTAATTAATAGGTTCATGTTGTTTAGATCCCCGCAATTTAAATGTTGTTATAACAAGGCAAGATAAGATACCGGTTCGCTACACAAGTTTAACTGAGGCCAATATAAGGATAGATTTGCCCGCATATGGGCCCCATATTTAATTATTAGGTGAATCGGCATAAGGCCCCCAACCCACAGATATGCATGCGAGATGACAATTAAATATGCAACAAGTTGTTATATTATAAAAATAGGGTTCTGGGAAGGGGTTCACACATTTAGGGTTCGGCAGATCTTGGGTTTCCGGGGTTCGGGGTCGGTCTCAGGGTCCAGGGTTCGACGGGGTCGTTCTCGGACTCCGGGGTAGGTCTTGTCGCATCGGGGTCTCGGTCATGTCGACGGCCGTGGCGTTTAGGGGGAAGTTCTCGGTGTCCGTGAGGTAGACCTTGTCGTGCCTTAGCGTAGATCTTGGGGAGGTTCGGGGTTCCACGGGTTTGGCTCGACAACCGGACTCCGGGAACGGTTCTTGGTGAGCTTGGCGCGTCGGGGTGTGGTCTTAGGGTTTGTGTCGGCGCACTCGGTGTTCCGGGTTGGCGATCATGGCGTTCCGTGTCGAAGATCTTGTTCGGCCTCTTGTCGTTGGCGTTGTGGTACTTGTTCCGTTCCATGGCGATCTTGGGGTTTTCTTCAGGTTCGGGTCCTGGCGTGGCCCTTGGGTCACCGGGATCGGGCGACGGGAGCTTGGTCATCAGATCGGTGCAGGAGTTCTTGGGGTCCCGACGACCTTGTCGTTGTCGATCTCAAGTGGCACCAACGGGGGGCGATCTTGGCGGTTCACGGCGACCTCGTCTTGTCGGGTTCGGTCTTCGGGGTAGCACACACCACTTAACACCATCGGCACTTCCTCTGCACGGTCATTCTCTGTCGAACACCAGGCCGAAGCGCTTGAGCTATCCTTGCGCACTGAAGGCCAAGGACGAGCGGTCGAGGAGGGGGTGCGGCGAGGCTCCGGCAGCGCGGAAGACGGGTCCAGGCGTCCGGCAGAGGCGGCTCGGCGGCAGCCCACGGGGGCAGCTCGGGTTCGGAAGGGCGGAGGGGACGCGCGGTACGGCTGGGTACTGGAGGAGAGCGGCGGAGGCTGCAGGTCGGGGCCGGCGCCGGCGGGCTGCTGCAGAAGGGCGGCGGGGAGGCGCAGCTGGCCGGCGGCGGGGACGCGCACGCGCGCTGGGGCGGGCGGCGCTCAGGCGACCGGAGAGGCGGGGAGGCGTCGCAGAGGCGGGGCGCTGGAGGGGAGGCCCAAGGGAGGAGCTTGGGGCGGCGCGGCTCGAGCGCGGCCGGCGACGCGGGCGGAGGACGCGCGCTTGGGATGGGGCCGGCGGAGCGGTTGGTGGACGGTGGCGAGGCGGGCAGAGATGGAGGGCGCGGGTGAGGTCGTCAGCGACCGCGGGGCGGCGAGGCGGAGCCGGCGGCGGGGTCACGCGGAGCGGCGGCGCAGGCTGCAGAGAGAGGGGAGAGGTAGAGAGGAAGGAGGGAGCGAAGACGTGGGGATGGGGTCGTGCGGCGCAGGCGCGGGGGAGCCAGGGAAGAAGAAAGGGAAGGAGGAGGGAGGTGGGCGCGCCAGGTGGGGCCGGAGGCGGTGGGGCCCGGGTGGCGGGGACAGCTGGCGCGCGGGTCCAGGGGAGAGGGTGCGGCTGGGTGCGGGCAGCGCGTGTGGTGTTGGCAGGGAGTGGGTGGGGCTGTGAGGGTGAGTGGTTGTGGGGCTAGCTGGTGGGGGGGGAAGGAGAGAGAGGGGGCCACGTGGCGGCTGCTGGTTGGTGGGGGAAAGAGGAGAGGGTGAGGTGGCGCAAGGGGAGTGGCCAGGGTGAGGTGGAGGGTTGGGTGTGGGTAGGTAATTGGGTAGGTTTAGAAATTAGTGGACCGTTTGTATATTCCTGGGGGTGGTCGTTCGGGTCGGAACGGCCCGTTCGACTGCCCCCACTAAAATAAATTAAATATTTTATTATTTATAAACGGGACTTTTGCAAACCGATGCTAGACAAAATAAATAATCCGGACAAGCCCGGGTTTTGGGGTTTTGAATAAAGACGGGGCGTTTAATATAGAAAACAAAATTAGGGTTTATAGCAAAATGGTTTCAAACAAATAGATGCATGCTGATGTTATGCTGATGCACCGAGACAAGACATGCGATTATGATGATGCGATGCACAAAGTCAACGCGATTTTCTAGTAGTGGTTTTGCGGGATGCCACAATTCGACACCACTAACAATGGATCTCGCCCTCGAGATCCGCCTCATGGTACCGGAAGGAAAGGTCGGCGATCGGCGTCTCCTCGCTTCGTGTAGATCTTCGCGACACCACTAACAGGAGGTCGTTGTCCCTGTTCGTCAAGAGAACACTCCGGATAAACAACGGACGAAGTTAAAGGTAAGGCCACCTCTAGCTTCCATGGAAGGAGTAGAATTGCATCGATCCACTATTCAATGTACATAAGCGAATGATAAGAGTAGTGGTATGGTCGCGACTCCATCCCGCACTCAAAGCATTACTATGTACACGAATAGACAGATTATACAACCAACTCTCAGGATTCAGACTGAAGATCTCGACAAGCGAGGTTCGGAACAAAGGAGTGATGCGGACTCTGCATCGGATCTGGCGTAGATGATGTCGTCGCGTCGGAAACACCGGATAGCACAAACAAGGAACAAAGGATGGCAACACAGAAGACGGATTCCTCAGGCAGCATGAACACCGGATGGCAGAGCACCGTTATCAGAGAAGGAAGCGAAACCCTGAAGGTACGACGGAAACCCAACCACGAGAATTCCTGGACTCGAAGAAAGAGACGAGAGCGGATTCAAAACACGTTGAGATAAGAGGAGAATAGCAGAGGGGTAAGAAGTAAAATCAGACCTAATCAGAACTATCCAACCGATTTTCAAAAAATAGTTTTGACACTCTACTTCGGCCGTTAGCTAGGTTATCCTACAGGCTGGACTTGTGGGGTATCGCAACTGCTGAGCTCTGATACCACTCTGTAACACCCTCAGAATCGGACCTATGCAAGTTTGAGCAAAATTCGCCAAACCCGCATAGAAACGATTCAAAGGTGCCCACCAGGCACTTTCGTGCGGGTGGAAAACGAAGTAATAACATTACACAACAGTCCTCGATGGGACCCACAGAACAGATATATATAACAGCGACTCAAAGAGTCAAGAATACAGATATACGGTACAAAGATCCAAATCACCTTGAAAATGATACAGCGTCCGACTACAGACAAGATGCAAATGGGGCTAAGAGCCCTGAAGAATAACCAATGGCGTCCATAACCCTGCCCAGGCCAAGCCGGAAGGGTAACCCTGCTAACGGCGTCGATCTCAAAACCTGCTTAAACAAAAGGGGTGCCGACAAAGGGCAAAGGAAAAAGAGGAGCGTCAGTACTGAGGCCAGTACACGGCGAGGCTAGAATTCGGCGGTCCTCGCCTACATAGGTATGGTGGACTGAGCGGCAGCGGCAGCATGCACTAAACAACCTATAGAGACTCGATACAACTGGCGGTTATCAGAGAGGGGGGAGAAAGACCTGTTCGGATCCAACCTGAGGCTATCAACAAACAAACCCATCCTGGTGTTTCCCCCTCGAGACCAAACGAGGAAGTCAACCGAGGAACTCACACGGTTGGCAGTTTTAATTATTCAGTTATAGTTGTGGCACTTTACTAGTCAGGTTTAAATAATCGTCCTGATAAAGTAAGCAGTGGGCACTTTTAGTTAACCATTCTGTTATAGTTGAAGCACTTACTAGTCAGATACAATTAGCATGAGATAACCCAAAACCCAGCAGTTGTTGGTACTTTTATTTAGCCATTCCGTTGTAGTGAAGCTGATTACTAATCATATCGGAAACAAGTCAGCTTAAAACAATAAACTTTAGTTATAGTTGTCTATGATCAAGCACTGTGCTCCAAGTCGTCCATAACCGCGGACACGGCTTCTCGAAAAGATTAAACCCTGCAGGGGTGCACCAAAGTATCCACAGGCACTTCGACCCTTTTTGCCAGATCAGTTAACATACACCCATCGGTATGTCGGCGGGGCCTAAGTCACGACGTTCCCAGACCCAAAGCAAGTACGGGGGGCCACCCCACTAAGTACACCCGCAACGAAGTCGGCCGGTCTCCGAGACGGACTTAGGGTTTGTGGGGCCGGCGGTAAACGACAGTATGCCCCCAAACGGGGACTGTCGATACCACGTAAACGGGTCACAAATCCTAAACAGTACAGCGTGCTCCTCACACAATCGTAAATAAAGCAGTAAACATGGCATAAGTACAGGATAGTAAATAAAACCCCAAACTAGTTTGTGGCCCCCAGTACAATACTTTGAAATCAGGTAATTATCAATGGGGGGCCCATATCTCCCCACCTGTGGTTAGCGCGCTCGATCTCGGAACAGGTGTCAAGAACTCGGGTCCTACGGGACACAAGTGGGCGGTCGGAAACCAAATCTTACCTATCACCCACCGATGCCTCTGCTTAATTCAATTTTAGTTGTTAAACAGGAATTAAGGTGAACAATAAATGAACCATGATCATCTCCAACGTCAACATGCGGCAATTCTCCATCAAAGGTGGCCCTAGACGACAAACAGAACACTTGAGCAAGCGACTACGACACGCGGGTCCAACTATCTACCAAACAACAGGTAATAGGATGTGTCCAAGGCAATATATGGCTGCAAGGGATATCACGGGTACGAAATCTAGAGCACCGCAACACAGATAGCAAAGATCAACAGGAGGGAAGTAAATACTAGCAAAGTAAGATAGGTAGAAAGGGGGAGATGCTCGCCTGAAAACATTGTCGAAGGGTTCATCCGAAGATCGGGGCGAAGCTCACATCAACTCAACGGCCTTATCCGCGAAGAACCAAAGCACTAGAAGAAACACCGGATGCGATATTTAATACAACGGCAGAAGATCGGCATGATGCATGTATGATGAATGACATGGCAAAGATGCGATGCAATTAGGTCAGATTAAGCGGAACCGGGGTCCCGACAATTAATTAATAGGTTCATGTTGTTTAGATCCCCGCAATTTAAATGTTGTTATAACAAGGCAAGATAAGATACCGGTTCGCTACACAAGTTTAACTGAGGCCAATATAAGGATAGATTTGCCCGCATATGGGCCCCATATTTAATTATTAGGTGAATCGGCATAAGGCCCCCAACCCACAGATATGCATGCGAGATGACAATTAAATATGCAACAAGTTGTTATATTATAAAAATAGGGTTCTGGGAAGGGGTTCACACATTTAGGGTTCGGCAGATCTTGGGTTTCCGGGGTTCGGGGTCGGTCTCAGGGTCCAGGGTTCGACGGGGTCGTTCTCGGACTCCGGGGTAGGTCTTGTCGCATCGGGGTCTCGGTCATGTCGATGGCTGTGGCGTTTAGGGGGAAGTTCTCGGTGTCCGTGAGGTAGACCTTGTCGTGCCTTAGCGTAGATCTTGGGGAGGTTCGGGGTTCCACGGGTTCGGCTCGACAACCGGACTCCGGGAACGGTTCTTGGTGAGCTTGGCGCGTCGGGGTGTGGTCTTAGGGTTTGTGTCGACGCACTCGGTGTTCCGGGTTGGCGATCATGGCGTTCCGTGTCGAAGATCTTGTTCGGCCTCTTGTCGTTGGCGTTGTGGTACTTGTTCCGTTCCATGGCGATCTTGGGGTTTTCTTCAGGTTCGGGTCCTGGCGTGGCCCTTGGGTCACCGGGATCGGGCGACGGGAGCTTGGTCATCAGATCGGTGCAGGAGTTCTTGGGGTCCCGACGACCTTGTCGTTGTCGATATCAAGTGGCACCAACGGGGGGCGATCTTGGCGGTTCACGGCGACCTCGTCTTGTCGGGTTCGGTCTTCGGGGTAGCACACACCACTTAACACCATCGGCACTTCCTCTGCACGGTCATTCTCTGTCGAACACCAGGCCGAAGCGCTTGAGCTATCCTTGCGCACTGAAGGCCAAGGACGAGCGGTCGAGGAGGGGGTGCGGCGAGGCTCCGGCAGCGCGGAAGACGGGTCCAGGCGTCCGGCAGAGGCGGCTCGGCGGCAGCCCACGGGGGCAGCTCGGGTTCGGAAGGGCGGAGGGGACGCGCGGTACGGCTGGGTACTGGAGGAGAGCGGCGGAGGCTGCAGGTCGGGGCCGGCGCCGGCGGGCTGCTGCAGAAGGGCGGCGGGGAGGTGCAGCTGGCCGGCGGCGGGGACGCGCACGCGCGCTGGGGCGGGCGGCGCTCAGGCGACCGGAGAGGCGGGGAGGCGTCGCGGAGGCGGGGCGCTGGAGGGGAGGCCCGAGGGAGGAGCTTGGGGCGGCGCGGCTCGAGCGCGGCCGGCGACGCGGGCGGAGGACGCGCGCTTGGGATGGGGCCGGCGGAGCGGTTGGTGGACGGTGGCGAGGCGGGCGGAGATGGAGGGCGCGGGTGAGGTCGTCAGCGACCGCGGGGCGGCGAGGCGGAGCCGGCGGCGGGGTCACGCGGAGCGGCGGCGCATGCTGCAGAGAGAGGGGAGAGGTAGAGAGGAAGGAGGGAGCGAAGACGTGGGGATGGGGTCGTGCGGCGCAGGCGCGGGGGAGCCAGGGAAGAAGAAAGGGAAGGAGGAGGGAGGTGGGCGCGCCAGGTGGGGCCGGAGGCGGTGGGGCCCGGGTGGCGGGGACAGCTGGCGCGCGGGTCCAGGGGAGAGGGTGCGGCTGGGTGCGGGCAGCGCTTGTGGTGTTGGCAGGGAGTGGGTGGGGCTGTGAGGGTGAGTGGTTGTGGGGCTAGCTGGTGGGGGGGAAGGAGAGAGAGAGGGGGCCACGTGGCGGCTGCTGGTTGGTGGGGGAAAGAGGAGAGGGTGAGGTGGCGCAAGGGGAGTGGCCAGGGTGAGGTGGAGGGTTGGGTGTGGGTAGGTAATTGGGTAGGTTTAGAAATTAGTGGACCGTTTGTATATTCCTGGGGGTGGTCGTTCGGGTCGGAACGGCCCGTTCGACTGCCCCCACTAAAATAAATTAAATATTTTATTATTTATAAACGGGACTTTTGCAAACCGATGCTAGACAAAATAAATAATCCGGACAAGCCCGGGTTTTGGGGTTTTGAATAAAGACGGGGCGTTTAATATAGAAAACAAAATTAGGGTTTATAGCAAAATGGTTTCAAACAAATAGATGCATGCTGATGTTATGCTGATGCACCGAGACAAGACATGCGATTATGATGATGCGATGCACAAAGTCAACGCGATTTTCTAGTAGTGGTTTTGCGGGATGCCACAGATATCCAATTTGAATCACTATAATCCTCTAGTACCCTCGGATACCTGGTATAGTGAATGCCATAGCTCACAATGCCTTTTAGATAGCGCATAACTCTCTCAAGAGCATGCCAATGATCATCTCTTGAATTTGAAACAAATCGACTGAGTTTGCTTACATAAAAAGCGATCTTAGGCCTCGTGGCGCTAGCTAAGTACATAAGCGAGCCAATAATTTGAGAGTATCTCAGTTGGTCTCTAGCATTTCCTCGATTCTTTCTAAGCAACACACTAGGATCATACGGTGTAGGAGAAGACTTGAAATCGCTATACCCGAAACGACTCAAGAACTTTTCCACATAGTGAGACTGATGCAACGTAATCCCACCATCATCATATCTCAATAGCTTGATGTTTAAGATAACATCAGCTACTCCCAGATCCTTCATCTCAAAAGAACGAGATAAGAAATCCTTGACCTCCTTAATTGTGTTAAGGCTGGTTCCGAAAATCAGTATGTCACCAACATACAAACAAAGGACGACTCCCTCACCCCCACAATGGCGATAATACACACATTTGTTAGCTTCATTTACAACAAAGCATACATCAGTTAAAGTTCTTTCAAACTTCCCATGCCACTACTTAGGGGCTTTTTAGGCCATATAAAGACTTCAACAACTTGCACACCGTTCCTTATTGACCACTTACCACAAAACTATCTGGCTGATCCATGCAAATTTCCTCATCCAACTCTCCATTTAGGAAAGCTGTCTTGACGTCTATTTGATGAACGAGATCACAGGCATCCAATGAAAGTAGTACTCGAATGGTGGCCAATCTGTCAACGGGTGAGTAAGTGTCAAAGAAGTCTTCACCTTATTTTTGAGTATAACGTGCCTTGTACTTCTCAATAGTACCATCAGGCCTAATCTTTTTCTTAAATACCCACTTGCATCCTACAGGTTTGCACCCATAAGGGTGATCGGTGATCTCCCATGTTCCATTAGCTAAAATGGAATCCATCTCACTACGAACGGCTTCCTTCCAGTAGTCACCATCAGGAGATGCATAGGCTTCTGAAATGGTAGTGAGAGTGTCATCCACAAGGTACACAATGAAATCATCACCAAAGGATTTTGTAGTCCTCTGTCTCTTCCTCCTTTTAGGAATTTCATTATAATCCTCCTTAGGACTTTAAGAGTATTCAATTGGAATGGTAGGTTCAGAAATTGTAGCAAATTCTTGATTAGATGAACTAGGTATCTCCGGATTTGATGATTTAGGTTTATCTTTCATAGGAAAGATATCCTCAAATAAATTCACATCAATCGACTCTATGACTGTACCAACATGTATGTTAGGTACTTCGGATTTTACTATCAAGAATCTATAACCAATTCTATGGAAAGCATCGCCCAAGAAGAAAACAATCAATGGTTTTTGGTCCAAGCTTGTGCTTCTTGGGGATTGTTACATTAACCTTTGCCAAACAACCCCAAGTACATAAGTAGGAGAGTTTTAATCTTTTCTTCTCTCATTCTTAGAATGGAGTAATTTCTTTGTTCTTTGTGGGAACTCGGTTTAGGACATGACATGCAGTCAATAGTGCCTCCCCTACCATTTCTTGGACAGACCCGATGTGTCTAACATGGCGTTAACCAAATCTGTTAGTTCTTTCGGCTATTCCATTTGACTGGGGTGAGTAGGGAGACGTCCTCTCATGAATTGTGTCATGTTCTGCACAAAAGAAATCAAAATCCTTGGAAAAATACTCTCCCCATGATCATACCTAAGCCTCTTAATGTTTCGATCAAGTTGATTTTCTGTTTCAGCTTTATAGATTTTTAAGAAACTCAAAGCCTCATATTTTGATTTCATAGGATACACATGACAATATCTCGTAGAGTCATCGATCAAAGTCATGAAATATTTCTTTCCACCTTTTGTCAACACACCACTCTTCTCACAAAGATAAGAATATATGAGCTATAGTGGTGTTAAATTTCTCATCTCTGGAGTCATATGTGACTTGCGAGGTTGTTTATCTTGCACACAGACTTGGCACTTAGATCACTTAACAGTAGTGAAATCAGGGATTCAATTCATTTTGGCTAGCCGTGTCATACAACCAAAATTAATATGGCACAGACGTGAATGCCAGACATTTGATTCAAAATTCGTGTAAATATGATTATCAATTTTATTATAAATGTTTAACAAAGATAAGAGGAAAAAGTCTCCGCACTCATAACCATTACCAACAAAGGTTCCATACTTATAAATTACAAATTTATTGGACTCGGATATAATCTTTGTAGCCGTCTCGACACAGAAGAGATCTGCTAATAAGATTTTATTTATTGAGGGAACATGGTGCATGTTCTTTAGGCGCACGGTATTTTCTAAAGTAAACTTCAGATCAACCGTACCAATACCATAAACAGAAGCACGCGAGTCATTTCCTATCAGCATGGTTTGAGTCCCTCTGACCTGATATGAAGAAAACATAGAAATATCAGAACAAACATGTACATTAGCGCCCGTGTCAATCCACCAATCAGGAGGACATAATGAAAGAATTGTAGGTAATATACCAATACCCAACATCTTTCATCTCAACGTCGTTCATGACAACATTAGCAGTCTTGCTTCCCTTTCCATGCTAGCGTTTGTCAAATCGGTTGGGACAAGGAGTCCAATGATCAGTATCACCGCATACATGACAAGCATCTTTCTTATTATCAGTCTTCTTCTTAAAAATAGTAGACTGTGAGGCCTTGTTCTTTCCATCGAAATTTCCTTTGCCATCAAAATTATCCTTGTTCTTGAACTTGTGAGGCTGGAAGTTTCTTTTCTGTACCAGATTGGCATTAGAACTTCCCTCGGTACCTCGAGAACGTGTGTCTTTTGCTCTCGCCTTCTCTTCCATATCAAGAGTCCCAATGAGGTCCGTCACCGAGGCGAGGCGAGGCGTGGCATAACGAGGCGAGCGAGGAGAAGGAGGAGCGCGCGTGTATATGTCTTCTCTTCTCAAGTTCGTACAAGTAGTGAAAGAGCTCTCTTTATAAGCTGGTCCAACTTCCACTCAACTAGCAATGTGGGACTAAACTTTTTGTCCCACCTCTTGCCTTATATGAATAGGCCAAGTGGGCCTCTAGAATTTCAGAAATTTATTGACATGTAATAAATAGGCTGGGCCTGTTTTGGATAAATTCCAACAGTACCTATACTGCTACAAGCTCTACACGCAAAGAAAAAAAGTATGGTTGCATGCCGGATCATCATCGGTGAAGGCCATGTCCGCGCGCGGTGGTAATTATGGCGGCCGGATCCGGCGAGATGGCAGGCACATGCTCGGCTTGGCCTCTTAGGTGTGTGTCTGTAGGGCTGGCGTGGCGGTAGCGGCACGGCAGAGCATGGCTGTAGCAGCTAGACAATCTGGCAGAATGCCTGGCAGCTCGCTGGACTGTCCGGCGGCTCACCGGACATTCCGGTGAATTGTCCGGCAGGGCGCGCGGGAGAGCTTGGCATCGGTGGTCACGACGATGCCGATGGCGACGGCGGCGGTAAGGGTGCGGGGCGATGGTGGGAAGATCGGATCATGTGCGTGCGGAAGTGCCGTATATCTATAGATCCCGATCTATATGCATCTAAAAGGGTAATACTCGGTTTACATATGGGTTTTAATATATACGGGTTTTAATATATACGTATAGTTTAGGGGGCAGGGGCAGAGCCCATTTTGTTTTTCGAAGGCCTCCATTTTCTCGTTTACGGCCCTGCTGTGACTCCATCTTAGCAGATGAACCTAAGGCATGCGATCAAACTATTGAGGAGGGCCTTAAGAAACTGGTAGAAGCCAACTGGGATTGGCAGGTTTCCCAAATACATGATAGGGAATGTAGTGTAATTTTCCCCAACAGCTCGAGCCAGAGGTTATGCCAAAATGCGTCGGTTTAACTTTGCTGGTCAGCAAAATTAATGTGGTGGTCATGGAATTGGAACAAGTACCCCAACATTTTGATGAACTGAAACCAATGTGGCTCGGACTCAAAGGGATTCCTCCCCAAATGAGATTCAAAGGTAAGCTGTTTTTTTTTCTTTTTGAGAACTCAAAGGTAAGCTGATGGCGTCGCTGGTAATGACCGGAATGCCGATGCTGGTAGATGTGTTGGCCCTGTTCAAAGACAAAGAGGTGTGCTGGCTAATGTGATGACTCTAGATCTGTCAAAACTCACGATCACGATGCGCCTTTTTTATTAATGGGGAGGGCTTCTAGATACAAGTTATTCCTGAGTTGGGCCAAAGAGCTTCTAGGACACAGGCTTCACCACCTCCTCCTCCTCCTCCTCCACGCAAAGACAAAGACAATTTGAACTAGATAAGGGCACATAAAACAAAGATCAACCCGCAGAAGAGGCATAAAGGGAACAATGCAGAACCATCTTCAAAATCTACCGAGAAGGGATACACTACAGGAAGGAACATCAACGCTGAGGAGGAAAACGCTCGGCGTAGCCCAGATAACCCTCGGGCATGATCAACGCTGAGGGGGACCCTCGGCATTAAGCCCTCGGCTTAGGTGGTCCTCGGCACAGCAAGATACCCTCGGCGTTGTCCGGCCCTCGGCATAGATGCTTGTGCCGACGGTTTATGCCGCCTCTCGGCATAGCGATGGGCACCAGTGCCAATCACAACAAATTTTTTCATACGACTCCTACGAGCCGGGCTCCATTATCACCAGATAATAGAACAAACAGTTTTGACAACGAAAAGGAAGGTAAAAAATCCAGTCCAACAGAAACCACCGGTCACAACCACAACAAAAGGACATAATCCAACCATAAAATAACAGGAAGTTTTTACTACACAGACCAGCCTGCCAATACACGCCGGCAAAAGAAAACAAGTTTCGAGACCAAGTTTGCGCAGAACACATCCTCTCAGCAACCTCTAATCTCCAGTCATGTCCACATCAGTATCCTCTTTGCCATTCTTGACTCTCAGCGTTGTAGCGTGACACGCCATGTCATGCACCTGCGTAGCCATGGCCTGCTAATGGCAACATTGTAGCCAATCGCAACAATTGGTTGAAGTATTTTTGCTCAGCGCACGTGTACGCATGGCCTGTTAGTTATAAACTCCTTGAGTTGATGATCACATTTTTTTGGCCGTATAACACGTGAAAATCATATAAGGAAGTGTATTGTGCCAATATATCATCAGACTGGGGGATTTGGTATGGCACGAAAATGGGGATATATGGATATGGCTACGTTAGTGGACTCTACGGCAGGCCGGCTAGTTAGTACCATAGTGTGTGAACAAAGTCGTAGACCGTGACAGTTCATAGAGGGGGAGAGAGGTATAGTTATCATACATGAGAAGTTGTTGATGCATGATAGGGTCATAGGGATGAGACACATCTGGAAGCAAAGTCTATGCATCATGCGTGTGGGAGACTCGAGAAACAACGGCGAGACAGCTTCCAGGTCAAACCTGCGTCAGGAGTATCTGCTGCCTCTGTCGGCCATATCCCGTGGGGTGCTTCAGGTTCTCTACTCGCATACATGATCTTTTAGGAGAACACAATGAGTGGAAGAAGAGACATAGGGGTATGTAGATGCAAGTTTAGCTGGGCTCTTATTTACACAAGTCAGTTCACCACAGACTACCTTTATTCTTGCTGCTGCTTCGGCTTAAGCTGTAGTGAATCCTGTAGTAGGAATGAAAGGATTGCTGCTGCTTCGGCTTAAGCTAGTTCTATATACATAACCTCTTGCATATATATATATATACACCATAAACTAGCTCGGCTGATGTAAACTGGAAGCCATCCATGGCTCTTTTGACCGCCCGATGTGATTTGTAGCACTTTGAATATTTGTGTCTTATAAAATAAGCAATTGATCCTAAATATTAATATACCCATATGAAAAATATTAGTTTTTCCAAAACAAAATCACATCATGCTGTTGTCTACAAAACGGGATTTGATTAAATATACAGACACTGCGAGGCTTGGGAGAGACCACAAATCCAGAAACAAATGCAATACAATATAAATCGTTAGCGCGACTATTTCCGATATCCGGACGATGCAGCGGGAGTGAGAACTATGTTTTCTTGTCATGAAGTAGCGGAACAACCATAGTTAGGATGTAGCATATATTTTCCGTGTACGTTGTACTTTGTTTTTCTATGTACGTGTACTCCGTTTTTTATACTTGTATTTTGTTTTCATTATACTTGTACTCCGATTTTCTGTATGTTTGTACCCCGTTTTCTATGTACTTGTACTCCATTCTTCTATGTACTAATTGTACTCCATTTTTCATTACACTTTGTATTTTCTTTATATTATGTGCACTTCAGAGAGAAAAGGAAAAATGAAAAAACGCAGAGTACTCGCATGCGCGCTGCTGGCAGAGAGCCTTCGCGTGTCGCTGAACGACCCTGTGGAAGGTCGGCCTTCAGCTAGCCGTACTTGGAGTGTTTTGCGGTTGGACAGCATACACCAAGAAGAAAAATAGTTGCATGAGTGACAGTACCAGTATGCCTTTCGTGGTTGGGAAAACTAAATTCATGAGTGGCATGTTGTTTGAAGCATTAATTAGTTCATGGATGCCTATAACTCTTGTGGTATTCTACGAAATATTTTAGCTGTTGATTTAATCTTAGCTAGTGTGAAAATAATTTAGGAATCTAGTTTTATCTCTCATCCTTCCATTCCATCATTCTTGTCATAGTTTTAGTTCAAATTTAAATGATATCCATGAAACAAATAATCGAACGGAGGGGGTAGAACATAAATGGATGAGTTACCAGAAATATATGAGAATTTGATAGTAAATGATGTTGGCTACAGATTGCTACATAACTGTAACTCTATTACACACAAATGAATACATAAGTGTCACTCTATGACACACGAGGTAGTACAATGGTGTGGCAACAAATTACTTCCCTTCCAATACTATCCAACATACATGCCGAAAGTAGTTAAAATGTACAATATATACCCACGGTGTCATGGTAAATACATATAAGTTTATCGGGATACATATGAGATGGGAGACTCGAGCAGAATGGGGGGGGGGGGTAATGATAGACTTGAGTAGTGGTGAACTCATAAGGGGAATGAGACACGTCTAGAAACGGAGCAAGACTGTCCTGATCGACTCCTGCCTGTCTAGCCTGCCCATGTATATGATGGGCATGTACCTCCTCCCCGAGGGAGTACATGGGACGTTTGACAAGGAGTTATCGAGGTTCTTCTGGCAAGACTCTTTGGGCTGCCAAAAATACCACATGGTCAAGTGGGCGGACATCTGCGCCCCCAAGGAGGTTGGGGGCATAGGAATCCTTGCATCCCGCCAGTTCAACAAGGCCCTTATGCTTAGATGGGTCTGGCGTATCTTGCGTGAGGATGGCGGGCTGTGGCTCAAACTCATCAAGGCCAAATACCTGCGCGGTCGGCCCCTTCTGGCCTGTGACCGTAGCGAGGGGTCCCAATTTTGGCATTCCATTCAGGAGATCAAGCGGGAGATCAGGCATGGTATCGCCTTCTCCATTGGAAATGGAGAGGGAACCATGTTCTGGCTTGACCCCTGGCTCCGTGAGCGCCCGCTGCAGGAGGCCTTCCCGAGTCTCTTCGCCATCTGTTCTGACCCAGCGCTACGGGTATCCAACGCGGCTTTGGGAGGTACATGGAACATCTCGTTCCGCCGTACCTTCGGCCCGGAGGAAACTGTAGCATGGAGGGAACTCAGGGCGGAGCTCCCGGCCTCCTTGGCTAGTGGTCCCGATAGCGTCTCTTGGACTCTCTCCCCGTCCGGATTGTTCTCGGTTGGCTCAGCTTATAGGGACCTCTTTGGCCAGGACACTCTCCCCTAGACCAAGCACCTCTGGAAAGCACCGCTCCCGCTGAAGACAAAAATCTTTGTTTGGCAACTTTTACGCGATAGGCTCCCCTCGGGAGTGGAGGTGGCCAAGCGACATGGGCCGGGGGACGGATTATGTCCATTATGTGGGGTCCCTGAAACGGGAACCCACATACTGTTCACCTGTCCCGCGGCCCGGTTTCTGTGGAGTTTCACCAGAGAGGCGTTGGGCCCGGATTGGTTGGCCCAAGATCTTGGTGAATTCCTAGAAACCCAAGCAAACCGGGCTGGGAAGGGTCGTCGTCTCTTCTGGCTTGTGTTCGCGGCCATGTCGTGGTCCCTCTGGAACATTAGGAATAAGATGGTCATTGAGAAGTTTCTCCCTAGGCGTTCGTCTGACTCGGTGTTTCACTTTTTGGCTTCCCTGCAGCTCTGGTGCCCGTTGTGTAGACAACGGGACAAGGCGAGGTTGGATGCGACCCTTCACCGTCTCTTGGAGGCGGCTCAGCGGCTCCCTCGTAGCTCGCCTTAGTGTCCTCGGCGTCCTCCTCCTTGGCGAGGCGTTCTCTCTTGTCTTCGTTGGGTGGTGTCCGAGTTGGGCCGTCTTGTGCTGTGGCCCCAGCATGTGGAGTGTGTGTGTCTTTGTACTGTGATCTTTGTGTTGGACGGTTGCTTTATTTATAAAGCGGGGCGAAAGCCTATTTCGAGAGAGACACGTCTAGAAACAAAACTCTCTCTTAACTAATTTTCTCCGTTGGAGAGTAAAGTTCCTAGATCCGTTTTTGTAAAGTTGCATGAAAATTTTAATTGTTGATTTCAAAAATGATTATAGTTTTTTCTACAATAATATTAATGGATGTGTTAGAGTTGTTATCCAGTAAAAGGCAAATATACTCCCCCACATTCCAAATGAATAAGGCATGCACAACATTCCAAGACTTTTCTTTGACCAAGAAATAGTCCAAATATAAAAAGGTTATTGGTATAAAATTAGCATCATTAGAAAATGTTTGGTAACATGAATTCAACATACTAATTATGCATATAATGAAAATTTTGTTACTCAAATCTATTGGTCAAAGTTCATCTCGAAATACTCGTGCACCTTATTCATAGGGACCAAAGTAGTATAAGACAATGCAATGGCTCCAACGGGCTAGAGATGGCAAAAGCAATATGGCATATTAGTGTTAATACTTTGATAGTTCTTCGTAACCATACGTTGATAGTTCTTATCATTAACTAATCACAATCGATAGAATTTAATCAATTTGAAGATCATACGAAAATTATTCAAAAGTGCATGTACTGCGGTCAAAGCTTTTTTCTTCATTTCACCCCTGCCCCTAGACTCTTTAAAAAGTACTTGAGGCTGATTCTATTCGTGGTTGGCTTCAGTACAACCCCACTATAAATATTTCTGGTTTTTTTTCCTATACAAATCAACAAAAGGTTCTGAATCTGAATGTGGCCCACGCTCATTTAACACAAGATGGGACTTTCTTCCTTCAGATCAGGCCCAACATAGTCGAAGATAGACTTGGGTCTGACCAGCAGTGGTGGAGCTAGCATGGTGGAACCAGCCTAAGATTTGCCCCGTCCATATATCATATATAGAATGTAATAAAAAAAATAAAAAAGCCCAGCCGAAGTTTGGTCCGCCCCACCCTAGCAAAGTGGGCTAGGTTCGCTACCGGTGACTAGCTATTTTATCTCGATTAATGTTGTAGAATCGGAATAGATCTGGGTACACCTATCCGGATCCCTTTTCAAAAAAATATGTTGTTTCTACTGAAGAACACCCCCATAGATCTTGAATATCGAGTGTGGACTTCAACCAGGAGTGAAAGAATCGTTGGTACCACTGTAGTTGTCATCCCCTTCCCAGAGTTAAAGCTAAATCATAGCACGACATACGTCTGATAATTACAAAACTAGTTGGATGTGCGCGCGCTTTATTTGAAAAGTGCTACATTGAGATGGTGTGGCAAAAGGCATGCCGGCCTACAATGCTATCGAATGCCAATGGCGGCCAAAATGAAATGCTGGTCGGGACTAAGGAAAGAAACATTGGAGGACTACATGCCATTTGAGGTATTTTGAATCTGTGCATGGGTGCCCAAATTGTTTCAAGTCCATGTTAACCTTTGCCTACCATAGTGATTTGATAGTGAATTCCGGCCATGTCACACCTGGGATTCAAGTGTCAGAACATCTCCCGCTATGGGAGTTACTATAAGAGATGTCGGGTAGTATAGTAATGTCTGAGTACTACCCAACATATCCCTACTGTAGTGGGTGTAGTCTGTTTAATACATATCGATCGGGTTGAGGAACGTAGCTATCACCTTCTGGTCTTCTTATGCTTAAGCTTACTAGAGCTTCAACCTCAAGATTCAGCTAGCTAGCAACTAGCTCCAGCCACGACTAATGAGACCACACACTCGATGGAAAATGAGATAGTGATAAACAGGAGAAGTTGTGGACACACGATAGGAATGCGACACATCAGGAAGCCAAATGGCAGCAATAGGGAATTCCACAGGAGCTAATAGTACCAGTTACTTCGGTGCTCGCTATCGCAGAGTAGTCTAATAGCCTGTTAGACACTACGGAAGGCTAGCTGGATTACGAAGAAGTTCAGACGGTTAGGCACGCCGGACCCAACATTGCTTTTTGGAAAATACAGAGACTTGAGACGGTGCTGAGCTAAGCTCTTAATAATCAAAATGGAATCACACGTTCCGTTCTAGTAATACTGATGATCCCTCTGCCAGAGCCTGCCCAACATCCTGCCTCAGCACAATTGTAGCTATTTGGTTCAATACATCTATCTTATATCGAGAAAAGGAAATATCATGGATGGTAGCTTTTCCAAAAAATGGACAGATCTGATGAGTCGTCAAAAAGAAAAATCAAAGACTGATCAACCAATCATGCAGCAGCAACTTTCGAGATTCATATAAAGACTAAAGAGTAATAGATATCAATTTGAGTGCTTGATTTGAAGCAGCATATCAAACCTAAGAAAGGAGTTGGTGGATCAACCAAAAGTGAGGTATCATCTTTGGCCCCAAAAAATTAAGTTTGATGTAACATAAAACGAGAGGCGAAAAATTATCGTATCAGGAGATTTTTTTCGGGCAGTCTACTCCTCGAAAGAGGCTTTCACCCTTCTATACTAATATAGAAACCACACCAATACAAGTGTTCGAACAAAGAAAACACGGGGACAATATCCCAAACATGACCAAAGGAAAAAAAGAAATGAAGGCAATGGTGAATAGACAAAGCGATGATGAATCACAACCGCTGCGCTCTCTGACTTACGCCCACCACACTCCCAAGCACCCCGTAGCGTCGATTATCATGCAGCACCTTCAAGAAGGAAAGCACCGTCGACACGACGCTGCTGCCTAGACAAGCTGGTCCTAAGGGTTCGGCTTGTCTATCTAAATTCCCTCTTAATTAGCAGAATGAGAAAAATATCTTACCTCCGTTAGGAAAAGGTTAGTTCCTTCATCTTAAGCTAGTATGAAAATACAACTATTAGTGTTTGTTTTCTGCAGTTTTATGTTGAATAAAAATATCAGGGTATGAATTTACTGTAGTTGTTTTTGCAGTTTGGTGCAAGATAATATTCTTATTTATTTCATTTTACCTAGACTTTTTAATCGAATTCATACTATATACTACCTCCGTTTCAAGGCTTAAGGCCTATATTTTTTTTGAAAAGTCAAACTATGTCAAGTTTGACCAAGTTTTTATCAAAAACTGTTAATATGCAAAATACATAATCAATATCATTAGATAGATAATGCAATATATTTTCATATGATGTCTACAAATTATCATGTTTATTGATAGTTTTTTTTAAAAGTTTGGTCAAATTTAGTTGGTTTGACTTTTCAAAAAAATTATAGGCCTTAAGCCTTGGATGGAGGGAGTATGTCGTTACGTCCGCTTGGGTCATGATACAATGGTTGGTGACATTCTCCTGTGCATGACCGAGCATTGTTTGGGAGATGGCCAACTCCTGGCCGCCGGTACCAAGATGCTAAAAAGGAGACTAGGAAGAGTATACGACTAACTTTAAAGTGGTGCTCATGCAGGAGATCCACCTTATTGTAGTCGAGCTTATGCTCTTGATTTGTACATTTAACATTAATGGGTTGAAGATATTTTTCTAGGTCACCCAAAAATTAAGTGAATGCCCTCTCATAGATGTTTCAGCCATCAGACATGGGATGGGAGTTTATCCTGATAATTTTTATTCATATTATGTTAAACAGATCTAAAACCCAACATTCTTGTCTCTTGTACCATTCGGAATAGCATTGAGCCAAAACCCCATGATGAGGGTAAATATGGGAACTAATCCATTTCGTCAACAAGATCCTACTTTCAGGCTATCGGGTTTCATTTCTCGTCTTTTGTAAGAAGCACAGTTCGATTTACTGAAGCAGATGGATGCCCAGAAGTACTTCAGATATTTTTGGTACAAATATATATAATGTTGATTAGAGGTTATTGGATATAGCTTAATATGCATAAAAATTTTCTTTCCAGAAAGATAGGTCATCACTTATAAATAACATGCATGATGCCTCAACTCCAGCTCAACACATACCCAATTGGTATACGCGTCCTCATCATGTCACCTTCTGCCTCCTGCCTATCTTTGCTCTTATTATCAAGCTTATATAAAATGTCAAGTAGAGTCGAGACTTGGTACAAAGATAGAGGAAAGACAATTAAATCAGAGAAATCCAATGCAAGCGACAGGATGGAAATGCAAGGCATCAGAAAGGCCATCCACATTGACATTAAAAGATGTGGTTGCATATGACTGACTTTAACTACTTGGTGGAACAGATAGACCCGGGTGTTAAAGAATGAAGAAGCAAAAAAAATAGCGTGACATATTAATTTTTGATTCAATCTTGTAGAGCTTGGTATTAGAAGAAGTGGTTACCAAGCAGAAGACGAACTAATGTGTTGAATACGTAGGTATTGACTGTTGAGTAGCATTGTTCATGGGCGGTGTGTTGAAGGCATATGTGTTGAGCAGGCATAATCATTGTTCTTGTGCCAGAGGATCTGCTCTCTTAAGGGGAAGATGCTGAGTACAGCCAGCTGGTAGATGTTTTGCCTAGAATGTTCTCCGAGCACATGACCTTAGTTTACTACTCCAAAGCAACTTTTGCATTCGGCACATGTGTTGGAAGTTTTACGTTTTCCAGTAAATTACTATAGTTAACTAGTAATCACAACATTTAGTGTGCTGGTGTTCGCTCGGAATATCTTCATCTAGACTGGCAGCATACTAGACGACTACAGGATGGTTGCATCATATGTTTGTTATTTCTGGTGGTAGATTCATGTTTTAACTTTAAGTGATATAAATGAGACTGTAATTAAACTGAAGGATTCTCTTCTAATAAAAGAATGTGTGCAAAGGGCAGGGTGTTTATTCCCCTTTTAGAGAAAAGGTAATCACATTATTTGAGCTTGTGTTCTATCTTGTCTCTCTGCCGACGTTGAGGAGAACCAAGTGTCTGCCTCCATGGCACGGCGCAGGATTCAACTCAACTGAATACATTACATAATATATTTTTCATAGATCAATTCTTCTTGTCCGCTGTCTGGTTAAGTCTAGGATCAATGAAGACAAACCAACTGGGCTTTGGACACCGATGACAAGTAAGAAGAAGATCTATCATACAGGGAGTTGGTATAAGAACTAGCGTGCCAACTGAACAAGCAGCAATGTTCCCTAACACATATGGAAAGATGACTAATCTGGTTTAAATATAGACTGCCCTTTCTTCCTTTGTTTGTCCCATGTATTTGCTACTAGATCCTTTTTTTGGTGCCAGAATCCAGATTTAAACAAGCGAACATGATGATTTTCAATCCTCCACGCTACCAACAGAGCTATCCTGACCATTTGTTGTGCATCATCCTAGTAGAGTACTTCTATCTATGTCAATTAAAGGAACTAAAAGGAACAAAAATCTAAAACTAGACTTGGTAAATATAAGGACAATGATATGGATTGGAAATGACTTACTTAGTAATAGGGATTACTTGCCTATACTATAATATTTCACTTGTATGAACAGGATAAGATCGGTACACTTTTTTCATAGACAATATCTTTGACCACTCTTTTTTAGTTCACTGCCCTATACATAGAAAGAAGTGCTTTTCCACTGGTAGAAACATTCTACCTGGAACCAGTAAGCGATAATTGTTATATTGTGGGCCAGCCTGTCATGCTTTAGAGCCAAATTCTAATACTCCCTTTGTTCCAATCAGCGTCAATTAATTTGGAGGGAGTAACCCACCGAAAATGAATTTGTGGTAGCCTTCTTTTGACAAATAATTTATCATTCTTTCAATATGGTGTATGTCGTGAAAAACGCACATAACACGCGTAGAATAGCTATAAAGTAGAGACTACAATACCACCAACCTCTAGTTGTGCACAAAAAACATGTTTTTTCTATATATATCGTGGCAACCTTCACTTGTGTGAATAGCATTCTCTACTCATATGTTCCACACCGTCGCTTCATCTTCCACACAATAGCTCTTCCGTCTCCTCCATTACACTTTGTTGGTTGTGCTAGCATATTGCATCAAATAGTTGTTGTGACCGAACCAGATCAAAGAGAGGGCGAGTGAAGAAACAAGAGTTATGGCACTACATGGGAATGTGAGACATCGGAAACATAGATTAAACTGACTTTCTACCTGTTGTTGGGTGATGCTATCGCGGAATGCGCTCTGCTAATTACTTCTTATTCAGATTTCCTTGTTCTAGGACTTTAGAAGCGCAATGCTCCCTACTAATTAATTCCTAGCATGATTGGTGTCTGGCATGGAGATGCGATTTCAGACCTTATTGTACCGGAAGCTAGTAATTCACCGGGCATCGAGGGCAGGTTGTTTTCCTTTCACCACTCCTTGTTCCTAAACCGGTAGAACTAACTAGCCGTTAGAAGTAAATTGCAGCTTGCGATGTTTGATGGTCTTGCCTGGTTCACGGACAAACTTCACTTGCTCAGCAAGGAAGCAAACACCCTTTTTTGTTTTGCCCTAGTTTGGAAATCTGTTCTTCGTCGGTTAGTAGATTAGCCGTTGGATGGTAATAATTTGTTCCCTTTTCAACATCGTGGAAAGAACTACCTACAAAGGGTAGGCATGTATGTATCAAGTGGTGAACTAAACGGCCATCCTTAGTTGCATCACCCTTTCCCCTTTACGCGAAAGCCATATTTTCTTAGTACAGAGCATCTGCTGAACGTTAAATAAGAACCTTGAGATGCTTCTAGAGATTCAAGGGTTTATGGTCTTGCTCACATCCTAATGAGGGGCAGCGGCCACTGTGTATTTAACTGTCATGGAGCTTTTTTTTGGATATTATAGGCTATTCGAACTAGATTATGGAACCAAGTTTACGAATGACGACCTTGGGCTCAATCAACTCCACAAGGATAGGTTGGATCCATATAGCTAGCGCTATTATTTTGGCATCTTGCACTCACTTTGTCGAGCTGAGTTCAAGCTTCGACACATGCTTTATCGAGCTCACTACAATTACTTATTAGAATTCAACATCGCTTTCATGTGTTTCGAACATTGTCGAGCTAGGAAGTTGGAGGACCAGCTGAGGCTCGCTTTGTTCTGGTTTCAATCGTCCGATATGACCCAAAACCATGAGAGTGGTGATTCATGTCTAGACCATCCTTTCAAACCAAGTTTCGTGCTTTGAGATTTGTGCGGTAAGTTTTGTCAAGTTTCATCTCATTTTATATTTCTGAGAGAAGTGGTACTCGAAAAACCAAATTGCTACCGTGCACGCTAGTTGTGTTTCGGCCAGAATCATGGCCCATCTACGTGATTCAACGTGTCCTATAGGATCCAGACGATCATGCACAAACATTGTCCTATTGCATTTTACGGTGATAGGTGCGCTCCTTGAAAAAGAAATCTTTTATTTTCGACATGGTTTGGTTACATGCAATGAGCTTTGTGTGTCGTATGAAGCGATTTGTTAAGCAGTTTGGAACGAGGCTCCACAAAAACTACAGAAACGACCGTTTCTTCAGGGCAGGCCCATGCCGAACGTAAGCTGAAAAATATTTCTTTTTATTTAAACGAAAGATTCCTTTTTTTTTTTGAGTGTCAGGTTGCAAGACTCTCTCACATGGCATACAGAAAACTAGCACAACCAAACAATAAGCTATGCATGCCACCGCACCCTGCCAACCACCATGAAGGCAATCAAACAAAAATAACAACGTGTGTTTTTGTGTGGATTCATGGCACTGCCAAGAGGGCTATGATCCAGAAATCAAAAATCCGCCCAGGCAATCAATCACGTCCATTGTGTAGCTAAAGTATTGTCTCCCAATTGACAGATGTATATATGATAGTAATGATCTTAATTTTCAAATATGAATACACTCACGTCTAGTATAGCTCGCACTTCGTGATAGGGATGTGTTTTCCAACTCCAGCATCAAGACAATGGGGAGATTTTCTGGCAAAGGATCAGCCTTAACATGCAATGAGGAGTCAGGTAAGTCGTCGATTTTGTGTAGCTCGTCGGCAGCGGCAAAAATGATACATGCATCTTCCTCACCCGATTAGGGTGAAATGGCACCATCATCATGTGTTCGGTGATCGTCAGCGTCACCTTCGTCTTTGCAGGGATGGGCACCGGAGCTCGTATCGTGAGGTGTTCCCGGCGTGATGTTGTTGAACTGGCCACATGGCAGGGTCGGGTGCGTCGGGCCATAGTTTGGTATGGAGCTAAGGCTTCAGACCACCCGACAAGCATTGTTGAGCGAGTGAGTGTCACCGACTACCTCGGAGATGGATTTGATGGAGTGGACCACCATGGTATATTCAGAATTAGCAATGATTCACCCTTATCAGCACTTGATCAAAAAGCGACACAGGTAGACATCAGCACACAACAACCGTCCTAAAAATAATTTGAAAACTAACTATTTTTCATGGTACCGGCATGAGGATGTTATGGTTCCTTCTAGTGTATCCTTCGTGAGCCGCATGGGAGCGGCCCATTAACATGTACAATTTATTGTTTCTATTTTTTAAAATTTGAACATTTTTTACTTCTAAACAATTTTCATATCTAAACATTTTCAATTAAAAACATTTTTACAAATGTAAACATTCTCAATTAAAAACATTTTTTACAAATGTAAACATTTGTCAAAACTAAATATTTTAAAATTGAATATTTTTACACTTATGAAAACCAGAAAAGAAAAAGAAACAATAAAATAAAAAACACCAAAAAAATAAAAAAAATGCGAAAAAGAAACAAAAAATGAATAGAAAATAATGAAAAAAGCTAAATGAGTTAGCCCAACATGCGCGCCCAACGTGAGCAGAGCCTATTTCCTCGCTCAATGCATGCGTAAACGCACGCATGATTGTTTGCACGATTTGGGCTGCGGCCCATTAGTCATTATGTGTTTTTAGTGGGTTTTCCTCTAGGTTTTTTATGCTTTTCTCTTTCTTTTCTTGGGTTCGGTTTTCCTGTATTTGGCTTGTTTTATTTTCTCTTTTTTTTCTTAAAGATGAACATTTCAAAATTTTGAACAATTTTTATATCTAATCAATTTTGGAACGAGAATAATTTTTGAATTTGAACTGTTTCTGTATTCACACAATTTTTTAATTTAAATATTTTTCAAAATCAAACTAATTAAAAATCCCAACATTTTTATTAGGTAAAAACCTAAAAAAAAAAAGTACTTTTTACTGGGCCCGACATGGGGAAAACACTGTGGTGTGCGTTTACAAGGCACACGATTGAGCGGAAAATAGGACTGGCTTGGTCCACTTCCCCCGATAATGGGCTTTAAGTGGTAAGTAGATGAGTAGTTCATGGACTTCGGATTGATAACAGTCGCAATGTGCATGGCCCATACAGGTCGAGGCAGGCTGTGTCCGTTCTAGGCCCACCATGTTTTCATCTTCTTTGATCAATTATCGGTATTTTCCCTATATATAAGAATAGATCAATCATTAGTACCGAGTATAGTATTACAGATTTGCATGACTTTCACCATAAAATTCTCTTCAGCACTCTGCTCTTTGTTGAGATGTTCCCATTACTTCTTATTTCCTCGACAGCGATGTTTCAAGTACTTAAAATCATCACTTTCAGTGAGGATATTCACGAAAGAATACAACAGCAAGAAATAACCGAATGCTCTACCTGGCCTATATATTTCTTTTTTGGAAAGAAACATATATTAACATCAGAGGATATCAATTAAACCGAGCCTCTGCAACAACGCATTGTCCTAGCAGCCACACGAATGTACACAAAAAAAAAGAATTATAAAAAAGAAAAGTCCCGCTACAGTGACTCATTCATTGAAACAGCAGTACTACCACCACCAAGACAACACTAGAAGTTCAGCTTCTCCAAAAACAACGTCACCAACAAGGAAACAGTGCACAAACATCGTCATCGCCCGATCAAAGATCTAGGTTTTCACCCTAAAGAAAGTTCACGCTCTTAAAACAATCCCTTCAACAAGGCCATTGCCAGACACAACTAATTAAGGTCAGACCTCAGACCCTGAGAGGTAGGACCATGAACCTCTCCTGTGCAGTCGCCCTCACTTGCATGCCACAGCTCCAATTCAAAAGTCACCTAGCCAATTCCTCATCACCACCCAGACTCGAACCACCATTGTCTGTCCTCAGATTTCGGTCTCCATGACTTTCTCCGTCAACACCATGTAACGAGAACATGCCCCATGATAATAACAGCCAATAAAGCTTCAAAACACACCCTCTAAAACCAAACAGTCAGAGTAAAATATGGGTGCGTACGGCCGAATTCAATCCTCTAGCAAACTCACGGCAAGAGTGCACTTATGGAGTTTGCCGGCTGAGCCTTCCGAAACACGACATAGAAACCAGATCAATGGAGACCAACATCTGGTAGATCTTCGTCTTAGCTTGAGAGGAATCCAGGACCACCTCCTTTATTGAAACCGAGCTAGCAGCCCCCACGCCACCCGTCGTAAACTAGCAGGATCCGTCGCAAGACGGCAAGACCACCCGACCGACCATTCCGACGGAGAAGGAGGACACCACCACCATGCCGGGGGCAGATGCCCCAAGCGTCCTAGTGTCGCGAACAAGGCCCGGGTTGCCTGGGCGCCGGCGTCGAGGGCAACGAACGAGACAGATCACGGCTAGGCCCAAATCCCCGCCTGCCGCCATCTGGACCGAGGATCACCGGCCGCCGCTCGCCGCAACACCACCGCCGAACCAGCCGGGATGGACGCCGTCGCCTTCCCGCCAGATCGCGATTAGGGACATCGCTGTCGCCGCCACACCACCAGGTCTTTGCCCGGCGACGATCCGGGCGGCGGCGGCGGGAGGAGAGAACACGGGAGGGAGGGCTCCGTAGGGAGGGGAGGCCGCCCGGCGCGGCGCGGCGCCGCCGCGCGGGTGCGGGAGGGGTTAGGGTGTGGGAGGGGAGCGAAATTTGGATCGAAATTCACGAAATTAACGATTCTCGACGAGGAGTGAGAAAAGGCCCATGTCGGTCGAATTTTTTGGGCTTTTTAAAAAATTCGGCCCAGTCTAGCCCACAGCCCCGCACCACGTTACTTATACTCAACCAAAGCCGTGTAGCACATCTTAGCTCCTCTAGGTTTTCCCGTCAATCCAATCTGGCGGCACATTGGCGTGAGACCATGGCTGGCGACGAAACTGGACGCAAAATCGGTGAAAGCAAAGGAAACAAAAGGAGTGGGAAGGTAGATGACAAGCAGAACGAGGGTGCTAAGATGCGTCCGGACGACAGCGACAATGTCAGAGACGGCAGAGCCGCCGGCCGAAGTGTTGCAGCAGATGATGTGCGCAACGGTGCTTCAGGTAGTATGCTTGATCAACAATGTTTGTTTGTTCATGAGATGCAACAAGGTGTTGATCTTTTTTCCTGTTCTAGTTCTTGTACGTAGATGCACATACAGCCTGTATAGTAAAGGGGCTTCATTATTATAATTCTGAACCCTGTTGGTGTCTAAGTATATCTGAAGATTGCTTCTTAATCTCTAGGAGTGTATCTGAATATTGCTTCTTAATCTCTAGGAGAACTGCTGCATGTGGGATGATTTTTATCTGATTAGTGTAGGATATTTAAATCAAGCCGTATGTTCTGAATCAGAGAACTTCTGATTGTTTCTGATTATTACGGTGTAGACCATTTGTAGTACACGAACAGAGAGAAGATATTAGCAGTACGTTAATACACACAAACATACAGATGCTTAATTAATATTATAATCTCTACTACTGTTGGTTGGTGACAATTTGAACCTAATTGTATTTGAGGATTTCCTGTTAATCCCTAGATCATGCTCTGAAGATCAATGAACTATGCTTAATTATTGCTTTATTCTATCTCAGCTCTTTTAGTTGTACTGCTCTTAGTACAGTATTAGCATGTGACAAGCATTGATTAATCTGACCATGCAAATAATTAAACTCACCGTAAAATACCTGTATGTTAGTCATACTGTGTAGTACAGAATATGTATATATTAAATAAATGAGCTCTTATAATAAAATGGAAGTAAACCATGATGCCTTATGTTAACTCCTAAGATCAGTATGTCTTTTCACATGTAACATAACTATAGTATGTTAACCATTTCATATTTAATGTAACATTGGCTTGTATTTACATGATGAGCCGCACGATGGTGTATCATATGCGTGGAGCCACGGAAAGCCTTATCATGGAGGTTTCAAGTGCAACTATTGTGGCCTGGGTCAAAGGAGACGCCAGACCTTGCGCCGTTGTACCTGCAAGAGTTAGGCGAGCAATGCTCAAGTTTGTTTCAGCACTCAGGGTGAAGAAAAGAGCAAAAGAAAGGAGGAATCGAGCGGTGGAACGTGATGTCCTCATGAGGAGGACGCGTGGCCGTGCACATGACGGCATGTTTGATGATGAGGACGACGATTTTCAGCGGGCAATAGATGAATCACTATTGGAGTACCAATACGAGGAGAGAGTTGAGCAGAGGGGTGGAAGGTACGAGCATGGTGGTTCAAGTGGTGGCGGTGCGTTGGGAGATGGTAAACGTATGCTGAAAGGTTTTGATTCTGACCTGGCACGTGCCAAGGCACCAGTGCAAACAAGAATTGACACAATTTGGTCCCAGAAAGAAAACAAGGAGATGTTGGCATTAGCTTGGTCCAAGTGGTTCCATGCAAGAGATATCCCTGGTCGCAAAGCTGATTTCCCATACTTTGTAGGAGCCATGAAGTTAACTCAGAAGCTTGGTGAAGGTGTTCCTATCCCAAAGGGGTCCATAATAGATGGTCCATGTTTAAACTCAAACTATAATGAACTTAAAGAGTATGTTCTACAGGTCAAGGAAGACTGGAAAACATATGGCGTCACAATCATGTCTGATGCATGGACAGGCCCCACAGATATGAGCATCATAAACTTTCTAATATTTTGCAATGGTCGCATGCTTTTCCATAAGTCGGTGATCATTCACTAGGAAAATACGGAATGCAACATATCTATGCAAGATCATTCGAGAGGTGGTTGTTGATTAAGTGGGTGCTGAATTTATTGTCCAACTAGTCACTGACAACGGAGCCAATTTCAAGAAAGCATGTTCTATGGTGGTAGAGGAGTTCCCATCTATTGTCTGGCAACCATATTGCGCTCATTCTGTCAATTTGATGTTGAAGGATATTTCCAAGTTTCCTCAGGTAATGCAAACTGTGACTAGTGCAAAGAGGATTAGCAAATTCCTCCATAGCCATAGTAGGCTCCATGAAACTATGAGGAAATGGGTTGGAGGAGAGATCATACAACCTAATGCCACAAGGTTTGGAACATTGTTTGTATTTTTACAAAGTTTCATGGACAAGAAGGATGCATTTCAGAAGTGGATGGTGTCTGATGATTGGCAAAATAGCGAGTGGAGTAGCAGTCCAGACTACGACTACACATATGATAATTTGGTAAGCCGTACCTGGTGAAACGATATGGAATGGGTGTTAGATGTTGTCAGACCTATATATAAGCTACTTCACTACGCGGACATAGAGAAGAATGCAACCATTTCAGGTTTCCTACCAACATCATATCAAAGTGCACATGATTTGTCTGCACTTTTCAAAGAAAAGGAAGATTACAACTATAAAAGATTTTTTGATGTACTGCAAAAAAAGGCTCGAGATGATGCGCATGGACACCCATTTGGTTGCAGGTGAATACTAATTGAAAATCTCTCTCTTCTGATGAAGAAATATTGCCCATGCACTAATTTTTTTATTGCAATGCAACTGGTTTACTTGATCCAGTAGGAGACTATGATTACAACATGAGCCCTCGGCCTGAGTTTGTCAAACAGTTCAGTGAAAGCATTCGCAGAATTTCAACCTCACCTCAGAGCACCGTGGAGGCAATCCGCCAATTTGATACGTACCGGAACTATCGAGGAATTTTTGGTACCGTGGAGGCTCGTATGGCTTCTAAAAGTCTTACACCTAGTATGTCATGAAGTAAATTAGGCAAGTATTATTCCATATTCTTTCTTTCTAATTGTTACTAAACTATATCTATTTAATGCAGCATCGTGGTGGATGCACTATGGCACAGATTATCCAGAACTACAGAAGTATGCATTAAGGATTGTGTCCCAGTGTATGTCCTCGAGTGGGTGTGAACGGAACTGGAGTACATTTGCACTTATTCACACGCTACTAAGAAATTGACTTGGCTATGAAAAGATCCACAAGTTGATCTATGTGCACTATAATTTGAAGTTGCGTATACAACAACAGGAATTCGACATACATGACAGTGAAGTAGATACATTTGGCATTATGATGGATGTCACATTGTATGACGGAGACAATCCAATAATGGACTGGCTCAATGGATCAATGACTCATGCTAAACCCATTTTAAATGAGAAGGATGACGAGATTTTTCAAAAAGAAATTGATCGCCATATTTCCAGTGAAGAGCAGCCTAAGAAGGATTTGGAAAAGGGCAAACGCAACATCAGTACCAGCGACGACAAAACACAAAGCTAACCTTCTAGCCTCGGCTCTGATAACATCAACAATGCGACACAAAATGCATGTGCTAATAAAGGTGAGACCATTCTGAAATTTGCTGGATGTCTTTGTTCTGTTTCAGCCATTCAAATGTTCTTACAGTTTTTCAACTAAGCAGATGATGAGGAACAATATGAAAAAATCCAGTTCACATGTGAACAAAATTTTACACACGCCAGGAAAGATGAGGATCACGGTTCAAGGCTCCAACGAACCCAACGGAAGACTCACAGTAAGTATAAGCGTTCTGACCAATCTGAAATTTTCTGGATGTCTTTGTTTTATTCTAGCCATTCAAATGTTCTTATACTGTTTCAACTAAGCAGATGGTGAGGAACAATATGAAAAAATCCAGTTCACATGTGAAAAAAAATTCACACATGCCACGCAAGACGAGGATCACGGTTCAAGGCTCCAACGACCCCAATGGAGGAGTCAGAGTAAGTATAGGCGTCTGAACGATTTATCAGACAAGGGTACTCATAAAAAGAAATGGTGAGCCTCTTATTTTATAACTCAAGCTTACATGTTTACACATTTGATATTCATATAATACTATCTAGAACTAGAGAGTCTAATCAAACTCTTACCTTCTGTAGATGTGAGAAGTATGTTTCTCTGCTTAGGATTTCTTAATAATTGGAAGGCATGGTCCAGCCTTTGGAGCATTCTGAAACTTCTACAAGACATTTTACTTAGAGTCATTTGATTATCTGCCTTTATTTTGTTATGTGAGAATATCACGTTTCTAGTTGTAAGCTGGCTATACTTATATTTGGAATGCCAAGTTTCTTGCTAAAAACCTTACTGAATTTATTATGTCAGATCAATAATTATATTGTCAGCCTGTGTGAGAATTCGATTATTCTTCCAAACCTGTACGGGTAACATTCTATCGTTCTGGTGGAATCAAGCCACGCCCATGTTGTTGCTGTGTGAGTTGTCTTGCTTTCTCTGATTCTACCTTGAACCAAAAAGTTTTGTATTTCTGATTGTCTGGAGCTGCAGCGATTCTGATTGTCTAGAGCTGCAGCGAACCAGCAAATAGCTAGCTATATTATTTGCTGAAAGAACTTTCGAATTTGTACTGAACTAATAATCACCTTCAGCTCTAGAGCCCATTTACTGTTAATAACGAAATTTCAGTCGAAATTTCGTTCGAATTTCGTGATTTTTTTAAATGTCTCGATCGAAAGATTCAAACAAGAACATTTATAATTGCCCGAAATATTTGAATTTTTTCGTCAAAATTTCGTTAATTTCTCGAAATTCACGAATCTCGAAGAGCAATGATTTTTTTGGCAAATCGAAATGCTGAACCCTTTATTCCGGCCTATATATAGTAGCAGCATCAGAAAGCATCGGCATTCGACATCTGCCAGCAGCAACGAAAGCACAGAGCCAACATTAATCGATAGCAACCACTACGGACTCACCGGAAGCGAATTCATTGCACTGCATGAGAAAGTCAGCGCTGGCCGGCTGCTATAAACAAGATTGATTACACAGTATAAGGGAGACAATGGGAGATGGACTTGATCACCCATCTTTGGTTTCCTGCGGTGCTGAATAGTGAATAGTATTACAGTACGGAGTAGTAGATGTCTCTCTCGTCTCCGTTGCCGTCGCCGGTACGGCCGGTCTGGCCACTCCTGGAACCGACACATCAGTCCAGTCCAATCACTTGACCCAAGGATATGGTCAATTCAGCCAGGCCAACTAACCGTGCGGTGCCTAACCATGCGAGCGAGCGAGCTCGATCGGGTCCTCCGCCTAACCCCTGTCTCAAATTATATAAAGCACACAGAAGGCCGAGCCTGCCAGCTGCCGGCTGCCTCACTCAGAAGGACCAAGATAGCCTCGTCTTCCCTCTCAAGACAAAAAGAAAGGAGGAGGAAAGGTTCACACCATGGACACCAATGGCGTCTCCAACGGCGGGAGCACCCAGGGGAAGCCCATCAAGTGCAAAGGTTCTTCTCGGATCCTTATAAGTTATAATCACTCATCATCATCTTCTTCAGTTTTCTATCCTCTTCTTATCTGTGCACCGGCCGGTTCGTCGGCGTCATGGATGATTGAACAGCGGCGGTGGCGTGGGGTCCCAGCGAGCCGCTGGTGATGGAGGAGGTGGAGGTGGCGCCGCCGGAGCGCATGGAGGTGCGCGTTAAGATCCTCTTCACCTCCATCTGCCACACCGACCTCAGCTTCTGGAAAGGCGAGGTAACCAAATTATGGTATATCTCGTGTTAATAATCCCGATTATACTTCATCTGATCGACCAAACTGTTGCTTGCAGAACGAGCTCCAGCGCAGGTTCCCTCGCATCCTGGGTCACGAGGCCGCCGGGTAAGCTATTTGTATATACTAGCTCTAATTATGATTCCAGCTACCTAGTATTTCACTAGTACCTTTTTCGTTCTCGATCAAATATAATCGTGGGTCTATATGTGTTGACATATATAGTTTGCACTGTTGAATTTAGTTCGCACTACACAGCTAGCCTTTTGTTTTGTCATTTCAGTGCAGTGCAGAATTAAATTTTAAAAACTTTGGCGATCCTGTTGACTTTTTAGCACATGTCGTCTGAACTAGTGTGAAGTCTAGGGTGAAACGACTTTTCTAGGCTTTTAAATTATAAAAGTTATTCAGACTGAAAAAATCTAGGCAGTTATTCAGACTGAAGTTTACCCACTTTATGTAAAAATACATTTTTTTACATATTGGTATATTTACACGTGTTTTTTTAGTACAACTGGTCGACAAGAAGTATCTTTTCGGGAGGTTATAATATGTCCATCCATGGCGATCTGATCGATCACAGGAGATAGCATTATTATATAGATGGTTATATATCCACATCGATATACTAGCAAATATAGTTAGTTGGCTGTCTGCACGTGGTCTCGGCGCGGCCAACGACCGATCCCTTCTTGCTGGCCTTGGATCTTGCAATTGCAATGCCATCCCCAAGGCATGGCTCCGTCATGCTAGCTTATCCCATACGCACAACTTTTTGTATGGTTTCTAGCTTGTCGTACGTGTAGGCTGATGCCATGGCGACATTGACTTCAAGAAAGCAACAATTTGGATGGGACAAGTCAAGGCTAAAATGACTTATCTAGACACACACACATAATCACATCTTAAGCAAAACTAGCCTTGGCATGTGCAACACAGCTATTCACACAGATTTATCATTTATACAGCAATGGGAAATCGCAAGTGTACTGCCTTCCCACTTCGTGTGAAAATGCAAAAAAAAAAAAAAAACTGCATACGCAAAACTGTCTTTTTGTACAAGTATCCATCTATGTCGAACAGATCAATCACGGGAGATAGCAAGTAGAGCATTTTATTTGGTTACATATATATATGCACATCTACTCTTGCAAATAATACGTACAGAAACATCTAAACATAGTTAGTTAGACGGTTGTTGGCACGTGGACAGGGCGATCACAGCCCCATCTGTTTCGCCACGTCTCCTGCAATCCCCAAGGCATGGTTCCATCACGCCAGCATAGCCACGTTTCTGGCTTGTTTTACTTGTCACCTCACATGTCATGCATGCCGACATTGACTACAAGAAAGCAACAATTTTGATGGGTCTATTGTTCATTGCTCCTAGCTACTTTTTAAGACCAACCGAATTTCTATGTAAAACAAAAGACAGGTTAGTACATAACAAGAGGCCTATTAATCTAGATGTTACCTCTCATCACATGTCAATATAAATTGATTATATTTAATATTTATATACTGAAATTGTTGTTGATATTAGTTTGATGTTCTATAGAAAAACGACAATTACTGACGATTCTAGTGAGTGTATAGAGTGGTGGAGAGCGTCGGCGAAGGGGTGGAGGACCTTGTGCCCGGAGATCACGTGGTTCCCATCTTCAATGGGGAGTGCGGCTCGTGCGCCTACTGCAGCTCCACCGCGACCAACCTCTGCAAGTCTGCCCGGGTGAACGCGTTCAAGAGCACCATGACTCTCGACAACGGCACGAGGTTCTCGGTGGTAGATCAGTCCACTGGCACGCGCCAGCCGATATACCACTTCCTCAACACGTCCACCTTCGCCGAGTACACCGTGCTTGACTCCGCCTGCGCCGTCAAGATCAACCCGGCGGCCCCGCTCGAGAAGATGTGCCTTCTTAGCTGTGGCATCTCAACCGGTAATTTAATCAGTTCAGCTTGAATTATTCGTCCAATTGATCCCATTTTTTCAATGCATTGCGTCTTCCCATGATTATGTTATTGGGTGGTCCTGGATCACAATTTTGTTCATCATTGATTAATTATTCCATCAATCAGTCTGAATTAACTAACTTGACACATACGAACAAACCGACGGTATGCAAGTAGACATGGCATGGGCTTATCAACTAGCTAGAGTACGTGCTGTGTTTGGTTTTTTTAATTTTTTGGAACATAGCATGGTTATTGGCAGACTGAATATGAACACATGATCTGTTCAGGGCGTCGCTGTCCAAAGGATCTTCCAAGAGGAAAACTTGTAGTTAGCTCTCACGTAGAGTTGTTGTCATACATCGGTGTCGAAGTTGCCTGCTGTGCCCCGTAACCTTGTGAAGATTCGTGTGGCAATAAACAAGCTTAATTAGAGAACATGGAAATACTACTAGTACTAGTACCTAATATTCACTATTCAGATTGGCTGTGCATTTATTTTGTTTTCGATATAGTAGTAACAAGGTATCACTGCCATGTGATTTTGTTTTCAATAGGAGTTGGAGCTGCATGGAACACTGCAAACGTGTCCAAGGGATCGACTGTGGCGATATTCGGACTTGGTGCCGTTGGTCTCGCGGTCAGTGAGTCCTCTTACTATTATTATTATATTATTTTTTAGATTCACCAAAAAGATAAAATTTAACATTTTTCCGGCACAGCTGAAGTTACAATAAACTAATGAAGAGAGTTTTAGAATTGTCATTAAGGAATTAATTTTGCAACTTTTTAGGTTGCTGAAGGCGCGAGGTTAAGAGGGGCAGCTAAGATCATCGGTGTGGACATCAACCCTGAAAAATTCACCAAAGGTACGCATTAAGCCACGTAATTTTTTCTCATAATTAGCCGTTTCCCATGTCTCTTTCTACTCCACATATAGCCTTTTCATCTCGTGACTAGCACAACTCATGAAAGATTGAAAGCTATGGATGATTTCTTTTTGTTTTCTATTATACTCGTAAACTCATTCCCTTGAATGCAATCTTAAAGCCGCCTTTGTATAGCTTCCATTTAATTTCGGTTTGTTTCAATACGAGAAAAGGTCATGTGTCGGTAAAATAGAAACATAAACTGCTATTCCTGTACGTATTTAGAACCTATGGATTGGTGTCGCTTTCTCCATAGGCAATCAACTAACGTGTTTCGTGTTCGTGCAGGCAAAGAGATGGGCATCACCGATTTCGTCAACTCCAAGACGTGTGGAAAGCCCGTCCACGAGGTGATCAAGGAGATGACGGATGGTGGCGTCGACTACGGCTTCGAGTGCACGGGCAACCTGGATGTGCTACGAGAGACCTTCGTTTCAACACACGACGTATGCATCTCGTTATCTAACGTCGTTAGCTGCACAATTTAAATTTACTTAGCCTCATCGGTGTCGAAAATAATTACCGTAAATCTAGGGATGGGGATTAACTGTGATGCTGGGGATCCATCCAACGCCTAGGATGCTGCCGCTGCATCCCATGGAGCTCTTCGATGGCCGTCGGATCGTCGGCTCCACCTTTGGTGACTTCAAGGGCAAGACGCAGCTCCCGCTCCTCATCGACCAATGCATGCAGGGGGTAATCACATTTTTCTCATCATTTCAGCACACATAATAACATGCCAAAGAAATTAAAATGTTAAGATGGAAGATATATTTTCTTTATTCTGAGCGTTAATTACTATATTTTGCAGGAGGTTAAGATAAACTTCGATGGCTTCATAACCCACGAGATGCCATTCTCAGAGATCAGAGAGGCTTTCCGGCTGCTGGAGGAAGGCAAGTCCCTGAGGTGTGTGCTGCGTCTGTAATGGGCACCCCAAGGGATTGAAGAATAAAAATGCTCTAGTGGTGGAATTTGTTGTGCTTGTTACTACTTTCATGTGTTGTACATCTTGTATAAATTAAACTGAAGGCATCGTTTACTCAATGAAAATAGAGTGAATTTCATTTTTTACCCTCTACTTGTGTATTTGAGATACTAATTACCCCATTTAGTAGAAGTTGTATCCAAATGTCCCATTTAAAAAAATTCTGAGCATGATTTTGCCCCGTTTTAGCATTTAATATGTGTTCATGGATAAGGCCAACATGTTAGAACGACATACCGCAACAAAATATGTCAAGATCGGAGGACGTCGTTGCCAATCATATCTACCCTTCTCTGCACCAAATATTCTATTTTTTGTTGCCATCTCGATAATTTCGAGGTTCAATCTGTTAGATGTATATTTGTATATTGTATGTCCCCACTTGTTACGGGGTTTTCCTGCATATTTCTACCTGTACATGTATTATATATTGTGGCCTTTATGCGTGTTCACATGCGCGGTCTCCATCTTTGGGGTGTGCTCTCTGGTGAGGTCTCCTGTCCGCCATGCCCCCTGCTCCTGTGGCTCCTCTTCCGCCGACGCCGATTGTTCTCGGCGCTGATGCACTGGTAGAGAACGCCCCATGCGTCCCGGTTGGTAAGGGCCATTAGTCCCGGTTGCCCAACCGGGACGGGGCAATCGGGACTAAAGCTCTAACCTTTAGTCCCGGTTGCCCCACCAACCGGGACAAATGGGGGCACACGTGGCGGCATCAGAGCGCGAGGGGGGGGGGGGGGTGGAGCATTTGTCCCGGTTCGTAACACGAACCGGGACAAATGGGGCACACGTGGCGGCATCAGAGCGCGAGGGGGGGTGGAGCTTTAGTCCCGGTTCGTAACACGAACCGGGACTAATAACCTGCTGCCGCGGCAGAGAATTCATTTTGGCACATTTTGTTGCCGCGGCAGCATTTTCGCCACTTTTTGTGCCGCGGCAGAGAATTCATTTAGGTTGTTTTATTGTTTATTTAGTGTTTTGCACTTATCAATGAAGGAACCTTATATTACACAAGATCATCATGACAACATTTTACAATCCCTTGAAAGTTGCTATTTTTACAATCCCTATTGTCTATACACAGCCGAATAGTATTCTCCTTTTGGGTCTAGGACTTTTGCATCCAAGAATCCCGCCAATTCCTCCTGTATTGCTCGTATGCGATCCTTTGGCAGAAGACCGTCCCGTAGACGTTCGATCTGATTTAAAAAAGGAGTCAGCCTATATGAATATGAAACTAAACACAATTTGATTGTAATTAAAAACTATAGAAATTGTTTACATACGTGGAGTTGCTCTAAATTTCTGCCCTTCTCATCGCACGTCAGCCGGATGAACTCGCATACATAGTATCCACATAGATTGTTACCTGGTCCCTGCGTCAGGCACTTTACGACAACAGAGTTCAATCAAAATAATAATCAAGCATGATAATAACTGTATCAAAACTAGAATCAAAGAGATGCGCGGATATAGCTAGTGGTGCTTACATCTAGTGGTTGAAATGTAAGCTCCTCTTTCCAAACACCCCTAGCCTTCTTGGTGAACCGTTTCCAAGCGCTGCCCGGCGTAGAAAACGAATAAAATAAGTTATTAAGTACTTGATATCATAAAATTCACGAACGTTGCCGATATAGTGTCGTAATGATTAGAATTACCGCTGGAGAAGTATCTGCATGTCCTTCCACGTCTCAAGGGGTTTATGTTTCGAGTCCATGACTAGTACACGCCCTTTGTCAAGTTGAATGATTAACAGAATATAGTGGTACCTGCGAATGCAGAACTAATCAATTATATACTTAACATCGAGTAAGCGAAATAGAAAGTGTATACAAGACAATAACACTCACTCGAAGTTGTAAGGAAATAGTATTTCCCTTTTGGTTTCTTGAAACCTTAACGCGTGTACTATATTATCCTCCGTATCCTGGGGGCTTAATTTGAGATTAGCTTCATGAACCCAATATGGGTCAATGAAGCCAATGTCATAGATTTGTCCTCTGCTGCATTCGAGAATCTTCATTCTGCATATTAAAGTATGATTATATACATGCAATAAACAAAATAATATAGATGGAGACTAAGTTAATTACAGAATTAGTACTTACAGACAATAGGCACTCATGATCGATTTGTCCAAGGCGTCTTGATTAAATAATTGAAATAGTTCATCAAATTCAATGGATATCATGTCATCCCTTTCTTTCCCATGATGCTTTTTTGTAACCCTCAGCACTATCCAGTTAGCCCCGGCCTTTGTGGCATGCAAGTACCAGTTATGCAATCTTCGCATTTTTGTTGGAAGATTGTTTACCTCCTCAGGTTTGACGAGAGGTTTTCCGTACTGGTATTGGTATGCTACTTCACTCACGGGGAAGAACTCTAACTGGGATAAGTACTGGGCAATACTCATACCTTGAGCAGCGGCAGCTTCTCCGTATTGTGCAACTACCTCTGGATCATACTGCTCTTCGGCCCCATATTTGCTCGACCCCACATTGGTTTGAGAAATCACCTTGAGAGGGGCGCAAGTCTGTTTTGCTTGTTCTTCGAGCTGGGCAACAGATTTACCGCTTGCATCAGTACTGCTCTTCGAGGCTTTTTGTGCCGCATGTGACTTGAGAATAGAACGCTCATAGTCTGATGACAGCTTTGGCTCGGGTTGATGAAGAGTCTTTAGCATTTTCAACACTTTGGCTTTTTCTTCTTTGGTGCTGGGGAACTCTGGCTCTTTCGGCCGCCTCAGCTTAGCGAAAAACGCTGTCATTTCCGCATCAACGATCGCCGCAGTCTCCTCTTCAGTACAGTCATAAGCTCTCTTGGGAGGAACCGTTGGTACTTTTGGAAGAGGCTCTTGTTTACGTTTCGGCGATCGCTTACGACGCACAGTAGCGGTACGCTTACGCTTTTTATCCTGAGGCGCCGGCGATGGCTCCCGCGGCGATGGCTGCACCGGAGACGGGTGAGGCGACGGAGCCGGGTGAGGCGACGAAGACGGCTGCCGCGGCGGCGACGACCTCGCTGGAGACGGGTGAGGCGGCGGCGAAGATGGCCTTGGCGTGTGATTTCGAAGCACGATACAATCCTTCGGCCATAGAATGGTGACGTTTTTTGCGTCACCCAGCACAGTCACACCCCCTTCACCAGCAGGGTAGTGAAGATCCAAAACCTCAAAGGTGGGCATGATTTCATCCACGCCGACAACAGCGTAGCCCTCTGGAACCGGACGACCGTGGTAAGTTGGTGTGGGTCCAATTGGTAAGGCATAGCCGACCGCCACCTTCATTGATATGTTCACAACTTTGACATGTAGCTCGCAGTGTGTCATCTCTGTGATATCATCCACTGGGTAGCCAACAGGAGCCATCGTCGGTGCATCATCGGCATCGCCATTGTCATCACCCGGAACCTCGGTGGAAGCCACACTGCTTTTTCGATTATTCGATAGGCCGGTAGCATCGAATGCAGTGTGCTGCTGAGATGGGCCGGTAGTACTTTGCTCTTTAAGTGAGTTAATTTCATCTTGTTGTTGCTTTAATCGTTCTTCAATTAAACGCATTCGCTCTTTCTGACTTTCTGCTTCAACTGCCGCCCTGTCCTTACTCCTCTGACGGCTTCTATCAGGATATTTCTTCCTCTCTTCGGGAAACCCAGTCCTCCATGATTGGGAGCCTATTGTGCCTCGTGTTCGTCCATCATGTTCCTTATTTCCAAGGGCGAGTGTGAGCTCATCATTCTCTCTATCGGGAATGAAGTCCCCATCTTTAACAGCCTTTACTGCTTTTCTCATCCTCTCGATTGGCAAGGGGTCTTCTTTATGTCGTATGTTATATATACACCTCCCTTCCGAGTCCAACGTGCCCCCATGCCCGTAAAACCAATTCCTTGCACGTTCTACCCAATCGTCTGTCTCTGGAGTGATATTTTTAGCACGCAGTTCTTCCTCAAGTTTCTCCCACTTAGGAATGCCAGCCCTGTAGCCACCTTGCCCCATAGTATGGTGATACTTCTTGTTAGCAGCATTCAGCTTATTCTTTGCAGACATTTCCTTAGCTTTTTCCGATGTCTTGTATTCCACAAACTCAGCCTAGAATGGTTTTATCTTCTGAAACTGAGTCTTCTTGAAATCCGGAGTCTTCTCTTTCACGACATAGTCAAGGTGCAATCTTTTCTTCCAGTTGGTGAAACACTGGGCCATCTTCTTCAAAGCCCACTCCCTGACCTTAGCCTCCATGGCTCTCCCATGTTGTAAGGCGTCCTCAACTGGATCCTCCGCATTTGGATCCAGCTCTATCTTCGGTAGTTTGAAATTAACCATGAGCCTCTTCCACAGTAAATCTTTGGCGTGGTTAGGGACAAATAAACATGTTCCCTCTTCATCCGCTTTAGCAGGCCTATTCCAATTTCTAATGGTGATCGGGATTAAGTCCCTAACGATTACTCCGCATTGTGCCACAAATTTGGTTGCGACAACTTCGGGAGCTGTCGGTCTGCCGTCTTCAGCGACATCTTCGATCCTAAACCTCTCATGGTCTTGCAACTTTTTGGTTGGGCCTCGTCTGCTCTTTTCAGTAGATTCCTTCGATCCGGAGGGCTAAAAGAAGAAAGATCGTCGTTACTATTTCTATATAGATAGCAGATGATTAATTAATGAATTGATTTATATTACATGCACCTCGCCGGAGCGGTCGTCTTCTCGATTACACAAGGCATCGCCTTCTCCCTCGCGGAAGGCAACACCTTCAACCTCAAACAAGTTGTCTACTCCGGTAAAAAGAGGATCACCCTCACCGGAGTTGTTCAGAAACGTTGATACGTCTAAATTATCTTCCCCACGGATCACACCTTGGATCAACTCTTCCTTTTCTTCGTCTCTGACGTGTGGGTCCATATTTTCTGCATAGGTGGAAAAACGAATAAGTCAAAGCGGCTAAAGGAGAAAGTTACGAATAAGTCAAAGCGGCTAACGAATATTTTCCGGATCGAAGGTGAAACCCTAATATATACATACACAATAATAAAAATGAAGAGAAACCCTAAACCCTAAGGCTATGAGAGGGGAACATGAGTATAAGGCTACAAAAGGTCTTCGATCTATCTATGGTCTTGATCTCGGTCTTCAATCTCAATCTTGATATCGTATTCTACCGAGAAGAACCAAATCACCGGAAAGAAAGGGAAACAATCAACACATGGCATCGATGCAATGCTCAAGCAATGATGATGATACGACAAGTTAATGTGCATTGGAATGTAACCCTAAAGCATTCTCGACAAGTTAATTGGGGTTCCGAGGGGCGCAAACCCTAACTCAAGGAACTCCGGAATCACCTGTTAGGGTTACTAGGGTGTTCTAATTAAACTTGTGATTTAATTAGATCTATCTATGGTCTTGATCTCGGTCTTCGATCTCGATCTCGATATCGTATTCTACCGAGAAGAACCAAATCACCGGAAAGAAAGGGAAACAATCAACACATGGAATCGATGCAATGCTCAAGCAATGATGATGATACGACAAGTTAATGTGCATTGGAATGTAACCCTAAAGCATGCTCGACAAGTTAATCGGGGTTCCGAGGGGCGCAAACCCTAACTCAAGGAACTCCGGAACCAAGCGACCATGGTGGTGGCTTGTGGTGTGTAGGTGTTGGCTTCCTGTCGCGGCGGTTTCGATCCGGGAGCTTCTCTCCGGCGGCTTCTTGGCGGCTGATGCTTCGTCAACACGTCGGACTCAAGGGCAGTAGGGCTGCCGCTCCTTCGCTGCTTCGCCCTGTGTGTCGGTCGTCCCCTGTGGCAAGGTGCGGGCCGATACCGGAGCTTCTTCGTCGATCTGGAGGAGGAAAAAGATGGTGGACTTGATTGCCTTTTCAAGTTTCTTTTAGGGTCCTCGGTGCTTATTTTCTGGGCCTCTGTGTAATTTTTATTTCTTAGGCCTCCTGTACTCCAGCGACATTATTGCAGCAATATATTTCGGGTGCTCTGCACCCGTAATCCGTTCAAAAAAAAATCAATCTAATTCGGGTGCTCTGTTTTCACTGGCGGAGCTTAGTTAGGGCCAAACTGGGCCGTGGCCCGCCCAGCTTTTTTGCACAACTCTGTTTTACTACTAGTACTGCTACGCATCAGAGCCCCAGCCCAGAAAAACGATGGAGCAGGGTGTTACAGCAGACCCGGCGTGGCCCGCATCCATCCAGAGGGTGGCTGCAGCCCTCAGGCACGACCGCGCAGGAGGTTCAGTAGCCGACATCGCAATATGCTCCTAAATTGAGTCCGTCCTCTTTCCCAATTTCCCAGTTTCCCAGTTCAGTTACTTTTATTTTCCCAAAATTCTGGCGAGCTGCGACCACTCAGTAGCAACTAACACCAACGGCGAGCCGGCGAGGGCGCTCAAATCCCCCCCAGGCAGGCAGACAGCCATATACACTACTTTGATTCAGAGACGTGCCTTGCTTTTTCCCCCCAAAATCTAAGGAGAACTCATGCCCGTCTAGTGTCTTTAGAGCACACACAAACAAAGTTGCCAGGGTATTTTTTTTATTTTTTTCCATGGCATTTTTGGTTTTTTAGGATTTCTTTGGGGTTTTTCTTGCTCTGTTGGATCCTAATCGTGTGATGGGGAGTGGTGTCACGCCCTAGCAAACTCCTTTTTTTTGAAAGAATTTATATGTGTGTACACTTTTTTTCAAAAAAAATTATATATGTATACACACCTCATATATGTATGATCTCCTGAACCAAAGATATTGAGTATTGGCTAACGCATAATTACCCAGTGAAGTACTATATGGTTTACAATTGCAAATTTTTGTGCTCTGTTTTAGTTCGGACCGCCCAAGATTTTCTTCGAAGCTCCGACGCTGTCTGTTTTGCCACCAGCAGCAGAGGGAGGGGGAGGACAGAGAGGCAGGGAGGGGCGGCGCCGTACCTGACGCGCGGCGGTGGGGGAAGGAGACGCGCGGCGGTGGGCGCGTCGTCGACGGGAAGCAGAGACGCGGGCGCGGCCGGCGGTCGTCGGGGGAAGGAGACGCGCGGGCGGCGCGGTCGTCGGCGCGCGGGAAGAGACGCGGGCGGCGGCCGGAGGCGGAGGCGTTGACGACGGAGCCGCTACGGGGAGCGCGCGGCGGTGGCGGGGGCAGCCTGGCGGCGGTGGCGGGGGCAGCCTGGCGGCGTCGTCGTCGGCGAGGGCGCGGGCAGAGGCAGAGAAGTGAGTGGGGAAGGGAAGAAGAAGAGGAGGCACGGTTATAACTAAAGGGCCTTTAGTCCCGGTTCGTGGCTCCAACCGGGACTAAAGGTGCATACGTCCCGGTTGGAGCCACCAACCGGGACCTATAGTCCAATTTTCAGCAGGTGAAGGGGCGCGCGCGCAGGGGCTCTTTCGTCCCGGTTGGTGGCTCCAACCGGGACGTATTCCCCTGTTTTCAAATTTTTTCAGTTATTTTCTCTCTGTTCCCGCCTTTTTTTTTATTTTGGGGTTTAAATTTGTAATGTTTTTTAAATGATAATTAATTTGGAATTTAGAAAAACTTTAAACATAAAAAGTGTTTGGATTTGAATAAATAATTCGAAACCATTTTCTGTTTTGAAAAATAATTAATGTAACCATTTAAAATATGAACCATTTACAATTAAAAATGAATTAACTTATATTTTTTTAATATCAATTTGGAATTTAGAAAAACTTTAAATATAAGAAGTGTATGGATTTGAATAAATAATTCAAAAACATATTCTATTTTTAAAAAATAATTAATGTAACCTTTTAAAATGAATTAACTTATATTTTTGAATATTAATTTGGAATTTAGAAAAACTTTAAATATAAGAAGTGTATGGATTTGAATAAATAATTCAAAAACATATTCTATTTTTAAAAAATAATTAATGTAACCTTTTAAAATGAATTAACTTATATTTTTGAAAATTAATTTGGAATTTAGAAAAACTTTAAATATAAGAAGTGTATGGATTTGAATAAATAATTCAAAAACATATTCTATTTTTAAAAAATAATTAATGTAACCTTTTAAAATGAATTAACTTATATTTTTTAATATTAATTTGGAATTTAAAAAAATTTAAACATAAAAAGTGTTTGGATTTAAATAAATAATTCAAAAACATTTTCTGTTTTAAAAAATAATTAATGTAACCATTTAAAATATGAACCATTTACAATTAAAAATGAATTAACTTATATTTTTTTAATATCAATTTGGAATTTAGAAAAACTTTAAACATAATAAGTGTTTGGATTTTGAACTTATATGCCGGTTTTTTTTGAATTTATTATGCCCGTTTTGAATTATCTGAATTTCTAACTATGGTCGAACCGGTGTGCATGAAGATAGGGGACGGGCATCGTTAGAACTTGCATTGGATCTATGAAGAAACCACATATTGCGAGTCTAAAAATGATTTTTTCAAAAAATCACGGGCGATAGGTCATGTACCTGTAGTACAAACCGGACCCACTTCCTACCGATTCGGCAGACATTTGTCCTTTTTACCCGGGATGGACGAAAAGGTTTGAGATGTACCGGTTGGGATATCGTCCATGTAAGGTGGTCTAGTATTTTAGGAAAATAGGACGGTAGCATTCTGAAACGGCATTTTGGTGGTTACTTCACAAAACGACCCGTTTTTTGCGCTCGGAAAATGGAAAAGGGATTTTCCGTGCGACAAAAAGGAAAACTTCCTCCTGCAACATTGTTCTACATACCAATGTCCACACACATGCATAATATGGGCACAACATCACAAACTATGCCGTGATTCAGCACATAACATCGGTCATTTGGACCGAAAGCCATGAAACCTCGAACATGATAGGTCATTTTGTGAAGGTTTTTTCGAAACATGATCAATATACCAAGTCTGGTATTTTTCCTTTCAACTATGTAACATAATATGACACCACGCGAAGGATTTTCATTGTTCGGGTTTTTTTTGAATTTATTATGCCCGTTTTGAATTATCTGAATTTCTAACTATGGTCGAACCGGTGTGCATGAAGATAGGGGACGGGCATCGTTAGAACTTGCATTGGATCTCTGAAGAAACCACATATTGCGAGTCTAAAAATGATTTTTTCAAAAAATCACGGGCGATAGATCATGTACCTGTAGTACAAACCGGACCCACTTCCTACGGATTCGGCAGACATTTGTCCTTTTTACCCGGGATGGACGAAAAGGTTTGAGATGTACCGGTTGGGATATAGTCCATGTAAGGTGGTCTAGTATTTTAGGAAAATAGGATGGTAGCATTCTGAAACGGCATTTTGGTGGTTACTTCACAAAACGACCCGTTTTTTGCGCTCGGAAAATGGAAAAGGGATTTTCCGTGCGACAAAAAGGAAAACTTCCTCCTGCAACATTGTTCTACATACCAATGTCCACACACATGCATAATATGGGCACAACATCACAAACTATGCCGTGATTCAGCACATAACATCGGTCATTTGGACCAAAAGCCATGAAACCTCGAACATGATAGGTCATTTTGTGAAGGTTTTTTCGAAACATGATCAATATACCAAGTCTGGTATTTTTCCTTTCAACTATGTAACATAATATGACACCACGCGAAGGATTTTCATTGTTCGGGTTTTTTTTGAATTTATTATGCCCGTTTTGAATTATCTGAATTTCTAACTATGGTCGAACCGGTGTGCATGAAGATAGGGGACGGGCATCGTTAGAACTTGCATTGGATCTCTGAAGAAACCACATATTGCGAGTCTAAAAATGATTTTTTCAAAAAATCACGGGCGATAGATCATGTACCTGTAGTACAAACCGGACCCACTTCCTACAGATTCGGCAGACATTTGTCCTTTTTACCCGGGATGGACGAAAAGGTTTGAGATGTACCGGTTGGGATATAGTCCATGTAAGGTGGTCTAGTATTTTAGGAAAATAGGACGGTAGCATTCTGAAACGGCATTTTGGTGGTTACTTCACAAAACGACCCGTTTTTTGCGCTCGGAAAATGGAAAAGGGATTTTCCGTGCGACAAAAAGGAAAACTTCCTCCTGCAACATTGTTCTACATACCAATGTCCACACACATGCATAATATGGGCACAACATCACAAACTATGCCGTGATTCAGCACATAACATCGGTCATTTGGACCGAAAGCCATGAAACCTCGAACATGATAGGTCATTTTGTGAAGGTTTTTTTGAAACATGATCAATATACCAAGTCTGGTATTTTTCCTTTCAACTATGTAACATAATATGACACCACGCGAAGGATTTTCATTGTTCGGGTTTTTTTTGAATTTATTATGCCCGTTTTGAATTATCTGAATTTCTAACTATGGTCGAACCGGTGTGCATGAAGATAGGGGACGGGCATCGTTGGAACTTGCATTGGATCTCTGAAGAAACCACATATTGCGAGTCTAAAAATGATTTTTTCAAAAAATCACGGGCGATAGATCATGTACCTGTAGTACAAACCGGACCCACTTCCTGCCGATTCGGCAGACATTTGTCCTTTTTACCCGGGATGGACGAAAAGGTTTGAGATGTACCGGTTGGGATATAGTCCATGTAAGGTGGTCTAGTATTTTAGGAAAATAGGACGGTAGCATTCTGAAACGGCATTTTGGTGGTTACTTCACAAAACGACCCGTTTTTTGCGCTCGGAAAATGGAAAAGGGATTTTCCGTGCGACAAAAAGGAAAACTTCCTCCTGCAACATTGTTCTACATACCAATGTCCACACACATGCATAATATGGGCACAACATCACAAACTATGCCGTGATTCAGCACATAACATCGGTCATTTGGACCGAAAGCCATGAAACCTCGAACATGATAGGTCATTTTGTGAAGGTTTTTTCGAAACATGATCAATATACCAAGTCTGGTATTTTTACTTTCAACTATGTAACATAATATGACACCACGCGAAGGATTTTCATTGTTCGGGTTTTTTTTTGAATTTATTATGCTCGTTTTGAATTATCTGAATTTCTAACTATGGTCGAACCGGTGTGCATGAAGATAGGGGACGGGCATCGTTGGAACTTGCATTGGATCTCTGAAGAAACCACATCTTGCGAGTCTAAAAATGATTTTTTCAAAAAATCACGGGCGATAGATCATATACCTGTAGTACAAACCGGACCCACTTCCTACCGATTCGGCAGACATTTGTCCTTTTTACCCGGGATGGACGAAAAGGTTTGAGATGTACCGGTTGGGATATAGTCCATGTAAGGTGGTCTAGTATTTTAGGAAAATAGGACGGTAGCATTCTGAAACGGCATTTTGGTGGTTACTTCACAAAACGACCCGTTTTTTGCGCTCGGAAAATGGAAAAAGGATTTTCCGTGCGACAAAAAGGAAAACTTCCTCCTGCAACATTGTTCTACATACCAATGTCCACACACATGCATAATATGGGCACAACATCACAAACTATGCCGTGATTCAGCACATAACATCGGTCATTTGGACCGAAAGCCATGAAACCTCGAACATGATAGGTCATTTTGTGAAGGTTTTTTCGAAACATGATCAATATACCAAGTCTGGTATTTTTACTTTCAACTATGTAACATAATATGACACCACGCGAAGGATTTTCATTGTTCGGGTTTTTTTTGAATTTATTATGCCCGTTTTGAATTATCTGAATTTCTAACTATGGTCGAACCGGTGTGCATGAAGATAGGGGACGGGCATCGTTGGAACTTGCATTGGATCTCTGAAGAAACCACATCTTGCGAGTCTAAAAATGATTTTTTCAAAAAATCACGGGCGATAGATCATGTACCTGTAGTACAAACCGGACCCACTTCCTGCCGATTCGGCAGACATTTGTCCTTTTTACCCGGGATGGACGAAAAGGTTTGAGATGTACCGGTTGGGATATAGTCCATGTAAGGTGGTCTAGTATTTTAGGAAAATAGGACGGTAGCATTCTGAAACGGCATTTTGGTGGTTACCTCACAAAACGACCCGTTTTTTGCGCTCGGAAAATAGAAAAGGGATTTTCCGTGCGACAAAAAGGAAAACTTTCTCCTGCAACATTGTTCTACATACCAATGTCCACACACATGCATAATATGGGCACAACATCACAAACTATGCCGTGATTCAGCACATAACATCGGTCATTTGGACCGAAAGCCATGAAACCTCGAACATGATAGGTCATTTTGTGAAGGTTTTTTCGAAACATGATCAATATACCAAGTCTGGTATTTTTCCTTTCAACTATGTAACATAATATGACACCACGCGAAGGATTTTCATTGTTCTGGTTTTTTTTGAATTTATTATGCCCGTTTTGAATTATCTGAATTTCTAACTATGGTCGAACCGGTGTGCATGAAGATAGGGGACGGGCATCGTTAGAACTTGCATTGGATCTCTGAAGAAACCACATATTGCGAGTCTAAAAATGATTTTTTCAAAAAATCACGGGCGATAGATCATGTACCTGTAGTACAAACCGGACCCACTTCCTGCCGATTCGGCAGACATTTGTCCTTTTTACCCGGGATGGACGAAAAGGTTTGAGATGTACCGGTTGGGATATAGTCCATGTAAGGTGGTCTAGTATTTTAGGAAAATAGGAAGGTAGCATTCTGAAACGGCATTTTGGTGGTTACTTCACAAAACGACCCGTTTTTTGCGCTCGGAAAATGGAAAAGGGAATTTCCGTGCGACAAAAAGGAAAACTTCCTCCTGCAACATTGTTCTACATACCAATGTCCACACACATGCATAATATGGGCACAACATCACAAACTATGCCGTGATTCAGCACATAACATCGGTCATTTGGACCGAAAGCCATGAAACCTCGAACATGATAGGTCATTTTGTGAAGGTTTTTTCGAAACATGATCAGTATACCAAGTCTGGTATTTTGCGAAACATGATCATTGTTCGGCACACATTTAGTCCCGGATGTAGTCACAAACCGGGACTAAAGGGATTGCGGCAGAGTGGGCCAGACAACACTAATAATAGTGGTGAGTGTCGACATTATGTCGTGCGGCTTGTACCTTGTCCCGGATGGTGTCACCAACCGGGACTAAAGATGAACCTTTAGTCCCGGTTGGAGACACCAACCGGGACTAAAGATGAGTCAGCACTAATAATAGGGGTGAGTGTCGACATTATGTCGTGAGTGTCGACATTATGCCGAGCTGCTTGTACTATAAATATGCATCCTTGTGAGTCCAGTCCTCCAGCCAGTTTGAGGCATCTCCAAGATGGTTTTCGAGAGCAGGGACACCACTGCGGCTAGTTTCAGGGAGATGCCGACGGAGCCCAGTCCTCCGGCATCTCCGAGAAACTGGTCATAGAGGCACTCCCTAATATGTGAAATTAGTTAGCTCCGAGGCGTATTGATCTAGTTAGTGAAGTTACAAGCTGCAAGATGGTTTTCGAGAGCAGGGACACCACTGCGGCCAGTTTCAGGGAGATGCCGACGGAGCCCAGTCCTCCGGCATCTCCGAGAAACTGGTCATAGAGGCACTCCCTAATATGTGAAATTAGTTAGCTCCGAGGCGTATTGATCTAGTTAGTGAAGTTACAAGCTGCAAGATGGTTTTCGAGAGCAGGGACACCACTGCGGCCAGTTTCAGGGAGATGCCGACGAAGCCCAGTCCTCCGGCATCTCCGAGAAACTGGTCATAGAGGCACTCCCGCTCCAGCCACAAAATGGGACTAACACTCAAGACATTTATTAATATTTAAAAACCGAGACTACAAAACCGGGACTAAAGGCCACAAACCGCGAAAGATATCCTTCGGTCAAGCCACAAACCGCGAAAGACATGAACTAGAGTTACATAATATGAGCATGAACTTCTTGGCATATGTCATTCCTTATGACCGCTTCAGACGTAACCATGGAGCATCTTCTTTACTTAACGGAATGCTTGGGTCAGTTTTCACTGTGAAGGGCGGAATTTCATCAAACTTATTATAATCTTCTGACATGTCTGTCTTGTCCTCGATTCCCACGATGTTTCTTTTCCCTGAAAGAACTATGTGACGCTTTGGCTCATCATATGATGTATTCGTTTGCATATTTTTTCTTTTTTTCGGTTTGGAGGACATGTCCTTCACATAGAAAACCTGAGACACATCATTGGCTAGGACGAATGGTTCATCTCTATAACCAAGATTGTTGAGATCCACTGTTGTCATTCCGTACAACTGGTCTATCTTTACCCCTTCCCCATTCAGGTTGACCCATTTGCAGCGAAACAAAGGGACCTTAAAAGAGACTCCATAGTCTAGTTCCCATATCTCCTCTATGTAACCATAATATGTGTCCTTTTGTCCATTCTCGTCTATTGCATCAAAGCGGACACCACTATTTTGGTTGGTGCTCTTTTTATCTTGGGCGATCGTGTAGAATGTATTCCCATTTATTTCGTACCCTTGGAAATTCAATACAGTAGAAGATGGTGACGCGGCCAACAAGTATAGCTGATCTCCAACAGTGGTGTCATTCAAGAGATGTGTCCGCATCCAACCACCGAAAGACTTCATGTGTTCATCTGTAATCCATGATTCAGGCTTCCCCGGGTTTTTGGAGCGTACAATATTCTTGTGTTCCTCGATATACGGAGCTGCCAAGGTGGAATTATGTAGAACTGTGTAGTGTGCTTTAGTGAAAGAATCCCCGTCCCTACATATCATTGCTTTCTTTCCCAGCGTGCCTTTTCCACTTAGTCTTCCCTCATGCCGCGAGTCAGAAACACCAATCGGCTTAAGGTCAGGAATAAAGTCAACACAAAACTCAATGACCTCCTCTGTTCCATATCCCTTGGAGATGCTTCCTTCTGGTCTAGCACGGTTATGAACATATTTCTTTAAGACTCCCATGAACCTCTCAAAGGGGAACATATTGTGCAGAAATACCGGACCGAGAATGGCAATCTCTTCCACTAGATGAACCAGGAGATGCGTCATAATATTGAAGAAGGATGGTGGGAACACCAATTCAAAACTAACAAGACATTGTACCACATCCTTCTGTAACCTTGGCAGAATATCTGGATTGATTACCTTCTGAGATATTGCATTGAGGAATGCACACAGCTTCACAATGGGTACTCGAACATTTTCCGGTAGAAGCCCCCTCAATGCAATCGGAAGCAACTGCGTCATAATCACGTGACAGTCATGAGACTTCAGGTTTTGGAACTTTTTCTCTGCCATATTTATTATCCCCTTTATATTAGATGAGAAGCCCGACGGCACCTTGATACTGTAAAGGACTTCAAAAAAGATTTCCTTCTCTGCTTTGGTAAGAGCATAGCTGGCACGACTTAAGTGACGCCCTTTATCCGTCTTGTTATCTGTATGCATGTTCTTTGGGTCTTTCATAATTTGTTGGTCCTCCCGTGCTTCAGGTGTATCTTTTGTCTTACCATACACGCCTAGGAATCCTAGCAGGTTCACGCAGAGATTCTTCGTCACGTGCATCACGTCGATTGAAGAGCGGACACGCAGGACTTTCCAATATGGCAGCTCCCAAAATATAGATTTCTTCTTCCACATGGGTGCGTGTCCTGTAGCGACGTCGTTCGGAACTGATTGACCGCCGGGACCCTTTCCAAAGATTACTTCTATGCCCTTGACCATACCAAATACATCATCACCAGCAGGGAGTTCAGGCTTCTTCCGGTGATCTGCCTCACCTTTAAAATGCTTGCCTTTCTTTCTTACGGGATGATTGGTCGGAAGAAATCGTCGATTCGCTAGGTACACAACCTTCTTGCATTTATGCAAATATGTACCTTCGGTCTTATCTAAACAGTGGGTGCATGCCTTATATCCTTTGTTTGTCTGTCCTGAAAGGTTACTAAGAGCAGGCCAATCATTGATGGTTACGAATAACAACCCTCGTAGATTAAATGGCTCCTGTTTGTTCTCATCCAAGCACGTACACCTGATTTGCCCCACAACTGTAAGAGTTTTTCAACTAATGGCCTAAGGTATACATCAATGTCGTTGCCCGGTTGCTTCGGGCCTTGGATGAGCACTGGCATCATAATGAACTTACGCTTCATGCACAACCAAGGAGGCAGGTTGTAGATACATAGAGTCACGGGCCAGGTGTTGTGACTGCAGCTCTGCTCCCCAAAAGGATTCATGCCATCCGTACTTAGACCAAACCATAAGTTCCTTGCGTCACCTGCAAAGTCTGGGAAGTCTCTCTCGATTTTTCTCCACTGTGACCCATCAGCAGGGTGTCTCAACTCCCCGTCTTTCTTACGGTCTTCTTTGTGCCATCGCAACAACCTGGCATGCTCTTTGTTTCTGAACATGCGTTTCAACCTTGGTATTATAGGAGCATACCACATAACCTTAGCAGGAACCCTCTTCCGGAGGGGCTCTCCCTCAACATCACCAGGGTCATCTCGTCTGATCTTATACCGCAACGCGTTGCATACCGGGCATTTATCTAAATTCTCATACTCCTTACTGCGGTAGAGGATGCAGTCATTAATGCATGCATGTATCTTTTGCACATCTAATCCCAGAGGACAGAGAGTCTTCTTTGCTTCGTAGGTACTCTCGGGAAGTTCGTTATGTTTTGGAAACTTCGGCTTCATTATTTTCAGCATCTTTTCAAATGAGGAGTCAGTTAGACCACACTCTGCCTTCCATCGCAACAATTCCAGTGTGGTACCGAGCTTTGTGCTGCCATCTTCATAATTTGGGTACAACAATTTCTTGTGATCTTCTAACATGCCCTCTAACTTCAACTTCTCATTTTCTGTTTCACAGTCTCGCTTTGCATCAGAAATGACCCTACCAAGTTCATCAGCCGGCTCATCTGATGCCCGTTCTTCACCTTTTTCCTCTCCATTGTCTTCCATAGCAGTATCACCGTATTCAGGAAACATATGATGATAGTTGTTATCATCATCTTCTTCTTCACCATCTTCCATCATAACCCCTCTTTCCCCGTGCTTGGTCCAGCAATTATAGTTGGGCATGAAACCTTTCATAATCAGGTGGCCGCGAATGATTTTCGAGGAAGAGTACTCCTTGTTGTTCCGACATTGAACACATGGACAACGTATAAATCCATTCTCTTTGTTTGCCGTAGCCACATCGATAAATTTATCCACGCCTTTGATATACCCGGCTACCCGCCGGTCACCGTACATCCATTCCCGACCGTTCATCTGCATCATATAAGTAAGTTTATCAAAAAACAGGACATCATAAATAGTGAAATAACCAATTCACACCGACACATGAATTGTATCAATGACCTAGAAAAGATAGGATTGCTAACCTCGATCGAGGGAAATAAAGAGGAGAAAGCTCAAGTGCGTCTCGGACACCTTCTATATTTTTGTTCTATGAGAAATTCAACTGGATTTTTCACTCAAACATTTCAACAAACACCTTCAATGCATGCATGAGAAAAAACTAGCACACACCCTCACACCTTACACCATTCGAAAAAACAGAGTGGAGGCAGAGGGGGCTGGGGCGTTGCATTTATAGAGGGCACGGGGTATTTAGTCCTGGTTGGAGCCAGCAACCGGGACTAAAGGTGCGTGCCACGCCACGTGGCTGTGGCCAAACCTTTAGTCCCGGTTGGTGGCTCCAACCGGGACGCATTCCCCCTTACCAACTGGGACGCATTCCAACAAGGATGCTGCTCAGAGTGCCGATAATAGTGATGTTGCTGCTTATGACCTGAAGTTCAAGCAGTACTCTGCTGATCTCGAGATCTATCGCCACGATCTGACTGCCTACACTCAGTGGGTCGATGGGGATGCACGTGCTGCTACTGTTCTCACCTTCAGTGTTCTGCCCCAGTTTGCTGCTGAGTTCATGGGTCTCCCTACTGTTGCCGCTCAGTGGGCACATCTTCGTCGGCGCTATCAGCCGTCTGGGGATGCTCTTTACCTGTCCGTGGTTCGCCAGGAGCATTCTTTTCAGCAGGGTGATTCTACTATTGATGAGTTTTATACTGAGAGTGCTGCTATCTGGCGTCAGCTTGATTCTCTCCGTACTGCTGTTTGTGGCACATGTCCGTGCTGTCAGATTGTGCTCTCGGATTTGGAGTTCCACTGCATCTATGAGTTTTTGTCTCGACTTCGCCAGGAGTTCGAGCCTCCTATTACTATTATTATTATTATTATTATTATTATTAATATTATTATTATTATTATTATTATCCAGATTCACCAAAAAGATAAAAGTTAACATTTTTTCGGCTCAGCTGAAGTTACAATAAACTAATGAAGAGAGTTTTAGAATTAATTGTCATTAAGGAATTAATTTTGCAACTTTTTAGGTTGCTGAAGACTAGAGGTTAAGAGGGGCAGCTAAGATCATCGGTGTGGACATCAACCCTAAAAAGTTCACCAAAGGTGTGCATTAAGCCACGTAATTTTGCTCATAATTAGCTGGTTCCCATGTCTCTTTCTACTCCACATATAGCTTTTTCATCTCGGGATTATTAGTACTACTACTCATGAAAGATTGAAAGCTATGGATGATTTCTTTTTTTTTCTATTATACTCGTAAACTCATTCTCTTGAATGCATTAAAGCCTTTGTATAGCTTCCATTTAATTTCGGTTTGTTTCAATACGAGAAAAGGTATTTAGAACCTATGGATTGGTGTCGGTAAAATAGAAACATAAACTGCTATTCCTGTACGTATTTAGAACCTATGGATTGGTGTCGCTTTCTCCATAGGCAATCAACTAACGTGTTTCGTGTTCGTGCAGGCAAAGAGATGGGCATCACCGATTTCGTCAACTCCAAGACGTGTGGAAAGCCCGTCCACGAGGTGATCAAGGAGATGACGGATGGTGGCGTCGACTACGGCTTCGAGTGCACGGGCAACCTGGATGTGCTACGAGAGACCTTCGTTTCAACACACGACGTATGCATCTCGCTGTCTCATAAAGCGTTGCTAACGTCGTTAGATGACAAGTTTAAATTTACTTAGGCTTGTCGATATTGGAAATAATTACTGCAAATCCAGGGATGGGGATTGACTGTGATGCTGGGGATCCATCCGATGCCTAGGATGCTGCCGCTGCATCCCATGGAGCTCTTCGATGGCCGTCGGATCGTCGGCTCCACCTTTGGTGACTTCAAGGGCAAGACGCAGCTTCCGCTCCTCGTTGACCAGTGCATGCAGGGGGTAACAAAAAATTTCTCATGATTTCAGCACACATAATAACATGCCAAGAAATTAAAATGTTAAGATGGAAGATATATTCTCTTTATTCTGAGTGTCAATTAATTACTATATTTTGCAGGAGGTTAAGGTAAACTTTGATGGCTTCATAACCCACGAGATGCCATTCTCAGAGATCAGAGAGGCTTTCCGGCTGCTGGAGGAAGGCAAGTCCCTGAGGTATGTGCTACGTCTGTAATGGGCACCCCAAAGGGATTCAAGAATAAAAGTGCTCTACGGGTGGAATTTGTTGTGCTTGTTAGTTGTTACTACTTCCATGTGTTGTACATCTTGTATAAATTAAACTGAAGGCATAGTTTACTTAATGAAAATGCAACCTTCTTTCAAGGAGAAAACTCTGCCCCTGTGTTTTCATTTTGGTCGCTCTTAGTGGGGAACAAGGAAGCAACGCCAAGAGCATCTCCAGTCGCCTACCTAGGAGGCTGATCCGGACGCCGAATTTCGGTCCGGGCGCCGAAAATTGGTCCAGTCGCGTACCGAATGACCTGTTTTCGACCGGATTTGGGTCATTTTTAGTCCGGACTACCCAGGCCGAACCCAGGTTTCCGGGTACGTCCTGGGAACGTCGGACTCAGCGAAATCGGCAAAAAAAAATCAAAGCGGCGCGTGGACCCACCGAGTCAGTGACGGAAGCCGAGTGGTCGTCATCCTCGGAACCACGCGGCGACCGCCGGGCAATAATTGCCCGTCGCGACGGTCACGCGTCGCCGATTTACAGCGTCACCGTCGCCGTCTCGGCTTCCGCGACGGACTGGCTGTCAGTAACTTCCCGCCGTTTCCACTTTTCCCGCCCTCGCCGCCCACCTCGGCCTTTATAAGCCGTACCCCTCGCCGGAGATCTTCGCACTCTCTCACAGCTCCCTCCCACCCACAAGCCCAAACTCCGGCGAGCCTTCTCTCACCTTTCCACCTTCCTAGCCATGGCCGAACGCTACCCCAGCGACGACGCTGCGGTGAACGGCTTCGGCCGGCGCACCCTCCAGGCCTGGCAGGCGCGCATGCTGTACGACGCCGGTTATATGGCGCCGCCCAACACGCGGATGCCTCCGGGGTGGAAGCTGAGCGCCGGCGGCATCCTAATCCCGCCGGCGCCGACGCCGGACGAGTTGCCATACGATGTACAAGAGTACATCGGCGGCATGGACAACCCCGCCGAAGCGGAGAGCGCCGACAACCTCCTCTACTGGGAGCACTTCTTCGCGGAGCGGCGCGAACAGGAGCTCGCCCGCCACGAGGGGCCGCCGAAGCGCAACAACTCGGCGGGTCGCCGACGTTGGTGCAGCAGGCCGAGGAGCAGGCCGCCCGGCGTCGGGCGTTGTCTGGGCGTGATCTCGCCTACCAGGGCGCCCCGCTCTACGTCCTGGACGACGACGACGACGACGAGGACGTAGGCCCGTCCTACCAGCCATGGAGGTACGGCGACCCTGGCCAGGGGAGCTCCCGCCAGAACCAGCCGCCGAGCGACGAAGACGATGGCGGCGAGGATGACGGCCGCGCCGACCCCGGCTACACGGCGTTCTACAACAACTTTGGCATGTAGGACGGCGAAGACACCGGCGGAGGCCATGGCGGCGGCTTTTTAAAGTTTATTATGTACTAATTTAGTTTAAGTTTGATGTAAGCCGCCTATATTCGTCCAACTTAATGAAATTCGCTCATCTTTGATGAATTTTAGCCGAACTTGGGAACTCGGCCTAGGCACGCGAGTAGGAAAATGGACGTACCCAGATTCCGCCCGGCCGAGAAACAGCCTGTGTTCGGCCAAAGAGTGAAGATGCTGTAACACCACAACAACATAACGTGCCAGGTCCAAAAACGTGATTACTGTGACTTCCTATTTTATAATTATCTAGAAAATCAGAAATGAGAACTTTTATTACTTGAGGATAAAAAATACAGTCCTTATCTCAAGGCAAGATATTTGTTTGGTGTACCAATTTATTGCATTGGCCTAAATTAACGAAGATTATTTCTCGTTTAAGTGTGAACTCTCACTACTCCATATTAGCAATCAGTGTGGGTAGGCGTTTAAACCCCTCTACTTACGGTTTTTTTTTTATCTCCAGTAGCTTGTGATTTTACTTTCCCTTTACTCCTTGCAACATGAATCATATTCATCTGCACGATCAGATCCTCCGGCTCGAGAATATGGGCACCTTCACAACCAAATTTACCTGAATCAAACGTCACATCCCATCAAGATTCACTAGCGGATAGGCGGAGCACGAGGAGGAAACGGACCTGGCGGCAGCGCTCCATGAGGTCCCATTGGTTGCCGGTGTGTGCCCGCGCCTTCTGCGCATGAGCAACGAGCGGTGTTTGTTTGCAGACTGAGTACATGTACAGGGTAAAGTTTTAGAGAAAAGAGGAGGCAACTTGCTAGTAGAGTCATCGACGATATAAGGAATTAGTTGTTCATAGGGACTGAAAATTAACTCCCTATGTAATCAGGCGCACTATCTTCAATCACGAGCACAGTGTCAGTATCGGCGTTTGATCCTTCCTCCGAGATGAGTCCTATGGTTGGCAGTTGGAACTGAATTCAGCTAGGCCTTGATTAGATGGGCTTTAATAGAATTTAAAGGCCCAGTTGACAACAGAAGCCCAAATTGACTACAATTAGCCCACTACAGGGAGTAATGGAGATCAGATGGCTGAAAACATCCGGGAAGCATGATCCGACGACAGAGCCCCTGGCGGCTCAGTTATAATATCGCTAATATGGCCAAAGCCAGCCACTAAGTAATTTGTTTGCTTTGTCTCGCTTCACCCTTATCACTCACATATTATAGATACGCTTATTTCTACTAGAAACTCGTCACCCAACTGAGGCACATGGGTGTTAAGACTTTAAATTTTTCCTATTTCTCAACTACAAAATATCTACGTACATTGCAGTGAATGGATAGCTAATGTACCCTCCCCTCATTCAAGCATGACGTTGTCATTAAATGATGCATTTTCTCGTTCTTTAGCTTAATATATATTGGCTTGATGTGTCAATAGTCCATTTACCAGAACCTTTATGCTCGCCATATCTCTCTTCAGACTAGTAGGTTGCACCCGTACCCGCCGCTTGGAATGAGAGGCACTAGGACAAACTCAGAAGCTAGTTTGCGATATAACGAGACATCCGTGAGAAACCAGGATGCATCCCTGTTGCTTTGTGCTTGCGACTGTTGCTTAGGAAGGCGCTTGTTCTAACCACTAGTGTTGGGCTCGTTGTAATCCAACCTCTCCGACCTTTGCCCCCTCCGACACTCAAAAGTGGACCGTGATGTCCCCAGACCTTCTGTTTCGAAAACTTATGGGTGAAGATGCTAGGATTCAAGGACAGGGCAAACACTCAAACTTAACCGGTGCATATCATCAAACGTAAGTTGAAGACTACGGCGAAGCGTTTGTGCATCTGTAACAAATGGATATTTCCCGACTACAAGCTTCAGTTTATCACAAAAACATTGGCTCCCGGGGAATGATTCCTCGCGGGCTATACATTGTTAGGTAGATGAGACCTCTATAGCAACAGATTAAACGTGTTCGGATAGCACCCCGTTTAATTCGATCCCCGTGGGAACTCGAACCCGGTTGAACTTTCTGTGCACTTGCTAGCCTTGCCACAATGTCATCGCTTGGTTCTCAGTTTCAGCTCATCATGAGACTCGACATTCTCCTGTATTTGGACGTGGCCTCGGAATCTCAGGCAATGTCCCCTGCTGAAAAAAACCTAAGGGCAGCCCTCAAGCGGCGGGTCATGGGTCTTGCAGTTCTTGACCGCTTGTGCAAAAAGCAAGGTTCAAGAATTTATTCTTTTCTGCGAAGGCGACGCAAACACGAAATTCTTTCAGTCTTTTGGTCGACTTCAGATTGCGCAAGAAGCACATTCAGAGGCTCAATCATTGGTAAGTATGGGTAACAAATCGTATCGACAATTCAATCTCTGGCATTTGATGTTCTGACACAACGTCAAAGCATGAGTGACATGCATCGGTCTCATCTTAAGCGTTCCCATGAGCGCATCAACGCCAGGCTAATAAACAACACACTGATCGCATTTTCAGTGTGGGGGATTTAATATTGTTGAATGAAGCTCCAAGCATATGCTCAGTCAAGCGTTGTCAATTGCCAGGCATATCGGCGTTGAAGCATTTTGGTCCTTACAAGATACTAGAACGGGTGAGAGAAGTTGCTTATAAGCTGGATTTACCCCTGATTCGAAGGTGCATCCTGTGTTTCACATTTCTCAACTCAAGCCATTTATGCCCAAGTATTCGCCAGTGTATTCCAACTTGCCCGCTGCTCCTGATTTCAACGGGACACCGTGACGTGGGTCGTGGCATGACATGTAAGTGTGGAGTTAGCCTTTGTGACCTACTTGGGTGAGTAAGCGTGTAAGTTGTTTGGAATGTATGGTGTGTTTGTGTCGAGCTGGATATAAGCTAGCTGTGTATCTGTAACCAACCCGTATGGAATATGAAAGAAATTATACTCTACTCTTATCACTGTTTCTGTCCTTATCTCCTATCTATGTCCATCTATCTCTCATCCCTAATTCCCCTAATTGTACTCTACCCCAGGGTCATTACACCATGTCAAAATATTTTGCAACAATGGTATGATAGATCAACATCACAAAACGTTTAACACTGTAGCCTCTCATTCACCGGAATTCAGAAAATTCAGAGATCGATCCTGCATCTTTTATGCTTTCTTCCTTCTTTTTTTCACAAGACATCGATCTTGTACTTACACAATACCCACAGAATCCCATGTCCAGGCGATCGAGTTAATGTGCGATGATCGGGTAAAAAACTAAACAGAAACTAGCTAGCTTATATAAACCCTAAAAAATAGCTAACGCTCTAACTGAAACTGAGAGATTAACTGAACTTGATAATACTAACTGAAACTCTGAACACAACGACTGGATTAACTAAGAAACACCGGCCACATGATCTCAAAACTTTTTGCTCGCTTAATTTTGCAGAAACATACATATCACTACTAGCAAGAACATAACCTCCGCCGATGAGAGAAGTAGATTTGGCAATGCCATTTAAAGCAATGGAAGATCGGATCTTAAAACAAATATTCAGAGTTGAGTTCCACCTACTTTCTAGCATACACAAAATTCAGCTCTGGTTTGTCTCACCCACCCATTGTTGGTCGGAGTCTATCAGTTAATGGTGACGACTTGCTGGGATGGCAGTCAAATAGTCTATCAGTTACTTGAGTGACCTCTATTGCAGCAAAGGCTAGATGATGACGGTTAACAATGGAACATCTTAGCTACATGAGGTCCAAATCTGTTCTACAATATGTCATTTACATGATCAAAGGCAGCCACTCGTCTCGCATCACCCTTATCACTCATAGATTATAGCTTCGCGATTTCTACTGCCCGATACATGAGAGAGCCCCTAGGTGACTTAGTTGTAATATCCCTAATCTCTAATATGTCCAAAGCCAGCCATTAAGTATTCTTCTTGCTTCACCCTTATCACACTCATATTATAGCTTCGCTTATTTCTACTAGAAACTAATCACCTAACTAAGGCACATGGGTGATAAGACTTTAAATGTTTCCTTTTTCTCCAACTACAACATATGATTCTACGTACACTAGAGTGAATGGATAGTTAATGTACCCTCCCCTCATTCAACCACGACGTTATCAATGAATGATTCATTTTCTCCTTCTTTAGCTACAGGTGTCAATAGTCCATTTACGTGAACCCTTATGCTTGTCATATCTCTCATGAGACTATTAGGTTACACTACCCCCACCCCACCCCACGCGCGCGCTTGGAATAAGAGGCACTAGGACAAACTCAGCATATAGGTTGTGATATAACGAGGCATCCTTTAGAACCCAGGATGCAGCCCTGTTGCTTTGTGCTTGCGACTTTTCCTCAGCAAGGCGCATGTTCAAACCATTAGCATTGGGCTCGTTGTCATCCAACCTCTTGGTGTAGGGGTTCGTAGCATGGAAAACAAAAATTTTCTATCGCATACAAACAAACAAGCCAAGATCTATCTACTAGATTGTAGCAACGAGTCGATGGAATAACTCACCCTCGAAGATTCCAAAGTGTTTAACGAGAGCAGATTCTCGTGGGTGATGTAGTCGTACTCTTTCCGATCTCAAGATCGCGTAGACGATCCTTCCGGCGCCGCGTTCCCGCAGCGCTCCCGCAGTCGGTCACACGTTCGGTACTCGACGAAGACCTTCCTCTCCCTTGTTCCAGCAGGCAACGGAGGTTGTAGTACTCTCCTCGTGATTCCGGCAGCACAACGGCGTGGTACCGGAGGTAGAGGGGAAATCCCGCAGGGCTTCGCCTTAAGCCGGTGCGAGTATGGTGGAGCTTATGAGAGAGGCTATTAGTGGTCTAGTAATTAGACACACCAATTAGAGGGCTCTAAACCAATTAGAAGGCTCTAAACCGAATAGCTCTAAACCGGGGTCTAGATCTAGGGTTTAGGTTTAGAGGATAGGAACTAGTAGTGTTGTAGAGAGGGGAGCCCTGCCCCTCCCTTTATAGGTGGGAGGGCCGGCGGCCAAGGGGAGGAGTCCCTCCCCAAGTCGGCCTTGGGAGGCGCGCCGGCCAAGGGGACTCCTCCCCCAAGTCGGCTTCCACTTCTCCTCCTTCTCCTCTTTCCGAAAACTGGCAGTTTGACCGAAAACTGGCAGTTTGACTTTTTCAATTAGGATTTGAATTAACCCTTTATTTCGGACAGCGAGAACACTTAGTACATGATGCAATCATTCCAACATGCAATGACACATTCATGTACCCCCCTTCCCCCCTTCCGGAGTGCCGGACATTCCGGGACCTTCTAGAATGTTCCCGATGAAAACACCGGAACCATTCCCTAACTCCGAAACGGGACTTTCCTTATATGAATCTTATTCTCCGGACCATTCCGGATCACCTCGTGACATCCCGGATCCCATCCGAGACTCCGAACAACATTCGGTCTCTTTCTCATAATACCATAACTACTCAAACAACGTCGAATCCTTAAGTGTGTCTCCCTACGGTTCGTGAATTATGCGGACATGATCGAGACACTTCTCCGAACAATAACCAATAGAGGAATCTGGAAATTCATATGGCTCCCACATATTTCTACGATTACTTTGCGATCGAATGAACCACTTACATACGATACCAATTTCCCTTTGTCTCACGATATGTTACTTATCCGAGGTTATGATCGTCGGTATCTCTGCATACCTAGTTCAACCTCGTTACTGATAAGTACTCTTTTCTCGTTCCTGTGATATGTGATCCCTTGTGACCAAGTCACATGCTTGCAAGCTAATTGGATGACATTTCACCGAGAGGGCCCAGAGAATATCTATCCGTCATGTGGATGGACAAATCCCACTCTTGATCCATGTGTTTCAACCAATACTTTCCGAACACTCAATGCCACCTTTATAGCCACCCTGTTACGGTGTGGTGTTTGATGATATCAAAGCATCCATCTGGTAAAGGTGATATGCATGATCTCATGGTCGAAGGAATTAGGTTACTATGTATCAGAAAGCATATAGCAATTGAACTATTGAAATGACTTGATCTTTATGCTACGCTTGTCTATAGGAGTATGTCCACCATATCATTCTCCTAACGATATGATCTTGTTGTTGATAACATCTCAATGTTCATGACAAAGAAACCACATCATCAATCAACCAACAAGCTAGTGAAGTATAGAGGCTATACTAGGGACTTCAAATTAAGTTTACAAATCACACAAGTATTAATGGTTTCCTTGTTAATACTATTATAGCATGAATGCAAACATTTATCATAAACACAAAGATATATAATAATAACTATATTTATTATTGCCTCTAGGGCATATCTCCAACAGTCTCCCACTTGCACTAGAGTCATCTAATCTAGATTACATGGTAATATACCGAACACCCATGGCAGTTTGGTGTTGGTCATGTTTTGCCCTCGGGAGAGGTTTAGTCAATGGATCCGCCACATTCAGATCTGTGTGTACTTTGCAAATCTTTATATCCCCATCCTGGATATGTTCTCGAATAGCGTGAAAACGCAGCTTGATGTGCTTCAGCTTCTTGTGTGACCTTGGTTCTTGCGCATTGGCTATGGCGCCCATGTTATCACAGTAGATAGACATTGGGTCCAGCGCACTAGGAACCACACCCAGCTCTGCAATGAACTCTTTCATCCATATCGCTTCTTGTGAAGCCTCCGAAACAGCCATGTATTCCGATTCAGTTGAAGATCTCGCCACAACGCTTTGCTTTGCACTCCTCCAGCTAACTGCTGCACCATTCAAAATAAATACGTATCCGGATTGTGATTTAGAATCATCCGGATCAGTGTTCCAACTAGCATCGGTGTAACCATTAACAACGAGCTGTTCATCACCTCCATAAGAAAGAACCATATCCTTAGTTCTTCTCAAGTACTTAAGGATGTTTTTGACCGCTGTCCAATGATCCACTCCTGGATCACTTTGATATCTGCTAGTTAGACTAACAGCATATGCGATGTCGGGTCTAGTACATAGCATGGCATACATTAGAGATCCTATGGCTGAGGCATAGGGAGTCTTACTCATCCTTTCTCTATCTTCTGCCGATGTCGGACTTTGAGTTTTACTCAAGGTCGTATTGGGCAACATGGGCAAGAACCCTTTCTTGCTTTCTTCCATTCCAAACCTCTTTAGAACTTTGTCCAAATATGTACTTTGTGACAATGATATTTGGCGTTTCGATCTATCTCTATAAATCTTAATGCCTAATATGTAAGCTGCTTCGCCAAGATCTTTCATTGAAAAACTATTATTCAAATATTCTTTGACACTATTAAGAAGGTCTACATCATTCCCAATCAACAATATGTCATCCACATATAGTATTAAGAACGCTACAGAGCTCCCACTCACTTTCTTGTAAATACAAGCTTCTCCATAAGTTTGTATAAAACCAAAACTTTTGATTACCTTATCAAAACGTTGATTCCAACTTCGGGATGCTTGCTTCAATCCATAGATGGACCGTTGAAGTTTGCATACCTTGTTAGCATCTTTAGGATCGACAAAACCTTTGGGTTGCATCATATACAATTCTTCATCAATGTCTCCATTGAGGAATGCTGTTTTGACATCCATCTGCCATATCTCATAATCATAATATGCAGCGATTGCTAACATAATCCTCACAGACTTTAGCTTCGCTACTGGTGAGAAAGTCTCATCGTAGTCAACTCCTTGAATTTGTCGAAACCCTTTTGCGACAAGTCGAGCTTTATAGACAGTAACATTACCATCAGCATCTGTTTTCTTCTTGAAAATCCATTTGTTCTCGACAGCCTTCCGGCCATCCGGTAAGTCCACCAAAGTCCATACTTGGTTTTCGTACATGGATCCAATCTCGGATTTCATGGCTTCTTGCCATTTTTTGGAATCTGGGCTCATCATCGCTTCCTCATATGTCTCGGGGTCATCGGTGTTGTCCACCAACATGACATTCATAACGGAATCATACCAATCTGGAGTGGTACGAGTTCTCGTTGACCTCCGAGGCTCTGTAGCAACTTCAACCGAAGTTTCATGATCACTATCATTAGCTTCCTCCCTCATTGGTGCAGGCACCACAGGAACTTCTTCCGGTGCTGCGCTACTCGTAATTTCGAGAGAAGGTTCGACAACCTCGTCGAGTTCTACTTTCCTTCCAGTCACTTCTTTCGAGAGAAATTCCTTCTCTAGAAAGGATCCATTCTTGGCAACAAAGATTTTGCCTTCGGATCTATGATAGAAGGTATACCCAATAGTTTCCTTCGGGTATCCTATGAAGACGCATTTTTCCGCTTTGGGTTCAAGCTTGTCCGGCTGTAACTTCTTTACATAGGCTTCGCACCCCCAAATTTTAAGGAACGACAATTTAGGTTTCTTCCCAAACCATAATTCATACGGTGTCGTTTCAACGGATTTAGATGGTGCCCTATTTAAAGTGAATGCGGCTGTTTCTAATGCATAACCCCAAAATGATAGCGGTAAATCTGTAAGTGACATCATAGAACGAACCATATCTAAGAGAGTTCGATTGCGACGTTCAGACACACCATTACGCTGTGGTGTTCCCGGCGGTGTCAACTGCGAAAGTATTCCACATTTCTTCAAATGCTCGCCAAACTCGTAACTTAGATATTCACCTCCACGATCAGAACGTAGAAATTTAATCTTCTTGTTACGTTGATTCTCTACCTCACTTTGAAACTGCTTAAACTTCTCGAAAGTTTCGGACTTATGTTTCATGAAATAGATATACCCATATCTACTCAAGTCATCCGTGAAGGTAAGAACATAACGATAACCACCGCGCGATGCTACACTCATTGGACCACACACATCGGTATGTATGATTTCCAATAAGTCCGTAGCTCGCTCCATCATACCAGAAAATGGAGTCTTAGTCATTTTACCCATCAGACATGCTTCGCATCTTTCAAGTGATTCAAAATCAAGTGATTCAAGAAGTCCATCGGAATGGAGTTTCTTCATACGCTTCACTCCAATGTGACCAAGACGACAGTGCCACATATAGGTTAAGTTATCGCTTGATTTCAAACGTTTAGCTTCAATGTTATTAATATGTGTATTTCCACTATCGAGATTCAATATGAATAGACCATCTATCAAAGGTGCATGTGCATAAAACATATTACTCATATAAATCGAACAACCATTATTCTCGGATTTAAACAAGTAACCGTCTCGCAATAAACAAGATCCCGATATAATGTTCATGCTCAACGCAGGCACCAAATAACAATTATTTAAGTATAAAACTAATCCCGATGGTAGATGAAGAGGTAGCGTGCCGACCGCGATCACATCAACCTTTGATCCGTTTCCTACGCGCATCGTCACCTCGTTCTTCGCTAGCTTTCGTTTATTCTGCAGCTCCTGTTTCGAGTTACAAATATGAGCAACCGAACCAGTATCAAATACCCAGGCACTACTACGAATACTAGTGAAATACACATCAATAACATGTATATCAGATATACCTTTCTTCTTGATGTTGCCGTTCTTCAAATCCGCCAAGTACTTTGGGCAATTCCGCTTCCAGTGACCTTCTCCCTTGCAGTAAAAGCACTCAGTATCAGGCTTGGGTCCAGCCTTGGTCCTCTTCGTCGGCATGGTAGCTTTCTTACCACCCTTCTTGAAGTGTCCCTTCTGCTCAGACTTGCCTTTCTTGAATTTGGTGGTCTTATTGACCATCAACACTTGGTGCTCTTTCTTGATCTCCACTTCTGCAGATTTTAACATAGCAAATAGTTCTGGCAACTCTTTGTTCATGTTCTGCATGTTGTAGTTCATCACAAAGTTCTTGTAACTTGGTGGTAGTGATTGGAGGATGCGGTAAACCCCCAAAGTATTAGGAATCACTATACCCAAGCTTTGAAGTTTATTCGCGTGCCCAGACATTTTAAGCACATGCTCACTGACGGAGCTACCCTCTTCCATCTTGCAGTTAAAGAACTTTTCAGAAGCTTCATAACTTTCAATTGCCGCATGAGTCTCAAAAATTAATTTGAGATCCTCGACAATATCATATGGGTCTGACTCTTCAAACCTTTTCTGAAGCTCCGATTCTAAACCATACAAGATAGCACACTGAACTATGGAGTACTGATTCTTCCGAGCGAGGTAAACATTCTTTACTTCATCGGTAGCATCAGCTGCAGGTGGGTCACCTAGCGGTGCATCCAGCACATAGGTCAAATTACCAGCTGTGAGGACAATCCTCAAATTGCGGAACCAATCCGCGAAGTTGCTTCCATTGTTTTTCAACTTTTCTTTCTCTAGGAACGCATTAAAATTGATGGTAGGGGCTGCCATTGATCTACAACATATTTGCAATAGTTTAGACTAAGTTTATGACAAATTGAGTTCAAATTAATTAATGAAATTAAACTAGGTGAACTCCCACTCAAAACAACATCCCTCACATTGTTTTAGTGATCACACGAACCAAATCCACTACATCAACATCGATCATCACGAGAGCTGATATAGTTTTAATGGCGAACAATCATCATGTTCATCATATCTACTATATGATTCATGCTTTGCCTTTCGGCGATCCGTGTTCCTGAGGCCATGTCTGTACATGCTAGGCTCGTCAAGATCAAACCTTAGCTACCGCATAAGCAAATCTGGCTTGCTTATGTTGTATTCACCCGTGGAATCAAAGACACCCGATCATCACGTGGTGCTTCGAAGCAACAAGCTTTAGCAACGGTGCTAACTAAGGGCGAACACTTTAGAACTTGAAATTTATGTGCATGAGGGATCATCTTATAATGCTACCGTCGTCTACTAAGCAATACAAGATGTATAAAGGATTAACATCACATGCAATTCATAATATGTGATATGATATGGCCTTTCTTCTTTGTGCTTCCGATCTCCATCTTCAAGCACGAACATGATCTCCATCATCACCGGCATAGCATCAAGATCAATGACGCTTCTTCATGGTTGTCGTCCACCAGCTTCAACTATTACAACTATTTTGAATAGACACGCAGGTCTTAACAGAAATTAAAGACAACCATATGGCTCCTGCCGGTTGCCAACTTACAATAAGGAACATTGCATACATCAAATATAATCACAATCATGGCCATATCACATCACTGCACACCCCTGCAAAACAAAGTTAGACGCTTCTACTTTCTTTGCATATTTTACGTGGTTTGGGGCTTTCCATAAGTGTCGTTCTAACCTACGAACAAGAACCACAACATTGATACTAGCATTGTTGATTACCCGTTGTAAATTGGATCTTTACTATGCTAGGAGAAACAGGCACCCGCAAAGCCACTTATGCAATACGAGTTGCATGTTAAGCGTGGAGCAAGTCTCATGAACGATGTCATGTAAGGTTAGCCCGGGCCGCTTCATCCCAACATACCGCAAGATGCAAAGTACACGCAAAGCAATCTACAATAAAAGCATCAACGCCCACAATGACCATTGTGTTCTACTCGTGCAACAGATCTACATATAGACACGGCTCTGATACCACTGTAGGGGTTCGTAGCATGGAAAACAAAAATTTTCTATCGCATACAAACAAACAAGCCAAGATCTATCTACTAGATTGTAGCAACGAGTCGATGGAATAACTCACCCTCGAAGATTCCAAAGTGTTTAACGAGAGCAGATTCTCGTGGGTGATGTAGTCGTACTCTTTCCGATCTCAAGATCGCGTAGACGATCCTTCCGGCGCCGCGTTCCCGCAGCGCTCCCGCAGTCGGTCACACATTCGGTACTCGACGAAGACCTTCCTCTCCCTTGTTCCAGCAGGCAACGGAGGTTGTAGTACTCTCCTCGTGATTCCGGCAGCACAACGGCGTGGTACCGGAGGTAGAGGGGAAATCCCGCAGGGCTTCGCCTTAAGCCGGTGCGAGTATGGTGGAGCTTATGAGAGAGGCTATTAGTGGTCTAGTAATTAGACACACCAATTAGAGGGCTCTAAACCAATTAGAAGGCTCTAAACCGAATAGCTCTAAACCGGGGTCTAGATCTAGGGTTTAGGTTTAGAGGATAGGAACTAGTAGTGTTGTAGAGAGGGGAGCCCTGCCCCTCCCTTTATAGGTGGGAGGGCCGGCGGCCAAGGGGAGGAGTCCCTCCCCAAGTCGGCCTTGGGAGGCGCGCCGGCCAAGGGGACTCCTCCCCCAAGTCGGCTTCCACTTCTCCTCCTTCTCCTCTTTCCGAAAACTGGCAGTTTGACCGAAAACTGGCAGTTTGACTTTTTCAATTAGGATTTGAATTAACCCTTTATTTCGGACAGCGAGAACACTTAGTACATGATGCAATCATTCCAACATGCAATGACACATTCATGTACCCCCCTTCCCCCCTTCCGGAGTGCCGGACATTCCGGGACCTTCTAGAATGTTCCCGATGAAAACACCGGAACCATTCCCTAACTCCGAAACGGGACTTTCCTTATATGAATCTTATTCTCCGGACCATTCCGGATCACCTCGTGACATCCCGGATCCCATCCGAGACTCCGAACAACATTCGGTCTCTTTCTCATAATACCATAACTACTCAAACAACGTCGAATCCTTAAGTGTGTCTCCCTACGGTTCGTGAATTATGCGGACATGATCGAGACACTTCTCCGAACAATAACCAATAGAGGAATCTGGAAATTCATATGGCTCCCACATATTTCTACGATTACTTTGCGATCGAATGAACCACTTACATACGATACCAATTTCCCTTTGTCTCACGATATGTTACTTATCCGAGGTTATGATCGTCGGTATCTCTGCATACCTAGTTCAACCTCGTTACTGATAAGTACTCTTTTCTCGTTCCTGTGATATGTGATCCCTTGTGACCAAGTCACATGCTTGCAAGCTAATTGGATGACATTTCACCGAGAGGGCCCAGAGAATATCTATCCGTCATGTGGATGGACAAATCCCACTCTTGATCCATGTGTTTCAACCAATACTTTCCGAACACTCAATGCCACCTTTATAGCCACCCTGTTACGGTGTGGTGTTTGATGATATCAAAGCATCCATCTGGTAAAGGTGATATGCATGATCTCATGGTCGAAGGAATTAGGTTACTATGTATCAGAAAGCATATAGCAATTGAACTATTGAAATGACTTGATCTTTATGCTACGCTTGTCTATAGGAGTATGTCCACCATATCATTCTCCTAACGATATGATCTTGTTGTTGATAACATCTCAATGTTCATGACAAAGAAACCACATCATCAATCAACCAACAAGCTAGTGAAGTATAGAGGCTATACTAGGGACTTCAAATTAAGTTTACAAATCACACAAGTATTAATGGTTTCCTTGTTAATACTATTATAGCATGAATGCAAACATTTATCATAAACACAAAGATATATAATAATAACTATATTTATTATTGCCTCTAGGGCATATCTCCAACACTTGGACCATTTCCCCCTCCTGCTCTCTAAAGTGAACCGCTACATCCCTCGACCTTCGGTTTCAAAAACTTATGGGTGAAGATGTCAGGACTTAATGACATGGTGCTTAAAGCCTTGAACGAGCCCAACACTCAATAGTGGATGTCATCAACCACAAGTTGAAGACTAGGGCGTTGTGCACCTGGAGCTCATCATGAGTTCATAACACTCGATGTTCTCCTGTAGTTGGATGTGGCCTAGGAGTCTCAGGCGCTCTTCCCTGCCGAAAAGAACCTAAGGGAAGCCTTCAAGCGGTGGGTCATAGGTCTGGCAGTCCTTGATCACTCGCCCAAAAAGCAAGGTTAAAGAATTTATTCTTTTTTGGGAAGGCGACGCAAACACGAAATTCTTTCATCTTTTGGTCGACTTCAGAATGCGCAAGAACCACATTCAGAGGCTCAATCATTAGGAAGTATGGGTAAAAAATCGTATCGACAATTCAATCTCCGGCGTTTGATGTTCTGACACAATGTCAAAGCATGAGTGACATGCTTTGATCTCAGTTTAAGCGTGCCCATGAGCACATGAAACGAACCCTGCCCGAGCCCTGGCCGATGAGCTAGCCCATCGACGACCTGCGACCAGCACGAGCACATCGACGGATCTACGCGAGCAGATCTCAGGGACTCAATGGCTTCTTAATTTTCTTTTCAGGGACTTGGTTGCTTTTTAACTTTGTTGTAGGGACCTGATTGCACTCAAATTTCTATGTAGGGTCCCGATTGCTTTTAAATTATCTTCTTAGGGACCTCGTTACTTCTTATTTATGTGCTGAGCTCACATAGGCTACCAAAAAAGATCCTAATTCAGCTCGGTTCGAAGGCCTAGTCAATTTGTCCTTTGTCAAATTTTCCTATTTCTCAACTACACAATACGATTCTACGTACATTGTAGTGAATAGATAGCTAATGTACCCTTCCCTCATTCAAGCATGGCGTTGTCAATAAATTAATGATGCATTTTCTCGTTCTTAGCTCAATATATATCGGCCATGTGTCAATAGTCCAGTTACATGAACCCTTATGCTCGTCATACTAGTAGGTTGCACTCGTATCCGCCGCTAGGACAAACTTAGCAGCTAGTTTGCGATATAACGAGGCATCGGTGAGAAACCAGGATGCATCCCTGGTTCTTTGTTCTTGCGACACTTCCTCAGCAAGGAGCATGTTCAAACCATTAGTGTTGGGCTCGTTGTAATCCAACCTCTTCGACCTTTGCCCCCTCCGGCACTCAAAAGTGGACCATGATGTCTCCAGACCTTCCGTTTCAAAAACTTATGGGTGAAGATGCTAGGATTGAAGGACGGGCCAAACACTCAAACTTAACCGGTGCATATCATCAAACGCGAGTTGAAGACTACAGCGAAGTGTTTGTGCACCTGGAACAAATGGTTATTCTCCGACTACAAGCTTCAGCTCATCATGACACGTGACATTCTCCTGTATTTGGATGTGGCCTCGTCTACCGCCTGATCATGGACTATTTTTTCTAGGAAGGCGACATAAACACAAAATTCTTTTGTCTTTTGGTCGACTTCAGAATGCGCAAGAACCACATTGAGAGGCTCAATCATTAGGAAGTACGGGTAACAAATCATATCGACGGTTAAATCTCTAGCATTTGATGTTCTGACACAACGTCAAAGCATAAGTGACATGCTTCAGTCTCAGCTTAAGCGTGCCCACAAGCGCATCAAACGCCAGGCTAATAAACAACACACTGATCGTATTTTCAGTGTGGGGATTTAATACTGTTGAAGCTCCAGGCATATGCTCAGTCAAGTGTCGTCAATCGCCAGGCATATCCTAAATTGGCGTTGAAGTATTTTGATCCTTACAAGATACTAGAATTGGTGGGCGAAGTCGCCTATAAGCTGGATGTACCCCCTGATTCGAAGGTGCATCTCGTGTTCCACATTTCTCAACTCAAACCATTTCCACCCAAGTATTCGTCGCTGTATTCCAACTTGCCCGCTAGCTGCTCATGATTTCAATGAGATCCATGTGTTCCTGAGCAAGTTTTGGAGCGTCGCATGGTCAAGAAGGATAACTCTGCGATTTCTCATGCCTTCGTGAAGTGGTTCAATTTTCCGGTGAAATTAGCATCCTGGAAAGACTACTATCAGGTTCGCGCTCGCTTTATAGAATTTGTTTGCTGGAATGGGGTTTCAAGCTCAGGAGGAGCAAATGGCATACCTCGTCCGAGTACTGGTGACGTGGCATGACATGTAAGTGTGGAGTTAGCCTTTGTGACCTACTCGGGTGAGTAAGCGTGTAAGTTGTTTGGCAGTGCAACGATTTCTTCTACTCGGGTGAGTAAGCGTGTAAGTTGTTTGGTAGTGCAACTTACTGGTGTGTTTGTGTCGAGCTGGATATAAGCTATATGTGTCTCTGTAACCCATATGGAATATGAAAGAAATTATACTCTGCTCTTATCTCTGTTTCTGTCCTTATCTCCTACCTATGTCCATCTATCTATCATCCCTAATTCCTCTAATTGTACTCTACCCTATGGTCATTACACCATCTCGAAATATTGTGAAAGAATGGGATGGTAGATCAACATCACAAAACGTTCAACAGTGCAGCCTCTCACTGACCAGAATTCAGAAAATTCAGAGATGGGACAGTGCTTTGTGTTGTGTACGACCCACCAGTTTTCCTGCTTTCTTCCTTCTCCTTTTATTCAGGAGAGATCGATCGTGTCTACTTACACAATGCCCATGGAAGAACGTGCCATCCCCATGTCCAGGCGATCAAGTTAATGCACGATGATCGAGTAAAAATCTAAACAGAAACTAGCCTATCTAAACCCTGAAAAATAGTTGACGCTCTAACTGAAACTGACAGACTAACTGAACTTGACACTTGCTAGCTGAAACTCTGAACGCAACTACTAGATTAACTAACAAACACCAGCCACCTGATCTCAAAACCTTCTGCTCGCTTACTTTTGCAGAAACATATATATCAGCACCAGCAAGACCATAACCTCCGCCGATGACAGAAGTAGATTTGGGAATGCCATTTAAAGCAACGGAAGATTGGACCTTAACACAAATATTCAGAGTTGAGTTCCACCTTTATTGCAGCTAAGGCTAGCTGATGACAGTTAACAATAGAACATATTAGCCTATGGCATAGCTACATGAGGTCCAAATCTGTTCTAAAATATGCCATTTGCATGATCAAAGCCAGCCAGTCGTCCCGCATCACCCTTATCACTCACAGATTATAGCTTCGCGATTTCTACTAGAAACACATCACCTAACTTGGACCTATGGGTGTTAAGATTTCAAATTTTCCCCCATTTCTCAACTACAACATACGATTATACGTACATTGCAGTGAATGGCCATGTTGTTATAAATGATGCATCTTCTCGTTCTTTAGCTCACTATATATTCGCTTGATTTGCCTATAGTCTATCAGTTAATGGTGACGACTTGCTGCGATGGCAGTCAAATAGTCTATCAGTACTGAACCCTTATTCACGTCATAGCCCTATGTTGCACCAGGAGCCTTGTGAGTACTGCCGCTTGGAATGAGAGGCACCAGGAACAACTCAGCAGATAGTTGGGGATATCACGAGGCATCGGTGAGAAACCATGAGCTATCGGTGATGCTTTATGCTTGTGGATCGTCTGAAGCAAGGCGCATGTCCAACCTAGAGTTACCTTGTGAGTATTGTACATAATCACAACTGAAGTGTGGAACATCGATTTCACTGAGGTTACGTAAGATGGGAAAACTATCTAGTTATTTAGGGAACACAATGGTCTGCAGTGCCAATTCACTTGTTATAGGTGGAACAATCTGCTTTTCAAATACAGAGAAGTGAATACACTGAACGTTGTTAAGCATGTTTTTGCATTCCTGAATGATCAAGTTCTGCCACAATGGAATGCAATTCTCCGCTAAGAGAAAATTATTACTACTGGCGTTGTTCTTTTTTTGACGGAACCTCGTCAGAGGGCGGGGAGATCCCGCATTGCAATATAAGAAGAGGGAAAATGGTCCAGTTAATAAGGAAAACTGGACCCGAAGACCATACATGCACGGTTAATTAAGGGAAAACCAGCGAATACCGCACACCACATACCCCACTACTAATCAAGGCACATCATCCGATCCAGATACAAGAGTCCCTAGGCCTAAGACCATCGGAAACAACTTGTACCCAACCAAACATGAACCTGCAACCTCGAGAACACACAGGCAACAAGATGGATGCTCGCAAAGAACCTCGCGACTGCGACTAAGCATTGACCTCTACCAACTCTCGAACAGCCTGGGTCGTCAACGTCGTGATAGGCTTCTTACCCATCCGCAGATAAGTCTTCATTTTGTCTTGCACCTCTTCCTCGGAGCCTTTCCTTGAGGTCACATCCTTTGGCTGATCTTCGAAAGACTCTGCCAGCCTATGCTCACTTTTCTAGCAATGGAAACCTCCAGAAAATGTCTTTATTACAATAAATCTTGACTTCTCTAGCAATGTTAATATAAACCTGATAATCCTTTACTGCTGATGCAACATGGATAGATTAGATAATTCTTAATCGGAAGCGTTTTCTAGCAATGTTATGCCCTTTCTAACCTCAAAACACAAATATTTAGAGTTTGATAATCGAAAGAGAAAGAACCGTATATAAACATGAATAATAAATTGATACTAATGTATATCATCTGTTGCAATCTTTACGTTGTAATACATAGAGTATAACTTATTAATTCTATTGGCAGCATATTAATTGAAAAAATGTTAGTCCAAGTTTCATTTTACGAACATGTATCAGGGAGAGTTTTATTCCTTAGGGTAAGGTATAGTGTGTGATTAATATCATTAACTCAAGATGCACATGTTTCTCTTGGATGAAACAATCAAGCAAAAGTAAGCATGTCTCTCATGTCTATTACTAGATCCTTGGAAACCACATGTATATATTTATCCCAAGAAAAGGAATCTCCATAATATAACTCTTGACTGGACTGACGATATATTAGATACAAATAGGTTGTCTGACTTACATTTTGGAGATTTTGTGCCTTCACCAAAAATCCATCTTTTCATTGACAGATGAATCAGGCATAACCCTTATTTTTTATTAATTGGTAGGTAGTGTGTTCACCAACCTTTTGTTGAAGGCATGCTCGTCCTTATAATACATGCGGCCCTCCTACCAGTGTTGCATGGAGCCCTTCCAGTGTAGTCCCTTATTACATATTCCCTCCGATCCATATTACTTGTCGTAGAAATGGATGTATCTAGCACTAAAACATGTCTATGTCTAGATACATTTATTTTAATGACAAGTAATATGAATCAGAGGGAGTATTATAATTGCAAGCTGTCTACTGTCGCCAGGACAGCTACAACACTTGATCTTACACGAATATGGACTTATGTTTTGCGGACCAAGAGATATTGAGAATCAAATACCCACAAATAGTTGTATGGGTAGTATCAATCTGGAATTTGAGGCGTGTAGGAATGGGAGGCACCAGGAAATACATCATGTGGTGACGCTTACACCGGACTTGCTGCACTTGTAGTATGTGAATCACTGGAAACGAAGGTGCTAGATAGAATGAACCGGCTAGCTCCTTCAAAAATAGCAGTAGAAAATTCGAAATTTTAGTTTACTCACGTGTTGAAACTTGAACGAATGCAAACATGACATATCGTACCTGCTAGGTTGTGCTGATGATGCCCGATTAGATAGAGATGATGTGTATCCTGTGCCTTTCTTCTGTGAGAAGTTGATCTTTTGTGCTTTCATGCAGGTACACCTCCTATAATGGATGTTCATTTTTAGATATGCCCGGGTGTCAAGATCTGTGCCTGCACCTAGGCTTCTAAGATATTGGGTAGATTTTAAGTATAGTAGCTTCCAATATAGCCGTATGTCATATGAGTTCTGTCTTAACTAAAAAGGTTGTGGGAAACTGACTCGACCTGACTAGCAGATGTATGGGATGTAGGTTGGTATATGATTTTGTCCCAAGGCTAAGGATTCTACTTCTGAAATGTTTCATCTTGGTCTTCTCTCGTCCATTCAAAGCTTGAGTATTGTGGACCTGTCGGGCTGACTAAGTCATGCAGATAAACTCTACAAACTTCTCGGTTGAGTAAATCTAAGTACTTAGCAGTATCTTCAGTTATGTACACTTATGAGTAACTATACCTAGAGTTGTTTGGAACATCTCACTCATCCCAATTTTTTAAATTAAAACATGATGGATGAACATGGATTTAGGAGCATACAAATATGGATCGTCTTGTCTCATCTTAGGTTTATGCTGGTATATCCTTAGAAAAACAATTTTGAAGAATAAAAAGTATTTGAAAAGTAGGGAAATTTATATTCCTTTTTTTTTTGCAAATGAAACTAAACTCCACCTAACCAAATATACATGTACATGTTAGATCTCTCATAATCTTGCTAGCACTACTTGCCAATACATTCAAAGCAACCTTAATATCGCCGGCTATTCTACCTTTACTTATCATTTTTCCGCTGCTACATGTATAACTTGAGCTAGCCTAGAGATATGAAAGTTGTAATAATTGCAAATTCTAGATCTTGTATGCTGTAACCATTATGCATCGTTATCCTTTTCACATATATCGATATTGTATGTGCTAGTGAACTGATCTAGTGAGTAACACTATACACATGAAGTGAACCTTGTATGGTAAGGGTGTTTCATACTATGACCAAAATATCAGTGATGGCGCTAGGAATTACTTCCAAACCAAAAAAGGCCTAGAAATGTTGACCCATTATCGCCCATGCTATCTAATATAGTGGCGCATATGTTAGCTGCTATGATTGAACATGTAAAAATTGATGGCCAAATTGAAGGTGTGGTTTCTTATCTCGTTGATGGCTGGCTATCCATATTTTGTTACGAGAACGATACAATTCTATTTATAGATCATGATCTTGAAAAGGCTCGGAACCTGATTGTTTTTGTTAATCTGAGCTTAAATAAACTTCTACAAGAGTTATTTGTTTTGTTTGTGGGAGGCCCAAGATGAGGTTGCTTAATATGCCGAACTTTTTGCGTGTGAGCAAGAATATTCTCGTATCAGTTTTTTGGGAATTCCATACCCTAACGTAGGTTCACATATGTTGAACTAAGACATGTTGATAAGCGACTATAAAATATAAATGTCATGCATGCTCCTCATTGGATATAAAAATCATAGTTTGCGATCTTTCAGTCCGCTGACGACCGAGCAAAATATATGGTGTGTGAAGGCCCTTTCTATTGCCAATGAACAAAAGTAAACGTGCGGAATGTTTGTACCTTCGCACACGGTTTAAAAAAGACTACGTTGTAGAGGTGCATCGTCCACCCATGGATAGTGGTGATTCGGTTAGCCATCTATGATGGACAATTGCGTGGCATCTATGCAAAGGAGTGATCCTTAGTGAAGACAATCTTCTAAAGCACAATTGGCTTGGGACAACAAAGTGTGTGCTATGTCACCATGATGAGACAAACTAATACGTATTCTTCCAATGCAAGATTGTTCATTCCATATGGTCCATCATCTAAGTAGTGTCTAGCTTGCATCCACCACACACTATTACAAACAGTATTTGGCAACTGGCTACATGGTATCAACCAGAAGTTTATAATCCTTATTAGCGGAGCCAGATTGTGTAATTCGGTCGCTTTAAATATGTATAAATGTTAGAGATTTTCAATAAAAGTAAATTTTCTCTTATGCATGTCATCTAGCAGTGCGTTCATATGCCCCGTTCATGATCATGTCGATCTACAATGTGCGGATAATTGAGACCTTTTTATGGAGGTGTCAGACACGGTTGGAGGTTGTGGCGAGGGATATTTTCTAACACATGGATGGCAGCGAGATCATCAAATTAGTCCTCTTTCACCATAAATGATCTAAGATCTTCATGATTCATGTTTATCCCTCCTTTTAATTTTCTTTTGTGTTTGCTAAATTGTTGCGGCTGTATATCTTAGTTATGCAGAGGCCGAGTGTTAGATCTTTTAAATTGTATCACATTGATGTTGTGTTATGAGTAATAAAGCACTCATTATAAAAACGTTGAGTCTTTTTCACAATTAACACATGGTCCTAACCGGCACCTTACTCTTTTGAAGGTATTCTTTAGATGAATCTTTTACAGATTCACGGGGCAACTGCTTTCTGATGAATTATACTATTTTTGAGTTTGATAATCGAAAGATGAAGAACTATCAACATCAAGAATAAATTGATATTACTATTGGTTGTGATCTATACTTTGCTAATACATAGATGAGGTAAATTATTGTATTTATCTGCAACACATTCATTGAAAATTTGTTAGTCCAAGAATCATTTTCAAGATCATGTCTATAACTACGTGTAACATGGATTATTTTTTTTCTAGAGTAAGATGCACATGTCTTTCTTGCATGAAACAATCAAGCAACAAGTGAGCATGTCTTATGTCTAGTATTAGATCCTTGGAATTTTCATGTACATTCATTTGTGTGAAAACATATTTTTCATAGTATAATTATGGATTGGAATGATACATTAGATAAAAATAAGGATGTCTGAATTACATTTTGGAGATTGTGTGCCTTTACAAAATTATTATATATACTTTCAATGAAAGATAAAACATGCATAATTAATATTTTTTATCATAGGTAGTAGGGAATGTGTTCACCAAACTTATGTTGAACCTATGCTCGCCCTTATAATGCACACAGCCTTCCTACTTGTTGCTTATTCCCTTTTTACCTTTTGCTAGCTCTCTACTGCCAGGATAGCAACACTCGAGCCTATACAAATATGGACTTTTGATTTGCGGCTAAGAGATATTCAATATCAAGTACGAACAATGATTTGTAGGGGCAGTATATACTTGGATTTCGAGGCGTATAGAGTGTTGGGAATGGAAGGCACCAGGAAATACATCATGTGGTGACGCTTTCATTAGAATTGGTGCACTTGTTCTAGTATGTGAGCCAGTGGGAGAAGAAGTGATAGAGGACCAGGCTAGCTACGATTGGAAGTGGCACGGAAGATTTCCAATTCAAGTTTCTTCATGATGTTTAAGATTGAAGGAATGCAATGACATGTCGTACCTAGCTAGGTATCCAGCGCCTTTCTTCTAGGAGGGGTCGATCTTTTGTGCACTCGTGTAGGTACACCTTTTATCATGCCTATTCATTCTTGGATAGGAAAGAGTGTCAAGATCTGTGCCGGTCTGATCATTTTTCAGATGTGAACATCATTTGAAAAACAATATGGGTGGAAGACCTATTAATGTTTAATCCAGATGGACCTATGCACCGTATGTTGGGTGAGTTTTCTCGTACTTCTTTTGGAAGTAACAACTTTTTGGTCGTTGCATATCCAACCTTTTGGTCTCGATCGTTGGAAAAATGTTTCCGTATTATGATCTTAACTCACTTTAAAAGCTAGCACAATGTGATCGTTGAATCCACATGCATGCTTTGGTTCGATCAACACGTGTTACATAACACACTCTCCTGGTGCATCGTGTTACATCGATCTCGACTCATCAGTTTAAAAGCCCAGTAAGAATGTCTACTGTTCTGTACTAGTGTAAGCCATTGGACGGTGACGATATATATATATAGGTGATCCAGCTTCATGGCGTCCGATCCAACCACATCTTCCCTCCAGGATATGACGAAGTGGGGTCAATAGACCATGCATGTATGTTCACATCCTTCGTACTACATAAACTCCTATGGGGAACAATAGGAGCAATAATTAACTAGACAATCAGCTCACTCTCGGGTTTACGGGAACTACTAAAGGGTATCCAGCATTTGAGTGACCTCTATCTGTTGCATGCTTGTACCAGATGCACACACTATTAGAAAGAAGCACATGGACGATGATGACACTTAATGCATTTCTTTTATACCGGAATGTAGTTTTTTTTCCTTTTCTGCCTAGAGTATGAGATACATTTTTGATTTGCGGTTGCACTACGGGAACAAGCTACGACGCTGACGGTGATTTCAACGCTGACGGTGATTTGTCGGGGCCGTCAGCACTGTCTCAGTACGCCCACGGCCAGAAAAACCCCGTCAGCACAAGTAAACCGTCGGCATAGATCAGCCTACGCCGACGGCCACCGTGGGCACAGTATCACCGTCGGCTTAGACCCACCTACGCCGACGGCCACTGTCAGCGTCATACGGCCTTCAGCATAGGCCGACGCCACGTGGATTTGCCGTCTTCGGAGGAAACGGCAGAATGACGACGTTCATAGTCATGACTATGCCGACGGTATTACCGTCGGCACTATAACAACGGTAGCAGCTACTTCAATGCTGCAAAGTTTTTGCCTCTCTCAAAATGACTCCTGAACATAGTAACGCTGACAGCTACCGTGGGCACTATCATAGTGGCCCTGCCGCACCAGCACTGACATGGTAACGCCGACGGTATAACCGTCGGCACTACAACAGCGGCAGCAGCTGCTCAGTGCTGCTAGCTGGTTTGACTCCTTCAAAAATGACTAACACCAACTACTGTTAATAAAAGGCATGCAGTGACCGATCCTTTGGTTGCATCTACAGTTTCTTGCCGCTACTCTATATATATATAGCCATCTTAGATCTCTTCACCAACGTACCAGCATATATCCAATTATTGAAGGTGAGTCGAGTGAGTATTCTCGATAGCTTGTGCAATAACAATGAGTAGAAGAGTAGGATTGGTTAATTAGGTGATGAGTTGTACAAATGAAGTGTGCTAGAAATAAGAGGCATCTGGAAATAGATTAGGTGTATCAGATTGGCTCCTGGCACAATTTTTCATCCATAAGGGAGTGCACAAGTTCGATGACGTACAGTTTCAGAGAAAGAGAGAGCAATGATTCAAAATGTAATGAGTTGGAATGTGGCGACACGTTGGAAATGCCAAGCATAAACACGTCCTCTTTGACCTCACGGCCTTCCGAAGCTCAGCGGGAGCGCTTCCACGCGAGGGGCACCGCTACCATGGCGCGTTGCCCGAACCTTGACACCATGATGTGGGGAAAGGAGGAGCGCTGCCGCCTGCCCTGCAACGCCCACCGACGACGACGGGATCGAAGGAGGATGGAAGGGCCTCTGAGGAGGAACAGAAGAAGGGGCCGCCCCGGCCACCTCATGCTAGGAGGCAGGGCCGGGCCCGGGGTACCAGAAGCAATGGGGAGCTGCTCTCGCCTCCCTCACGAAAAAACAGCTTCTTCCACTCACTTTGAGTTTTGTCGTGTGGTGGCAACTAACGATAAAAAAAAACGATCAAGTAGGTAGTTTCTCAAAATTCGCTTGTGCTGAATGAGCATATGGATGTGTATTAAATGAATTTCCATCTATATCTGTGCTACACAGAGGTATATGTGGCTATAAAATTTCAGAAACATTGTTTGCTAGAAAGCATGTAATAGAAACAATGACCAAACAGACTCAAATTACTTTTTTTTTTGAGAATCCAGATTCAAATTACTTGGGACGGTCTTGATCATAATAAGTCCGTTCTGGTACCACCTACCAAAAAAACGAGCTGCAAAGTTTGTTTCTAAAGCATAATTTCTTCTTGCTAAAGAGAGAATAAAAGAAAAACGTGTTAAAAGTTTCTACAACATTGTTTTAATTTCTACATTTTGATTTATCCCTCCAAATTGATTCAAACCAGTCTAAATTTTGGTAAAACGCAGAATAACATTTAAGGACATTTCGGGAACATCTTATCTGTCAAAAAAAATATAAAATAGTGTTTTCATGCAATTGCCTTTGTAGGTACTCCCTCCGTCCGCTAATAAAAGACAAAAGAGTGTACTTCTAAATTCTTTGGAGTTATACTATTCTATAGTTTGACCAAGTTTGCACCAAAATTTAGTAGTATTTATAAAACCAAAGAATTAAATGATGAAAATATATTTCATCGTGAATCTAATGATATTATTTTTATACTCCTCTAATCCATAATAATTGCCGTTCATCCGGTACAAATTTTGTACTAACTTAGTAAAAAAATAAGCGACAGTTATTATGGATCGGAGGGAGTAGCATAATTGTTTCTGTTCATTTATATGAATAAGTCAAACTTATTTAGAAAATTTTGACTCTCCAAGAAAATTGAAGTGCACTCTTTTGTGGACATATAGAGTAAAATAGAAAGCTTAAATAGAATTTGATAAAAATATTTTGATGTAGGGGTTTTGCATGATGACATGATGCAATGAATATGAATGCCGTGCAAATCTCAATTTCTAGATAATAGGATGTGTTACACTGTCACACTGATCTGACTATGAAATTTCAGGAACATTGTTTGCTACAAAGCACAGAACAGAAATAACAACGAAAAAAAGTTGAGATCACTCAGAACGGTCTCACCCATAAGACCGTTCGGGTTCCACCTACCCAAAAAACAAGCTGCAAAGATCGTTCGTAAATCACAATTTTTTCTTCTTTCTACCAAGGACAAAATGTTTTCAAAATCACACGGCACTCGGTCCGGTGGGAATCGGCTGGTATCCGTCGTGGCTATCCGAGGAGCCTTCGCCGGAGCTGATGGGGATGCACTTGAGGACGGCGCCAACGATGAGGCTGACTGACCCGATGAGCACGCTCATGAGCCACAGCCAGCCGCTGAGGTGCACCGTGCCGGCGAACGTCCCCAGCAGCTCCACGAGGATCACCTGGAACCCGACGGTGGCGGCGACCACCGCCGAGAAGACCCAGCTGCTGAACATGCCGCTGAAGACGTTGATCTTCTCCATCTCCCGGCTGTTCACCTCGTTGAAAACCTGTATCAGAATAAGAAAATGTGTCAATGGAAGCAGAGCAAAGCTTGACATATTTGTGCTTGGAGGCTCTGGCATGGGAACAAAGATGTACCTGGCAGAAGACGAAGGTGTTGAACACAAAGGTGTTGAGCAGGTCCTTGTCGTGGTTCATCTGCAGGAGGCTGTCCCCTTTGAAGAGGAGGATGCCGAGCACAACTAGCTGGTAGATGCTCTGGCCGGCGATGTTCCTCCACATGACATTAGTGATGAAGTTGTCGCCGCGGCCAACGGGCGGCCTCAGCATCATCGCGTCGCTCGGCGGCTCCGTGGCCAGCGCCAGCGCGCCGAGTGTGTCCATGATCAGGTTCACCCACAGTAGCTGCACGATCGTCAGTGGAGCGCTCCCTGAAAAGATAAATTGAAGGTACATAATTCAGAGGGCGAATTACAAGGAACAGAGGAAGACATTTTGTATGCGAGACAGAAAGTTTAGTTTATCTGTACCTGTGACAGTTGCAGAGACGAAGTTAACCATGAGGGCGACCACGTTGACGGTGAGCTGGAACTGAACGAACTTCTGGATGTTGATGTAGACGGAGCGGCCCCATTTGGCGACGTTGATGATGGTCGAGAAGTTGTCGTCCATGATGATCACGTCGGCGTTCTCCTTGGCAACCTGACAACTCAGAAACAACATTTTGTAACTGACGACCAGTTCAGAAATAATGGCATGGAGGTACTGTACAATACAAACCTCTGTTCCGGCAATTCCCATGGCGAGCCCAATGTCTGCCTCGTGCAGCGCCGGCGCGTCATTGGTGCCATCCCCTGTGACGGCCACCACCTCGTTGAACATGCCCCTCAGGTTGGTCACCAGCATGTGCTTGTCCAGCGGCAGAGACCGTGCCATCACCTGCAAGACAAATCAAGCAATGTCACCATCGGCATCCACGAAGTTAAGAAGAAGCCTAGTACATGGACACTGATACGTGCCTGGATTTTAGGAATGATCTGTCTCATATGGTCAGGGCTCATCTCCCGAAAGTCGGGCCCCTCGATGGCGATGCCGTCCTCAGTGAGGATGCCGCACTCCCTCGCAATCGCCTTGGCCGTGCTGATGTTGTCGCCAGTGACCATGCGGACGTTGATTCCGGCCGCGTGACATGTCGCCACAGCCTCCCTCACACCAGGACGGAGCGGGTCCTTGATGCCAAACACGGCGATCAGCGTGTACCCGTCGGCGGGAAGCTCGCCCTCACCACCCACGTCCTGGTACGCCAGGCAGAGCGTGCGCAGCGCCTCACACGCGAACGTGTCGATCGCTCCAGCCACCTTCTTAAGGTAATCCTTCTCCGTGAGGGGCACGATGCTGCCGTGGCGGTCGATGACGACGTTGCTGCACTTGCGGAGGATGACCTCTGACGCTCCCTTGAGGAACGCCCGAGGCCGGCCGCCGGAGTTCGGCGACGCCACGACCACGCCCATGGTCTTCTTCACCGAGTTGAAGGGCTCCACCCTGAGCTTCGCGGCGGCGGCGTGCTGGATGCACGTGTTCTTCTCCACTCCAAGCCCAAACTCGAGGATGGCCGTCTCGGTGGGCGTGCCCATGACGGTGGTCGTGCCGTCCTTGCCGTGGACGACCTCAGAGCCAGAGCATTGGAAGACGCCATCCAAAAGCAGCTTCGCATACCCCTCCGACAAGGCCGACGAGGTGAGCTCCTCGAAGCCCTTGGCGGTGCTCACCGTGGTGGCCGCTCCGGCCGCCCAGACTTTCTCAACGACCATGTGGTTGGTAGTGAGCGTGCCGGTCTTGTCGGTGCAGATGCAGCTTGCCGACCCCATGGTCTCGCACGCCGACAGGTGTCGCACGAGCGCGCGCTCCTGCATGAGCTTCTTCATGGCAAATGCCAAGCTGAGTGTCACGGCGAGCGGCAGGCCCTCCGGGACGGCGACGACGATGATCGTGACAGCGACGGCGAAGAAGTTGAGCACGGACAACGCGTCCTCCATGCCCCAGTCCAGCAGACCGCCAGCTGAATGCCACTTTACCCACAGGAACCGTCCCATGAGCACGGTGAACGTCATTATGGCGAACACGAGCCCGATCTTTCCGATGATGGTGGCAACGCCATTGAGCTTGACCTGCAGCGGCGTCTCGTCCTCGCCGCCCTGGCTCAGCGTCTCCATCAGGTTCCCCCACTCCGTGCGCATCCCCACTGCCGTCACCAACATCCTCGCCGACCCGTCCTGCACCTTGGTCCCGCCCAGCAAGAACCGGTTTGTCGTCGACACGTGCACCGGCTCGCTCTCGCCGGAAAGGCTCGACTCGTCCACCAGGAACGAGTACCCGTCGATGAACAACCCGTCCGCGGGCACCTGGTCGCCGATGGACAGATGCACGATGTCGCCCACGACGATGTCATAGATGGACACCTTCTGGCGAAACCCATCTCGCGTGACCTGTATCTCGATCTTCTTCTTCTCCCTGTCGAGGTCCCGGAACTGGAGGGACTGCTTGTAGTCGCTGGCGGCGGTGATGGCGACGACGAGGAAGATGGTGAGCATGATGCCGACGCCGTCGTACATGCCGCCCGGAAACCCCTCGGTGGCGACGCCGATGACGACGGAGATGACGGCGCAGAAGGCCAGCAGCATGAGTGTCATGTCCTGGCAGGCGTCCCACAGGAACATCCAGAACGTGCGCGGCGGCTTCTCGGCGTACTGGTTGGCGCCGTAGACCTCAGTGCGGAGGCCCGCGTCGTCGGACTTGATGCCATCGGCGAGGGAGACGTTGATCTTGCGGGCGAGGCCATCCACGCCCTTGTGGTGGCGGAGGCTCTTGGAGTCCTTGCCGCGCACCAGCGAGGCCAGCTCCTCGGGGCTGATGGAGAAGCCGCACTGGCGTGCCAGCTCCGGCAGCGGGTGCTCTGCCCTGCGGGCGGCTGCAGCAAGGAAACGGAAGAGAATTGTCATGGATGTTACGGTCGAGCAGAGTAGTAATACATTGGGCATGAATCTAATGGAATTAATTCGTGGTCAGGTGTTATGTACCATCGATGAACTGGAGCGCCGCCTTCTGCACGTACAGGGCAACGCGAAGCTTTTCCTGTGGAGATGCAGCGAAATATTCGTCAGCAGAAAATATATATGGTACTAAATAGTGCACATTCTCTTGTAATGCCTGATAGGTCAACAAATTAATGACAGGTTCTGTTTGGAAGTATATTATACAGTTCATACATCATATTTCTATTTTATAGACTCAAATTAGTGGCATGATCTTGTCTACTTAACACAGATAGGCTAATATTTTCATATCGTTACTCTATGAAAAATCTTAAAACAAATTCCCTATGTGAGTAGCATTAGAAGAAGATATAACTTTGGTAAAAAAATGTACTACTAGTACTACACCAGAATATCACATTGATTTCTTCCATATTAATACTAGAGCAATGCCATAAGTTAGGCTGATCAAGACCTGAGATTTAAGCCAGCTTAACTCTTTCCATGTACGCATACGTTACATAGAAAGACAGAATCGATCGCACTGTCAGTCCTTTAATAAATTGCATTGACCAGAGCACTGCATGAAAGAGTTATGAATTCACATACCCCACGTCGGTCAAATTTGACTGGGAAATCGTAACGCACATAGATTAAAGACTAATTAACCCGGCCGGTGCATTGTCGCGCAGATCAAGTCTCTAGCCATGAACGCAGGCTCGCACGTACGCGCAGGCAGGACGTAGATCGATTGATCGAGAGGATGAATCACCTGGATGTTGCGGCGCTGGGTCTCGGCCTGTGATCGCTTGTCCAGGTCGGGAACCATCCGGAAGCGGCGCCGCCGGTTCTTGACCAGCGTGCCGACGGCATCCCGCCACCGCCGCTGCGCGTCCTCCGACGGGTTCTTCGCCGGCACCTCGAAGGTCTTGAGGAACTCCATCGATCTTCTATGCAGGTAGGCCATGGTGAAACCGATCCAGCCCTGGATCGATTCGATCAAGAACGACCAAACTCTTCTAGCCCTGTCTCTCTATCTCACCTGTCCGTCGCGGCGGAGCAGCTCCGTACCGTTTGGAAGTTGGTTCGCTTTGTGCCGCTATTCTCGTGCATGCCCGGGTTCCGTGCATTGCCACACGTGGTGGATCTGAGTCCGGACTCTTTGGGTGTTGTAGTAGCCGTAGACTCCTGAGATCAAATTGGTAGTTAGATAAATATAGATATGCTCAAATAGGTGCGCTATTTCGGGTAGCCTGTTAATTGGTGATCTTCAACAAAAAATAATTAAAATTAGATATGCATGCTCACGGCTTTTGTAGCATAATAATATATATAGAGCGCGTGTATGTAGACGAGAATTACCCCAGAAAAACTGTAAACGAGAATTGTTAAAAAAAAATTGATGAATCTCTCCATATGTTTTCTTTTAGAGCAACCACATATTTTATTAATCAAAAATTAGGTTACAATTAGCAACACACGTGGATACTAAGGATAAAATGATTATCCTAAATTTCATATAAAATACTAATAGAACGAGAAATAAAAAACGATTCTTATGATTTCCTGCAACCACAGTAGCCAGCAACTACAACGCCATAGACACATACACCGGAAGAGATGTTGAGCCTCCACCATTATAAGATTCAGAAAAGCTTCATTGTCAACGAGGCTTTATGAGTCGATGAACATGCGTGATGCACACAGTGACACACGTTTCGCTGTGGCACATCAACCGGGAGACGTCCCCATGTTGTTTTGGACCAAGATCCACCGCCTCCGATCGACGAAGTCGGAGTGTCGGAGGGACACAAAGACTTTGTTTTATACCTCTGGAAATTTGGAATATTTAGCCTTACTTTGCAAATCGTACGTCGACAAGATAAATATTTGCTCCAAGAGTGTTCTCACAATTTCATGTAAGTATTTGTCTTGCTCTTCTATGTACCAAATCCTACGGAATTTGATCTTAAATTTTCAAGAAGGTGCAGTATATACCACTAAGGAAAAATATCAATTTTTGGTGGGCATCCCACTGTTTGCCGAGAGTATTATGCCTGAAACAGGTTTGCCAAGAACTAGATCAGGAGACACACTTGGCAATGAGACATGACTCGATCGGCAAAGAACTGGATCAGGGTTTTTCAAAATACTTGCCAAACTCCTGGTCCTTTTTCCTGCCCAAGTTCCGCCCCAAAGATTGCTTTCTGCCTATGTTCGCCGACTCTCTTTGCCAAAACCTATCAGAAAGTCTATGTTTGCTGAGTGTATTTGACAAACAGACTCGGAAAACATACATATTTCTATTTTTCAGATTTCCTTCCATTGTTACCCAGCTTTTGTTTCTCATTTCCATCCCTTGTAAACTAGCTGCCTCTCAGCTACAAACACTAGTATTGGTGGGCTATTGGTGGCGTTTCCATTTTTCTACTACTCCCTCCGTCTCGGTTTATAAGACCTACGCGTATTTCTAGGTCGATAAATTAACCAACTTAGCATGAGGTACATAAGATAAAAACTATACTATTAGAAACTTCAAATGTTATACTATTAGAAACTATACTATTTAGCATGAGGTACTAGCGTGCAGGGGCACGCTAATGGTAAGATGCCACTCGTAAATCTTAATGATAACCTGGGGGTGCATGCTACCAGTAAGTACCTTAGTGGTAGCATGAGGCACACCACCAATATTTTTATGATTTTTTAAATGATGCTGCTATTATTGAATTAAGAGCAATTATATGTCAAAGCTAAAATATTATAGTCATCATCCACATTGAATAGATTTATAACAGGAGCATATTATTACAGAATTTAACTGGTGTAGCATATTATCACTAATAGAAAACAGACATTTAGTCTCGGTTTGTAAGAGGCTTTAGTCCCGGATTTGCATTCTGTTACGAACCGGAACTAGAGGGTCTCCACGTGGCCTCGCGGAGTGCGCCGGGCTGGAGGACCTTTAGTCCCGGTTCGTAACACGAACCGGGACTATAGGTATTCTGCTGCGGCAGCGTTTTGGGTTAACCGGCTGCCGCGGTAGGAGATGGGGTTTTAGCTATGGTTTTCCTTTTTCTTTTTTTATGTTTAATTATTTTTCATTTTGTTTTTTTATTTCAAACAAGTTTTCGTATACATATTATTCTATGCTACTACATGTTGATGCATATATAATATAATTTTTCTCACGAGCATACGGACATATATACATAACTTGGTATACGAGTGCCAACCGAGACTAGAGCTCGTCTATTTGATTACATGAAGATTATTATATTACATGGATACTTTAAATTCTATCCAGGTTGTATTATCTATTTGGGTTTATGACGTCCTTGCCAAAAAATCCCGATAATTCCTTTTGAATTGCTAGTAGGCGTTGCTATGGTAGTAGCTCATCCCGCATCGCGTCCAACTATATATAAAGAAGCAGATCATTATGAATGGAACTCAACAAAAATTACGGTATAAAATAAATTGTTAATATATTGTTTACATACTTGAAGAAAGTTTGTGCCCTGCTCCATACACCCACGAATGAACTCGCATACGTAATATCCACATAAATTAGTCCCCTGTGGCTGCGTCGCACAATTTTTGAAAATATAATTCAATTAAATAATAATTAAGCATGATGATTGTATGGAGACTAGCATTGAAGAGATGCGAGGACCTATCTCTCGTACTATTTACCGGGATCAGACGAAAAGTCAGCTCCTTACGCCATTCACCTTAAACCTCCTTCGTGAACTTTTTCCAAACCCTGTCCGGCAAAAAAGAAATGAATGAATGAGTTATTAATTACTTGACATCATAGAGAATGAACGAAAGAGACAGATATAGTGCGATAATGATTGAAATTACTTTTGGAGCATATCAAGTATGCTGCGGTAGTCTTCCATCGGCTTCTTTAACGAGTCCAAGATTACAACTTTTCCATGATCAATGTCAATGTTTAGAAGAATCCAGTGAAAGCTGCGCACGTTTATATACACTTAACATCGAGTAAACAAAAAGTGAATGTGTACAAGGCAGTAAGGCTCTCACCCGTAGTTGTAAGAAAATATATAGTATTTGCGTCTTGTAATATTGCTCCATTAAAAACATTAGCAAGTTATCGTCCGTTTTCTCGGAGTTCTGTCTTAGCTATGTCCATTAACTATGTTTGGGTCAACGAACCCAATGTTGTAGATTGAATTTATTCTATATTCCCGAATTTTCATTCTGCATATATAATAGTATACAGGAGGAGATACAGTGAGGATAACTATAGGCAATGAATTGAACGAGCTGAGTTAGAGACTTAATTACTTACAGAAAATAGAAGCTGATGAGGGACTTGTCGATGGCTTCTAGGTTGAATAACTGAAATAATGCACAAAGTTCAATAGAAATCATGTCTAGACGGAAGTACTCCTCTCCAACTTTAAATAGGAGAAATTGTTGCTCTTCCTTTATGACTTTCAAGTACCAGGCATGCAAAAGTCGCATATGTGTTGGCAGATCATAGAATACCTCATCCTTGACTAGAGGCTCCCCGTAGACAAATTTCCGTGCTATTGGTTCCATGGCGATATCTACGTCGCCTAGAATTTGTTTGACGGGCATGTTACACTATTTGGCTAATTTAATAGCCTTTTCCATATCTATTGCACCATGAGCGGGCTGGGGTAACACCTTGAGCGGGGTGATCAATTGTTTTGCCTGTTTCCCGAGGTGGGGAACTTCTTTTGATCTTCTCCCGGTTGCAGTATTGCTTGACGACTTCTCTTTCAGTGTCTTCGTAAGACAGCGTGTATAGTCATCTTTCCTATATAACACATGTTGGGGTGGTTGCGCAAGGACTTCCTTGAAGTGCTTATTGACTTTTGGATCAACTTGCACCCGTGTCTCGGGTTGTTTTGGTGCAAAATGGGCCTTCATTTCGGCTTGGGAGATCATCATGTTTTCCTCATCAGTCCGGTGATAAGCTAACTTGGGAGGAGAAGATGGTACTCTTGGGAGGGGATCTTGTCGTTTTCGACGTTGGTTATCCCTCGACGTAGCGGTGCTATTCTTCCGCTTTCTTCCCTTTGAGTCAGTGGGCAGAGGCGCCGAAGATGGAGATGCACTCGCGCTGCGGTCCCTCTCAGGGAGGGGTGGACTATTGTTTCTCGGTGGAGACGGTGGACTTGGAGGTGATGGTGGCCTCGGAGGTGATGTATTTCTTCTCGGAGGAGAAGATGGCCTTGGCGCCTAGCCTGGAAACGTGATGTGCTCCTTTTTCCAAAGTATTATCCCACCCTCCACTTCTCCAAGTGTTTTCTCCCCGTCACCTGCAGGGATGTCAAGTTCCAGTGATCGACATGTCGGTTCAAATTCATCCACACCGACACGAGCATGGCTAGTTGGAATCTAACGTCCATGGTAGGTCGCCTCTGGTGGACAAGGTAAAGAAAAGCCGAGCGCCACCTTCATGGAAATGTTCTTTAGTGTCACATGTAGCTCACAAGCTGTCCTTGCCTCGACTTCATCCACGGGGTAGCGAACCATCGTTGCACCGGTTGTATCATCTGTCACCGATGCATTATTCTCGATCAATAGTACATTATTAGCTTGTACCTCTGTGAAAGCCACGCTGCTTCTCCGCTGAGATGGGCCCACCGGACTATCAAATGCAGGATCTTGCTGTCGGTCCAGTACTCTAAGTTCATTAATCTACTCCTGCTGCAGCTTGAACATGGCTTGAAATTCTTCATTCCTTTTTTCAACCGCCTCCAACAGCGATGCCTCCTCCGCCTTCTATTGGTTCGTTTTTCTCGATCGGCTTTTATAAGTGTCAATGTCATAGGGAAACCTAGTATTCCATGGAACAGAGGGTCCAAAGCCTTGTGTTCGCCCGACTTTTTCAGGATTCTCGAGGGCATGTGTCAGCTCATCGTTCTCGCCGTCGGGAACGAACTTTCCCTCTTGAGCCTCTTTTACCACTTTAATAAGTGCATCTTTGGATCAACAATGGTCTTCTTTGCAACAATAATGTCCCCGGTTACAGGGTCATACGATCCCCCTGCCCAAGTAACTAATGTTTTGACCTCACGGGCCACTTATTTGTAGCTGGAATGACCCCTTTAGCACGCATGGCTTTCTCAGTTTCTTCCCACTTAGGCATGGACGTCTTGTTGCCACCTTTCCCCATAGTATGGTGATATTTCTTTTTGGCCGCATTTTTCTGATTCTTTTCCGACTTTGCCTTATCTTCTTCTGAGTCCTTGTACATCACAAATGCGGCCCAGTTATCCCGCTGCTTCTACAGCGGGCCAGTGAATGGCGGAGTCATCTTCTTCTTGCATAGTTGTGGTATAATCTTTTCTTCTAGTCCTTGAATTGTTCAACCATCTTATTAAGGGCCCACTTTTTGACTATCAACCTCAATGCCTCTGTGAGTTCACTAGTGTCCAATTCTTGTAGAGAGAAGTGTGTCATGAGCGTATTCCGAAGACACTCTTTGGCTCTGTCATCGACAAAAGTTGCTCCAACTTGATCGCTTTTCTTTCCTGGATTATTCCACTTCTGAGTGGTGATCGGGATGGTGTCCCTGAATATCACTCCGCATTGATATACAAATGCATTTGCGGCCTCTGTCGGCTCCAAAGGTTCGCCCATCTCAGAGACTAACTCAATTCTGAAACACGCACCATCGGCCAATTTTCTAGTCGGGCCTCGTTTCCTTGCAGAAGATTGGCCCGATGTGGAGGTCTAAGAGAAGAAACAGTCGTTAGTATATATAAATATGAATCAACTAATGCATTTACTAGCTCGTGATCAGCAGAGGCTTTATACACCTCGCAGGACTTTGCTATGGTGTCTCCACCGTCGTCTCCACTGATGTCTCCACCGTCGTCTCCATCGTTGTCTCCACCAAAGTCTTCACCAAAGTCTCTACCGTCGGCTCCATCCAAGTTGAGGTATTGGGAGCCATCATCATCTCCACCTCCGGCTTCTCCATCGTAATAGTAATCTCATGTACCCTCATATATCAAGTTGTACATGCGCTCTTCATCGTCTCTACTGTCCATACCTTAATTAATACAGAAGAAAGATAAAAACATTTTGCTTAATGCAACAACGAAAGGAAGATAAAATAATTCATTTTAACAGAAGAAAGATTAAGTACCAATTAAACAATAATATATCTCGAATAATCCAGTTAATACAACAATAATAAAAGATAATATATCTCTACTACACTTCTAGCTCAACAAAGACGTCGACCCCTGGCGCCTGAGCCGCGGGTGGTGTATGCCTAAAGAGTAGGAACCATCACAGGAGAATATCTCGGTGAGGCGCCTGAAGAATCTGCTAGGTATCGGAGATCCTGACGTCCAAAATGTACATGTAGCGACAGACGTGCTCGTCCTCCTCCCTGACACGACGCCGTACCACCTCGTCGGGGGCCGGCTCCCGCTGCACCGCGCCTAGACCATGCGACCGCCACCATAGAAGATCCGGGTCGACGATGACACCCGGATTACTCACCAAACTATGCCTCCCGGCTGGTAGCACCTCCCAGTGCCAGCCTGGCGGAGCCCAGTCCCGGGGATGCCTGGCGACAGAGCCTAGTAGTCCTCTGTCGTTCCCGGCGAGTGAACGATGAGGACTCGGCATAATCCTTAACACTAAATTAAACCTATACACTTAATTAAACATGACGACAGTAAATAGTATCAACTAAAATAAACTATATTAAACACTAACTAAAATTTCTAAACAAAATTAATCCAAAACATAAACACTAAATACATATATTTTCCATATAGTAAAATCTCTAAACTAAATTACACTAACAAAAATCTCCAAACACTAACTAAAATCCCTAATAAACTAACTAACCAAAATTCACTAACTAATTAACTACAATCTCTAGTATAATAAACACTAGCTAAATTACAATTAACTAACTAAATCATACATACTAACTAAATTACTAATCCTAAACACTAAATTATACATACTAACTAAATTAAAACTAATTAAATTACAGCTAAACCGTATCGGATCGGAGATTTACCTGCGAGGGTGGCGCGGCCGGGATGACGGCGAGCAGCAGGCGACGCACGGGCACGGGCGCGAGCACAGGCGGCGCACGGGCGCGGGAGACAGCAAGTCAAAGAAGATGAACTGTTGGTGCTCCGGGTCGGTGCTCGAACCGGGGTGCAGGGCTGGTTATTTATACCCACCCCCTTTAGCCCCGGTTTCTAATACAAACCGGGACTAAAGGTACCCTTAGAAACCGACCTTTAGTCCTGGTTTGTGTTACAAATTGGGACTAAAGATTATTTGGGCCGCCACGTTTCGCGCGCGAGCCAATAGAAACCGGGACTAAAGGGGTATTTTTGCCACCAATATGAAAAAATAGTGACAATTAAGAAAATATATATCAAAATTTTCAGAAAAAAAGATCTATAATTTAAAGCTATTATCCAAATCTGTTATTCACAACCCTAAACCCTAAACCAAAAAAACCTAAACCCTATTTTAGGGGCCTTTAGTCCCAGTTATTTTAGGGCCCTTTTGTTTCAACCGGGACTAAAGATAACTTTCTCGCCATTTCCCTCTGCTTTCCGCCATGTTTTCCCGCCTTTTTCCTCTATATCTATGTCGACTACCATGGTCATTCACACATCCACACCTTTCCATCTCACAACAATGGACACTGAATACTGGGCGATTCTGACCCTTGAGGAGACCGAGGCGCTATGCGCCTCTAGCTACCCATGCCCGCCAGGCTACCGGCTGCCCACCGGCTGGATGATGAGCGTTGGAGGGGTTCCTGTCCCTGTTGTGCCTCAAGGTTCCGCCCGGCAGGCGGCCATAACGAACCACTTCTACCTCGAGCTCATGCCGGAGCAGCGGATGGATCCCAAGTGGGATCCCAACAACTACGACATCTGAAATGCCTTCTTCGCTAACCGGTAGGAAAGGGAGCTCGCCAGGTACGAGGGTGACGGCCCGCTCCTAGTGAACCACAACGAATCCGACCGTCGTCTATGGTGGGCGGACCGTACTATCATTAGCGTGATGCGCTACATCGTCGGGGGAGATCATCCTCGCCTGCGGTGCCCACACTTCCACCCGCCGCAGATCCACAAGAAGGGTGGCGGTAGCGGCATCATCATCCAGGAGCCCTCTCCCCCGCTCGTCGTGAATCAGAGGCCGGAGTGGCAGGTGCCCACGGTATATGCCATGGCTGGGCTGAGGATCCAGCCACGTGCGCCACACCACTACGATGATGACAATGACGAAGATGACCCTAAAGCCTTGTACTAGAGTACTAGGCATGATTATGACTAAAGGGGCGGCTTTATTCCTAATTACGTAGTCCTAGTGTTTTAATATTAATAAATTTCTTGAGTGTTAGTCCCGGGTTTTGGCTAAATTTGAAAATATTGTTGTATTCTTGTGAGTTTGATCAAGTGATCAAAGGTTCTTTTTTCTACATGCCTTCAGCAATCTCACAAATTGTAAAAAATAGGGTTAATTCAAAAAAGCTTCATAAGAAGGTTTAATACATTATCACATCACCAACATCCACATCTAGTGTTTTGGTTCTTTTCTAGTCCGTAAATGATGGCTGGATTCCTGCACCAACAACAGGGTTATTGCAGTATTTATAGCAGCAAATATTTAAGAGTTTGTCCCGATGGAAGATCGATGAGCGGAAACAACACAACCCCACAGCCACGTTGTCAATGCGGCCACGTTTCGCACCCAAACCGTGGTTTGAAAATAGCCTATTCTATAAGTTGCTAGAACAACGATAATTGAGAGAGGTTTAAAGTATCGAATAACAAAGAACTTTTAATAAGAACAAAATAAACTAAGATAGAAAGTAAACAAGAATATGAACTGAATTAAAGAGATTGTAGTTGTAGGATTGAATGGAATGAGAGAGGGCTTCTAGGCTTCGGTCTCACTAAGTGGGCAAATACATGTGTGATCTATAAGAGATTATTCAGACAAATAAACGTTCCCCAATTGATTACCGGGCTATCATTCTGTGTGCACTATGCATGATTCTCACGCATCACCACAAGGTAAAAGGCACTTCCGGACCAAAGGATCACATAAACTCATCTTAGATCACAATAAATTCTAACTTAGCGCACTAGATCATACCTCAACCTAGAATTGAATCAATCACTCACACATGGATGAAAGGCAAAACATGTAAATATATAATGATGTCACAACCGTGTTCAATCTTACAATTACTAAAAACAAGAGATATAGAGAGAGAGAGAGTGAGAGAGAGAGAGATGGAGATGATGATGGAGATGGAGATGTCTTCCTTCTCCTCCTCCTATTCTTGCTTGGATGCCTTGATGGTGATGGTGCTGAGGGAGATCTAGATATCATGAGGTGTGGTTGAGGCAGAGCTCCGCCGCTATGGAGATTGGATGGGTGGCGGCGGTGGCAGAGCTCAACCCCTGGTGGGATATGGTGGTGTGTCCTTGTTTCTTGACTCCTCCCTCCTTTATATAGTCCTTGGGGGTGCCCTAGGGCCTCCCCAATACCGTCATAGGACTTAGGAAAGGTTCTGGAGTTCCGAGGGGCGAAATCCCGTCGTTTGCGAGCTTTTACCAACTATACGGCCAAACTATATTGCCGGAATTTTTATCTCCGGCCGTATAGTTGGTCACTGAACTTTCAGGTTCCGTAGTGTTTTGCCCGTTATTTTTTCATACGAAGTCCGTTTTGGGCGTTCTTGGGCTCGTTGGATTCGTCTTGATGAGGGATACAACCCCATGGTTCTTGTAACTTCATTTTGTAAAGTTGGAAAATTTCACTTTTTCCAACACCTCAAATGGCTAAGTCTGGTCCTACAGCTCCTCCATACTATTTTCACTTTGTTCCTTTTGCCTTTGTTTTATCCATAATCATCATAAACACCTACACACATGTAAAATACAAGGAAGAGGGATAAAATTCTACCTAAACTACTAAATGTTCATATATCATATTCAATTTAATGAAAATAAGTAATCATGCATAACAAGCATAACAATAGTTAGATAGAGCATGATATGATAGGAAAATGACACAATTTATATAGCCAAAAAGTGTTGTATTATCACAACCATCAACTTCACCAAGCTAGATCTTGCTTGTCCTCGAGCAAAAAGGGACCGATAACTTAAAGGATGTGATCTTGCTTATCATTGAAAATGGATGCACCGTATTCTTGTTTTTCCTGCAAGCTCAAAGAAAGAGTGCACATAATCATACAAGGCAATATAAGCTCAGCTATATTACTCCAAACCACTAGAGATTAGTCAAAAACTTCTATGCCCCATGTCAAAGTTAAATCTAGCTTGCAAGTAAACTTGTGATCCTTCTATACGCACTTTATTGTATTTTTGTAATTTTATTTGTATAAGGCAAAGGTGAACACGGTTAGGTGTCAATCATAAATAGAGATAGAGTTTTCCAATGCTTCCCACTCATGCCATATATTAAAGTCTCTCAAGTGCAAACTTTGATTGTTGTGCTCATAGAAAATCTATTTCTTAGTAACGAGACCATGCCAAAAGAGTGGTATATGTTCAATCGAGACTGTGTAGGCTAGGGAGGACACTCGTGACCATTACCAAGATTTCCCTTTTCGGTATAATGATTTCTCATAACGGTCAGAGGAGTATTCCGACTTTTGCTTTTAACGCAGGTCCATGAGAATACAAATGCATACCCAAATATAGCATTTTTGCTACATATGTTGGGAAACTTATATCCAAACTCCAAGAGTTTCCTCTTTTTGGTTTGTCAAAAGGCTAGCGGAGTTGTTAGCATCCCATGTAGTGCGACAGTGGTGCAAGACACGCATAAAGCAATATCTCAATTTGATTTTCAAGAATTTTTTTTGGCATATATGTAATCTATTTCTTATTTGACAACTCACTTAGTAAGCATCTATTAAGACCATCATTTCCAACACTATGGGGTCGTGCTACTCCATAACCATTCACTTAAGACAATTCTGAACAGTGACAACTAGCAAATTTCAAAGAACTTCTTAATTATATATTTTTCTTTTAAAAAATGTGGAGAACATGGCAATGTATATTTGGAGGATCACAATATTTTTCACAAGCTAGATAAAATTTGAACAAGGTGCATCAAAGCTATGGCTTGTCTCCTATGGGGACTAACATGAGCAAGTATATCCCTTATATAAATATGAACAAAAACTCACCTAAGCAAGCATTTAAAAATAGAGGGATACACAATATTGTCGTGGTGGTGGCACGGCAGATGCCATGGGTAGGCTAAAGTATGGGGCCAATGTATGCTAGTGGGATCTGGAGAGGGAAGATGTAGTTGATTCTACACACAAAAGACTAAGGCAAAGATCTTTATTTCTTCTTCCTTGGGCTACAAGTGCTCCTTGAGCTGTATACAGGGAGAAGAGAAGAACTTTACCAGCCTAACGGTCCTAAAATGAGTCGATCCTTTCCTCAGGGTCCAAGCCTCTCTTTATAAAGGAGGGCCTTGGGTTCCTTTAGGGCTGATGTGGCAAGCATATTCGAGGAATATGCTTGTCCCAATATAGTAGTTCGGCGCCCCCCTTTCCCTGTCGCTCCTCTAACGACGGCAAGGTTCCAGAGGGCCCCTCCTGCACGCCTCGGGCTTCAGGACTGTCACCTCCGTGACCTCCTTCTGCCTCTCTGTCGCTCTGCGTCTTTGTCCGTAGTGCTTGGCCTGGCTCAGATTCTCCCTATCCTGCGGCTAGGGTTTGACTTCAGGCTCCTCCTTCTCCTGCAAGCTTCGTATCATTCGGCCCTGCCTCCCGTAGCTCGGCTTGTCCTTTATCTGCATTAAGATTACTTGGGCTAACCCAGCCGAGTTACGAAGTATCTCGGCCGGGTAAGGCCTTGTCTTTACTACAAGGGTCCTGCCCCTTCCTATCTTGGCCGACCTCTACATGATTCGGCCGACTCAAGCAGTAACTCGGAAACTAGACGGGGAACATCCTTTCGTCTTTCCCCGTCTTTGCCCTATCCGGGGTTATCTCCCCAACGTTAGTCCCCGAAGCTGGTATGGCCCCGCCGATACCTCGGCCGGGTCGTATCAGTTTCATGCCACACGTTCCGTATCGTTTCCGAGTTATTTCTTCTTTCGTTCGAGGTATCTTCGTATCTTCTCGCGTACGCCTTGTCCTACGTGTCATCTCCATCATTGTTTCTCTAGTTTTTTGTTCCTCTACAGTATTTACTGACAGGCTACAGTTACTACTGCGCCTGTCGCGCCGGCACTGCGACGCCTCGTGCGCCGTTTCCGTTGGGGATCGTGATCTTCTTTGCTACCGTGTGGCCCTTGGTGTGGTTCCGCTCAACGACGTGCGGTCGTGCTGCGCACACGATCTACGCGGCCAACCGCCACACCCACGATCCCACTACCTTTCTTGCGGCTAGGTTATAAAGTGGGGCGCGGCACTGGAGGATTCACTTTTCCCTTTTCGTTCGCCTGCGCCCTTCTTCTTCCTCTCGCTTTCGTGCCCGCTCATAGCTCCACCGCCGCGCGTTCATCAGAACCTCCGACGGCGAGGACTCCACCGTGTTGCTCCGTCTGCCTCGTCCGCGTTCGCTAGCTTCGGCGTCGTCGCCGGTGAGTTCTTTCCGGCCGCGTCGCCTAGGCTTTATCCTAGATTTCTCTGTCTCGATTTTGTATTCATGCGGCGGTTCCTTTGCTCCTCGGCCGCCGTTCCTGCGCAAAATCACGACGGGGCCTTGTAGCTCTAAACTTTCCTCCGCCGCTAGTTCTTCCTCCGTCGACCTTTCCGGCGAACTCATGTCTAGCTCCTTTAGTGGTGTCCTGATAGAGGATGACGATGCTGGCTCTGGGCCCGAGCGAGGCTCGTGGCAGGGCTCCTCCGTTACATGCCGCGAGATCGAGTGGCTTATCCTAACTCGAAGGATTCCCGCCGAGGTCTCCTGTCGCTTACCCGGCAGCGAGTCCTCTCCGGATCTTAGGGAGGGCGAGTATGTAGTTTTTATCTCGCATTTCTCGCGCGGCTTTGGTCTCCCTCTTAGCGACTTTGCTAGAGAGTTTCTCGACTACTTCGGCCTTCAGCCGCATCATCTTCCTGCAAATTCCATCGCTTCTCTTTCTGCTTTTATTTCTACCTCGGAGGGATACTTCGGCCTATGGCCGTCCGTGCATGTCTGGTCGAAGTTCTTCCAGATTCGTTCTAACGTAGTCCCTGACAAGTCTCTGCACCCTTCCGGGAAACTGCTTACTCAATGTGGAGCAGCGTCCATTACACCTCGGAGGAAGTCCGTATTTCCTCGTGTCACCGGGTTAGAGTCGTGCAAGAAGTGGCACAAATCCTTCTTTTACGTCAAGAACAGAGGGACGGAGGACAAGATTCGGCTCCCCGCATTCTCCATTGGCCCGCCCTCCAAGGTGAATTGGACTTACAATCTGAGGAAGAGTCACGCCTTGGCCGAAGCTTTTGAGATTCGGCTTAAGGAGCTGATCCGCGCTGGGTTATGCGGCGAGGATTTGATGGCTACTTTTATCAGTAGCCGAATCTGCCCATTCCAGAAACGGACGCACAAACTCTGCTACATGAGCGGTCCTCTCGATCCCAAACGAGTCTTGACTGTGGAGCTGGACAACTATCTCATCTTTAAGCGAGTCCGAGCCATCTTCAAGACGGAGATGCCTGAGGACTGGGCTTGGGGGTTGAAACCGTTTACGCGCGAGCGTCCTCCTCCCGAAGTAAGCTTAACCAATAACGCTCTGCTATCCAATTGCTTTCTTAACGGTTTTCGCTAATTTTCCTTTTTCTTGTCTTGCAGAGGTTCGCAGAGCAGAAGAGTGAGGATGCCGAAGTTTTGTTGCTTCCGTGGCCTGCGGACCGGAGTACCCCTGACACTGGTGAGCCGGACTTGGAAGAGTTCGTCCCTAAGTCGGATCCTGCCCCGGCTCGCGCTCGTGGCAAGACCTCGGCCCACGAGGAGGAAGGTGATTCGGACGAGGTCCAAGTTCTTGAGGTAGTTGCCGCAATGCCTATTTCTTATGCATTTCCGGCTTCTACTTTCCCAGCTAATCCGGCCGGTCACGTTCACGATGCCGAGCCTATTGCTTCCCGGCCCCCTGTTACCTCGGGGAAACGTGGGGCTCCTGCTGATGCCTCAGAGGCGGCTCCCAAGAAACGAACGAAGAAATCCGCACCGAATCCTCCCCGGCGCAAGATCATGCCTGGAGTTGCAGGGTAAGTTCCCTTTTGCTCGTATTTCTTGTTTCTCTCTTTCTGTTTTTTAACCTGTTGTCGCTCTCTCTTTTCTATTTCCATAGTGCTCCACTTTCCGTTAAGCCCGGCGGTCCTAGCATGACTAGCCGTGTGACTCGGCAGCCGTCTCCTCCGCCTGCCGAAGATACCAGGGTTCCGAGTCCTGCTCGTGCAGCATCTCCTCCAGTTCTGAATCGATCGCCCCCTCACCATGATGTACCTGAGACTGCTCCTGTTGACGTTGACTCCACTCGGCCTTCCGAGATTTCCATGGAACCAGTTGTCTCCTCTATGAATCCGAGCGTCTCTATCGAGCCTCATTCTACCCCCGCAGTTTCTATAGTAGCTCCCACCCCGGCCGAGGACATTAATATCCCGGTGCCTTCTGCGACCGTGATCTCTCCGGATCCTAAAGACATTGTTCCCATTGCCGAGGTATCAGCTCCTGCTGATGCCTCTAAAGCAAGTAAAGCTGTCGCCGCCAAGGCCTCCACTTCCCAGAAAGGTCTTGTTGGCTCTTCTCAGCCGAGTATCGCCGATGTGCTGCGCAAAAGAACTGCTTCCACCAAAACTTCCGTTACTCCGGCCGCCGGTACCCAGCTTGCTCTTCATAAAAGCCCTGCGGCCGTGGTGGTTACGCAGCAGGTCTGGGGTAAAGTCCTAACTCGGACGGCTAGTGGGAACAGCCTCGACTCGCTGGTGGAATATGCCAATAATTGGAATGCTGCCGATCAGTTTGAGGGTAATCCAATCAATCAGCCATTTCAGCTTTCCGACATTGGCAGCCGCTTGGATCAAGCTGCCAAGATCATCCTTGATACTAACAAGATGAACGAGGTAACTCCTGTTTTGCGGAGTTTTGATTAATTCTCCATATGATACTATACATTCTAGTCCCCGAAACTTGCAGGGAAATAACTTGTTATTTGCTTGGAAGTTTAATAATGCTCTACATAGTTTAATGTTAACTTTAGGGTTCGAATCTTCATTCGACTAGATCTGCCTTAAACCTTGCTTGACTTTCGTTTAGTTGATCTTGGAGTATCCAGCCACCTAGATCCGGGTTAAGTTTTGCTTAACTCGGATCTGCTTTAGCTTCGAATATCCAGCCACCTAGATCCGGGTTAAGTTTCACTCAACTCGGATCTGTTTTAGCTTCGAATATTCAGCCACCTAGATCCGGGTTAAGTTTCGCTTAACTCGGATCTGTTTTAGCTTCGAATATCCAATAATCGTTTGCTCCATTGTTTAGGTTGCACATGACCGGCGGACTGCCGAATTTCAAAGATTGCTTTTTTCGCACCGAAAATTGGAAGAAAAATATGAGAAAGTTCTCCCTGTGGTGAAAAAGACTGGTAAGTCGATAATTCTTTTCGTCATTTTCGACATTCTTATTGTTTTGTATGCGAGATGTCGGCTCACTTTTTTGGTGAACAGGTAATATCAATAATCTCAACATTCGTCTTTCGAAGAAAGTCAAGAGCCTGAAAGGTTAGTTTCCCCTTTTACCTTACACCTTCCGCTTTTTGAAATGTGAGCTAAGCTTCTTTTATCTCGTTTGGCTTTGGTAAAGCCGAGTTACAAACCTTTGCAGCATCTCACCAAGATTGCATGCCCATGCCTGACGTGATGCTGCATTTTTTAGAACAAAGCGCTACTCATTCGGCGCAGCTGAAAGAAAAGGATGATGAAATAGCTCGCCTGCGCACCGAGGTGGAGGCCCTTAAGCTCTCTCAGAAATCCGAACTAGAAAAGGTCGATCAGGAATTCTCCGAGGAGAAAAATCGGCTAGCTCTGGAGCTGCAGAAGAATAAAGAACTCCTCGAGGCTGCCGAACTGAAAAATCGTGGAATGAGCGAGGAGATTGCTCGCTTTGAAAAGAGCAAGATCGACTGGGCTAAAGACCTTCAGATAATGATGAGTTATATTCATTGTAAGTTTCTTAGCACGGCCGGATTATGTTTTTCTCTTTGTCCCTGCTGCCTCCTGACGCATTCGTGTTTTGCGCAGGTCATTTTCCAGAAGCTAAGCCTGTGAGTTCTAAAGCGGTTCTTGCAGCTCGTGCGCGCCGAGGTGTCCCTGTTGACGTTGACTCGGAGTACTCGATGGAAGATTTCCTGGTCGCTGTCGGTGCTGCAGTTGGTCGGATGAAGATTATGGGCAGGGACTTGGTGCAGGCAGCTATCCGAGCCTACCATGTTCTCTGGCCGAATACCTCTGGGACTCCTGACATCAATAAGGTCAAATTGCTGGTGAAAAGACTGATGGCATCTGAGAAGCAACTAAGTCTGTGGAGGGAATCAGCCGGGCGAGCTGGCGCTGATATGGCCCTCACTGTTATCATGTCATGGTATGAAGACATTTCTCTTGATATCGTGAGAAATTTGCGCACAGGCTCCCGTTGGTTTGAGGACCCCACTTTTGTTGCTCTTCGGCAAGCTCACGCCTTCCATCTCGTTGAGTATGCCGACGTGCATACCTGGAATGAAGGTCCGAGCTTCCTCCCGAATTCGGACGATGAGGTCGTAGTCGAGGATGCATCAGATGATAACTCGGCTGAACAAGGTGAAGGTGAAGATGATTCGGCTTCCTCTGGTGACTCCAGTTCGAGCTCGGGTGGCAACGGCGACGCGCGATCCTCCTCCAAAGGTACTGGGCATTCAACTGCGCACACTGATGCCCCTCAGCAGCATCGGGCTTCGGCCGAAGTCGCACCTGGGTCTGTGGAAGGCGAGGCAACCTCGGCCGAGGCTTCGCCTATCTCGGAGCATCCAGTCCCTGACCCAACTATTGCCTCTCCAGCTGAAAACCTTTAAGTTATTTCTTGTCCCTGGTATGCCGGGCATACGATGTACGTGGAACATTTGTCCGTCTTCTGTATGACCTGAATTTCTTTTGCCGTGTACTGCTGCGACATATATGTTTGTAGTTGTTATCACTTTGTTTAAGTGGGTTTTCGTCCGAATTCTTGCTTTGGTGACCTGCGATTTCCTGATTTTAGGATGTATCTTTGCCTTTGTATTCCCATGGTTTAGCCAATTAATCTGGGTGTGAGCTTCGAATATTATACGAGATTTAGCTGCTCTTATTCTGAGTGTCGAAGTGTGATACCTTCCTTGTATCAAAGGTTGACCACTACTTTGGAACAACATATGGCAGTCCCCGAGTCACTGCCTATCGCGCCGAAGTCTAGTGTGTAAACCAAATTTCATAAATAATATAAGACCGTTGCCGAGGCGCTGCTTAGCGTGCCGAGGTTTAGTGCTCAACATAAGATTGGGGCAACATATGGCAGTCCCCGAGTCACTGCTCTGGATGCCGAGGTTGAATACACAAGATGAAATTGAAATGACCTATGGCAGTCCCCGAGTCACCGCTCTGGATGCCGAGGTTTAATACATAAGATGAAGTCAAAAGAAGATATGGCAGTCCCCGAGTCACTGCTCTGGATGCCGAGGTTCAATACATAAGATGAAATTGAAATAATATACGGCAGTCCCCGAGTCACTGCTCTGAATGCCGAGGTTCAATACATAAGATGAAATTGAAATAACATATGGCAGTCCCCGAGTCACTGCTCTGGATGCCGAGGTTTAATACATCATTGGTTCTTGACCTTGAGATACTATGCTACGAGTAAAATGGACGAAGTAAAGCTACATTCCATGGCCGCTTCGTTTCTTCGCCGACTTTGTCTGCCTTGTTCCTTCTGGGGGATTGAGCGTCGATTAGATAATAGGCATCATTATGCAATGCTTTGCTCACGATGAATGGTCCTTCCCATGGAGGTGACAGCTTGTGCATGTCGGCCGTGCGTTGCACCAGTCGGAGGACTAAATCTCCTTCTTTGAATACTCTTGGATTCACCTTCTTGCTGTGATATCGTCGCAAGTTCTGCTGATAAATAGCTGATCGTAATAGTGCCAGTTCTCTGGCTTCTTCTAGCAGGTCAACAGTATCTTGCCGAGCTACTTCATTTATCTCTGAAGTTGTATATTGAGTAACTCTTGGCGAGTCATGTAGTATGTCAGCTGGAAGCACAGCCTCCGCCCCATATACCAGAAAGAATGGTGTATAACCTGTTGATCTATTCGTAGTAGTCCCGAGGCTCCACAATACTGCTGGTAATTCTTCAATCCAACATCCTGCCGACCTTTGCAATGGTTCAACGAGTCGCGGTTTTATTCTGCACAACACTAATCCATTAGACCTTTCCACTTGCCCATTAGATGCTGGATGAGCAACAGAAGCAACATCTAATCTTATGTGTTTTTCTCGGCAAAACCTAGCGAAAGCTCCTTCTGAAAAGTTTGTGCCGTTGTCTGTAATAACACTGTGTGGGTACCCATATCTTAAGATAATATCTTTGAGGAATTTCACTGCCGTGAGCCCGTCACATTTTTTTATTGGTTTGACCTCAATCCATTTTGTGAATTTGTCCACCATGACCAATATGTGGGTCATCCCCCCTCGTGTCGGCTTAAACGGTCCCACCATATCTAGGCACCACACAGCAAACGGCCAAGTAATGGGTATCGTTTTTAACTCGGACGATGGCATGTGTACCTTGGTTGCATATCTCTGACAACCATTGCATTTTTCAACCAGCTCTTTGGCTTCCTTCAACGCAGTTGGCCAATAAAACCCATGCCTGAATGCTTTGGCTACCAAGGCACGAGATGAGGCATGGTGTCCACATTCTCCTTGATGTATATCTAAGAGGATCTCCTGGCCTTCTGCCGAACTTACACACCTTTGCAATACACTTGTGACGCTTCTTTTATATAGCTCATTGTTTATGATCGTATAAGCTTTTGCTCTTCTTACAATCTATCTTGCTAACACTTCATTATTCGGTAACATCGCATCTTTAAGGAAAAAGAATATGGGTTGCGCCCAGATCGGTGTGATTTTTTCTGGTGCGGTCTCACTCTCTATCTCCATGCTTTCCGTCGACATAGATACCTCGGCTTCCTCCACAATTAAGCTTACCTCTGCTGTCCTTTTCTTGGAGGGTTCCGAGTTATATTGCTGATCTACCTCCATCGGCACATTATCTTCTGCTGAACTTGCCAGAATAAAGATAGATTCGGATTCTGGTGACGGGGTTATCGATGGTTTTCTGAGGTGTTCCAGGGCAATACCCGGTGGAATTGACTGCCTGGTCGATCCCAGTTTTGACAGTGTGTCCGCGGCATCATTTTCTGCCCGAGGTATGTGGTGAAATTCACACCCTTCAAAGTATTCACTGATCTTTTGCACATGAAATCTATACAAAGCCATATTATCATCTAACGCATACCAATTGCCTGAGACTTGCTGTATTACTAAATCCGAGTCCCCATAGCATAAGATTCGGCGTATGCCAATCTCTTTTGCTACTTTCAACCCATGGACCAGTGCTTCGTATTCGGCTACGTTGTTTGATGCAGCAAAATGTATTTGTAGTACATACTTCAGCTGATCCCTTTTGGGTGAGGTTAACACTATTCCTGCCCCCAACCCATTTCTTAGTTTGGAACCATCGAAATGCATCGTCCAATAATTTGGGTCTGGTAGTGGCGGCTCATACTGCACCTCGGCCCAATCTATGAAGAAGTCGGCGACCGCCTGAGATTTGATTGCATCTCTCCTATCGAATTGTGGAGCGTATGGTGACAACTCGATTGCCCATTTTGCTATTCGGCCACTTGCATCCTTGTTGCTCAATATGTCGGCTATGGGCGCTTCACAGATCACTTTGATGGGATGCTCTTCGAAGTAATGTTTAAGCTTCTTTGCCGACATGTACACTCCATAGGCCATCTTCTGATAATGCGGGTAATTCTGCTTTGAAGCGGATAACACCTCGCTCAAATAATACACCGGCCTCTGTACCGACTTATCATCTTCGAGTCGTTCTACGACGACTACATCACTCACTACTCTGTTGGAAGCCGCTATATAGAGTAACATTGGCTCTTTTGATAATGGAGAAGCCAAAATGGGTGCTGTGACCAACATCTTTTTCAACTCATGAAATGCACTGTCTGCTTGTGGAGTCCAAATGAACTTATCTGATTTCTTCATTAGTTGATAGAGTGGTAGTGCCTTCTCTCCCAGCCGACATACAAACCGGCTGAGCGAGGCTAGACATCCCGTGAACTTTTGTACGTCATTTAGACACCTTGGCAACTCCATTCTTTCTACCGCCTTTATCTTTGTTGGGTTGGCCTCTATACCTCGGCTAGATACGATAAAACCGAGTAATTTTCCTGCCGGCACTCTAAATGTGCATTTTTCCGGATTAAGCTTCATTCGGAACCTTCTCAGGTTCGCGAAAGTCTGCCGTATATCATCCAGTAGCGTTTTGCTTTCCTTGGTTTTGATGACCACGTCATCTACATATACTTGTACATTTTTTCCTATCTGGTCGTGTAGACATTTTTGCATGCATTTCTGATACGTTGCTCCTGCGTTTCGCAGGCCGAATGGCATTGTGCGATAGCAATAAGCCCCGTACGGGGTAATAAACGCAGTCTTTATTTGATCGGCCGGATTTAACGGTATCTGGTGAAAACCAGAATACGCGTCTACAAATGACAATAACTCACAACCAGCGGTCGAATCAATGACTTGGTCTATTCTAGGTAATGGAAAAGGATCTTTTGGACACGCCTTGTTCAGGTTCGTGTAATCGATACACATTCGCCATACAATGGCTACATTCGGATCATCTTTCTTCTTTTCTACTAGCACCGGATTCGACAACCAATCCGGATACAGCACCTCCATGATGAACCCGGCTGCGAGGAGCCGAGCTATTTCATCCCCTATTATTTTTCTCCTGTCTTCGGCGAAGCGGCGGAGAGGTTGCTTCACCGGCCTTGCTCCTGGCCTTACATTCAAAGAGTGCTCAGCCAACTCCCTCGGAACACCTTGCAGATCCTGAGTTGACCATGCAAATATGTCCCGATTCTCACGGAGGAAGTTGGTGAGATCGCTTTCCTATTTAGCATCTAGGTCTGCACCAATAGTAACAGTACGCTCTGGGAATTGCTCATCTATCTAAAACTTCTTCGTTTCTTTAGTCGGCTGAAAGGAGACACTTCCATGTGGATTGGCTAGTGCCGGCATATTCAGCTGTGCCGACTGAGCGAGGGCTGCTACCTCCTGAATCCTTCTTTTTTCTCTTGCTATAACCAATGATTCGGCCAAATTTGACCCGGCTGAAGCACACTCCATTGACTTCTTGTAATCCCCTGCTACTATTATCACTCCTTGTGGTCCGGGTAGCTTCATTTTCAGATAACTTACATGACAGCTGCCCATGAATTTGGCCAATGCTGGCCGTCCGAGTAAAGCATGATAACAACTCTCTAGATCCACCACCTCAAACTCTAAGTTTTCTGCTCTGTTGTTATCTATGGTGTCGAATAACACATCCACTCAGACTTTACCAATGGGTTCACATGAAAGCCCTGGCACTATCCCATGGAAAGTGGTCCTCGTGGATTGCAACATGTTCTGCGATATTCCGAGTTTATGCATGGTATCTTTGTACATGATGTTGATACTGCTTCCATTGTCAATGAGTACTTTTGAGAATTTTACATTGATGCTTGGTCCAACAAATGTTGGATCCAACACGAGTGCATATGACCCGGGATTCGGCATTATCCTGGGGTGATCCTTTATGCTCCAAGTTACCTCCTGATCTGACCAAGGCACATATCTTGGTACTGCAGGCATAACTGCATTTACTTCCATATGCCGGCGCTGCACACTCTGCTTGTCTTGCTGTTCCGTTGTGAACACGCAATAAGACTGATGATGTTCTCTGTAATCATTGCGTCCAGTATTCGCTGGATTTGTCCTTCCATCCTGGATTTGGTTCATCACTTGATGTACCGCATCTCTCCGATCTGAGTTATCGTACCTCGGGGGAGGAGGCGGTAACATCGGTTGCTGTGCATTTGCTCTAGTCAACTGTGGTTGATGCTGCTGATGTACTTGATGGGGTGCTTCCTGAATACCTACGGGATTTCCCATCGCATTTTTCATCCATGCACATTGGCGGGTCATATGGTTGGCTGGCCTGGATGGGTTTGACGTGTGAAATTTGCACGGCTGGTCTAACATAGATTCGAACGTGTACTTCGGCCTCTCCTGCCACTGTTTCTTTTGTTCTAGGGTTCACTGTCTTTTTCCTTCATTCCTTGGTGTCCACTGCTGAGGACCATTCTTTTGCCGTTGAGTCGCTCCGTGACTCGGCGGATCTTGCGCTACTGCCGCCACTTGGGCCGAATTATATCTATAATCCGGCCTTTCTTCTCTTCTTCTTCCTCTGAAATCACTGCGCCTGGATGACCCGGCCAAATCTCTTGCATAATGGTCTTGTTGGTCCCGATGATCCGCCGACATTAATTCTGGTTGCGTTGGATCTCCTAATGCGTAGGAGTCCGCTATTCTGATAGTTTCTGCCAATATGGTCGGCATATCTCTTTGCAGACGTTGCCACAATATGCTGACATAACGGCATCCTTGTGCGAACCAAGCTATTTCTTGCGACTCTATAACTCCTTCACATGAGTTTCTCAGGTTACACCATCGAGTCAAAAACTCTCTATCTGTTTCATTCGGCCTCTGCTTGCACATGGCTAACTGTTGTGGCCTATTTGGCCTCTTGTATGTGCTGGTAAAGTTGCTGACAAACATTTCTTCAAAATCCAACCAACAGTTTATACTGCGCGCTGGTAGATTATTCAGCCACACCCTAGCTGGTCCTTCCAGCATTTGCGGTACATACCGTACTGCCCATCGTAAGTTTCCATCCGCTATTTTCACAGCAGTGGCATAGTCAATCAACCAATCTTGTGGTTTGGTACTCCCATTATATGTTTTTGTGCCTCTTGCTAGCTGAAAGTTCGGCACAGGTGGTTCGCCCATGATCCGTGGTCCAAAGCATGTCGGACCTGGTGGACCCTGTTCTTCCAATAACTCGGACCGGTATAGTCGGTCCAGCTTCACTCTTGCATCATTTGATGGCAAATCTCTGTACAGAACTCTGTCTTGTATTCCATAGTGGTTATTTCCACCATGGATCGCATATTCCATCTCGGAATAACCATCATTGTATCTTTCATTCACTTGATTGTGGCGAGCTGGCCTCGTTTCTCTTTCCTGCCGGGGTTCATGCCTTGGTTGCGGGTTGAGTGGTAGTTCTCTCCTTACTTCGACCGGGGTATTGTTCTCATGATTGCCTCTTCCGAGTTCTCTTCTGCCGAGGTCTCCATTGCCTCGGCTTCCTCCGTCTTTCTCAATACGGCCAGAATTCCTCTCCCCACTGTTACCTCGGCTTCCATTGCCTTTGTTCTCATTTGCCTTCCCAGCTATTGCCGGATCATACGGAACAATTTGCTTGTTTCTCTTTCCTGAGGTTACTGCTCTGTCCTTCCGTGCATTATTTCCGGGTGAAGATGCTACTGCCACGGACAAGGCAGGTGCTGCTCCTGCCGAGTGAACCATTCGCGAGGCCCCCGGCCTCGCCGGGTCTGCCCTGAGCATTTCTTCGTTTTGCTGGTTCGCGATGCGCACCAGCTCATTCACTCTGTCTTGCTGTTTCTGCCGGGCTTCGCCGGTCAACCCCTCTAACTCCAATGCTGCGGCGTTTGCCGCTCTTAGGTTCTTTGCCGGGGCACTGTACCTCGGCAAGCCCAAATCAACTTTTTCCGCCTTATGAGCATCATGCTCTTTGTTGATATCATCTATGAGGTTTTTCCCCCTCAATCTTAATTCGTCCACCCGTCCGGGCGCGACGTCAAGCTTATTAGCTTTGGCATATTCTCGCAGGGTCCTGTTTAAGGACTCCCGCAAGGCCGACACCTTTTTGGCCTCTACCAGCACCTTTTGCCTGGTTTCTTCCAACTCTGCCTGAGCATTCGCCGGATCAAGTATCGGCACTACAGGTGTAGTCAAGTTCTCTATGGTTGCCTGAAGAATGTTCTCTGGCCTTTCCAGAGGTGGCCCTCTTACTCTTGGTGCCTTTGGGGTAGTGTCCTACACCTCGGTCGGGTTGGTCGCTGGTGGGATTACCTCGGTGGGTAGTGGTGCTGTCTGCCTGGGTGCGCCCTGTACGCCGGTGGCGGGTTCTCTGGTTGACCCGGCAGCCGCTACTCCAGTTTGCACTCCGGCCGCGACCATCACCTCGACGCTGCCTACGGGATGCGCTCCGCGCGGACGGCTCGCAGTGTTAAGAGGTGGCTCTCCTGCAACAACAACTTGGTGAGGATAAATGCCGGAGATGTCAATGCCGACGTAGACCCTATGCCCGCCCAGGCTGATGAAGACACCGTTGCGCGGGGGAGTTTTTCCCCTGAAGCTGCCCGCATTGTCGCTGACGTAGTCACAGAGATCAAACCTCTGGACCAAGCCAGAAACAACGCGCTCGCCCGTGTTGATGAAGTTTCCCGTCCGGATCATAACTCCAGCTAGCACCGCTGCTGGCCCCACGGTGGGCGCCAACTGTCGTGGTGATGGCACGGCAGATGCCATGGGTAGGCTAAAGTATGGGGCCAATGGATGCTAGTGGGATCTGGGGAGGGAAGATGTAGTTGATTCTACACACAAAAGACTAAGGCAAAGATCTTTATTTCTTCTTCCTTGGGCTACAAGTGCTCCTTGAGCTGTATACAGGGAGAAGAGAAGAACTTTACCAGCCTAACGGTCCTAAAATGAGTCGATCCTTTCCTCAGGGTCCAAGCCTATCTTTATAAAGGAAGGCCTTGGGTTCCTTTAGGGCTGATGTGGCAAGCATATTCGAGGAATATGCTTGTCCCAATATAGTAGTTCGGCGCCCCCCTTTCCCTGTCGCTCCTCTAACGACGGCAAGGTTCCAGAGGGCCCCTCCTGCGCGCCTCGGGCTTCAGGACTGTCACCTCCGTGACCTCCTTCTGCCTCTCTGTCGCTCTGCGTCTTTGTCCGTAGTGCTTGGCCTGGCTCAGATTCTCCCTATCCTGCGGCTAGGGTTTGACTTCAGGCTCCTCCTTCTCCTGCAAGCTTCGTATCATTCGGCCCTGCCTCCCGTAGCTCGGCTTGTCCTTTATCTGCATTAAGATTACTTGGGCTAACCCAGCCGAGTTACGAAGTATCTCGGCCGGGTAAGGCCTTGTCTTTACTACAAGGGTCCTGCCCCTTCCTATCTTGGCCGACCTCTACATGATTCGGCCGACTCAAGCAGTAACTCGGAAACTAGACGGGGAACATCCTTTCGTCTTTCCCCGTCTTTGCCCTATCCGGGGTTATCTCCCCAACAAATATCATGAAATTTTTTTAAGATAAAGAACATTGCACAATACTCTATGCATGCAAAATAACCTCCGCAAGCTAAGAACTTTTCAAATACCGACTTGAGAAGATCATGAAAACAAAAGAGAAAATGCAATTATCAAAAGAGAGTATAAGAAGTGGTTACCTCCCCAAGCTTAAGTTAAAGCAAGGGTGGCACATTTTACCGTTGAGGTACTAGTAACCTCTCTTTCGATGGACAAAGAACCTTTGCTTCAATATGTGTTCCTTGATATGGCCCGGTGTGCCTTCCTTGAGAACATGCTTAGAAACTAAAAAGAAAACGAAATATTTATGTGTTTCCGGAGACACGGGTTAGCTCACAAGTGATAAAAATACAAGTCCCACTGAGTCGGTTCATCAACCTAAGCACCACGCTTAATAAATCAACAAACTAGTTCTAGAAGATGCCTCTCCTTGATTGTAACGAGGTACAAGTGAAACAGGATATGAGACACGAGTGTGCAGCCCCTATGTGCTTATTAAAAGACGTTTGAGTTGGAAGGTTTTACCAGAAATTAATAGGTAGGTATATTGAATTGAAGCAACCAAGTGGCTTATGCGAGTGTTTGCACGGTTGACACTACCGTACATGTCGTCACACAAGGTTCAAGTCCCTGCTAAAATAACATACGAAATAAAATGCATCGGTTTGCTATATAGACATAGTTCGTTTACCCCACCGATAAAAGGAAAGTAAAAAAAGAAAACATGATCTTCTATAGAGAATTATAGTCTAGGAAATTTGTGAGGTGGAACTTTTATTGCTTACAGATATTCGGCCTCCCCTCGATCAAGGGAGAAGATCCCATGTGGAGTTTCGAGGTTTTTAGAAGAAGTAGGAAGAAAGTATATCGAAATTTTGATACCTTGGTTACCTTCCCATAGTGATTTTGTGGTTGCACCAAATATACAACTGGAAAAATATTTCTCGCCGTATAGTTGGTCTTCAAACGTTTTGTGACCTAGAAAAGAATTCGAAGCAGGTGTCGATATCTATACGGCCCGCCGTATAGTTGGTCGTTAAACCTTATGTGTCCTAGAAAAGAATTTTGACGAAGGCATCGATAACTATACGACCGCAACTATACGGCCAGAATTTTTATTCCTACCGTATAGTTGGTCATTAAACTTTCTGGAGTTGCTAAATTTACCTGTTTCTTCGAGAAATCTTTGTTAACCTGAAACTTAGCGAAACACAATGTTTATATAGAAAAATGAAAACTTTAATTTTTGACCAACATTAGCATGTATAAAACAAGATTTAAGTACAACCGAGTTATGCAACACATAATATAGTGACAATAAATTCTACCTTTTGAAAACTATCACAAGATTACTCTAATAGCAATTCATACAAAGAGTAAAAGTGCCAATGCTATATGAATGCTATTACACCCAATACACAAAACTAAGAAAGACGCCTAAATGACTTCTGGGTTGCCTCCCGGGAAGCTCTTTCCCCATTATTCCTTGTACCATCCTCCTCGAAATCATCGTTATTCTTCCTCCACAAGAAGGGTGAGAAATCAGGCTCCAGGACATAACCTCCAGGCTCCAATCTAAACCAAAACTCATAACCTTTTAGAGCGGCCACAACATTGGATGTTAGATAAGAGCCTAAAGCGCCCTTCTTTTATTGAAACACATTAATAAATTTCTTTTTAGATTGTCAAGTGGGATCTCACCAAAATCCCACTTCTAGTTCATTTGTCAAAATCTATTATAAATGTTCTCGAAATTTGGACTAAATTTTAGAAAATGAACTAAAAGTGTGTCTTTGGTGGATCCCACCTGACATCCTATATGGATGTACCAGCCAGCTCATTAGAGGTACATGTATTGTTTCATGGAGTACAGCCATAGTAGGCTGTGTACAACATGGTCTACATGGATGTGCGTTGGAACACTTTCTGTTCATGCATGTTCCAAATGGTGTATGATATTCTAACAGTGAGCATGGATCTGAACTTAGGTACATGCTCCAAACTCACTATCTCTCACCAACATGGCAAACCAATTAATGTTGAGTGCAGAGGGTGAGCTATCTTTAGAAAAATATGCAATTAGAGATCATATGGGACGGAGATTTCATGACAAGGTCACAAAATTAATTTATGAATATTAAGTGTGCTCACCCACCTTTTGTAGTCTAAGCATGACCGCCCTTATATGAAGAACAGAATGTCTATGTATTCCTTCTAGTGTAGCCTCCTCACTACGTTAGCAGAATTGTACTAGCATCAAAACTAACATAATCAGAGTCAATGCTCACGAGCAGGAGAGCCGTGAGTGAAAATGGGTTGTAGTGGTATGTTGTGAATGAGAGTCATACAGAAAGACATCGTCTCATACAGTTGAATTAAATGTAGAAATAGCTCAAAGGTCAAAGCGACTGGTTTCCAACATTGAGGTGCCCGCAGAGGACCCAACCGAAGATACGACCACGAACTTCATGGAAGCAAGCAACGATCCAAAGCTTCTGGGGATCATTGGAGCACGACGGAAGGACCTGGTGAACTGCTAGCATTAGTCCGTCTGCACTCATGGGCACGTGATGAAGAGCTCGTGGTCAATTTAGGAAGCGTATGCAAGAGTGTAGGAACTGGAAGTACAGTACAGGGGCAGTTCTAGGAAGCTAGAAATTTTAGCTTGAACTTTAGAGCTTTGGTTAAGATGTCTGTTAAAATCAAACTTTTTTGAGTCTGCGAGTGGTGTGGTTTCATTTCTTAACGAAATTTGGGCTAGGAGATTCATGAATTTATTTCTAAATCGGTTCTGATCTTTCAAGAGTATGCAGGCCTCTATGGTCTTGGCCATCAGAATATTTGTGAGGTTAACAAAAATACGAGAGGATATTAGAGTGACAAGATGGCACGTGGCATAAGCCCAAAATTTATCGGTGACCCGAACATATATAAACACCAACAAAACATAACCCTAGAATCCAAAATCTAGGAAGCGTTGTCTCAAACACAAAGTGACATGCATTTGGAAACAAATACTGCCATCTGAAACATGGAGCGACATACATATACAAAGTATAGCGGTTTCTGATCATGTTCTCAAATATCTCCCTATGTTTCAAAATATAAAACGGTTTAGCCTTTTTCTAGAAAGCATATGAACCTACACACTTAAAGGCGTCGAGATACGGTTTTCGTCCGGTTTTCATCAATTAACCCGACAATTCTCTTCATAATTAATAGATTGAGGCAAACATTTTGCCTTTGTTTCAAATAAATAAATAAATACATCGAGATACATGTGTTTCTAAAAAGCTAAAACATCTTATATTTTGAAAAGGGGGAGTAGCATGGTTTGTGGATCCTCGGAGGTGAAAATGCCAGGGAAAACTACATGCCCGTAGGTTTAAGAGAAATGAATAGACCATCTATTACGATAACTGCAAAGTGCAAAGTTCAAGACGACATGGCCAAAAAGGATTAGATTAGCTTTCCGTATGGCAACCCAGTCATACATGCTGTGGCCCAGCCGCCATGATTATTTTTAAGTTTCAAAATTTAAAATGTTTTATCTCTTACCTGTAATTCAAAATTCAGATATGTTTTCATGGTCAGTTTTTTTACGTCGAGATCTTCAAAATTAGATCCAATGTTGATATATTTTAACGACTTTTTCCCGATCGTGGTTACCATATTACTGACAACTGGTTACCAGGTAAAGTCAATCTGGTTATCAGGAATTCTATGATTTGGAGGCTATGTTTTGGAGGATGCCATGTTGGGATACAACCTCATGGAATTCTATGATTATTGGAAGCATGGTCAATGGATTTTCGAAGGTTCGGCTTGTTACTTCAAAGAAATTATCTGTTTGGCAATTCATGAAGAGGATGACTGCCTTATCTCCTTCGGCGTCTTTTATTGAAAAGGATCTTGTCTCCTTTATGTCCATAGCTGTGTGAATTTTGAGGACACCCTGTCGCGGCAAATTTCCTCATAAAATTTTATTCCAATCTTGGGTTTCCTGAGGATATAGAGTAGGTCTTTTTAAGCATTTTTCACAGATATTTGGTATCAAGGAATGTGGTGATCATGGGACTGGTGGGACATTAAAAGTTCAGCTAAGCCCTAGTTGTTTTTTGAGAAATGATATGGATGTACCAGTATGTTGTGTACAACATGGACTTCATGGAGGTGCAAAGTTCAAGACGACATGGCCGGAAAAGATTATAACTACTCCACAACTCACATTTTATTTTATGCTTTTTGACACATTATTTTATTTTGGACTGTGCTATCTAGGTCATGTGCCCTAGATTAGCTTTCCGTTGACACGAAATAATATGACAACCTAGTCATGCATGCATGTGGCCTAGTCGCCATGATTTTTTTAAGTTCCAAACTTCAAAATGTTTTATCTTTTAAAATATAATTCTAAATCCATATCAGTTTTTATGGTTATTTTTTTTTGCGTCGAGATCTTCAAAACTAGATCCCATATTGATATATTTTAATAATTTTTTCCCAACCCTAGTTACCACTTACCAGATTACTGACAACTGGTTATCAGGTAAAGTCAATCTGGTTATCAGGAATTCTATGATTTGGAGGCTATGTTTTGGAGGATGCCATGTTGGGATACAACCTCATGAAATTCTATGATTATTGGAAGCACGGTCAATGGATTTTCAGAGGTTCAGCTTGTTACTTCAGAGAAATTATCTGTTTGACAATTCATAAAGAGGATGACTGCCTTCTCTTCTTTCGTTGTCTTTTGTTGCAAAGGACCTTGTCTTTCTTTGGGGAGTATGTCCGTAGCTGTGTGAATTTCAAGGATACCCCGTCACAGCAAATTCCCTGACAAAATTTTATTCCGAGCTTGGGTCCCCAGGATGCAGAGCAGGTCTTTTTAAGCATTAATTTTTTAATAGATATTTGGTATCATGGAACGCGGTGATCATGGGACTGGTGGGAAATGAAAAGTTTAGCTAAGCCCTAGTTGTTTTTCGAGAAATGATATGGATGTACCAACGAGGTCATTAGAGGTAGAGATATCATTTCATGGTGTATAGCCATAGTAGGTTGTGTACAACATGGACTTCATGGAGGTGCGTTGGAACCCTTTCTGTTCATGCATTCCAGATGGTGTATGATACTCTAACGGTGAGCATGGATCTGAACTTAGGTACATGCTCCAAACTCACTATCTAGCTCCCACCAGCATGGAAAATCAATTAATGTTGAGTGTTGAGGGTGAGCTAGAGACAATGGAGCAGAGCAAATAAATGTAGCAAACACATCTTTGAAAAAACGTGCAATTAGAGATCATATATATGGGACGGAGATTTCATCACGAGGTCACAAAATTAATTTATGAATATTAAGTGTGCTCACCCACCTTCTGTAGTCTAAGCATGACCGCCCTTATATGAAGAACGAACTGCCTTTGTATATATTCCTTTTAGTGTAGCCTCCTCACTACGTTAGCAGAGTTGTACTAGTAGCATCAAAACTAACATAATCAGAGCCAATGCTCACGAGCGTGAGAGCCATGAGCTAAAATGGATTGGAGTGGTATGTTGTGAATGGGAGGCATACAGAAACACATCATTTCATATACTCCACTGGTTTCGATGTAGAAATAGCTTAAAGCCAGTGATTCTGACTCAGGCTGCAAGTGGGACATGATGCGGGCGCCCGCATATATGCCCGCGAAAATTAAGTGGGATGCCGTGAGAGGAGCCTGCTAAACGACGTTTGAACTTATGCGGCGTCCGCATTTACTCGCATCACCGTCCATGGCATTTGGAATACACTATGAGTCTATTGTTGGAATTTGCCCACAGATCGACTATATCAAACTAGACAAACAAACACGCTCGAAAAATCTTGTGACCACGGGCACATATCGTGCCCTCGAATTTTCTTTATTTCTTCTCTTTTCCCAACTCACACGGTCCTATAAACTCAGACCCATAGTGTGTTTATATGCACGTACAAGGCCTATAGCCTAGACTTGATCGGACTATAGACTTGATCGGACATAGTCCTAAACTGATTAGTACTCGACGCTTTACTACACTTCTACGGCAATATTAGCTTTGCCCAAACCTACACGGACTCATTAACCAAACCTAACTCGATTTAGACTCGGACATGGTATAACATGTACCAAAAAACTCCAAAGACTAACATAATCAAAATTATCGCTAACAATCTCTCCCTAATTTTGACTTCTGGTCTTCCATGTATCTCTGATCTTGACTCCTTGCAGATCCGCGTCTTGTCTAGATCTCGCACCACGACAAGTCTAATTGGCTCTTCCCAATTTTGACTTGGCGAATTTACGGAACAACTTAAGCATGATCCGGACTACCCAGCCACGCTAGCAACCTTGTGGAATCGCACCACCCGTGAAACACAGCGTCCACCCTAGCGTAATACATGCTGGCCTCCTGGCGTGGACTAGACCATCCACTTTGGCCTCATGTAGAGACATGGCCTCATTGAAGAGACTCACACCTTAACTGGTTTACCGCCCCCTTCACACTTGAACTTGATCCTCTCGTCGAGATACATAGACGACCTAATTGAGGCACGCAAATTGCGTCTTCGTCCATATGATGAACCGTCCCTCAACCTTCACTCGCTTCAACTGCAATGAATCCTCACAGAGGCAAGCACTTGGACACAACGACGACTCACGGACACAACGCTAACTCAATGTGCTAACCCGCACGACCATGACTCCTTGACTCATACTCTCCCGGACGACGATCTTGACAAGATTCTCCAGCACCGCATCCCGGTACCACCGCACTCATCAACGATCATCCCCATCCACCACTTTACCAACGACGCCTCGCCCCTATCTTCCTCCTTGTCGCTCCTCCGAGCGACGACCGCCCGCCGCCTCACCGATGACGGCATCACTACAGGACGTGCGCGCTACGCCGAGGGCAAAAAGCCGTCGGCGTAGGCCAAAATGCCCTCGGCGTATGCTACGCCGACGGCTGCCCTCGGCGTAGCCTCCTCGGCAAAGGGCTCCCTCGGCGGAGCACATAGAGGCCGTCGGCGTATCAAAATGCCGTCGGCGTATGCTACGCCGAGGGCAATGCCGTCGGCGTAGCGGCCGTCGGCATAGCTTGTCGATATGTTGCAAAAAAAATTTTAAAAAAAAAATAAATTTTTTATTTTCTTTTTTTTCTCAATTTTTGAATCTTTGAATTATTTGACCTGTTAATCTCTCACTTTGAATATTTTTAACACTAATTACACTTAATATTTAATTAAATTGCAGTCTTAGTCGAACTTCCCGGAAGGTCATCCATCCTAATACTACTCCAGCTCCAGCACGCTTAACTTCCTCGTTCCTTCAGAATCTGTTTCCGCAAAGTAATTCATACATTGTTGTCAATACTATGATATCAATCCTATTAACCCTTATATCAACATGTCACATGTTTGTATTTTTTGAAATTACAAACAATTATTTAAATAAACATTAATGAATAAGTAAAAATATTATTGAATTCAAATAAAAATATAATAATTTTACTTTTTTGTATTTTTCTATTTAATATGGAATAATTAATATCTTTAAATCTATAAATCGGAATTTAACAAATAATATGTCTAAATTGATCAGAAAAATGAGAGGAATCCAAATATGATATCCATATCAACTAATCACAAACCCTCCGTTTTTGAATTATCTATTTGGTGGTTGCTTTAGAAAATTCTCTTTTTGCGCTCGGATAATGAAAAATGGCTTTTTGGTGCGATGAAAAGGAAAACTTGCATTGAATCTTTGATAAATAGCATATTGTGAACCTGAAAATGATTTTTGTAAAAAAACATGAGCATCGTATCATGTACATGTAGTTCATATCTGACCCACTTCCTGCCGATTCGGCAGGAATTTGTCTTTTTCACCAAAGGTGGATGGAAAGGTTTCGGAACCCCCTGTTGGGACATTGTCCATATAAGGTGGTATAGTATTTTAGTAAAATGTGGTGGTAGCATTTTGAATTAGCCATTTAGTGGTTGCTTCACAAAATCGTCCGTTTTTTATGCTCGGAAAATGGAAAATGGCTTTTTGGTACGACGAAAAGGAAAACTTCCTCCTGCAACATTGTTCGCCATCCCATGATGTATGTGTATGCATAATATGGGCACATTATCACAAACTATGCCTTGATTCTAGCCATAACATTGGTCATTTGACCCGAAAGTCAAGAAACCTCGAATGAGATAGGTCATTTTGTGAAGGTTTTTTTGACACATAATCAATATATCAAGTTTAATATTTTTACTTATAACCATGTCACATAATATGACACCACGCGAAGGTTTCGCAATGTTTCGATCGTTTTTGAATTTTTTATGCCCGTTTTAAAGTATCGTCAAACTTTGTCGAACGGCAGGCATGAAGATTCTTAGCTCGGGGCCGAGCCTCGCTAAACTTGCATTGGATCTTTGATAAAATAGCATATTGTGAACCTAAAAATGATTTTTGTAAAAAAACATGAGCATCGGATCATGTACCTGTAGTTCATATCTGACCCACTTCCTACCGATTCGGCAGGAATTTGTCTTTTTCATCAGAGGTGGACGGAAAGGTTTCGGATTCCCCTGTTGGGACATTGTCTATATAGTTTGGTATAGTATTTTTGTAAAATGTGGTGGTACCATTTTGAATTAGCCATTTGGTGGCTGCTTCACAAAATCGTCCGTTTTTTGTGCTGGGAAAATGGGAAATGGCTTTTTGGTGCGACGAAAAGGAAAACTTCCTCCTGCAACATTGTTCGCCATCCCATGATGCATGTGTATGCACAATATGGGTACATTATCACAAACTATGCCTTGATTCTAGCCATAACATTGGTCATTTGACTCGAAAGCCAAGAAACCTCGAATGAGATAGGTCATTTTGTGAAGGTTTCTTTGAGACATAATCAATATACCAAGTTTGATATTTTTCCTTCTAACTATGTCACATAATATAACACCACGCGAAGGTTTCGCATTGTTTCGATCATTTTTGAATTTTTTATGCCCGTTTTAAACTATCGTCAAACTTTGTCGAACGGCGGGCATGAAGATTCTTAGCTCGGGGCCGAGCTTCGCTAAACTTGCATTGGATCTTTGATAAAATAGCATATTGTGAACCTAAAAATGATTTTTGGAAAAAAACATGAGCATCGGATCATGTACCTGTAGTTCATATCTGACCCACTTCCTGCCGATTCGGTAGGAATTTGTCTTTTTCACCAAAGGTGGATGGAAAGGTTTCGGAACCCCCTGTTGGGACATTGTCCATATAAGGTGGTATAGTATTTTAGTAAAATGTGGTGGTAGCATTTTGAATTAGCCATTTGGTGGTTGCTTCACAAAATCGTCCGTTTTTTATGCTCGGAAAATGGAAAATGGCTTTTTGGTACGACGAAAAGGAAAACTTCCTCCTGCAACATTGTTCGCCATCCCATGATGCATGTGTATGCACAATATGGGCACATTATCACAAACTATGCCTTGATTCTAGCCATAACATTGGTCATTTGACCCGAAAGCCAAGAAACCTCGAATGAGATAGGTCATTTTGTGAAGGTTTCTTTGAGACATAATCAATATACCAAGTTTGATATTTTTCCTTCTAACTATGTCACATAATATAACACCACGCGAAGGTTTCGCATTGTTTCGATCATTTTTGAATTTTTTATGCCCGTTTTAAACTATATATAATGTCTTATGTTTTAATTAATTTTTATTTACAAATGTGTAATATTTGAGTGTAGATAGATAGGTCTTATTTTTCTGCAAATTTTGATATATTATTTGTATTTTTCCGAATTAGAATGATTTAGTTATGATTTTTCAAAGTTTAATGAGATAAAATAAAAAATAGCTACGCCGAGGGCAGCCGTCGGCGTATGCTACGCCGAGGGCAGCCGTCGGCGTAGCATAGGATATGCCGAGGGCAATTCTACGCCGACGGCTGCTTGACGGAGCTGGCCTAGACGATGGCTACGCCGACGGCCCCGATATTTGGCCGTCGGCGTAGCGACCGGCCGTCGGCGTAGCTTCCCATTCCTGTAGTGCATGTTCGCTGCCTCCACCTGGTCGCCCGCCCCGAGGCGCTAGTCAGGTCGCCTCCCCGGGACAAGCGTGACTTCAAATCTTCGACCTCGCTCTGATACTAATTGTTGGAATTTGCCCACAGATCGACTACATCAAACTAGACAAACAAACACGCTCGAAAAATCTTGTGACCACGGGCACATATCGTGCCCTCAAATTTTCTTTATTTCTTCTCTTTTCCCAACTCACACGGTCCTATAAACTCAGACCCATAGTGTGTTTATATGCACGTACAAGGCCTATAGCCTAGACTTGATCGGACTATAGACTTGATCGGACATAGTCCTAAACTGATTAGTACTCGACGCTTTACTACACTTCTACGGCAATATTAGCTTTGCCCAGACCTACACGGACTCATTAACCAAACCTAACTCGATTTAGACTCGGACATGGTATAAATGTACCAAAAAACTCCAAAGACTAACATAATCAAAATTATCGCTAACATCTATGACATGCGGCTGCTAATGGAACTTCTGACGAGGGAACGTAGTGGAACATTTAGAGGACGTAACGGAAGATACGACCACGGCGGACTTCATGAAGGCAAGCAACAATCCAGATGAGATTCTCTCGGGATCTTCTTCTATTCAGGCTAAAAGAGCCGCAATCATATATAGGAGCCACACAATTGGAACTCGAGCATGCTGACTGACGAGCCGTCTGTGCACGTGATGAAGAGCCCGTGATCGATCTAGGAACTAGGAACCAAGTGATATCATTTCATGGAGTATAGGAACTGGAAAGTACATGGGCAGTTCTAGGAAGTTGGAAAATTAATCGTTAATTAGAGCTTTGGTTAAGATGACTGTTAACATGGTGATGATTGTATCTTGTGTCTGTTTGTTTGATGGACCTTTCTTTCAGCTTTTATCACCTGGGCGTGCACGGTAAGTAAGACCAAACTCCTTTTTTGATTCTGCAACTGCGAGTAGTGTGGTTTAGAAAAATTGGGCCCGGAAATTCATGAATTTGTTTCCAAATTCATTCTGATTTTTCAATAATTTGCAGGCCTCTATGAACTGGGCCGTCAAAATATTTGTGAGGTTTATTTCCTGCAATTTGGCCAATGTTAACAAAAAGACGATAGGATATTGGAGTGACAAGTTGGCACGTGGCATAAACCCAAAATTTATTGGTGACCCGAACATATATAAAGACCAACGAAACATAACCCTAGAATCCAAAATCTAGGAAACGTTATCTCCAACACAAAGTGACATGCATTTGGAAACAAATATTGCCATCCGAAACACAGAGCGACATAAACATAGAAAGTATAGCAGTTTCTAATCATGTTCCCAAATACTCCCTATGTTTCAAAATATAAAATGTTTTAGCCTTTTTCTAAAAAGCATATGAACTTACACACTTAAAGGCGTCGAGATACATGTGTTTCAGAAAAAACTAAAACATCTTATATTTTGAAACGGGGGAGTAGCACGGTTTGCGGATCCTCGGATGTCAAAATGCCAGGGAAAACTACACGGCCCTAAGTTTAAGAGACATGAACAGACAATCTACTTCGGCAAGTGCAAAGTTTAAGACAGAAAAATATTATAACTACTCCACAACTCACATTTTATTTTATGCTTTTCTTACACGTCATTTTATTTTATGTTATTTTGGGAAAATATTTCTATGCGACCTGGTCTACAAGTGGACCAATTCGTATGATTGACACGTGCCAATTTAAATTAAAAAAGGTTGCTATTCTTTTTTTTCTATGTTTTGAACATGTGTTGTTTGCAGAAGTTGGTCCACACCTCCAAATCCGTGGACCATGTCCCATATATTTTTTTTTCAACTGTTGAGACCCCACTGCTTGATTTTATATGGTGATAATAAGGACTAAAATGGATATATTTAGATTGTTTACAAATGGTGGACACCGAGGCCCTGTTTGAAATCCCAGAACCAAATCCTATCGGTCCTTTGACGGTGCAATGTAGGGTCATTTTGCGGGCTTCGGTATGCCGCTCGCAACGGCGTGGTTGCTATAATGCTATGTGATGCCTGAAGGACACTGTATATGGGCCGGCCCTTTAGGCGAGATTTTCTTTATTTATTCTTTTCTTTGTCTATTTTTTTTGTGTTTTTCGAACGTTGAAAACACATTAAAAATATGGAAAAGATCAAAATACGTCAAAATTCTAAATAATGTTCAAAATCTGAAAAAAAATTCAAGTTTGGAACATTTTTTAAATCTAAACTTTTTTTCCAAAATCACAACAATTTCAGAACCTAAACATTTTGTAAAACCGAACCTTTTAAAAATATGAACAATTTTTTAAACCTGGACGTTTTTCAAAGCTAAACGTTTCCAAATCTGAACATTTTTTACAAAATCTCAGTAATTTTCAAAATCTCAGTAATTTTCAAAATCTTAACAATTTTCAGAACCTAAACATTTTATAAAACCGAACCTTTTTAAAATATGAACAATTTTTTAAACCTGGACGTTTTTCAAAGCTAAACGTTTCCAAATCTGAACATTTTTTACAAATCTAATATTTTTACAAAATAGAAGAAAAAACATAACAGAAAAATAAAATGAAAAAACAAGAAAAAAGGAATTGAAAACCAACCAAGAAAACCCGAGAAAAAGATAAACCATCAGAAAACTGAGAACCAGGGCAAAAAAAAGAAAACCACGCAGAAAAACCATTCAAAACTAAAAAAAACCATGGACAAGTTAGTTGGGCCAGACCCAATTGCCTGCTGTGGCGCAAAGTGGTGCGCCAGCACGAGCGGTGTATTGGATTTCCCCGTCACGACGGAAGCGACGAGCCGCGGCTGTCTGGGTAGCTCCAGTCCCAAGGCCAAGGAGCGGCCGTACGTGATAGGTGAAACAAAAATAAACCTATGTGGAGAGCATCCAAATAATCACCACCAGCGTTTCGATGCCATGATCCTAGTTTTTGTACTTTTGTACTTTTTGTACTTTTTATTTAATAATTTTTAGACACTCTTAATTTGTTTTATCCTAGTTTCAGAAGTTTCATACAAGATTCACACGTTTTACAAGCTTGTTTCTGCCAATAGATATTCATATAATTTAATCAACAATTTCTTACATAATTATTTTTTCAATAATATTTCATATAATTTTTTGTAAGAATTTTTCTAGAAATATCCGTACAAGTTTCATACTTTTTTTAAGATAATGTTTTTAAGATACATGAGCAACACCGAAACTCAAATGAATCTTCAATAGAACTTTTTGAAACTACTAACAACAATCAAACTTGATTATTATTTTTTGTAACAAATTCCAATCTACATATGTTTCTGTTTGAATCAAGCTAATACATCAGATAGGATCTAATCCATAGATTCAACATGGTTTCATATAGGATTCATCAAATAATCATACACAAATATTAAGAGAACTAATCATACATACAAGATGCAACAAAACTTCAAGGATTCATACAACTTTTAGTAGATTATTACACACATGATTTAGTCAAGATACAAGCAAGACCAAACAACAGTTTTCTACATGTGTCACCTGTCAAAACAAAACAAGTAGTCTCATGACATTAATCTAATATTAAGAATCATTCAAGGAATCATACACGTTTCATAAAAGAAACGTGTATTGAACAAACCGGGCTAGGATCATACATACAAGGTTCCCAAAAGATACACACAGATTTGTGTTTTCATACATAATGCAGCAAGATTCAGGAAGCTACAAAATATGTAAACAAACAAGGTAATGCTACTTAATTATTGGTCGAGCATTACTTCAGCAGAGGAAACCCGTTGAAGAACATGAAGTACATAGTAGTTTCATAGCAGATTCATACCCAGATCCAAGAATGCATCAGCAAGTACATAGTAGTTTCATAGCAGATTCATACCCAGATCCAAGAATCCAAAAATTTATTTGCACTAAACATGAAAGATCCATACAAATTTCGTAGGCAACAAGTTTGCACTCAACTTGAAAGATCCACAAGATTCATAAGAGAGAAACAACAAAGAAACCTGCGGATCTGGAGCAAGAAACTACAAAAATCACAATTTTTCATACAGATCGACAAGATCCAGACATGTATAAACACATATTCAAAACAAGATCCAGCACTAGATACGATTTTGGTCGCGTGGAGAATGGATCCCGGCGGCGCATCATGCATCAAGGCCCTCCAGGACACGTCTAACGACGCGGGCATGAGGACGCGGTCGCTCGGCCTGGACGCAGGTGACGTGCTGCACCATGAGGCAGACGTCGACCAGAGGCTAGAGGGAGACGAGCAGGAGCTGAGGCAGACGTTGACCAAAGGTGGGTTGATTTCAATATTGGGAAAGGTTTAAATTGCAAAATGTTTTGAGGCTTTGACTGAAAGATTTTTGCCCGAATCTCCAACTAACTTGTGGTTGTGATGGTGCCGAGGGCCCAACCTAGGAGGGGTAAATCCTCACTCTACATGGAGGTGCATTGGAACCCTTTCTGTTCATGCATTCCAAGATGGTGTATGATACTCTAACGGTGAGCATGGCAAATCAATGTTGAGTGCAGAGGGTGTGCTACGGACAGTTGGTTGAGCAGAGCAAATAAATGTAGCAAAAACATCTTTTGAAAAAAGTGCAAATAGAGATCATATATATGGGACAGAGATTTCATCACGAGGTCACAAAATTTATTTATGGATATCAAGTGTGCTCACCCACCTTCTGTAGTCTAAAGCATGACCGCCCTTATATGAAGAACAGACTGCCTTTGTATATATTCCTTTTAGTGTAGCCTCCTCACTACGCTTAGCAGAGTTATACTAGTAGTAGCATCCAAACTAATATAATTGGAGTCAATGCTCACGAGCGTGAGAGCCGTGAGCTAAAATGGATCGGAGTGGTATGTTGCGAATGGGAGGCATACAGAAACACATCATTTCATATACTCCACTGGTTTCGATGTAGAAATAGCTCAAAGCCAGTGATTCCAACTCAGGCTGCAAGTGGAACATGATCTCGGTGCCCGCACATGTGCCCGCGAAAATTAAGTGGGATGCCGTGACAGCAGCCCGCTACGTGACGTTTGGATTTATGCGGCGTTCGCATTTACCCGCATCACGGTCCACAGGCTCGATCACAGTCCATGGCGTTCAGAATACACTATGAGTCTATGACATGCTGCTTCTAATGGAACTTCTGACGAGGGAACGTAGTAGAACATTGAGAGAACGTAAGGGAAGATACGACCATGGACTTCATGAAGGCAAGCAACAATCCAGCTGAGATTCTCTCGGGATCTTCTTCTTCTATTCAGGCTAAAAGAGCCGCAACCATAGGAGCCACACAATTGTAACTCGAGCATGCTGAATCACGAGCGTCAGTCCGTCTGCGCACGTGATGAAGAGCCCGTGATCGATCTAGGAACTAGGAACCAAGTGATATCATTTCATGGAGTATAGGAACTGGAAGTACACTTTTTTTCGAAAAGGAGGAACTGGAAGTACATGGGCAGTTCTAGGATGTTGGAAATTAATCGTTAGAGCTTTGATTAAGATGGCTGTTAACATGGTGATGATTGTATCCTGTGTCTGTTTGTTTGATGGACCTTTCTTTCAGCTTTTATCACCTGGGCGTGCACGGTAAGTAAGACCAAACTCCTTTTTTGATTCTGCAACTGCGAGTAGTGTGGTTTAGAAAAATTGGGCCCGGAAATTCATGAATTTGTTTCCAAATTCATTCTGATTTTTCAATAATTTGCAGGCCTCTATGAACTGGGCCGTCAAAATATTTGTGAGGTTTATTTCCTGCAATTTGGCCAATGTTAACAAAAAGACGATAGGATATTGGAGTGACAAGTTGGCACGTGGCATAAACCCAAAATTTATTGGTGACCCGAACATATATAAAGACCAACGAAACATAACCCTAGAATCCAAAATCTAGGAAACGTTATCTCCAACACAAAGTGACATGCATTTGGAAACAAATATTGCCATCCGAAACACTCGGAGCGACATAAACATAGAAAGTATAGCAGTTTCTGATCATGTTCCCAAATACTCCCTATGTTTCAAAATATAAAATGTTTTAGCCTTTTTCTAAAAAGCATATGAACTTACACACTTAAAGGCGTCGAGATACATGTGTTTCAGAAAAAACTAAAACATCTTATATTTTGAAACGGGGGAGTAGCACGGTTTGCGGATCCTGGGATGTCAAAATGCCAGGGAAAACTACACGGCCCTAAGTTTAAGAGACATGAACAGACAATCTACTTTAGCAACAGTGCAAAGTTTAAGACGGAAAAATATTATAACTACTCCACAACTCACATTTTATTTTATGCTTTTTTTACACGTCATTTTATTTTATGTTATTTTGGGAAAATATTTCTATGCGACCTGGTCTACAAGTGGACCAATTCGTATGATTGACACGTGCCAATTTAAATTAAAAAAGGTTGCTATTCTTTTTTTCTATGTTTTGAACATGTGTTGTTTGCAGAAGTTGGTCCACACCTCCAAATCCGTGGACCAGGTCCCATATATTTTTTTTTCAACTGTTGAGACCCCACTGCTTGATTTTATATGGTGATAATAAGGACTAAAATGGATATATTTAGATTGTTTGCAAATGGTGGACACCGAGGCCCTGTTTGAAATCCCAGAACCAAATCCTATCGGCCCTTTGACGGTGCAATGTAGGGTCATTTTGTGGGCTTCAGTATGCCGCTCGCAACGGGCGTGGTTGCTATAATGCTATGTGATGCCTGAAGGACATTGTATATGGGCCGGCCCTTTAGGCGAGATTTTCTTTATTTATTCTTTTCTTTGTCTATTTTTTTTTGTGTTTTTCGAACGTTGAAAACACATTAAAAATATGGAAAAGATCAAAATACGTCAAAATTCTAAATAATGTTCAAAATCTGAACAATTTTTCAAGTTTGGAACATTTTTCAAATCTAAACTTTTTCCAAAATCACAACAATTTTCAGAACCTAAACATTTTATAAAACCGGACCTTTTTAAAATATGAAGAATTTTTTAAACCTGGACGTTTTTCAAAGCTAAACGTTTCCAAATCTGAACATTTTTTACAAATCTAATATTTTTACAAAATAGAAGAAAAAACATAAGAGAAAAATGAAAAAACAAGAAAAAAGGAATTGAAAACCAACCAAGAAAACCCGAGAAAAGGATAAACCATGAGAAAACTAAGAACCAGGGCAAAAAAAAAAGGAAAACCACGCAGAAAAACCATTCGAAACTAAAAAAAAAACCATCGACAAGTTAGTTGGGCCAGACCCAATTGCCTGCTGTGGCGCAAAGTGGTGCGCCTGCACGAGCGGTGTATTGGATTTCCCCGTCACGACGGAAGCGACATGGGTGAGGGAGTACACGGAAGTTTTGTTCGTCCAAATGATCAGAGATACAGAGTACATGGGTGAGGGAGTACACGGAAGTTTTGTGTGCAAGCAAAGCAACAATGAAGCTATTACTGATGCTGCCTGAATAAACATGAGGGCAATGTTCTTGACACGCAAATGACGCGCCGCTGGAGAAGCCTTACGCCTTACTGTGATAGGTGAAACAAAAATAAACCTATGTGGAGAGCATCCGCATAATCTCACCAGCGTTCGATGCCATGATCACGACAGATCTTTCGCCAAACCAGGTGCAGTCGTAGAGGCTGTGCAACTCCAGGATGCTCATGGAATGGTAACATCCATCGTTACTGGATCATAATGGCTTATTCCATTGAAGACCAAGTTAATAGGCTATGTTTGCTTAAAAAAGTCACTAAAACAGTCCATCATCTCCTCTAATACTGAGAGGTACTCCCTCTTAATTTACCTACCATAATATTGGACGTGTTATAGCTTGCTAAAAGTCTCATATTATGGTACAGAGGGAGTACGTTTCGATCTACAGTGTCAACGAGCCATTAGGTGCAGGTAGGGATGAAAACGGAGCGAAAACGGACGGACCTAAATGGTGTCATATTTGTTTTCATGTTTTTTGCGGAAGCGGAAACGAATATAGAAACCCCGAAAACAAAAAACAAAAGCACATATGATTGAAAACAGATATGGACCGAATACTGTATAGATGCGGAGCAATGCGGATGTTAGGCGGAACCGATAGAACTCTTGAATCATGAAAAAAATCTCAAACACGCAAACCAACAAAATTATTCCTTGATTCTAGCATGGTGCTAGGTTTACCAGGGAATAAGGAAAAGATCAAATCATGAAAGCCTCCTAGAATGCATGAAGGGATTATATGGTCGTCGGTCCTAGGAGAGCTACTTTGCATGTTTGTCTTGACAAGGTCATGTAATGTGTCGGTTGGATTTATCCATGCACATCAATCCTAAAATGAAAATTCCATATTAGACGGAAACGGAAATTCCATTTCCGTGTCTGTTTCACCGGAAAATGATGTTCCGTTTTGCAAAATTTCGTTTCCGTTTCCGCTCCACTTTCATCCCTAGGTGCAGGAACCATGAGTTGAAGAACCTTACTATTGAGTTATATTTTGTACTAGATGATACATGTTGACATTAATATGTAGTTGATGGACGGGTTACTAATGCGCTGACCAACTACACACGACCCACACTTTATAAGATGAGTTCTTGGATGTGTAGTCTTATTCTTGCAGACTCTAAATATGGTAGCAATATATTACTATCACCCAAACTAATTCGAAGAGGGAGAGAAAGGGAGGTATAGAAAGAGGGATATCAGTTATGAATGGGAGGCGTAATGAAACACATCATCTCGATAACTAGACAACATGGTAGAAACAGTTCGATGATGCTGATTTTCGGGAAGGGAAGTTTGCTTTTCCGTAAACTCGTTAGAGGGGGTAATGAGAGATAGCAGTGAAAATAGGGTCGATCTAGTAACAAAACCTCCCGGAAAAGAAATGAAGAAACCGATGAGGGAAGCAACAGAAGTAGTCCACGGGGTGTATCATTTTTCCTCTTTCCATTTGTCTCCGGATTGTATCCATTTAAATAGGGCCCTGACTCGGCAGCTTTACTTAGGATGCTAAAACGAGGGGTACATCTTTGAGGTGATCGATCTAATCCTATAAGTACATTCAGATTAGTTCGTTTATAGATATCATACCCCAAAACAAACTCTATGCTAACCACGTCTATTGCTATAGCCAACACACCCTACCGAAGGCAGTGAAGAGGGTTGGGGATTTGACCAATGACGAAACAAATTACTTTGCGAGCAACCCAAAATTAAGAACAAAGCTATATCGGCGCCAATGCAAAGCTATTTAACGGTTAAAATTCCAAACGAAGAAGCAAAGCAAGAAAACATAATGTAGGTGTAGCAGAACACGTTCATACACGTTTTGGTCCAAAGTTGTTTAGGTTTCAACTCGTACCTCCCATAGAGATAGGTGTAATTAAGCCCAGAACAGAGAAGCATCCTCCTCTGCTACTCTCTGAAGGACCACCATTCTGGTCTGGAAGGAATTTTTTTTTCGTCAGAGACTTGAAATGACCCATTACCTGTACAGATCTAATATCACCATGTACAAAAGTCACCAAAAAATTTAACCATTGATACATTTTTTCTAATGGAAATTTCAATTATTCTCACACAAATTACAGATGATTAAAGAAGTCTCCTGCTCAAGCGAGTTTTCATAAATATTCAAACGCTGCTCTCGCATTTGTGAGAGCCACCATGCGCTAGTTCCTTATAAAGGAAGCACTTTGTGCCTCGGTAGTATGCTTGTAGCGTCTAACTAAGTTCTCTTGATATAACTAGCTACCACAAAAACACAACCATATTAAAGGCCCCCGAACGAGAAAACATGGACCATTTACCACTGGTTGGAACAATGAAACGAGGCATATGGAAACACACCATGTCCCTAAACCATCCAATAAGTAGACACAACTCAATGCCACCAATTTCCGAGTAGGAAAGAATTGAATGTTTCAATACACATCGGATAAGAATTAGCACTACATCTAAACATTGACTCACAAAAAATTGAAATGAATCGAGAAAGGTGTCCGCAATGTACAAGTTGGATTGATTTTTCCTATGTACCTCTTCAATGCTTGAAATACAACCCAATTTCATCTCGGAAGTACCTCTCCCAGGGTTCCTTCAAATTTGGAACCAATACATAGTGTTTTACAGTACAAGGCCAAGAGGACGATTTTGGGACCTACACCTCGTTTCTGGGCGCCACCTTTCTAGCCAGGTTGGAGACAGTATGGACCTTGTTCTGCACAATGTCGGTTTGGTAAGGTAGAGAGTGGGAGCATGGAGGGGGAAAAGTTGGAAGGGAGGGGGCATGTTTGCCGGTGAGATGGCTACCAACCTTCTTGAGGTGAGATGAGCGAATATAGAAAGGAAAACAGCGAGAGAGCACGGCCATTGGAGACAGGAGTATGAAACGGCCGGGACAGACGCCAAGGCATATATATATTCTCGTGTGATAGCATTTTTTTTCAATTGCTATATACTACTTTCATTCGGAAATAGGTGACTCAACTTTGTCTAGATACAGGTATATCTATACATTAAAGTACATCTAGATATATCCGTATATAGACAAAGTTGAGTCACTTATTTGGAAACGGAGGGAGTATAACGGAATAGAATAGGTCGATGGAGTACATCGATTCCGTGCCAATAACAGAGAAAACTATAAATTCCGTAGATTAAGCATTCATCAATAATCAAAGAATAAGTAAACACAATACAGTTCCAAGAGATGAAGACCATAAACCACAAGGCATATATTGGGACAGAAAGAACAAAGTACAAACTGGCCGGTGCCTATTTTTCAAATAATTAACAAGTCAAAATGACTGATAATAGATAAAAAGAAAGAGTTTGTATCCATTGCAGAACAAATCAGAAACAGTTTTTAATTATGAAATGTCTAGCTAACTTTAACTCACTTAAACAAAATTATAAATGCTTTAGGAGTTGATACAAGCAATATTTAATTTAAAAACTCGAGATATTGAAATCTATTTATATACTAAAAGCAATATAAGAGTGTTTTTCGAGGCATCAGGTTGATCCACATCCTCAAGATTATGTAGACCGTTAGATTTACACTTGACGGCTGTGATTTTAAGTTATATTTTTTTTTGAAATGGGGTTGAACCCCGGACTTTGCATCCTAGGATGCACACAGCCCTTTTGTTACTTTAAAGTCTGGAGTGCCAAAGTTACAATTCAAGAATCAAGAAGGTTGAAACAACCAACCCTCCGAACAAGCTAGAAAAGCTAAAAATAGACAGAAAAAAATCTCTCAATCTACTAGCATGATGTCACATAGCCTGGTAGTAGATATCCTGAGCAACCATCACCAGACGGCTGCATCAAGAAACCATCGTGGAGCGTAACTGCTCTGGGAGCAAAAAAAACCAGAGCTGGATCCATTGGGAAGCCGAGATAATAACCTGCAAAAAAGATTGAACTCAGACCTTGTTAAAAATAATTTTATTGCGACATTTCCATATAGCCCAACATAAAGCCGATACCCTTATACGTATACTAGCTTTATTAGCCTTATCCATTCCATTTAACCAATTCCCAAACATATTAGTAATATTGGTCGGAGGTGGAAGATTGTAAGTAAAGAAAACAATGCGCCAGATAATTTTAGCAAAGGGGCATAAAATAAATAGGTGTTCAATTGTCATCTCCATCACAAAAACAACATTTCTTGCATCCATTCTAATTTCTTCTTAATAAATTATCTTTTGTTAACAAAACCTTTTTTTGCAGAAACCACATAAAGATCTTAATTTTTAGAGGTATTTTAAGTTTCCATAGATAATTCTTAGGAGAATTTTGATGATCATTCATCAAGTCCTCGTACATAGATTTTACCGTGAACACCCCATTTATGGTAAGATTCCACCAAAACACATCTGGTTCATTAGTTAAACTAGATGATTCCCCGCGCGTTGCTGCGGCATGTTTGGTGGATTTTTTTCAACAAATGCATCAACCCGTTTGTGATTTGCATTGTCGAAATACATTGCCAAGAATCTATAACACATTCTTATTGTTTAAACAAAAAAGGTGAGTCATTGAATGAAATCGAATGTTCCTACAACAACTGAATTATTTTTGTTAACAAATCTTGACCCATAATGCTAGATAGAAAATTGCATCTTTCGTAAAAAAATGCACCCACAAATTCAAATAAATTTACATGAAGAAACCAAACTATAAATGGTGAAAAGACTAACAATAACAAATATTGCACAAAGGAGATTGAGTACTCCTCACGATATAGTCTAGGCATTGGTATATGATAGTTGCCGTATCCAATGATGCAGATCAATAAGTTGAAACTGATTAGGGAGGTGGCCTCCAAAATGAAGTCGCATGTCATACAATGAGAAGTTTACAGCTGACATATAAGTATTAGAAGTGATGAAAAATACGTAGACATAATATGTGAGCAGCCAATTATGTTATCTCTAGCAGCTAGTCTTTCCCCTTAAGTTAATATCATTCCAAGTGTTTATATGAAGCGCTCTGAAGAAAATCTAGTTTCCAGTAGAGTCCAAAATACTCGGCGAATCCTATAATCTTCAAGATTAATTCACCCTTTGAAATGGTATACCATGGTATTCCATTTTGTTTGTTTTGTAAAACAAAATTTTACCAGAAAAAAACCTTAGTTTATCTTCTTGTAGTACATCCAATCAGGAACAATGGAACTGATAGCATGGAGATGAAATAAACAAAGAATAATAGAGTACTTTGTAGTGGATTACCAGTTTGCTGTTGTAAAACAAAAGTTTAATACAAAAATACCTTAGTTTATCTTCTTTTGGTACCTGCAATATGAAAAAAAAAACAGAGCAGTAAGGAGATGAAATAAACAAAGAATAATAAAGTACTCTGTAGTGGAAATGATTTGAACAATTACTCACCACCTGTCGCGAAATGATATTTTGCATTACTACTTTACTACATCCAAAATTCTTTAACACTGTGCTACCCGAGTATGCAATAGTAGAAAAGCTAATCAGAACTCACATTTCATGATTCCAAAAGTTCAAAGAACACTGAAAATTGGGTTCACACTTCAGCGCCATCCGTCTTGTGCGCCATGCGGCTGTAGCATCTAGATGTCAAATAGCTGAAAAATAATGAGAGTGCACATACATAAGTAGAGACAGATTCACACGCAGCATAAAAAATTGAGAATCATTGTCACGGATTATTAGATGGCAAGATTGAGAGGCAAATGTAAATCAGAAGAGTGTTGCATATGGATATGGGGGATGCGCGCGGGTGATAACTTTGATTTGGACACAACTCCAAGTCGATCAAGAACGGGAGAGAAGGAAGGTAGACTCCCATTGACGGTGGCATATATAGGGCAGTGGAGTCGAAAGGTCCAAGTGGAACCGTGGAAGGGCAAGAGATTGACATCGACTCATCGCCTGGCGTGCATGCCCGTGACACTTCCAAAAGCTGAGTTACAGCGTAACCAGGAAAACAATTACTCATGCTATGGAAATGAAAGGACATGAACGTGGCTTGTGAAGGATTATTAAATGAAAGTGTACACTCGTCAATTACTTGCTGGAGTGGCCTCTGGCCTCTCCATTCATCAGAAAAATATTTAGTTTTTTGGCTGATGTGGCAAATTTGGTTGGACGTGGCAAAATATGATTACTCGATGAGGTGGCATAGCTGCATGTTGAGAGAAATACTTTAGTGGGGATGATCTTCTTAGTTATATAGGATTAACTTGCATCAGTCTCTGACATAAATGCAGCCATACATCCTATTTTGTCCCATTCAAATTCCTCCTAAAACCAATATTAAGAAGGTTATGAGAGAGTACTTCCTGTACAGAGACGTTCTTTTTATGAACAATATTATAAAGAGTAGGATATTGTTGGGCAAGGGGCACATCCCCTAACCAAACATCTTCCCAAAATCGAGTTATAGCCCCATTCCCCACTTTAAAGACCCCTCTGGTAGAAAAAACATCTTTTACCTGCATTAGGCCTTTCCAAAAAGGGGAATCCGTCGGCTTTGCTTGTACTTCTGTCAACGTTTTGGTTCTCAAATACTTATTATGAAAAATTTTCTGCCATACCCCTTGCTTAGACTGTAATTTATATAGCCATTTTCTCAGGAGACATTTATTTTTTATTTACAATACCTTAATTCCCAAACCTCCCTGATCCTTGGGTCTACAAATTATATTCCATTTCGTTAGCCTATATTTCTTTTTACGTTCATCACTTTGCCAGAAGAATCTTGAACGATAGAAATCTAATCTTTTTCTGACTCCCTTTGGGATTTCCAAGAAAGATAATATGAACATAGGCATGCTTGTTAGCACAGAGTTGATTAACACTAATCTATCTCCATAAGATAACAATTTACCTTGCCAACATCCTAACTTTCCTTGAAAACGATTCTCAACTGGGTTCCACTCAGAGTTTCTGAGTTTTTTGTGATGGATAGGCACCCCTAGGTACCTGAAAGGCAAGGAGCCTGACTCACATCCGAATATATCTCGATATTCATGTTCATGATCCTTTGCCTTACCAAAAAAAAAAATCTCACTTTTGTGAAAGTTAATTTTGAGTCCCGACAGTTGCTCGAAAATGCAGAGAATGAGTTTCATGTTTACCGCCTTCATAAGATCATGTTCCATAAAAAGAATTGTATCATCTCCATACTGAAGTATGGATATCCCTCCATCAACAAGATGAGGTATGAGACCACCAATCCGACCTTCTTCCTTAGATCTAGCTAGAAAGATAGCTAACATATCAGCAACAATGTCAAAAACATAGGTGATAAAGGATCCCCCTGTCGTACCCCATTTCTTGTCTAGAAAAAATGTCCAATATCATCATTCGCTCCAACCCCAACACTCCCACCTTGAATAAAATTTGCAATCCACTTACACCATAAAGGATCGAAACCCTTCAAACGAAGCGCTTGTTGTAAAAAAGGTCATTTTACCTTATCATATGCCTCCAATTTTGAAAAGTACACCATCCAATTTTTTAGAATGAAGTTCATGAATTGTTTCATGTAAAATAACCACCCCTTCTAAAATATGCCTACCAGGCATAAAAGCAGTTTGAGTTGGGTGAACCACTTTGTGAGCTATCACAGAGATGCGATTCGTGGCTACTTTAGTAAAGATTTTAAAACTAACATTTAATAGGCAAATCGGCCTATATTGTTGAATCTGGATTGCATTCTCTTTCTTAGGAAGGAGGGTGATTACTCCGAAGTTTAGTTTATATAAAGGTAACTCATCAGTTTGCAACTGTGCAAACAAAGCCATTAGGTCATTTTTAATTACTTCCCAGAATGTCTGATAAAATTCCGCAGGGAATCCATCCGGACCCGAGGCCTTATTGTGTTCCATTGAAGAAATTGCTTCGAGCACTTCCTTTTCTGAGAACGCAGACGTAAGGATAGTATTTTCTAACGAGGAAACCTGAGTAATATTCAAATTAGTCTCCTCAATAAGCGAGAAACTGTTTGGTTCTGGCTCACCAAAAAGTTTTTTATAATATTCAGAAATATACGTTTTCAGGTTTTCATCCCCCACTATAGTGCCCTCCTCTTGTTCAAGCTGGAAAATATTATTTTTACGGTGTTTTCTTCCGTTTGCAATTAAGTGAAAGTATTTGGTATTATTGCCTTCTTCCTGAATAATTTTAACTTTTGCCCTCTGGGCCCATTTGGTCTCCTCATCCCTTCTCGGTTTTGTGACCTGCTCATTAGCCGTATTTAGCAACTTTCGCTCGGCTTCCGACAAAGCACTCGTCTCAGCCTTAATATCCAATCTTTCTATGATTGCCAGGAGCCTATCTCTTTCCATTCTGTATTTACCACTTTGGTTCTTAACCCATCCCCGCAGAAAACGTCTTAAATGCCTAACATTGTTTTACCATCTCGCAATGGGTGCATTCCCATGGGATACCGCCACCCATTCGTCCTGAACCATTTTAAAGAAACCATCTTGTCTTAACCACGATAGTTCAAAGGAAAACCGCGGATTATTACCAAGATAAGCTCTAATTCCTGAATCAATCAGAGGAGGTGTATGGTCTGAACCAGACCGAGTAAGAGCCCGCACAGTAACTAACGGAAATTTTTGTTCCCATTCAACACTGAACATTATGTACCTATGCATTGTACGTTCACACGTTCGTTATGTAGCACGGTTAGTACGGACACGTCAAGCAAAAATAAATAACAATTGGTTGGGAGTTTATGACTAACACGGATGTGATAATCAAATTCGAGGTCTAAGTACTAACATGGAACTTCGAGGCCCAAAGTTTGCCCTTGATCTTGACGTGACTGCATGTGAATTTGTCTCAGGTGATAGGAATATGCCTTATCGATTTCATCTCCTACATCCACACCTTCCACGTAAAATTGGGCTGGCTGATCCTAGCAAAGCTTGCGACTCTTTTCATGGCGAGACGTCATCAAATTTTTGGGCCAATCATCGATGGTGTGTCCGATTATTTTTGGGCCAATCATCGATGGTGTGTCCGATTATTTTTGGGCCCAATCATCAAATTTTACCCCATTATGGATTTCAGACCATCAGGAAGATGAATGTGTCGCCCACCAGCACAAAGTTCAAGAGGCGCGGCGTCCAACACCGTGTAGTAGACAACAATCAAGTAATCGAATAGTACATATGTACTTGCGGTAGTATGTTTGGCTTTCAGGATCGACAAGGTTGGGTTTCCATTTAGTAACAACATGCTTAATTAATTCTTGAAAAAAACAGGCTTGATTTTGCTAAACTTCCATCAGGTGAATGGACTTTCCATGCATAGCAAAAGATCCAATTTGGCAGAAGTGATGTGCCATGCATACACGACGACACAAGCACATCCATAGGGTTGTTAAAATGTTATTGAGTTCTACTCCGCTCCCATGTACATTCATATTTCATAAGCGGCAGTCAATTTTCTCTTTGTTTGACACCTAATATACAATAGGGTTGTTAAAATTTTAACATTATATTAGATTTTTCATATAAGTGGTTTGATTTATACATTACACATTATATTATTATAAAAATATCCATCATAGGTGCCGTATAGAGGCAAGACATACACATTCACAAGTTTCATATTGACTGCATCTGTATCTAACTTTTTGTTATTTGTTATTTATAATACCCCATATATGCCAAAACATAGTGCACATTGTTTTTTTGTGAAAGTAAAACTTCATGAACTTTGACTAAGTATATAGAAATAAAATAAAATCTATCACACCGAATAAATAATTTTATCATCATGAAATATATTTTAATATCGTATGTGTTTGATGTTGTAGATGTGGGTACACCTTTCTATATACTTGGTCAAAGTTTATGATATTGACTTGAAAAACTAATATGCAATACTATTTGGCACAGAGGTAGTAGAACTTTGCACTTTGAAAATTGTGTCAATGTCTAAAATGGCATGTATTCTCGAAAGTGAAGGGGGGTAGTTCTAATAAAGCTTTTACTAAGGTTCCTTTTTATTATATTATTCAGCTCCTATACAATCTCTTGAATAGATCCCTTTCTTTTTCCTATGGTTCAATAAAATAAATTTTGATGCAAACAAGATTATGTTGGAACCAAGTCAAGCGTGATAATTTCCCAACCTCCACATTTTCTTTTGTTCTATAAGTATACAATTAGACATCAATATGTGCATCGCTTAAGGATATGTGGAGATTCACATATTTATGTCAAGCTTCATGCACTTGCCAATGCAACCAAAAGTCCGAACTGATGGAAAGGGCCAGTGCAATCCACTTATACACTTCAACACCCCCTCTCACGTGTGACGGGGAGAAGACAGCACGTGCAACCGAAAGAGAGCGACGTCGCGCGAAACTCACGTATGACTCAAAAGACCTATACGTGGACACAAAGGGGTCAACAACAATTTTAGGATAAATTGCGAAAGCCAGGACTCGAACTCGAGACCTTAGGCTCTGATACCATGTCAAACTTCATGCACTTGCCAACGCAACCAAAAGTCCGAACTGATGGAAAGGGTCAGTGCAATCCACTTATGCACTTCAACAATTTATAGAACATAATACATGATTAGTTTATATTTCATAAGTTATTATATAAAGCTAGATGCCTAGATATAATTATATGCAAGCAATAATTTCATAATGAAATAACTATCTTACCATGAGAGTTGTAACGGGAAAAATAGATTGCTCTTGGCCATGCAGAAAATATCCTATAGACACAGAATGTTCATATAGCCAATTGATGTAGATGGCCTTTGTGTTGTGGGTTAGTTCATGCCCTCTCAACCAATACTAATTATCAGAATAAGTTACTGAGAACAAAAAATCTATTGTTTAGTAACATGACCATGTACACAAAACAAACGCCCTAAAAAATGTAGTATCCATGTGTAGCCAATTTTAGAATAAACAGGGTAAGGGTAAATATGAGAAATAGATACATGCATAGGATTAAAATAAATATTAGCACTTTGAACACAATAAAGATGATGCCCTCGCATTCGCAAGGGCCACCATGCTAGTTCAATGATAGTAATAATGATTATTATTTTTGGTTCTATATCTTCTTCTAGATATTAATAGAAAAATATAAAAATAATATACGTTTCAAATTTTGCATGAGTTTAGTATTTTTTGTTACAATGTATCTAATTTCTTACTACGACTATAGTAGTCACACCATGTTACCGAAAAAATACACATCATTGAAACTCATAGAGCTCATTCCATACAAAAATAAATTGTAGAGATCACAAATTTTGCATGAGATTATTTAAAATTCTAACAATAATAGTAAAAATAAATATGTTCACAATGTCTTACAATTAGAGGTCAAAGTTATACCTTTACAAATATATCCATGTCTAAATCATCATTTATTTTACAAATGGGGAAATGGGAGTAAGATTAAAATAAATAATTCTTTCGACACAATAAAAATGATGCACTCGCATTTGCAAGGGCCCTTGAGCTAGTTTACAATAGAATATAGAACTAAGCATAAGAACAACATACTCAGGTTCGGAACTGAACCCCAAAGCTAATGATCAAGTTGACACATCTCTACTATACCAATCACCCAAATTCAATGAATTTTGTATGCTTGCAGACTAGCTTCAGCCTACATAAAACTCCTTCCAATTTCTCAAAAAAAAATCTCCTTCGAATTTTGTATACAGTAGAGAAGTAGTAACATTTCGTTTTGCATCATTACATCTCCCTCGGAAAGTGATGCACAAACTTTGCATAATTATGACAGCTAGCAAACAAGTCACGAACCACAAAGCTTGCAGCAACGAAGTTAGGACCACAAAGATCAAAGGATAGCATTAGCAATCTATGCGCATGGAAACAAAACTCCTAGATGAACAAGTTGAGTAATTTCCCCGCACATCAAATGTGGGAACGGATAACGATAACGGAAAATCAGTATTGAGTGTAGAGGGCAGGGTGGAGCTAGGATAACTGATAAAAGCAAAAAAAATAGCCAAAACTCTATAGAGAAAGAGCAATTAAGGCTCATGTACAACACAACAACATATACTTGTCAAGAAGTTAATGGACGGATAACAAATAGGTTCACCAACATTCGCTGGTCTAATCATCACCCTCCCTTATAAAGGATGCATTCTCTACCTCGATCGGTAGTCTCCTTGTGGCCACTAACAATATTCTTGTGATAGAAATAACAACCATACCAACACAACCAGAGTCAAAGCTCCCAAGTGAGAAACCACGGACAATTACAGCACCTCGGAACAATGCAACACGTTTTGAATGAGAGGCATATGGGAACAAACCATCTCCTACCAGCAGCTAGAAAGTAGAAACAAGACACTGCCGCTGATTTCCGAGGAGGGTAGCTAGCACAACAATGAGATGACAATGCATTGAGGATATGCAGATTGCAATAAAGTTCAGACCAGAACTAGCAACACCACAGATCCCTGTCGCAGAAAAATTCAAAAGCGAACAAACATGACTCGGTGATGTACGAATTATACTCATTTAGCCTATTTAACCCCTGAATTGAAAACTAATTTCATCTAAAAAATACCTAAAGTTTATTCAAATTTGAAATCAAGACTTGGAGTTTTTAAAATACAAGAATAGGGGGTGAATGGACAGTTTTACCTCACTGTAGGCTGCTGCATTTGTTGTCGGTCAAGACAGGGTTCGACGCTTCTTATGCACAACTACATGTGGGTCGGGTATATAGAGACGTAGCATGGAGGGAAGGTTTGAGAAGGGGGAGTGGTGATGGTTGCTAGAGCGGCCGGAATAAATGCCAAGGAAGGGAGAGCCTCCACGAAATGGGTGTGTCAAAGTGCCTTAGGCTTTGCGCGAGATTTTGGTGTGGGAAGACAACACAGGGGGAGTTCCTAGTCTTATATTGCAGGGTGAAAATCCAAGGTCTGGCTTTAACTGGTTGTGCCTGGCAGTGATCTTGTTGAAGGCATTGTTTTGTAAGCAAGGACTTTCTTCAGGGTGAAAACCTATAATCTTTGATCGGGCAACGACGGCGCTTGGGCACTGTTTCCTTCTTGAAGGCGTTGTTATTGGAGTGAAGGACTACTGGTGTTGTTCTGATGGTGTCAGTGTCGTTGCTTTGAGGATTAATTCTCTGTAGCGGAACTTTTCTTTTTTTGTAATTCTTCTCTCTTTTTTCTGAGTTGTGTGCATCCATAGGGTCGCTAGGGCATGCGTTGTTGCAGAGGCCGGGTGTAATTGGTATCCCTATGATATTAATATATACTCTTTTCCAAAAAAAGGCCTTGTGCGAGCGTCTTTTTTTATGGATTAAAAAAAGTAACACAAGGTGACACACATTTGGGAACAAATTGCATATGTCGATTCAGATACAAGAGCATGCAGCTTGCTGACATCAGAAGTTTAAACGCGTTGGAAACCTACGTTTCAACGTGTTCAAAGAGCGACACGGAACTTTTCGACAAAGGAAATATACTAATATCAATAAGATACCACTAGCCTTGCAACATCATAATGTCAAGATCTTCCTCTAAAACAAATGTCAAGATCTAATTGAGACATTAAAAATGCACATAGTCAGCTAAAAATTAAAAAAAAACATGGCCTTGCCAAAGCGACCATTATCTCGTAGTAGCATGAAACAACAACTGCTGCAAAGCACGGAACGCCAACTCACATTCGCCTTATGCATGGTTTTGTGAACCGTGTTGGCACAACACAACACGAAGCATCCTCTTTCTTCCTATACATTTTACACATACCTAAATACAACCACACATGCGCACGGTCCTAACCATGGCCATGGAAGGTGAGATGTCAAGCATCGCCATTCCCTGCCTCCAGCAATTAGTGATCGAACTCAATATGAGTTATTGATAATATGATGTCACCTCCGGAGCTTTGTCAATATATTTGAACATAGTGGCTTGCTATTCCCCATTGCCACTGGTGCATGGGTAGTCGTGGCAACGTGCTTGCCATGGCAACATGTCCGAAGATGTTGATAGAGAATTAGGGTGACATGCCGATATTGGTCGCCTTCGACCAAACCTATGACCGCGTCCATTACTGATGGCCACGTCGCAGCGAGGCCATAACATATGAGGTCCGAGATTAGCAGGCATAGGGGTCGAGAGGGTCGGTGGAAGACATTCGGAGCACCGCGGAGATTGTCGCTGGAATGAATACGAGTGCACAAAAGTTCACCTCATCTGGAGCACCAAGAGTTGGGCGCTGCTCACAGCTTGGAGCAAGCCAACCAGTAGATGGTTTGAAGATGACTTCCAAATCACGCGGAACATCGACCGATGTCAGCGAGATCAATAAGATTGGAGAAGGAGGATGACAACACTCGGGACAGAGGACAGCTGAAGGAGATGTCCTACCGCTGTCGTTCGCCCAGGATGGCTTCCTCCGGCGATAGTGAGTAGTTACAGACGACGATGGCGGCCTCTTGAGTGAATGGGGCGGCGTCTACGGAGTCTCCTGCGGGTGACACAAGAGGTAGTTAGGTCACCAGATTTGGGTAACCTCTTGCTTGCTATTGTACCTAGACTTGGATAACCAAACTAAAATAGAGGAACACGAATAGAACCTCCAATCCTCTAATTGCAATACTCGATATATACATGTCCAAAAATACATTTTCTTTCTTTTAATTAGATTTTGACCACTACATTATAGCATCATGATGCTGATATTTTCTTTTGTACTACATGGCATGTATATTTCAATTGGGTGTTAATTGAAGAAACAAACAAGATCTCTATCATTCATTATACTAGAGACATGTATTACAACCTTGTAGTAACATGAGAACATAAGGTACAAAGAGGTAATATTTCTAGGCTACTTTTCGATGCAAATAGGCACAACACGTTATTTGCAATATTCAAGGCTGCATATTACTACGAGGTGGGGGTGGTTTTCCTTTAAAATTCCAGCATTCACTCTGAAAAAATTCATACGACATAGAACGCTAGATATAATGGCAAGCATGGCTCTTTTGGTACACATCCACCGACTTGACTAATCAACTTTGAGTATAGAGACCCGGGTGAGCCATGGAAAATGGGATAGAACTCACATATGTAGACAACCCAGCTTGGAGAAAGGGCAATTGCTGCAATTCTTTCTGAATAGACTCGATTCTCCCATCGAGAGTTTCTTTGAAAGTGTAAATTCTTCCGACTCAACATGAGAAAGCCTATAAAACAACTAGCTACTGTCATTTCTTCATTATAGATTGAAATCTTCTTCGGACTTGATGCACAAATAGATGGAATAGCTGCAAGTAGCATATTTTTCTCCTTCGTATCTGTTGAACTCATAGTATAGTAGGTTTTTTCAGTTCTGCTCCCGATAAGAGAAAGGAGAATAGCCGAACATCCCACTTAAGATAATAGCCCAACCCACTTACTTTTTTAGGACTCTGTTTTGCAAGGACTGGGGCATTAAAATCTTTAGGAGATCTTCCTTCTGCTTGATCCTTTTTCTACAGGTCGGCATGTCATCATAGCTAATGGATGAATAACTAATGTTCCCACCAGCTTTTCTTAGCCTAAGCATCACCAGGCTTTATAAAACCATCTTGGAGGACTGGGGAGGTGCACGACGGTGCACGAAAAAATGGTGGTGATGGGAGGAGCAGAGCTAGGGAGCGGAGCAGGGGAGACACAAAAAAGGAAAATTATACAAAATGGGTGCTCAAATCCGTCTTCTGTCACATGGTGGTGCCTGCATGTCAGGATAACAGTCACAACAATGAGTAAACCCAGAACAAAAATAACCCGGTATCACACTACTAAATCACACATTTTTTTATCTGAAATTAGGGGTGTCACATACTACAAATAGATGAAATATGTTAAAGAAATTCATTTTTACCCGGTGTCCTGTGACACCGGGGCCTATAACCTGGGTACGCCCTTGGAGGTCTCACATGTAAAGAAAACACGGTCAAATAGACAAGTTAGCTAGAGCTAATTAATGGTAGCCGACACCAAGTGGATCTAGTGGAATAGAAGTAACGACAACGCTGAAACTAGTGACGTCCATCCAGTTCATCAAATCGTTGTTGCATGGTCATAATTTCCGAGAGAACCGAGAAGACGGTCATAATAAACGCTTATTTTAGTTTGGTGTTAATTGATATAACAAGCTGGAGCTCTACCGTTTGTTAGTTGTTACAATATTTCTACAACCTCGTAGGGAGCTAACAGGAAAACAAGGGTGCAAAGAAGAAATATGCCTAGGCTACTCTTTCAATGCAAACAGGAACAACACGTTATTTGGAATCTTCAATGCCACATGTGACTACTATAGGTGGGGGTGGTTTACTTTTAAGCATTTCCTCTGAAAATTTTCACATTGCGTAGGCCCCTATAATAGTGAGCACGGCTTTGGTATTCAGTCCACCAGCTTGACTAATGAGTATTGCGTGAGTGAAAACGGAGTAGAGCTGATATATGTAGACAAATAACTTTGGATAAAGGGCTCACCTACAAGGCAGATTCCAGGACTTCGGTTACAAAATTATATTTTTTTTTTTTTGGAAATGGGCGCATTTATTAACCAAATATTTGATTCTTACACCCGGCCTCTGCATAACTAAGATGCACACAGCCACACGAATGACAGACTAAGACAAAAATGAAAAAAGCATTACAAAAAGGCACTAAATTAAAGTCTGGAAACTAAGATAGCTCAATCCTCAGATCACGCGGCCATCCATGTCGTGAGAAAATATTCCTCGCCATGTCCTCCAATCGCGTACATCCGTCCAGAAATACCTCCCGAAACTCCATGCGTTGGAGAATATTCCATGATCGAAGGATAGCCGTTGCCCGATAAATAACCTGCAGAGGGGAAGACACAATGTTATTAAAAATCTTGTCATTTCTACAAAGCCATAGCGACCATATAATGGCAAGCGCTCCCACCCTAAACAAGATTCTGTACTTATCAACAATTCCATGTAACCAATTACCAAAAACATTGGTTACTGAACGTGGGGGAGATAAGCCAGAAGATATTTGGATGAATGACCATATAGAACGAGCAAATTTGCAGTGAAAGAATAAGTGTCGAATTGTCTCATCTTGATGACAAAAAACACATTGTGTACTTCCATGCCAATTCCTTTTTACAAGATTATCCTTTGTTAGAATTACCCCTTTCCGTAGATACCATGCAAATATCTTCGTCTTAAGGGGTATTTTCATTTTCCATATTTTACTATTATCATCGACTAGGAAATCAGGTTGGACCAAAGCTTTATATAGTGAGCCAACAGAAAATTTACCACTTTCCAGTAATTTCCATTTGAACACATCAACATCGTCCGACAATTGTATCCTGGATAACCGTAATAGGAGATTGTTCCAAGATAATAATCTAGGACCGATGAGACTTCTTCTGAAAGACACATTAGGAGGATAGTCCTCCATCACTGTGGAGATTGTATCCCCTTTATGTCTAACAATTGAATATAGAGCTGGGTACTGTTCGCGAAGAGTAGATTGGCCTAGCCATTTATCTTCCCAAAACCTAATTTGTGATCCATCCTTAATCTCAAAAGCACCAAAATGAAAGAAATGTTTCTTGGTGGCCATAAGACCTGCCCAAAAATGTGAATCTCCGGGTTTCCATACCACTTGAGACACAGCTTTGGAGCCCACATATTTCCTCCATAACATGGTTTGCCAACCGCCTTCCTCAGTAAGTAGTTTAAAAAGCCATTTGCCCAGAAGCGCGGTGTTTTTGACTTGCAAATCGTGTATGCCTAGTCCACCAAACTCCTTCGGCCGGCAAACCACATTCCATCTGGCCAGACGATATTTCTTTTTCTCACTATCCCCTTGCCAAAAGAATCTTGAACGGAAATAATCCACTTTGTTCAAAACCCCTTTTGGCATTTGGAAAAAGGAGATCATATACAGTACCATATTAGTAAGAACTGAATTTAAAAGTACTAGTCTTCCCCCAAGAGATAACAATTTTCCTTTCCAACTATTAAGACGTTTTTGTATCCTTTCCTCAACAAGCTTCCATTCAGCAATTGTGAGACGCCTAATGAATCGGTATTCCCAAATAATTGATTGGAAACTGACCCAGACCACAGCTGAAAAGTTCAGCATATATGTGGGCCTCGTTTTGGGCCTCGCCAAAAAAATACAAATCACTTTTATGGAAATTTATTTTAAGCCCAGATAAGAGCTCGAATGCTGATAATATTAATTTCAGATTCTTAGCTTTCTCCAGATCATGTTCCATAAAAGGGATTGTATCGTCAGCGTATTGAAGAATAGAAAGTCCACCATCAACGAGGTGTGGAACTACACCTTCAATTTGGCCGTCAGCCTTTGCTCTCTCAATAAGGATAGCCAACATATCAGCCACTATGTTAAATAGTAAAGGCGATAGTGGATCCCCTTGTCTCAGTCCTTTCTTGGTCTGGAAGTATTTGCCAGTATCATCATTTACTTTAATGGCAACACTACCCCCAGACACAAAAGACTGAATCAAAGCACGCCACTCCTCAGAAAAACCTTTCATACGGAGTGTTTGCTGGAGGAAAGACCAGTTAACTTTGTCATAAGCCTTCTCAAAGTCAATCTTGAACAGTACACCATTTAATTTTTTTGAGTGTAGTTCATGAATTGTTTCATGCAGAATCACAACCCCATCTAGGATATTTCTTCCTTGCACGAACGCAGTTTGAGACGGGCTAACAACATTGTCAGCAACCGAATTTAGTCTAATTGTAGCAACTTTAGTGAAAATTTTAAAGCTAACGTTAAGCAAGCATATTGGACGGTACTGTTGTATCCGTTCTGCATTATTAACCTTAGGCAGTAAAATTATGTTACCAAAGTTGAGTCTAAAGAGATCCAATTGTCCAACCTGTAAAAACCCAAACAAATTCATCAGGTCCTCCTTGATAACGTCCTAGAATTTTTGGTAAAATTCCGTTGGGAATCCATCAGGACCTGGTGCTTTGTTATGTTCCATTTGGAAAACCGCTTTCTTGACCTCTTCCTCGGAATATGAGGCAGATAGAAAACTATTTTCTTCATCCGAAACCTGGGGAATATTGGACGTTTGGGACTCATCCAGAGAGAAAGAATTCTCCACTGGGGCCCCAAACAAGGATTTATAATACGTAGTAATATATGACTTCAGATGTTCTTGTCCCTCAATCATACCTTCGTCCTGAATCAGAGAGTGAATAAGTTTCTTCTTATGCCTGCCATTGGCAACTGCATGGAAGTATCTAGTATTCGCATCTCCTTCCAGAATGAATTTAGCTTTAGAGCGTTGGTACCATTTGAGTTCCTCTTCACGAAGAAGTCGGGCTATCTCTGCATTCGATTGGCTTTTAAGCTCAATTTCTTGTGCAGTTAATGGCCTTACCTCCGCGGAAGCCTCTAAGTCATCTATTATAAGTGTTAGGCGTAATTTTTCTTTTTTTAGGATACCCGCTGTATGCCTGGCCCAACCCCGAAGGAACTTGCGTAAAGCACGCATTTTGTTATTCCATCGTAGGATAGGCGTTTGGCCATGTACCGGTTTCTCCCAATTAGCCTTAACCATCTCATAAAAACCATCACGAATCATCCAACCGAGTTCAAATTTAAACTCATTCATAGACTTCCGTGGCGGTAGTCCAAACGACAGAAGTAAAGGGGCATGATCCGATAAAGCCTCAATACGCTCTAGAGCCCGAACAGTTACCATAGGGAATTTTTGTTCCCAATCAGTATCCATAAGCACTCTATCTAGTTTTTCGTATGTTGGCTCCGGAAGACTATTAGCCCATGTGAATTGCCTTCCTAACATTGTAACCTCTCTCAAGTCCAGACTGTCAATGACAGCATTGAACAGAAAAGGCCAATGTTCATCGAACCGGCCCCGACTTTTCTCATGAGGAAATCTGAGCAAATTAAAATCCCCTCCTATAAGAATAGGATAAGGATTGTCCTTTGACAAATTCACAAGCTCACGTAAAAAGTCAGCCTTATAAACATCCTGAGCGGCCCCGTATACGGCGACTAAAGACCATGTGAAGTTGTCAGCCTTGTTACGGATATGGATTTTTATAAAAAAATCTCCCACCGAACTAGATAAAACTTCCATAGTCTCATCTCGCACGCCTAACAGGATCCCCCCGGATCGACCACGCGGCGGACGTGATATCCACGTAAAGTCCACTCCACCAGAAAGGCGATTGAGTAGAGTTTGCGAAAAATCCCGTCTACCAGTCTCAGAAATACCCAGAAAATCCAAATTATAATCCCTCACGCAGTCAGCAAAGAATAAATGTTTAGCAAAGTCCCGAAGACCTCTGCTGTTTGAAAACATTCCATTCATTGAGAAACTATGGGAGATTTGGATACACGGGATCTCTTACACAGCCGCTGGCTCTTCGATTTTCGACCAGAAGCTTTCAGCTCATACATAGAAGCAAGCCCAGTCTCATCAAAGTCCACCTCCGACACTTCACCGACTAAGTGAGAGAGGAGTTGACCATCTACTGTGGCATGCAACTCCTCCTCCTCCTCAGTTAGTAAAGCATCAGGAAAAGCACTGACCTTAGGAGTAACCGTTAGACGGTCAACCTCCATATGTCGCAAAACATTAGAAGAAAAAGATACATCCTGTACAGAGCTACCCAAACTAATGCCAACGTTGGCTAGTTTAGAAGAAATAACAGGAGTAGAAAATGACAAAAAAAACTTCGAATTACTCTTTATACCTGGCGAATCCAAGTTCCTCTCCGCCTTACGCCGCATGGCCTTGAGCATGGAGTCCTCATCAGTCACGGACGCCCCAGAGGCATCGACTCCATGACGCATGCTCCGCCTGAATGTAGTACCACTCCCCTGCACAGGCGAAGCATCCCCTGGAGACCGGGGCACCCCAGACCCCTCCTGCACAGGTTACAAAATTAATGGATGAATAACTAATGCCCCCACCAGCCTTTCTTAGTATATGCACGATCCAGCCTTTCTCCTTCTTGTAGCTCCTAATTATGTTATCAGGATGCTGGGAGCAGTATTAGCAGCCAAACAAGCACGAACAGAATCGACTAGTGCCATAGGTAAAGAGCTTGCCCATGTTTATGTTATCTTTTCTAGAAATACCAAAAGGGGTTAGGAAAAGATTGGACTTCTTTCGTTCACGATTCTTTTGGCAAAGTGATGAACACAAGAAAAAATATAGATTAACTCGATGGAATATTATTTGCAGACCCAAAGACCAGGGAGGCCTGGGAATTGAGGTGCTAGAACTAAAAAATAAATGTCTCCTTAGCAAATGGTTTCACAAGTTATTATGTGACAAAGGGGTTTGGCAAGAGTTGTTACATAATAAATACTTACAACATAAGACCCTAGCACAAGTCCAAGCAAAACCGACAGACTCTCCGTTTTGGAAAGGGCTGATGCAAGTAAAGGACGGTTTCTTTGCTAGAGGGTTTTTCAAAATTGGAAACGGGAAAGATACTCGCTTTTGGGAAGATGTTTGGCTTGGAGATACATCTCTCGCCCAACAATATCCTTCTTTGTATAATATCGTGCATAGAAAACACATCTCTGTACATGACGTTTTGTCCCAATATCCTCTTAATATTTGTTTTAGGAGGAATTTATTGGGAGCAAAATGGACTGTATGGTTGCATTTATGTCAGAGGCTTATGCAAATAAATCTAACGGATGAAGCAGATTTGTTTAGGTGGAGATTAACCACGGATGGGGTTTTCACCGTCAAATCTATGTATGAAGACCTCATGAATGAACACCAGCGACTACCTACGAAATACCTATGGAAGCTTAAAATACCACTTAAGATTAAGATTTTCATGTGGTTTCTGAATAATAAAATATTATTGACAAAAGATAATTTGGCAAAAAGAAATTGGAATGGATGCAAAAAATGTTGCTTCTGTGACGAAGATGAAACTATTGAGCATCTCTTTATTGTCTGCCCTTTCGCAAAAAATCATTTGGCGCATTGTTTTCTTTACTTATGACCTTCCACCACCCACCAATATCACTAATATGTTTGGGAATTGGTTAAATGGTATGGATAAGAAGAATAAAGCCAGAATTCGTATAGGCGTTTCGGCTTTATGTTGGTCGATATGGAAATATCGTAATAATATTATTTTTAACAAGGCTCGAGTTCAATCTTTTTTGCAGGTTATCCTCTCGGTAGCTCATTGGATCCAGCTCTGGGCTTTTCTTGCCCCAAAGCCTATGCGCAAGCCCATGGTTTCTGGATGCAACCGTCTGGTGATGGTCGCTCAGGATATCTACTACCTGGCTTCGTGGCGACATACTAGTAGATTGAAGAATGTCTAGTTGTCGCTTACATCTTCTTGTCAGACTTCTGATTTTATTCAGATGGTTGATTTTTGTATCAACCATATCTGATCCGTGATTCGTAATAATTTTAAACTTATGACTTCGTAATAAAGGGCTGTGTGCATCCTTGGATGCAGAGGTCGGGGTCAACCCCATTTCGAAAAAAGAAAAAAAAGGTAAAGAGTTGTGCAAGCAGCTTGTGAATGGAAGGCACATGGAAACACATGATCTGCTGAAGTAAGATTTGATGTACAAAATGGACAATCTCTCCTGATTCCGAGGATGGAAGGTGGCGCAACAATGTGGTGCCGGCAGGGATGATGACAGGAAAGAACAGAAATAAAACCAAGCAGTAACATACATGGAGGTCCACAACGGAAGCTACCATAGGCCATTGGGTAAAATGAAGGAGATAATTACAAATTGGACCAGTCTCCTCAAGCTGTAACCCATTATCATCTCACAAAACCTACACGTACGGGGAATTCAGCATCAGAGCAAGCGTGTACTATACAAGCAAAAGGGAAATTTCAACTCTCTGCAGGCTGCTACATAGTCGATGGAGTCGCTACAAGATGCTCCATAAGAGACAATGAAGCATGCATTTGAAAGAAAAAACTATACTAGATGCTCAAATGTTAAAAGGCCTAAGGAAAGCTACAAGATAAAAGGGAAAATAGTTTTAATTGAAAACAAATAAAACCTCCAGGTATACAGTTTCAAGATGCAAGATTATATAACCGAATACTATCCTCCATCATGTATCAAAGACTACTCTCCATCATGTAACAAATTCTAAAATTAACTTTGGCACCACACTAGGAAGGAACCACCGGTCACGTAATTGCATACCATAACCTATCCTGACTATATCATTACAGAAATATCTCGTCTCTGAAAAGGACCCCCACCCCCCCGCTCCGTCGCCGCTGGCGTGAGTTGCTCGCGCGGTGCCGATGCAGGCCGATGGCGGCGGCCCCTTCTTCCAACCGACGCGGGGGAGTTTGGCATGGGCGAGATACCACCGCCGATGGTGAGGATCGGCAGGCAACGCTCCGGTGAAGGCTTGGATGGTGGCGGGGCGAGGTTGCTGCTTCTTGGTGGTCGTGGTGGTAGGGCTGGGCATGGCCACCACCCCCAAACCCTAGATCTAGGGTCCCGATCTGGGTTAGGCCAGGCCAACTCGAGCTCATGTCACCAATGGATGGTATGAGGAACTACTTAGGATAGGGGTAGTGACGATGCGGGTGCGTCGGCTACAGCGCGGCAGTGGGAGCTTCACGGGCCCACTTCGGGCCCGGACGGGCCTAGTTGGCCTAGTGTCCTTTTGCTGCCGCGCTCGGTCTGCTACTGCTATGTCGGTGGAGGTTGTTCCCTCCCATGTGGCAGTGGCGCTGTTGCCCCATGTTTGCGACAAGTTCTTCTTAGTGTTTGCCATGATGAGGCGTCGATGATGACTGCATGACCATTTTGGCGCATGTTGGTGGGCGGCAAGTTTAGTGGAGTGCAAGGATTGGATGGGGCTATGGTTTTTGGGGGTCAGGAGAAATCCTTGTCGGCTAGGCCGGCTCTGACGCGGTGACACCTGCGGATGCCGCCATCCTTTATGAAGGGCGTCAGGTGTACCCTCTCCCCTACATGTACCGGGAGAAAATACTAGGAGCAGTCCGGGCAACAGCGTCATCATCGTCGCATTCTTTTTTGAAGGTGTTGATTGGTACACGACAATTCGGAGGCATAAGAGCGTGGTGGGACTTCTCTAGAGGGCGCACCAGTTGCGAGTCAACATCGCTTGTCGATCCAGCGATGTTGTGCATTAGTTTCTCTTTTGTTCTTTTGTATTTTCTTTTGGGCTTCTATTGTGCTGTCTGCCCCAGCAATGATCTCAAAAGTTATACTGTGTGCTTGGTATATTAATATAGCGGGGTGAAAGCCTGTTTTGAGAAAATATCTCATCTCTACCTTTTTAGTAGGTTTGTGAGATGATTGAACTGAAGCATCGTGATGTTATGATATTCTTTTGCACTAGATGGTATGTTTATTACCATCTGGAGTTAATTAATAGAACAAGAAGGGTTCAAACATTCTTATAGTAGGGGTAAGTTTTACAACCTAGTAATGATAAAAAGGAAAAGTGAGGCTAAAACATAAAGGTAATCTCTCGATGAAAACAGCGATGATGACACGTCATTTGTAATCTTTTTGTTTGAAGACTGCAAGGGGCGGGAGCTGGTTTTCGTTGAAGATCCGCGCATTTTCCTAAAACATTTAGAGGGTGTATGAGGCAATAACGTTGAACGTGGCTTTGGTCTTCAATAACGCGCTCAGGACGCGCCATCTCCCACCAGCTTGGGAATCAGTGTTGTGTGTACTGTGTAGAGGCCAGGGTGAGCTGGGACAACAGAGCAAAGCACACATATAGTGACAACCCATTTTGGAGAAGAGCTATTATGGATGAGGTACGGCCTAGATTCAGTGACTTGTCATAAAGCATGACCAGGCCTCTTTTAAGAAGGAAGCACTATGTTCCTCGATAGTCTGTAGTGTGTAACTAAGTTCTCCTGATAGAACTTGCAACCAGACTAAGATATAACCAGACTAAAGACTCCCGAACAAGAAAACATGGTGCATTTACCACTGGTTGGAACAATGCAATACACTGTGATTGGGAGGCATATGGAAATACACCATCTCACTGAACCATGCAATGTGTATAAACAACTCGACGCCACTGATTTCCGAGTAGGAAAGGCAGAGCAACATCAAGGTGATATAGTGTCAAGAAATTGAATGCCGCAATACACATCGGATCAGAACTAGCACGACATATAAACATTGACGCACAAAACTTGAAAAGAGAAGAGACAAGTGTCCTCAAGGTACGAGTTGGAATATTTTGCCTATGTAACTCCTCAATGCTTGAACTCCAACCCAATTTCATCTTGGAAAGACCTGTACCATGGTTGATTCAAATTTGGAATCAATACATAGCGTTTTACAGTACAAGGCCAAGGGACGATTTTTGGGACCTACACCTCGCTGCTGGCGCGGCTGCCTTTCTGGCTAGGCTTGAGACAGTCCGGATCTTGTTCTGCACAATGGCGGGTTGGTAAGGTAGAGAGTAGGAGCATGGAGGGGAGGCAGTGGGAAGGGAGGGGGCAAGTCCTCCGGTGAGCCGGCTGCCGAGCTGCTTGAGGTGAGGCGAGCGGACATAGAGAAGAAAACAGTGAGAGAGAGGCTGGAATAGCCGGGACGGACGCGAATGCAGAGAGAGGTTCTTGTGTAATAGTGTATTGTTAGTGTATATTCGTATCTAGATAAAGTTGAGTCACTTGTTTCTGAACATAGTGAGTATAAACGAAGAGAACAAGTCGATAAAGTACATCGATTTCGTGCCAATAACAGGAAATATAAATTATGCAGATTAAGAAGCCATGAGTAGATTAAGAAGGCATTAATAATCAAGAAATAAGTGAACACAATAATACAATTCCAAGAGATGAAGAACATAAACAACAAAGCATATATATATTGGTACAGCATGAGCAAAAAATTAGGGAGTGCAAACTGACAAGTGCATGTGCTTCAAATAAATAACAAGTCAAAATGCCTAATAATAGGTAAATAGAAAGATATTGTGTCAATTGCAGAGCAAATCAGAAAATAGTTTCTTAATTACGAAATGCCTGCCTAACTTTATTAACTCACTCAAAAAATTAAAAATTCTTCAGCAGTTGTACAGGCAATATTTAATTTGAAACTAGAGATATTGAAAGACTCTTTTCAAGGAATTCATATCGTGAGACCCTGGCCGAAGCTAATGCTCATGGAAAAGCTGCGTCATATATGTCCGTGATGGCCTCCAGCTCCATCATGGTGGTCGACGCCTAAGCAGAATGAACCCGATCTTACTTGTTGTTTTAATTTGTGTTCACCACTCTGTTTTGTTCCATGTGTTGCTACTTGGGTGTGGTAGCTGTGTTATTTTCTGGAGGAGGCACAATCCGCTTATGTCTTGTGCATAGGTCTAAGTTCAAGGATAACGAAACAAAAAAGTATCTGGAAAGTTGTCTCAAAAATCGCACAATCACTATAGGTGAGAATGATAGATTTTCTCAAACAAACAGAGTCACACATTCATAGCAAAGAAATTAGCTTATTCAGATCCTATTTATAATATGGTGGCTCTGTCCATTCAAGATATCTGATTACATAATTAATCTAGACGTCGCCATCCTTTGGAAATTTTGGGACGTCGGAAATTCCTCGGTGTTCTGGAACTTGAATGATCACAATATTTGTAGCCACCGTATAATTTTATATGTTTTGTTGAGAAAACAAATTATCTTTATAGGCTACTTTTCAATGCAAATAGGCACAACACTTTATTTGCAATCTTCAAGGGCCACGTGTTACTAGTTGGTGGTGTGGTTTTCCTTTAAAATTCCAGCATTCGCTGTGACCAAATTCAGACGGCCTAGAACGCTTTATATAATGGCGAGCATGGCTCTTTCAGTACACACCCACCTTCTTGACTAATCAATGTTGACTGTAGAGCTCACATATGTAGAAAGACTAGCTTGGAGGAAATGCAATTACAGCTCAGGTACAATGCAGATTTCAGGAACTTGGTAAGAAAATTAATGGATGAATAACTAATGCACCCACGAGCCTTTCTTAGCCTGGACATCCAGGCTCTATAAAATGGACCGGCTTTGTATCCTCCTTCCTAACAATGTTGTCAGGATGTTGGGAGCGGTACTAGCAGGCAAACAAATACGAAGAGAATCGACAAGTGACAATTACCATAGGTTGGAGTCGCTCAATCAGTTTGAGAATGGGAGGCATATGGAAACACATCATCCGTATCTGTGAGAACTGATGTACTAACCATGAGAACTCTCCTGATTTGCGAGGAGGGGCGGTGGGGCAACAACGAGGTGATCGTGGGTTCCCTCGACTTGCTGGCTGGTACATCATCTCATAGAGTCGTTATATCAGCCACTAGGCTAGAGGAGTGTGGTCTCTTTCCTGCAGAGGGTCGTCATATGTTTGAGTCGCTGATAAAGGTTGCACTGACTTGAGCGACGGGAGTGAAGGAGGAGAAAGAGGCCCTCGTCCCTTAGGAAGTTGGGAAATTTGGTTCTATACCATTAAAAGAACCACACTTTTGGTCTGTACCATCAAAAGCTCCATCTTCAGGCATATACCATCGAAAGTTTGGAGCGTTATTGGATTTTGCCACTCCGTCTACTTCTGCTAGAAAGTTTATTTTTTTCCCCAATTAATTCTTTTGGCTTTTCCCTTTTTACCCCTGTGCCCATCTCTTCCCTGTGCTCGCATCGTACTGAACCCAATAGACGAGAACCACACAGTCCTCCAGGCGGCGGCGTCCCCCGGCGACCACCGCGTCCCCAGATCCCGGCGGAGCATCTCCGTGGTGGTAGGCCTCCATCCCTTCTGGATTCCGCTCACGTAGCCATGGAAGGAAGGGGCCTGCCAGGCGCCTGAAACCCTAGCTCGAGCGCTCTGTGAGCTCACCGACGGGAGCGGCCGCCGTCGTCGTATTCCGTCCGTCCGCAGCACTACCCAACGTCCAGGTCGTGCTCCCCCTGACGCCCGCGACACCCGGCCTCCCCGTTCTCCTTCCCTGACCCCCACTGATTGTCCCCGACGGCTTGTTCTTGCTCCTTGCTAGGATGGATAATCCTGATGTTCAAGCTAGGTAATCTTCTATCTATAAATTTCTTTATTTGCAGGAGCCGTGATTAGAGATTTCATATGCCTATGGCTTATTTTTGTTCTCTGTTCCTTGTGTTTGTGGCTGGTATAGGACTGAAACAAAAAAAACATGTCAATTAGAGATTCTGGTCAGTGCATATTTCACGGTTGTAGATGGTATGAAAATTTACAATAAAGGCAGGACTGTTAGCTGGGTTGTGGATTCAGAAATATATACACTCACTGATCTTGAGAGAGATATTGGTCCATATTTTAAATGGGGTAGCTACCAAAGGGCAAACTTCTGGGTTCTTGAAAGGAATGCAATGAAATTCAAATTAGATTCAGATGCACAACTTCATGAGCTCGTAAGGTCAACAGAAGTGTTGAAGTTGATGATGATAGTGGGCAGACGTGAGGAGATGGACGAGCCTGCTATACACAAGGTACGTGCTGCCACCAATGTAGTGCGCAAGGATGTGCCTACTGTAGCCGAAGTTATGGACCAGGAGGTGCCTGCTGTAGCTGATGTAGATATGGGACCAGAATTGACGGAATTACCTGAACTAGGTGAAATATTTGATGGGCCACCAACAGCTGAAGAGGTGCCTAATGCTGCTGCTCTGGACATTGGACCAGAATTGAGGGAATTTCCTGAATTTGGTGAAACCATTGCGGGGCCACCAAGGGTTGAAGAGGACGAAAAGGAACACTTCATGAATATTGGTTGTGATCTTGATGGAGATGAGCCTGCTGGGGTAGATGAAGAGTGGAGATACTTCAAAAATGTTGATGATGATAATGTGCAACCAATAAAGAATGTTTAAGTGGAGGTGCAAAACAGAAATAGGTCAAGGCCTATGCCATACTTTGATACTGAATCAGTTCCTAATGATGAAGCTAGATTGGTGGATGATTTTATTGTGGCTGATACAACATATGACAAAGAGAATCCAATTATTAAGGAAGGCCATACATTTGTAGACAAGGCCGAGTTTATGGAAATTATCAGGACATATGCCATAAAAAATGAGTTTCAGAGTAAGATTGAACATAGTGACACCGAGAGGTATAGGGCAAGGTGCGCAGATCTTGAATGCAGGTGGAGAATTTATGCAAAGAAATTGCATGGATGCAACACTTTTAAGGTTGTTTTTTCCCTTGTTTGTATATTCTGTCATGGTCATTCTTGTACATGATCTTAATACTATGGTCACTTTTAAGGTTATTTTCTCCCTAATGAATCTATTATGCATGTCTAGGTGATTAATCTCTCAAGTCTAGACATGCACACTTGTTCTAACGGAAACAAGGCCCGAGAAGCTACCATAGGTTGGCTGTCTCGCCGAGTGAAAGATATTGTCAAGGAGGATCCTACTATTAGTGCAAAGAAGTTACAGAAGCGATTGGAGAAACAATACAACATTGATTTTTCCTATTGGAAAGCATGGACTGCGAAGAAGACAGCAATGAGTGCTCTTCATGGTACTTGGGAGGAGAGTTTCACAATGCTATGGAGATTCAAAGCAGCACTAGAAGAATCTTGTCCGGGAAGCATTGTCGAGATCGATTGCAAGAAGATCAATGGGAAAATGCACTTTTCAAGGATGTTTGTGAGTATTAGAGCTTGTGTTTATGGATTTCTGTCTGGGTGCAGACCGTATCTTGGTGTTGATTCCACTCACCTCACTGGAAAGTATAAAGGGCAATTGGCTGCAGCAACTGCCATTGATGGACACAACTGGATGTATCCAGTTGCGTATGGCATTTTCTTCAAGGAAACAAATGCAAACTGGGCATGGTTCATGGACAACCTGAGAAAAGCAGTTGGGACTCCTCCTGGATTGACAATCCACACGGATGCTTGTAAAGGGCTAGCATATACTGTCAAAAAAGTTTTTAAAGGTGAAGCTGAGCACCGGGAGTGCTTTAGACACCTCATGGCTAATTTCAGGAAGAAGTTCAGAGGTGACATGCTGAAGTACATGTGGCCTTGTGCATGGGCATGTACAACCCATCGGCATGATACACTAAAGGAAAAAATTGCTGAAACTTGTCCTAAAGCAATCCCCTGGTTAAACAAGTATCATGATCTGGTTTGGAGCAGATCAAAGTTCTCCAAGGAATGCAAGGTTGATTATGTCAAGAACAACATTTCTGAGTGCTTCAACAATTGGATTAAGGATGAAAAGGAGCTTCTAGCCGTGTATCTTATGGATAAAATAAGAGAGAAAATAATGGTTAAGATAGCCACCAGAAAAGTGATAGCCGAGAAACTTGAAGGGCGTATCCTTCCAAGTGTATTACATGAGTTGATGAAGAATACACTTGGAAGGATACGCCCTTCATCCATAATGTGGCCTGTGATTCTTCCTACCAGCATTCTTGAATATTCCTCATGCTTAGTCAATGCAAATAGACAACAATAATTATCACAAGAACTGCCAAGCGAACGAGCATGCTCTAGGCAATAATACCTAGTAAATGAAAAGTAAAGGAAATTATACTATCTTCTAACAAGATTCAACTTTGCTTACATTAACTTGGTTCTAAGAAGGCTGGTATAATACTCAAATATTATGTTAAATATTTTGTGGTAACTACGTAAAATGTTCATAAGCAAATAGTAGGGGTAGAGGGAAAACAAACTGTTGACCACATGTTCTGTTTTGTGATTCATTACTTAACATTTTTTTATGGCAGACAAAAGACAGTTCTGAAATGGTGGAAGCAGCTTATAAACAACGTAGATAAAGCATACAAATAATACGATGCCAAAAGCAATGAACATTGACCCCGTCTGTTGGTGTTTGTAAAAGTGTATCATATCATTTTCCTTCTTGGGTAAAGATTAAATCTCTGGGCATGCAGAGAAAGTGAACCAAAGAGAGACTAATACAAATGTATGTACCTCTCTGAGAAGGATTCAAAAGAGACATTGCTGATTAAAAATATATTCACAAGTACACACCATTCAGTAGAGGCATATGACAACCTCACTAACATTCAGTTACACACCACCTATCGGGTTTCACAAGGACACTACGGTTTTTGACGCAATCAAATAATGAATGGACATATCACTTAGAGACAATCTAATAGCATTACTTAGAGCCAATCTAATAGCCAACATATACAATAGCCGTCCTTGTGATTTCAGTTTTATAAGTTTGACAGAGGAGGGAGGACACCGAAGCAAAACTTGTTAGATATAACAAAGTAATATTGTATTAGTATATGGTGCCTATGAGCATGTGCTACAACAGGCTCTTAGTTTAGAGCATGCTTCTTTTCTCTCTGATCTTCTCACTCATCCAACTAAGCAAATGCATAGTATGTTAATTCTTATAGCCATCTGACTAGGACTTATTGTACTAGCTCTTATCACAACAGCACTAGCAAAAAGAGGCTGAGACACTCAGAGCAATGACAATTATGATGGTTTGGTATGATGAAGTACTTTATGAAGGGAGGCATATGGAAACACATGCATCGCATGCCTGCGTACATGGGTGTAGAACAACTCTCGGTGATTTTCGAGGGACTAGAAGGATTTAGTGCAATACTAAGCATTGTCACTGAGACATGATAGTTGGGACAAGAAATATGAGCATGGCAGGGGGTATGCGAGAGGATAGGAGTGGGATCGAGGGTGTGAGTGGCCACCGTTGGGGCCAAGTCTCAGAATAGTAGGTCGTATATCCTTGGTGAAAAGCTTATCATACATTGGAAGGCTCGTCGACTCCTCCAATGCTAGTCCGAACAGATCCTAAAGTTTCCTATGTATATTTCCACAAAACATAAATTATTTACTATGGAATAATCAAGTACTTTGCAAAAATCCTGGTTACGGATAGTGGGTACAAGGAACAAATGAATTAAAAAGTTGTCTTGAGATAGTATAGATGTACTTGGGAATATTATCCAAGAGCTAGAATGACATTTTCCATGCAACATGGATTTGGAAATAAATCTGGAAGGTTATGGAACAGCTAATTCATATTTCCAAACGGTCAACCGTTTAAATGCCTAAGAATCCTAAATCATATAGTTAAAATTACAAACGAAGAAAACCACCAGTTCCACAACGGCACCCGCAGCATCATTAAGACATTCTCTCACATGACTACATCATTTGTTAGCCTCAATAAGCTCACTGTCACGTAGTTGTAGTTGTTTTTCTGTTTTCAACAAATAAGCTGTGCGTGGCTACATCTGTGTTCCCGCATGAGCTGGTTAGTAGGAGGACTGTGTCTGTGCATGTTCTCATCTTCCTTTTGATTCGCTCCCGATCGTGCTGTAGTGGTCTACGTCGTGGGATGGCGCGGCTATAGCGGATCACTCACAGAGATGATCGGGAGGCTAACAACCACATTTGGTATCAGAGCCCTGCCGGATCCGGGCGATGTCGACCTCCGCCAAGCGAGCGGCGGCAGCGGAGAAAGCTAAGGGGACGCAGGTGGCGAGCGCTAGTTCGGGCGGGTCCAAGCCGCCGCAGCCGCGCCGCACCTCCGTGTCTCCGACTCCGCGGCGTGGTCGAAGTCTGATTCGCGGCGGCGGCGAAATCGTCATCAGGGAGCGCGTGATCCGCGAGAGCAGCGGCAACACCCAGTACCCAACTCTCACGCGCACCAATTATGCGGAGTGGACGATGGTTATGCGCGTGCAACTCCAGGCCGCGCCTCTCTGGGACGTCATCGAGTTCGGCGCGGAGGAAGAAGGGGACGACCGGGCGGCACTCGCGGCTCTCCTTCGAGCCGTCCCGCCGGAGCTAGTGCGCACACTGGCGGTCAAGGACTGCGCCAAGACAGCCTGGGAGACCATCAAGACGATGCGTCTCGGCTCGGAGAGGATCCGGGAGGCGAAGGCGCAGACTCGCCGGAGGGAGTGGGAGGAGCTCCGCTTCAAATCAGGGGAATCCATTGAGGATTTCTCGCTGCGTCTGACGGCAATCGTCAACGACCTCGAGCTGCTCGGCGACCCCGTCGATGAGTACAAGGCGATCCTCAAGTACCTCCGCGTCGTCCCGCGCAAGTACAGGATGATGGCGATGGCGATCGAGCAGACGGTCAATCTGCGCACGCTCACCATCGAGGATCTCACCGGCAGGTTCATCACCGCCGAGGAAGGCTATGATCTCGACGACGGCGTCCAGGACGGCGTCGGCAAACTCCTGCTTACGGAGGAGGAGTGGTCTGAGCGCCAGAACACGCGCACAGGGTGTTCGTCCGGCGGCGAGAAAAAGGGGAAGCCTCAGGGCAAACCCAAATCGCCGGGCGGAGAGACCACCAAGCCTCTCCAGGACAGCAGAGGATCCAGTGGTTCCGGCGAACGCCGTAAAGGCAATTGCCGATACTGTGGCAAGCCGGGACATTGGGCAAAGGAGTGCCGCAAGGCACAGCGCGACCGCGAGCAGAAGCAGAAGCAAGAAACTGTGAATCTGGTCCAGCCCGGCGACGAGCACCAGGGCGGTCTGCTCATGGCGGTGGTCAGCGACATCGCCACATCGCAAGCCGTCTTCCTCAACGAAGAAAAGGTGATACCTGTCCCTGTTCCTGATGGTGTCTGGTTCTTCGACACAGGGGCGAGCAGCCATATGACAGGCGAGCGTCACATGTTCGCCACCATGGACGATACCGTGCACGGCACGGTAAAATTTGGCGACGGCTCCCTCGTGGCGATTCGCGGTCGAGGCACCGTGGTCTTCCGCAGCCAGAGCGGGGAGCAGCGCGCACTTGCCAACGTCTACTTCATCCCGAGCCTGAAGAGCAACATCATATCTATCGGGCAGTTGGACGAGGGCGGCTGCACAATCGCCATCAAGGACGGCGTCATGACCATCCACGACCCAGGAGCTCGCATGCTGGCCCGTGTCAAGCGCACGGGGAGCAGACTGTACACCGGCCTCCTCACCATCGACACTCCCAAGTGTCTGCTGGCGCAAGGCGATGACACCTCATGGCGCTGGCACGCCAGGATGGGGCATCTGCACTTCCGTGCATTGCGCGCCATGTCCTCGAAGCAAATGGCACGCGGCATGCCTACCATCGATCGCACGGAGGCATTCTGCGATGGTTGTGCGCTCGGCAAGCAGCACCGCACGCCGTTCCCGCAGGCCACCTCGTTCAGAGCAGAACATGGGCTGGAGCTGGTACACACGGACCTTTGCGGCCCCATCTCGCCAGCGTCACCAGGAGACAAACAGTATTTCCTTCTGGTGGTCGACGATCACAGTCGGTTCATGTGGCTCGAGCTTCTCAAGTCCAAAGACGAAGCCTTTGATCGCTTCAAGAAAGTACAGAGGATCGCTGAAGCAGAAGGGCGCTGTAAGCTGCGTGCGTTCCGGTCTGACCGGGGCGGCGAGTTCAACTCCTCAGAGTTCAGAGAGTACTGCGAGGAGCAAGGTGTGAAGCACTACACCACTGCGCCATATTCTCCTCAACAGAATGGCGTAGTGGAGAGAAGGAACCAGAGTGTGGTGGAGATGGCAAGGTGCTTGATCAAGAGCATGAACATGCCATCATACTTCTGGGCAGAGGCAGTCACCACTGTCGTGTACATACTCAATCGCGCGCCGACGAGGAGCCTGGATGGTGTCACGCCCTATGAGGCATGGCACGTCCGTAAGCCCAATGTGCAGCACATGCGCACGTTTGGGTGCACGGTGCACGTCAAGAAGGTTGGCCCCGGAGTCACCAAGCTCTCGGACAGGTCGACGCCAATGGTCTTTGTGAGCTACGAGGAAGGATCGAAAGCCTACCGCGTGTATGACCCAGCGACAAAGAAGGTTCAGGTAACCCGTGACGTGATCTTTGAGGAGTGCAGGCCATGGAGCTGGAACGCGCCGGGCGCGCTCTCGCCTTGCTCTGGACATGACGCTGCATCACAGTACGCGCCCAGTGCGTGCACGGCGTACACAACCTTTTCAGTGGTATACACCACTGAGAATGGAGGCCAGGAGCTGGACACCGGAGAGGCACCGGCGGCACCCTCGACACCAACCTCAGGGACGCCAGTGACTGCGTCATCGTCCAGCGGTGAGAGCATCTCGGTGGAGCCGGGCTTGCACACTCCTGTGGCCAAGCGTGCCATAGCCTGGGCCACACCGCCCACGCATGACGATGCGTGCGACGCCTCCGGGCTCGTGCGCTATCGTCGTCTCTCTAGCATCCTCGACGAGACTGAGGAGGAGGTTGTCCACGAGGAATTCGAGCGTCTTCTACTTAGTGTAGAGGAGCCAAATGATGTCAGTGAAGCTCTTGGCGATGCTGCCATGGATGATGAGCTGTTGTCGATACAAGACAACAAAACCTGGGAGTACACCTCATTGCCTGCAGGTCAAAAGGCCATAGGGTTGAAGTGGGTGTATAAGGTGAAGCGTGATCCTGAGGGCAACATTGTCAAACACAAAGCACGCTTGGTGGCAAAGGGCTATGCACAGCGGCAAGGTGTAGATTTTGAAGAGGTTTTCGCACCAGTTGCTCGGATGGAAACTGTGAGGCTTCTTCTCGCTCTGGCAGCTCACTCTAGATGGGAAGTACACCATATGGATGTCAAGTCTGCTTTACTCAATGGTGAACTAGCTGAAGAGGTATATGTTGCACAGCCTCCAGGGTACATTGTGTCAGGCAAGGAGCATCAGGTGCTGAAGTTGAAGAAAGCCCTGTATGGACTGCGACAGGCTCCATGCGCCTGGTATGCCAAGTTGGATGAAACTCTTGACAAGCTTGGTTTTATTCGCAGCCCACTGGAACATGCCGTGTATCGTCGCGGCGACACCACCTCTTTTCTGCTGCTGGGCGTGTATGTGGATGATCTCATCATCACAGGCACAGATGCTACTGCTATCCAGGAGTTCAAGTCTCAAATGCAGAAGCTCTTCAAAATGAGTGATCTTGGTCTGTTGAGTTATTACTTGGGGATTGAAGTGAATCAGGCTGATGGTGAAATCTCACTGTGTCAGCGGAGCTATGCAGCAAAGATTCTGGAAGCAGCAGGGCTTAGCAGTTGCAATAGCTGCAGCACTCCTATGGAGTGTAGACTGAAGTTAGTGAAAGAAGATGGCAGCAAGGCATTTGATGCCACACTTTACCGCAGCATCATTGGAAGTCTGAGGTACCTCGTGAACACCAGACCAGACATTGCCCATGCTGTTGGGATGGTGATCAGATTCATGGAGAAGCCAAGTGCTGATCACTGGGCTGCTGTCAAACAAATTCTTCGCTATGTTCAGGGCACCAAGGATTATGGTTGCAGATATAGGGCAGGGCATGGTCTTCCAGTTCTGCTCGGGTACAGTGATAGCGACCATGCTGGTGATACAGGGGACAGGAAGAGCACCTCAGACCAGGTTTTCTTCCTTGGCAAGAACCTGGTGACTTGGAATTCACAGAAGCAGAAAGGCGTTGCAATCAGTTCCTGTGAAGCAGAGTATGTAGCAGCTGCTGCAGCAACCTGTCAAGGCATTTGGCTTAGCAGGCTTCTGGCAGAAATGCAGGGGACAGAACCTTCCAAGTTCAGACTCCTAGTTGACAATAAGTCTGCGATTGCTCTGGCCAAGAATCCTGTACACCATGATCGTAGCAAGCACATTGATGTGAAGTTCCATTTCATCCGTGAGAGCATGGAAGAAGGAAAAGTGGAAGTCACTCACGTGAGCACTCATGATCAACTGGCTGACATTCTAACCAAGGCTTTGGGACGTGTTCGATTTGTTGAGTTGCGTTAGAAGCTTGGAGTCTCAGAGTTCAGCAAAGGACATTGAGCTTAGGGGGGGGGGGGGGGATTGTTAGCCTCAATAAGCTCACTGTCACGTAGTTGTAGTTGTTTTTCTGTTTTCAACAAATAAGCTGTGCGTGGCTACACCTGTGTTCCCGCATGAGCTGGTTAGTAGGAGGACTGCGTCTGTGCATGTTCTCATCTTCCTTTTGATTCGCTCCCGATCGTGCTGTAGTGGTCTATGTCGTGGGATGGCGCGGCTATAGAGGATCACTCACAGAGATGATCGGGAGGCTAACAACCACATCATTTACAGAAAATACCCTAAGGTTCATTAAAATTTGGAATCAAAACCCTATAGTTATGGATGCAAAGGGGAAGAAATAAGGGGGCGTACCTCGCCACAAAGAGCCGTATTGGTCGACAGTCATGGTGTCGGCTGCCCTGCTGAAGCCTGAAGGGGGTGTGGCACTGCTCCTGAGGAATGGCTTGTGGGTGGATAAGGTAGAGAGAATGGGTGGTGGGTGGCTGAGTAAGCGCAGTGGGTGGGCATGAGGTATCCCTCTCGCCGTCATGGCCTGCCGGTGATGGAAAATGAACATGTGCTTGTGTTAGTCGCCTCCATGTGCAGGAGGCGGAACCCAATGGCTCCTGCATTCATGGCACAATAATAAAAAATGGTTTGACACAACTAAGTTCAACGGTCTAAAATATATTTCCTCCGTTTCAAAATATAAGATGTTTTAGGTTTGTGAAAAAAATATATCTAGACTTGTTTTAGTGTGTAGATTCACTTCAAACTTGAGTGAATCTAAATAGTAAAAGTAGTCTAGATACATTTGCTTCACATAGCTAAAACATTATATATTTTGAAACAGAGGGAGTAGCATCTAGCCTTAATATCTTGCTTAAGCTGCTACCCTGGTGGCTGGTGCTTCGTTCACGGTGGATGACATTCTCCAAGATGGACTTTTTCTTTAATTTTATGTTTACTTGTTGCTCTTGATGCTTGTAAAATGTAAGATGTTTCATAGCTGTTGTTCAAAACATTATCACTCTAATTTAAATCCGGACATAGTGCTTTGATTCTAAAATAGCTTTAGGCACGCCTTGTCGGAGGGGAGCTAGAGCTCGAGTGGAAGTTGTCGTGGTTCTAACATAGATTTGCCGATGAGAATTTGCTCCTGCCAGTGATATGAACACCTTACACCTTCATTCTGGCAATCTGATAATTCTATTTCTTGAAGATGCACCTTGTTTTTTTGGTAAGTCTTGATGCAATTGTTTCACTAGTTCTAGTTACTTGTCTCTAGATCAAGCTGTTGAGCGAGGTGAAACACGCTTTCGACCCTCATCTATTTCGGGAACGACGAGCTGGCCGTCCTCAAAGGGTGTCTGGTTTGGAACACATCTTGCACCTATACCTACCTCACCTTGAGAGAAGCCTCGATGTAACACATCTTACACCTAGACAAACTCACAAGGATCAAAAAAGAAAACACTATATAAATTTAGGCTACAAAGAAAGATAGCATTAGGCTACTCTCTGACAGTAGTTAGGGATGGCAAGTCATTTGAAATTTTGAAGGTCATTTGCAGGGGCAGGAGGTGGTGTCTTTTAAGATGTATGTGCAGAAAACTTACCATATGTCACCAGGAAGGGAAATTAGGATCAAGTGCGCCGCAGATTTTGGAACAAGTTCACAAAACTAAAGGATGAATAACTAATGCGACCACCAACCTTTTCTAGCCTAAACATGAACCACCGTTATAAAGATGCATTGTCTTTGTTGTCAGGCTTGTACTAGCAGCCAAAGAAACACCAATGGAGTCGATTTTCCTTAGTGAGAGAGCAGTGGCAACACAACTACCGGAGCGGTAAAAACATGTTACGGATGGGAGGCATACAGAAAATACCATTTCAGGTTGACAAACCAGCTTGACTAATCAATGTTTAGAGTAGAGCTCACATACGTAGACAAACCAGCTTGGAGAAAGTAGTAGCTGAGCAAGCCCAAATCACTCATACTGAACAGAGACTTCATCTGATTTTTAAAAGACTGAATTTCTGCAACACTTCTGCCTGTAATCACCAAGTCATCTACATATACCCCTACCAGCAGTGATCCACCATTTTTCTCACGTTTGTAAAGTGTAGGTTCTGAGGGGCATTTGTTTAAACCAATATTTACCAGAGTCTTGTCCAACTTGGCATTCCACGCCCTTGGAGCTTGCCGAAGCCCATACAAAGCTTTATGCAGTTTCAACACTCTCTCTTCCTCGCTCTTCTTCACAAAACCTGCTGGCTAGGCCACATATACCTCCTCCTCAAGTTCTCCATTGAGGAAAGCTGACTTTACATACATGTGATGGATCTCCCAACCTTATTGAGCTGCCAAAGCAAGTAGCAGTCTCACTGTGTTAGTCTGGATACTGGGGCAAAAACCTCATCAAAATCCACTCCTTGCCTCTGAACATAAACTTTTGCCACTAGTATTTCTTTGTGCTTCACAAAAACACCTGAGGAATCTCTTGATGACCCACAAGTATAGGGATCGCAACAGTCTTAGAGGGTAGTATTACCCAATTTATTGATTTGACACAAGGGGAGCCAAAGAATACTTGCAAGCCTTAACAACTGAGTTGTTAATCCAGCTGCACCTGGAAATAGTTCTTGCTCACAGAAGTTTATCAGTAGCAACAGTTTGTAGTAGCAACAACAAACCAACAACAGCAGTAAAACATGAGCAATAGTAACAGTAGTAGCAAACAGTAGGATAAGAGCGCGGTAGGCATAGGGATGGATGGATGGGCGTTGTATGGACGAGTCTAAACATGTAACTTCAAGATCTAGGGAAATTGCAGATAAATAAGAATAAGCATAGAAGTACTAAACAATCATAGGCATGTGCCCCATATATAGTCATGCGTGCTCGCATGAGAACTTGCACAACATCATTTGTCCTGTCAGCCCGTTGCAGCGGGGCCTCAAGGGAACTACTGGCAATTAAGGTGATCCTTTTAATAGAGCACCAGAGCAAAGCATTAACACTCCGTGAACACATGTGATCCTCACATCACAGCCATCCCCTCCGGTTGTTCCAATTTCTGTCACTCCGGGGCCTTTGGATCCGGACAATGATATGTGTACACAACTTGCAGATAAGATCACAAACCATACTATCATAATGAATCAATAATAAGTTCATATCTGAGATCATGGCACTCGGGCCCTAGTGACAAGCATTAAGCAAAACAAGTTGCAACAAAGTCAAATAACACTAATAGAGATACTAGGCACCATGCCCTAACAATCTTATTCGATTACATGATAAAACTCATCCCATCCCTACCATCCTGAAAGGACTATATCTTCCCATGTTGTTTTTGGTGTTAATGATAATCCCATTTGTGTTTTAATTGTGCGCTTGAGTTTCAGGCTAAACGTTGTTGATGTCTCCTTCAATCTGTGTGGATGCTCTCTTGGGATCTCATGAAGACGGTGGCCTTTAGTTTTCTCCTAGTTTCTCTCCGGTTGTTGTTTTAGGTCACCGTACTATTAAGAGGGGGTCCATCTCGGAAGGCTGTGGGAAATCACTTGTTCTTGCACAAACTTATATGCACCGCCACAGCCATCCTACTATTCCATGAGAGAGTGAGTTTATGTTCCGTTGGAGCCTTCTGTGTCTCACCGGAACTTCCGGCCTGGCGCCGGAAGTTCCGCTCAGGCCTTTTTCTGTGGGTTGATCTGAGCCTTGTTCCGATCGTAGTTCCACCCCAGAGAGTGAGTTTATGTTCCGTTGGAGCCTTCTGTGTCTCACCGGAACTTCCGTCCTGGCGCCGGAAGTTCCGCTCAGGCCTTTTTCTGCGGGTTGATCTGAGCCTTGTTCCGATCGTAGTTCCACCCCAAGTTCCGCTGGTGAATCAGTAACCTACTGTATGTAGTGTTCTATTTGCCGGAACTTGGGCCGGAACTTGCATCGGAACTTGCCCTGACAGAAAGTCCTGAGCGGAACTTCCGCCCAGACGCCGGAACTTCCGGTCAGATTCAGCTCGCGGCCCAGAACTTTCGCCCCTAGTTCCGCTCCAAGTTCCGCTGAAGGGTCAGTAACCTTCTGTTTGAAGTGGTCTATTTTCCGAAACTTGGGTCGGAACTTGCATCGGAAATTCACCGGAACTTCCGGTCTGTTTTGACTGGAACTTCCGGTTGAGCTTTTGGAGCGGGCGTCAACGGTCTAATGACCGTTGGAGCCAGGCTGGGCGGAACTTTCGGCCTCTCACCGGAACTTCCGGTGAGGTCGCGGGGGCTGAAACGGTTCAGTGCGGGGGGCCTATTTAAGGCACCCCTCTTCTTCCTCCCACCTCTCTCGAATTTTTCTCTCTCCTCCATTAATGCTTGAGCTTCACCTCACTAGATCTCTCTCTCTCTATCCACTCAAATTACTTGATCTTTTGAGAGGTGAGGGAGGTGACCTAGATCTACACTTCCACCAAAGAAGATTTGATTTCCCCCACCCATACTTTGTGGATCTTGTTGCTCTTGGGTTTCTTGAAACCCTAGACGGTGTAGGGCATCCTCGGATCTAAGGCTTGTGTTGTAAAGCTTCGAGGTATCGTTGAGGGCCTCCAATTGAGTTGTGGAGCCTCCCCCTCAACCTTGGTGTAAAGGTTTCGGTTAGCGCCTTCAAGGTCACCGGTTAGTGGATTGTGAGGCCTCCTTTGTGGGGGAGCTCATCGGAGAAGAAGGTGAGGCCTTTGTGGCGCTCGGGTGACCTTGTGTGGCCCCGACACCTCTCCAACGTAGACGTAGCTCCTTGGGAGTGAACTACGGGAATCATATCTCCGTGTCCCCGCTCTGGTTACTTCGTTCCCTTACTTTACTCCTTGCTATTTACCGTTCTTGTGTTTGTTGTAAGTTATCTTGCATTTAGGTTGTTCATTTAGTTGCACATCTAGATAACTTTCTTTCTCGTTGAGCCTAAAAGTGAGAAACAAATTAAAATTGGGTAGACGCCTATTCACCCCCCCCTCTAGTCGTATCAAGTAGGTACTTTCAATTGGTATCAGAGCCAAGGCTCTTATTTCGGGCTTTACCGCCTAAGAGACTATGGTCGACGAAGGGGGTAGTGAAACCGAAAAATCCAAGAACTTAGCCACTATGGATGACCTCAAGCAATTGGAGTCATCCATGATGTCCAAGTTCGAGGAAATGATGACTATCTTGCAGTCTCTCAAGCCAAACCTCATGGTTGCTCTTGACACACCCCAAACCACCGAGCTTCCTCCCACCGTTACGGTGACCGCCCCCGGGGTGACTCCCACGGCCGTCACCACTCGCTTGGGACTTGGTTTTGTTGCTCAAAACTCTACCAAGGCTCCAAGTGAGAACACCGAGGAGCCCGAGAACCCAACTTCCAAAGAGGAAAATGGAGGAAAGGACTACTCGGCGGTACCCCCACCGCCTAAGTACTCTCCGGATCCACCCATTCCCATGCCACACATCATTCCTCAAGGAGAACCACCCATGCTAGATACTTCTAATTTCGCCAATTGGCAATATCTAATGCGCTCACATATTTCCAGCTCTTCTATTGAGTTAATGAGGATTGTGGAGGATGGATTCTCTCCATATGACCCAAAGAAGTTGACACGAGGTGAAGTGGTGGACAAGCAACTCAATGCCACAGCTTTGGGGATGATTCAAAAGGCTTTGACTCCAAAGGACTTTGCTCACATTTGCCAATTCGACACCACCAAGGGAGCTTGGGATAAACTCACCGAGCTCTTTGTTGGGAATGCAAGCATCCAAAGCTCCAAGTTTGATGAAATCAACAACGAGTGCGATGGTTTCGCAATGCAAGATGATGAGACCCCCGAAGACATGTATAGGCGCCTCAAAGTCCTTTGTTCCACTATGAGGGACCTTGGGGCCCACTATGTTGATGACAAGTTTATGAAGAGGAAGTTTATTCAAGCTCTCCTTCCGTTTGAAGAACAAAAGCTCAACTCAATCAAGGGAAGAACCAACTTTCACCTCATGACCTCCCAAGAAGTCTTGAGCGAAGTAATTGTCATGACTATTGCCAAGAAGAATGCGGAGTCCGCTCGTGCTAGGGCCATTGGGTCAACCAAAGTGAATCTTGCTTTGAAGGCCAAGGCTATTGAAGTTGATGATGATGATACATCAAGTGAGTGGTCTCAAGAGGATCTCAAGTCTGCCTTCAACGAACATCTTGCTCTCGCTTCAAGGGTCTTTTGGAACAAGTCCGGGTTGAAGTCAAGATCAAGGGACAACTCAAGATTCAACTCACCGAACAAGTCTCCCAAGGCAAGGTCATGCTACAATTGCAACGACAAGAGTCACTTTGTGGCCAAGTGTCCCTTTGAGAACCGTGAAGACAATCGTGGTCGTCTCATTCACAAGATCAAGTCAAGACCTCCTCATCCCTTGAACAAGAACTACGCTGTCAAGAACGTCGCCAACAAGGAACGAGCAATAGTGGTTCATGAAGAATACCTTTCGGGCACGGATGAAGATGATGATGATGAAGTTCACGGTGGAGAGATTGTGGGAGTTGCTGCTATTGCCACTACCTCAAATCCACGTCTATCCCTCTTCGACTCACCAAATGAAAATGTCATCTCCTCCAAAGAGAAGTGCTTCATGGCCAAGGCCACCGAGGTAACACTGAAAACCACTCCTCAACCTATCTCTAGTGAGCCTTCCTCTCTTGATCTTGTTGGTCTAGAGGTGAAGAAAGAGATGATTGACATGTGTGAATTTGTTGCTACCTTGGATGAAGAAACTAAAACTTTCTTTGAGTCCTTGCTTGCACAACTTGACAATGCTAGGGATGCCTTAGAAAAGGAAGAACTTATTGACTTGCTAAGTAAAAATGAAAGAGATGCCGCCGATGAAATTGCTTCTCTCACTCAAAGTCTTGAGGATGAACAAAATATGAGAATTAATTTTGAAGAAAATGTGTATAAGCTTGTAGATGATCATAACAACACCTTGTGCTCTATAATTAAAGAACGTGATCATGTTCTTGCTTTGGTTAAGGTTCTCAAGAAAGAAAAGGTTGAGTTTGTAGGTGGTCATGATAGGACTCAAAAGGATCTTGAGAAACTCAAAGAGGAACACAAAGCCTTGGATAGTAAATTCTCAAATCTTTTTGAAGCCCATGAACAGCTTCAAACTCAATTAACTTGTGATCTTGCTAAGCCTTCCGCTGTGCAAATTATAGACTTGTCTAGCACTCCTAACCCTTTTTGCAAGCATGAGCATCTCATAGAGGAAGTCAAGGTGTTGAAGGATCGACTTGCCAAGACTAAGAATAAGAAGAGGAAGAACAAGAATAAGAAAAAGAACAAGGGCATGTCTCAAGGGGCTCCTAATGGCCTAACCCTCTTGCAAAGTGACAACTTTGCCGGAAAGAACAATCCCTCTTATATTCTTTGCAAATCATATGATGGTCATGTATATGCTAGATATGTGGGAACTTCTTACACGCATGATTATCATTGGGCCATTTGGGTGCCAAAGGCTCTTGTCACTAACAAAAGGGGACCCATTGCAAAATGGTTACCTAAAACCAAAGCTTGATTTTCTTGTAGGACTATGCTTCCAGTGGATCAAAATGGGTGCTTGATAGTGGTGCCACGAGTCATATGACCGGAAGCAAGTCTATCCTGAACGAGATGAGGCCCAATATTTCCAACACCATGGTCTCCTACGGTGACAAAACAAGCTCTCAGGTTTTGGGTTTTAGCAAAGTGGTGGTAACCCCGGATGTATCCTTGGTTGACATCATGCTTGTCAAAACTCTTGGTTACAACTTACTCTCAGTTCGTGCTCTTGCTCTTATGGGTCTTTCTTCATTCTTTAATGCTCATACCGTGGTCCTCATGTGGAGCAAGTCTCTCAAAGTGGCTTTTGTAGGATATGTAGAACATGACTTGTATGTGGTGGACTTTTCAGGGACCACTACTCCTCATGCTCTATGTCTCTATGCTAAAGCCGACAAGGGATGGTTGTGGCATCACCGCCTAGCCCATGTTAACATGATAACTTTGCAAAGACTTCACTCCGAGGGCCACATCCTTGGAATTAACGATGTTTCTTTTGCCAAAGATCGTGTTTGCAGGGCTTGTATTGAAGGGAAGATGCATGAAACTCCTCACAAAGCACTCAATCAAATCACCACCGAGAGGTGTTTGGAGATCTTGCATATGGACCTTTTTGGTCCACCCTCTCATGATAGCCTTGGAGGCAAGAAGTATTGCTTGGTTATTGTGGGTGATTTCTCAAGATACACTTGGGTGTTTTTTTTCAAGTACAAGAGTGGGACTCAACAAACCGTCATCGATTTTGCTAATGGGGTTCAACAGAAGCATAATGCAACTATTCTCTCAATTCGAAGTGACAATGGCACCGAGTTCAAAAACTATACCTTGGATGAGTTTCTTAGTGATGAAGGAATCAAGAAATCAATACTCCACTCCCTATACCCCTGAACAAAACGGAGTTGCTGAAAGGAAGAATCGCACTTTGATGGATGCGGCTCGATCTATGCTAGCTGAGTTCAAGTCTCCATACAACTTTTGGGCCGAGGCCATCTCCACCGCTTGCCATGCAACCAACCGGCTTTATCTCCGCAAGAAAAAGAACAAGACCCCCTATGAACTCCTCACCAGGAAAAAGCCAAATGTTAGCTACTTTCGGGTGTTTGGTTGCAAGTGCTACATTCTCAAGAAAGGAGTTCGTTTGTCCAAGTTTGAATCCAAGGCTCAAGAAGGAATTTTCGTTGGTTACTCAAATCAGTCCCATGCTTATAGAGTCTACAACAAGGCCAATGGAAGAGTTGAAGAGACGAGCAATGTGAATTTTGATGAAAATCATGAGTCTCTTGTTAGGCAAGATGGTGTTTGTGATCCAAGTGATGAAATTCCTCCTAAGGCCAAAAGAAGAATGGGTGTGGGTTTCCACCTCCCCATTGAGGATCCCCTTATGGACGAAGGATAAGGACCAAGCTCTACTCAAGTGGATCCCTCACTTTCACAAGATCATCTTGCCCCTCAAGGACCTACATTTTTGGCACAAGCTCCCTCAAGCTCTTCTGAAGCTTCCCATGCTCATGAATCTCCAAGCTCCAAAGATCAAGCTCTTCATCAACAACATCAACCTCCCCAGGATGGGGCTCCTCCTCAAGGCACCTCCCACAGACAAGCTCTTCATCAACCTCATCAACCTCCCCAAGATGGGGCTCCTTCTCAAGGTCACGGCTCTCCCCAAGGTCAAGCTCGTCAAGATCAAGAGCAAGTCAATGATCCTCAAGGCTCCACTCCAAATGATGACTCCCCCGAAGTGGAAATTGATGAAGATGACCCTCGTGTTCGTGCTTATAGTCAAGGCGGCGGCTCAATTGGTGGCAATGACCAAGTGGTAGCTCAAGAATCTCGTGTTGAAGCACAAGCCCGCCGTCAAGCCTATCGTCTCGCCAAGCTTGTTCGAGATGGCCATATCCTTGATAATGTCTATGGAGATTTCAATAAATATTCCACTACTAGGAGACAACTAGCTTCCTTTAGCTCTCACCATGCATTTATCTCTCTTGTGGAACCACATAAAGTCTTCGAAGCTCTTGAATATGATGATTGGATTGATGCTATGAACGAAGAACTTCACAACTTCAAGAGGAACAATGTTTGGACATTGGTTGAGCGGCCCAAAGATTGTCAAAATGTAATTGGAACCAAGTGGGTCTTCAAAAACAAGTGTGATGTGAATGGAATTGTCGTTCGCAACAAGGCAAGGTTAGTTGCCCAAGGATACTCACAAGTTGAGGGCATCGACCACGGTGAGACTTATGCCCCCGTTGCTCGCCTTGAATCCATTCGTATGCTTCTTGCTTTTGCTACCCATCAGAACTTTAAGTTGCATCAAATGGATGTTAAGAGTGCTTTTCTTAATGGTCCTTTGAAAGAGTTGGTATACGTCAAGCAACCTCCGGGCTTTGAGGATCCACTTTTTGCGAACCATGTCTACAAGCTCAATAAGGCACTCTATGGTCTCAATCAAGCCCCACGTGCGTGGTATGATTGCCTTAGGGAGCTCTTATTAGACCGTGGCTTCGAAGTGGGCCTCATTGATCCCACTCTTTTTACTAAGAAAGTTGGAGGCCACTTGTTCGTACACCAAATCTATGTTGATGACATTATCTTTGGGTCTATTAACAAAACTTTTAATGAGGATTTTGCCAAGCTCATGACTGATCGCTTCGAGATGTCCATGACGGGGGAGTTGAAGTTTTTCCTTGGGTTTAAAGTCAAGCAATTGAGGAAAGGGACTTTCATCAACCAAACCAAGTACATCCAATACATGCTCAAGAAGTTCAAATTTGATCAAGTCAAAGGTTCTAAGACTCCCATGCCAACTAAGGTTAATCTTGATCTCGATCCCAAGGGTAAGGAGGTGGATCAAAAACTCTATCGTTCTATCATTGGTTCTTTGCTCTATCTTTGTGCATCCCGACCGGATATTATGTTGAGTGTGGGTATGTGTGCAAGATTTCAAGCCGCACCAAAGGAAAGTCACATGGTGGCGATCAAGAGAATCTTTTGATATTTAGTTCATACCCCAAACTTTGGGTTGTGGTACCCCAAGGGAGCCAGCTTTGATCTTATTGGTTACATGGACTCGGACTGGGCAGGTGACAAAGTGGGAACAAAGTCAACCTCCGGAGCTTGTCAGTTTCTCGGAAGATCTTTGGTTTGTTGGTCCTCGAAGAAGAAGAAATGTGTGTCTATGTCCACTGCCGAAGCTGAGTACATCTCTGCCGCACGCTGTTGTGCTCAATTGCTATGGATGAAGCAAACTTTGAAGGATCTTGGACTATCTTTTGACAAGGTGCCTCTTCTTTGTGACAATGAGAGTGCCATTGCTATTGCTCACAATCCCGTGCAACACAACCGGACCAAGCACATTGAGATTCGTCATCATTTCATTCAGGACCATGTTGCTAGAGGAGACATTTCTTTGGAGTATGTTCCCACCAAGGCAAATCTTGCGGATCTTTTCACGAAGCCTCTTGATGAATCAAGGTTCCGGGAGTTAAGGCATGAGATAAATATCATTGATTCGAGCAATGTTGCTTGAGTACCTTGCACACCTACCCGCGCCTTAATGTGTATCTTGTTTGGATGTAGGCATGGATTTAGGGGGAGTGTAGTTCCTCTTATGAACAAACGCTATCCCTATTATGCGCACATTAAAGTTTTCATACTCTATAGTCTCTAAAGGAGACCATTTGAGATTCATGATGAGTGTTGGTAATGAACCCAAGATATATCTTCGCGGTGTCAAGCCATTTACTCTTATATAAGGTGTCCTCGACCACCGACCCATTTTTATTTGTGTCTTTGACCTTTTTTGTGTTTTTCTTGGTTTTTGTTGGCTTTGGTTCTTCACAGTTTGAGCTCTCTATCCTACGCCTTTCCTTTCCTCAAGCCCTCTCTATTCCCTGCACAAGTTCTTCCTTGTTATCTTCCAAACCTGAGAAGGTCTTTCTGGCGTCACCGGAACTTCCGGCCAGCTGTCGGAACTTCCGGTCAGCTGGTCGTTCGACTGAACCACCTGCTGACCTGGAACGTGTTCAGCCTGACCCGGAACTTACGGTCCACCGAAACTTCTGGACCCTGACCGAAACTTCCGGTGGTGCTCCCTATCCTATATAAGGCGGGACCTGGGGGAAAACGGGACCTTCTTCCTTTTTCCCCCAAGACCCATCTTCTATTTGGAGAAGCCGCCGGCCAAGTACTCTCCGCGAAGGCACTCCGGCCCCTTCATCTCTGGCCACTCCTCCGCAGATCTGCTCCATGGGAACCTTCCCCACCTCGATCTCCCGCCATGGACTCCGGTATTTGCCCTCAACTCCCTCCATTAATGGAGATCTTGCTCTCTCACCATGGTTTGAGTTAGGGCACACCATGTCTAGGCTAGTTATTTGGCTAGAACTTGTTGGGAGATCTTGGTAGGCCTAGGGTATCATGCTAGAGTAGATTGGTCCAATACACTCTTAAAAATCTTTGCACTTGTGGATTTTAGATCTAGATCTAGTGAACTGCTGTTTGGAACCGTCAGTTCGTGGTCTCACCGGAACTTCCGGTGAGCCACGACCGGAACTTCCGGTGGACCATTTTCACCAGAAGTTCCGGCGATTCAGCGGAAGTTCCGGTGACAATGCAACTTTTTCCTGATTGTATTTTTCCAATCTATTTATTTTGTTTCCTCTTCCGAACTTGTGCACTTACCCCACCTTCCCTCCCTATTCTTGTGCTTTCTTCTCAGGGCAAGGTGGTACCCGCCAAGGCAAGCGTACCCGTCGACCATCCTCTGACATTCCTCCTGAGATTGATGAATAAGATGTTGAGGTTGTGCGTCCAACTACTCAGACTAGTCGTCAGAAGGCTGCTGCTGCTCGCTGTGCTGCTGCTGCTGAAGGAAAGAGGCCTGCTCTTTCTCAGAAGGCCACTGCTGCTAGGCCAGACATGACCAAAGCCAAAATCTCCAAATGGTCTCAGAAAGCTTACTCTGCATTCAGGCGTACGGATCCCTACCTCGTGGCTCGTGACCATCTTTGCTTGGATCCTCACTTCCACAACTGCCGTCAGGAACAAATATTTGCTGAAATCTATGCAACGAAGAAGAAGTTCGTGGTTGCTCCTCAAAAGTACATAAATGTGACTCACATGGAAGAGAAGCATGCATACTTTGGCAAGGCTCTTGATATTTGCCAGAAGTTTGGGCTGATTCCCCTCATGGAGCACCATCAGAACTTTGATATGGTTGTTATTGCTCAGTTTTACTCAACTCTGTTTATTCACATGCAGTCCTCTACTGAAGGTGTGTTGAAGTGGATGACTAGGGGAGTGTTTATTACCGCCGCTTGGTCTGAGTTTGTTGAGCTTCTTGGCTATCCCCTTCAGCCTGGCAATGGGGCAAATGGTTGGCGTGTTCACGGCCCCGAAGCTGCTGATCCTGAGGTCCTGGAGCCTCTCTACATTGAAGGGTGGGGCTCTGTTGGATATGTGAATCATCTGCTGCCAGTTTATGACATCATGCGCAGGGTGTACTTGAACACCATCTCTCCCAAGGCTAGAAACTTTGATCAGTTTCATGGCTATCAGGTTGACCTCATGCATCAGACTTATCTCCGCCATGACTCTGACAGGTCAATGGATTTTATGTACTTCATCTACACAGAGATGTGGCAGGCTATTATTGAAAAGCGCTCCTGCATCTATGCTCCCTACATTCAGACTCTCATCAATCACAAGTGGATTGAGACGACTGACACTCGCTTTCCTGAAGGCAACATCACCATACATGAGAAGAAGAAGCTGCGTGTGAGTAAGCACCAAAAGCCTCGTTCTCAAGAAGAAAAGTAAGCTGAACTCCAGAAGGCTCGAGATGAAGCTGGTGGTCCCTCCTCTGCTCCTGGTGGCTCTACTGCTGGTGGTCCTTCTCTCTAGAGGCAACCGTCTTGGGCAAAGAAGATGCTTGGGAAGGTGAAGAAAACTTTCTGCTTTCTCCAGGACCGCGAGTATCAGGCGTATGTAGATCAGCGTCACAATGTTCAGCGCCAGAAGGCCATCATGACAGCTCTCAACATTCCTAGCTCACTGGTCACTAGCTCTGTCACTGCTCCCAAGGATGATTGGATTCGTGACAACTGCCGCTGGTCTGAGGATGAGTCTGAGGAGGAGGTCACTGGTCCGCCGCCTGGGTGGGGTCCTTGGGTCCCTGAGTCTGCTCCTCCTCCCTTTCATGGCTGGGGCGATTAGATTGATCTTTTCTTCCTTTTTGGTGTCTCGATGCCAAAGGGGGAGAAAGATTTCTATTAGGTTGTCTACGGGATTTGCATGGGTTGAGTCGCGAGCCTGTTCTTGCCTTTGATCTTTTCTTGCTCGCGAACTCTCTAGTTTATTTGTGTGCTTGTGGACCTTTTATGTCTGTGAACTTATGTGTGCTTGTGGACCATGTTATGTTTGAGACTATATGGTATCTTTGTGGTATCTTATGCAATGTCGTGCTTGTGGTATTCTTGTTGTCATCTTATGGGCATATGCATATGGTGGTGGAGCCTCATAGCTCTTATTGTTATTATTACTCCTTTTGTCTCCACCACATTTGGTTGGTGTCTGGTATGATCTCTATCCTTTCTTGTACATTGCACTTGTGCTATCTTTGCAATTGGAAGGGGGAGCCTCCTTGTATGTGTGCCAGTCTTGTCCTTAGAGTTTTTTCTCTACCTTGCACACATACAGGGGGAGCTTGTCCCGTCCATTGCAAAGTTTGCTTCTATACTATGCAAATCTTTGGGATTGTCATCTAACACCAAAAAGGGGGAGATTGAAAGGACTATATCTTCCCATGCTGGTTTTGGTGTTAATGATAATCCCATTTGTGTTTTAATTCTGCGCTTGAGTTTCAGCGTAAACGTTGTTGATGTCTCCTTCAATCTGTGTGGATGCTCTCTTGGGATCTCATGAAGACGGTGGCCTTTAGTTTTCTCCTAGTTTCTCTCCGGTTGTTGTTTTAGGTCACCGTACTATTAAGAGGGGGTCCATCTCGGAAGGCTGTGGGAAATCACTTGTTCTTGCACAAACTTATATGCACCGCCACAGCCATCCTACTATTCCATGAGAGTGTGAGTTTCTGTTCCGTTGGAGCCTTCTGTATCTCACCAGAACTTCCGGCCTGGCGCCGGAAGTTCCGCTCAGGCCTTTTTCTGTGGGTTGATCTGAGCCTTGTTCCGATCGTAGTTCTGCCCCAATTTCCGCTGGTGAATCAGTAACCTACTGTATGTAGTGTTCTATTTGCCGGAACTTGGGCTGGAACTTGCATCGGAACTTGCCCTGACAGAAAGTCCTGAGCGGAACTTCCGCCCAGACGCCGGAACTTCTGGTCAGATTCGGCTCGCGACCCAGAACTTCCGCCCCTAGTTCCGCAGAAGGGTCAGTAACCTTTTGTTTGAAGTGGTCTATTTGCCGGAACTTGGGTCGGCGCTTGCATCGGAAGTTCACCGGAACTTCCGGTTGAGCTTTTTGAGCGGGCGTCAACGGTCTGATGACCGTTGGAGCCAGGCTAGGCGGAACTTCTGTCCTCTCACCGGAACTTCCGGTGAGGTCGCGGGGGCTGAAACGGTTCATTGCGGGGGGGCCTATTTAAGGCACCCTTCTTCTTCCTCCCACCTCTCTCGAATTTTTCTCTCTCCTCCATTAATGCTTGAGCTTCACCTCACTAGATCTCTCTCTCTAGCCACTCAAATGACTTGATCTTTTGAGAGGTGAGGGAGGTGACCTAGATCTACACTTCCACCAAAGAAGATTTGATTTTCCCCACCCATCCTTTGTGGATCTTGTTGCTCTTGGGTTTCTTGAAACCCTAGACGGTGTAGGGCATCCTCGGAGCTAAGGCTTGTGTTGTAAAGCTTCGAGGTGTCGTTGAGGGCCTCCAATTGAGTTGTGGAGCCTCCCCCTCAACCTTGGTGTAAAGGTTTCGGTTGGCGCCTTCAAGGTCACCGGTTAGTGTATTGTGAGGCCTCCTTTGTGGGGGAGCTCACCGGAGAAGAAGGTGAGGCCTTTGTGGCGCTCGGGTGACCTTGTGTGGCCCGACACCTCTCCAACATAGATGTATCTCCTTGGGAGTGAACTACGGGAATCATATCTCCGTGTCCCCGCTCCGGTTACTTCGTTCCCTTCCTTTACTCCTTGCTATTTACCGTTCTTGTGTTTGTTGTAAGTTATCTTGCATTTAGGTTGTTTATTTAGTTGCACATCTAGATAACTTTCTTTCTCGTTGAGCCTAAAAGTGAGAAACAAATTAAAATTGGGTAGACGCCTATTCACCCCCCCCTCTAGTCATATCAAGTCGGTACTTTCACATCCCCATAGCCTATAGAAGGGGATTACTCACTCATGGATGAGGGAAATATTGATTGTTGATGGAGAGGCGTTGGTGATGACGATGGCGATGATCCTCCCCAAATTCCCCGTCCCGGCAGGGTGCCAGAACATAGTTTCTGGTTCTGAATCGCGGTTTCTGGTGGTGGCGGCGCAGCGGAATTCTTTCTGGGAAAATGACGAACCCCCCTCGGTTTTTAGGTCAAGAGACGTCTTATAGGAGAAGAGGGAGGCCGAGGGGGTGCCTGGGCTGGCCACACCCCTCCTAGGCATGGGCTGGGCTCACCCGTGCGGCAGGGGGTGTGGGCCACCCAGGGCTCCCCTCCGTCTCGTCTTCTGGTTCCGTGGATCTTCTGGTGAAATAGGATTTCTGGCATATTTTCCGGGATTTTTCCTGATAGTTGATTTTCTGCACAAAAACTAGACACCAAGGTAATTCTGCTGAAAACAGCGTTAGTCCGTGTTAGTTGTATCCAAATCACACAAGTTTAGAGGAGAACAATAGCAAAAGTGTTTAGGAAAGTAGATACGTTTTGGACGTATCAACTTCCCCCCAAGCTTAGCTTATTGCTTGTCCTCAAGCAATTTAGTTGAAAACTGAGTGCGATAAAAGAACTTTCACGAACACATTTGCTTCATATGATGTAAATATTCTCAGCACAGGAGTAGATACTTAAACCATTCATAATAAGGAGTATGCAACCAAGTCTACTCAATAGTCATTGCAAGCTATGAAGAGAAACCAACTCAATAATAATAGGTAGCATGAAACATAAACATAAGCAACATTGCAATGCTCATAATAAGGTATGATAGAGTGGTATCTCGCTTGCCTTTGTTTGTAGAGCACAATATAAATGCCAAGGCACCTCTGAAGTTAACATGAAGACTAGAAGTAAAGATATGAGAGGTACAAGCATCAAAGTCATGACATAATTAACCAAGTTTTGAGATAAACACAAGAATGACAACTATGCTCTCAAGAAGGTGCTCAAAGAATAAGTAGCGAGTCAACAAGGAAGTGAAAGGTTTTGAAAAGTTTGAAAGGCTTCCAAATTCTGAAAGTAAGGTACTCGTTAGCTTTGAGCTCTCATTGCCCCTATCATAGGCATCTTTATGTGGTTAATGGTGAAAGTGAGGTCCAATATGAGTTATATGCTTGACAGACCATAAACTGGAAATCCCAAGTCCCTTGAGTACGAGGGTCGCTCCTCGTGCTACTCAACTTTAGTTACCTGTAAGTTCTTGTCATCGTAAATACATGCATATCATAGAGAACCGCCAACGAGGTAGCCCTTACACATGATACAAGAGCTATCCCATAATCAAAATGACAAGGCAAGCAGACAATGAGCATCTCAGCGATCTTTTTATTTACTATGTGCATAGATTTTTATTGAGGATTCTTCACAGAATTCTCATTATGGTGATGCTGCAAGTTTCCACCATGATTAGGCATGGCTTAGGCTAGTGGCCCAAGTGTTTCGCTAACACATATATATAACACCATGAACCCACAAATTCCCCTTTTATTTCACACTGATGACATCCGCAAACAAAAGCGCATGGTATCAACTAGATATGTATCCATAAGTGTTGAAGGCATTCCTCGTGACAGCACGGTTCTGCTAACTCCCAGCCTATAATTTGCAAGCATATAACTTTCATGGACAGGTCACAATGGTTCAGAATTATTAAGGGCAAGAAATAAAGTGTGCCATCAAGTTCGTGAGAGCTTTACTAACTAACTTTCTCAAAACAGACAAACATTTTATTTGGAAGAAAACAAGGCATAATGAATATGCACTGAATAGCAAATGATGCTAATAGGTAGGTATGGTGGACACTGTTGGCAATATTGGTTTTGGGGAGTTGGATGCACAAGTAGAGCTCATACTCAGTGCAAGTGAAGGCTAGCAATAGAGAGGGAGCGACAAACGAGAGAGCAATAATTGTCATAATCATGCTTGCAACAAAACATGACTAATTATGGCATGAAAGTGATACAAGAACTCTAAGGCAAAATAAATCATCGAGGCTTACTTACTATTGTTTAGTCATATGCATGTGTGAGCATGTGCCAAGTCGATTCACATGAAACATTCATAGGAGGATACCACAATATCATACCAAGTTATGAATAGAATAATGCAAGCAAACATTCATATGGCACGCTACAAACTATTAGCAAGCTAGAGCTAATCACAAGAAAGCAATAACTACTAAGCATCCATCAGTAACATACACCTTACATGAATAGACTAAGCATGCTCACAATGATGAGTATATGTGGTACAAAAATGAAAACAAATAGAGTTTGTTACCAGCCTCTTACCACACCTGAAGTTGTCTTAATCTTCATTATTGACCTTCATTTGTGTGACTTGAATAATAACATGAAACCAAACTCCACTGAGGACAGCTGAACCCTGCAAAGAACTCAGAAAACCAAAGAAGGACAACAAATATTTTTGGTGTTTTCGATTTTTCAAACAAGCAAACAAAGCAAAAACAAACAAAGGAAAATATTTTTAGATTTTTCTTTAAGGCAAACCAAAGCTAAAAAACAAAGAAACAAACCAAGAGAAACAACGAAAATATTTTTGGTATTTTTGTGTTTTGGGAAAGCAGAAACAAAAACCAAAAAGAAAGCAAAACAATGGATATACAAAGAACCGATGAAACATGATATATAGATGAGTGTCATGTCTGTATACCTCCCCCCAAGCTTAGGCTTTTGGACTAAGTGGGGATCAACTCCATGGTGACCAAGAAGGTGCACCTCCATAGTACAACGAGGAGGTCCCTTCGTCTTGGTATGAACTCGAGGGATCCCCTGTGTAGTGCACAGAGGGGTCGTATGAGGGCGCGTCCCCCTAATAGTGTCCATGGAAACCAAGAATGCGCAGCTTCTCATCCATCTCCTCCTTGGAGCGTGACACTGGTCCCTGGGAAATACTGAACAAAGTCGTTTGGGGTAGAGGGATCTCTCTCTTCCCCATCAGTAAACAGCATTCTATAAACCAAGTTCTCAAGGGTAGAGCCAGTAGTGACAAATTGATGCGCTTTCATGGCAGCAAGATCAAGCCTCTGAGGAGCCAAAACTGTATCATTTGGATCAACAGCAAGGTCCAAGGCAGCAAAAACACGTGCAGCAATAATTCCCACATAAATGGGTCCCTTAGCAGCTAAGCGACGAGCAATGAGAGAACCAAGATTGTACCTAGTTTCATTGTTGAGCGCAGCAGCTATGAAGGCTAAATGATAGTTGGATATGTTGCTAGTGTTTTCCCTACCAAGAACACTAGTAGCAAGATAATAAGCAAAGTACCTGATAGCTGGGAGTTGAATATTTCTTATCTTTCCCCTTTGGGCTCTACGGTCATCATCATTGGTTATCCCACGGTAGAGCTCCAAAAAATCAGTGGGTTGCGCGAGAATCTTCTTTGCCGACCTAGTTGTACCAAGTCCCAGGGCCTCACAAAATTTCTTCAATTTCATGGTGTAAGACCTGCCATAAATTTTGAAAGACACATCTGGCTTGAACAAGCTGTTAGAAAAAAAGAAGCTCTCCACGAATGTTTTAGTGAGCGTTGCATATTGCACGCTCTCATTGTAACATCCCAGCATTTAGGAACTAACGAAGGGTAGATTTAGGAATTTGAGATGTTGCATACATTCATCTGTGAAAATGTGGGTAAATTTTTTGCCAAATAAAAACCTAAAGTGATCAAAGTTTCTTTCATACTTTGAGTTTAGGTATAATCTTGAAGGATGATTGCTATAGACTTTGATATGATCTTTGTGGATTAGAGTGTTTTGGGAAATGAAAATTTAATTTTTAAACTTGATTATTTGAATTATAATTCAAAAATATTTTGAATAATGTTTGAGTATTTGATTCAATTAAGAGTTAACCAATAATAACTCAAACTTTAAATGAAAGAAGATAATCAATAAAATGAATATTCCGAAACTTCATTCAATAATGAGTTACAAAATTGCAATCTAAGTAAATAAGTAACAATCTTTACAATAGTAAATAAATAAAATAATAATATTTCTTTATTGATAATAGTACAATCTTTATTACAAAAGAATAAAAAATAAAAAGTACAAAAGAATAAATTAAAGATTACAATTGAATCAAAGAGTTTTTACAAGTGAATATTCTATAACTAAAAAAATAAAAACCTAAACTAAGGTCTTGATCTTCAAATCTGGTACCTACAAAATAAACATAAACAAAAGAAAGAAAGTTAAAGTTAAAAGGATATTACTCTCAGACTTGATAGTGAAGTGCACTGATCAAGGTTCATCATTGAGTAATTTAAGGGGCAAGTTTCACCAATATGAAAGAATATATCTTTCATAAATTTAAGCCATAAGTCAAATAAACAGCAAGGAGGGGCAAGTTTCACCGGCCAGGTAAATGGTAACCTGATGAAAGTAACTCTGAAATTCAGAACATGTCCACAACTTGTGCAGTAGGCACACAGGCAGCACACACACCAAACTGCATGGGTGTGCTGTCAGCACCACAACAACAGCACAATCAAAAAAAACCATCAACACATCCGTGGGAAGCCAATCCCCACACCATTCCATTGTTCATCCATACCAAGAACAGCAACTAGCAGCTACACCAAGCCAAAGCTTAGCAAAATCCCACCAATCAAAACCTTGGATCACACCACCTAAATGGTGACATAAGGATGGGGTGGAACAGGTGGATAGCAAGACCAATATCAAGCCATCAGGACCAGGAGGTGAAGGGATAGATCAAGGACAAGCTAGGAGCTGGAAATACCAGGGGAGCATCAGATCAAGCTACCACAAGATCAACCACAGGAAACCCCACATCAAGTGATAGTGGTGAGTAAATAGACCATCACATGATCTATTTGTCTAAGATTAGACAAGCATACATGATCTGTCTTTTATTCAAATCCTCAAAAAACACCCAAGTGGGGTGAATCCATCACTGAACTTTAAACACTAAAAGCAATCAGAAAACTATAAAGATCCAACTTAGATCTCAGGACAACATCATTGATCTAAGCTATCAAGCTATATTTCAATTCAAGAATGAATATAGCCAAGAACTAAACCTCTAGGCACATCTCTTCAATTAGATTAGCACCTTAGAATTTAATCTTATGGATCTATATAAGTTATCAAGCTTACAAGCATCTTTCCCCAACAGTGATTCAAGAAATAGTAGCTGGTATCACTACCAGAACCAATCCATGTGAATCAACAAGATAGAGGTCTAAATCCCTAAACCTCAGACCAACATCATTGGTTCTAGGGATGCAAGGAAAGAGGATTCCACTTATCTATAATGCTAAGCTAATGTTAAAGCTTGAATAAGACCAAACCAAGTAATAGAATCTAATCTTGTGTGCCATACAAAGATGGTTTCACAAGAATAGTTCTAAACTAAGCAAGTTAAGCATCCAATCTTCACAGTTACACCACAGCTAACTATAAAAATCATTTTCCTGACATCACAAGAATCATACTCAGGAAAATCATATACATATTTTCACTGTAGGAGATCATTTTGATCTCAATCTATATATAAAATCTTAAGCCAATAGTACTAAGACAATGACTTCATCACACAACACCCATTGTCATTAACCAAGTAATGATAGTGGTGAGTTATTAAACCACTGGATTTCCCAAGTATTGCTTCTAAAACAACTTTACCATTTGAATCATATAAAAATTAATCCATAGAATCATCTGACAAACCACTAGCATCACCACAGCTAACCATCAGCAGTAATCCACAGCAAATCACCACTTAACAGGTTCAAGGATCATCAACACATGATTCAATTCATCAAATATTTAATCAACAGAGGGATTTGAACCATAAACAGAACCAATCATCTTAATCAGGATAGGACAGTAGCCAGGAATGGCTAGTACCAACATCTAGTATAGGATGACCTAGCACAGAGAGCACGAGGGGAGAGGAATAACTCACTGAAGGTCCTCGCTGTAGGATAGAAGAGGAAGCAGAGGGGCCGACGACCATGGCGGCACGGGGAGCAGCCCCAAGGGGGTGCTGCAACCCACACAACTCCACGAGGCGACCATAGCCACGCCTGGGGGCGAGGAGCAACCCCATGGCACACGAAAGCAGCAGCGGCGGCGTTAGCATCAACGCCAATCCCAAACCCTAGGGTTCGGGACGGCATCGATCTGGTCGCACGGGGCTCCAGGTCCAAATCCAATTGGACAGAAGGGTAGACTGGGGCCGACAACCTCATCCTGCACCACGGCGGCGGCCAGTAAGGTCCACGGCGGCGCGAATCGCCGGTGACAGCATCACTGACCATGGGTTCGGGGGAGGAGAAGGAGAGAGGAGCTCGAGGGAGAGAACAGAGAGTATTGTTTTGTCTTTTCCCTACTGGGCCACAATGGCCCAATAAACCTAAATAGCCAGCCCAGATCATTTAGAGCCCGTTTTAATAAATGGAAAAAGACCAAAATGCCCCTGAACTTAAATAAATTCTAGAAAACAATATAAAAGTCCAAAAATTGAAAATAAAACATTTTTGGATTCACAATAATCCAAATTATCCAAATAAATTGAGGGATAAAATTTTAGATATATAAATTTTATTAAGAATTTTGTGATATAAATATTCCTTATGGAATTTTACAAAATCCTTGAAAGATGATAACAATAAATAAAAATCACTTTCATTTTATATTAATATTGTAGTATTTTAGAAAAATACTAAACAAATATTTAATAACAATATTTATCTAAATAATAATTCTTAAAGGAATTTTAAATTAATAATAATTCAAATAAAAGGAAATAAAATAAATAAATAAATACAATATTCTATAAATATTAAAAAAATATTTATAAATCCTTAATTAATTAAAAAGGATTTTTCTATAAACTAAATAAGGGGGAGAATACATATAAAGTAAATAATGCATTACATTACTCTCCATAATCATTTTGCTTCTTTAAATATTGTCCTTACCGGACAATAATGATGTTTTTATAGACATAGAAGCTCAAGGTCCAGTGCAAGCATCAGACTTCACTACCTTGCAATCACAAGGCAAGTTCATCACTTGCTCATATCCTTTGAAGAGTCTTTATCAAAGTGTTTGCAAATTGTGTGTTATCATATATACTCCAAAGAAAGAAAATAATATTTTCACAAATAAAGAAATCATAGATATCATCCTAAGTGATGATATAATGGAGCAAAAAAAGTTAGGGTTCTATTTGCAACAATGATGATCAATTAAGGACTTAATAACCCCTGACATCAGTGATTCTAGCGCCGTATATTACGCGTTAGCCATGAGATTTGAAATGGGACAGAGAAGTCAGTTGTATCTTCTTCCTCTCGCATGAAGCCGGATGTGCAGGTCGTGACTGTTATCCTCGTAGCGTGCATATTAATTGGTAATTCATAGAGGATATGCAGCATATGGGTGGGAACCCTCATCGTCCCATGATAGTTCTGGCATCTAACGGTTTGTACAAACCATTGCCGTAATTCAATATGTGGGCATGGTGTACACCAAGGATGCATGCAAGGTCGCGAAGGGGGCAGTGATTGGCTTGGACCAACTACTGGGCCCCACATCATGGAATTGTGGACGGGAAAGTAAGCCCGGTTGTGCAACAAGGAATTGATCTCTCATGGGTAAAGTAACGCACCTCTACAGAGTGTAAGAATTGTAACTTGTTACTCCCTGTTCCGGGAAGGAGCTACGAACGCGGCAGGAAAGGAACTCCATGAAAGTTCTGGTCAACTTGTGAAGGCTGATGGTCATAGATTTTCATAATAAAATCAATCTTGAAGAAAGATTTACAAAAACTGCATAGTGCCAAGGATTGATAATCTGAGGTGGTAGTTAGAGCATCAAACTTCCCACCTTGCATATAATGAACTTGTTGGGTAACGTTGTTACTCATCCTTTCCTTTGATCCCTTGCTTAGACTCTGAGGATCCGAAGATGTGCCAATGTATGCAGCTGAATGTCAAGAAGATGTGTTCTACGAGGAACATGACCTGTCAGGAGGTGTTGAAGGAGTGGATTACGAAATCCGCTATGGTGACGATGATAACGAATCTAACTAAGTATCCTAGTTAGTAGTAACCAGCCGAGCAGCATGAACTCTATAGAATAAGCTGTTGAGCTCAACTCCTAGTTGGAGTTGCTACTTCTAAATTCTGCTGAAACACTTTATATTTTGGTTTGTAAGTTGAATCCTTTTGAAGTCTTGAACTTCTGGTATTGTAATAATAATAATGTCTGAATGTTTGTAATATGGAACCGCAATGTTTCTGTTGTACCACTCTGAGGGATGTGATATTTATAGAACAGTGTTCTGTGGATGTCTTGTCAACAACCATAGTGTACTACACATGCAGTGGTATGCTGGGTCACCGCAGTTGGTATCAGAGCAAATTGCTTTGACCTTAGGTTGGAAACCTAGTAAAGGGTATTACCTGTAGGAGAGTGTAGCAACGTAAAAGAATTCTCTAAAAGTAATATAATGGGTACTCAAATGAGAATATCCCGTTATATGTTTTAGTGCGATAATTCTTTGTTACGATGCAATATATTATTGGTTACTAATAAAAAATTATTTTTCTGATATACAGAGTTATGGCACCAAAGTTTCCAAAACAGACTTTGGTAAGGAAAGAAGATACTCTTGATGATTATCAAGGATCATTCATAGACCAACTTCGTCAACTTTTAAAGATTTTTAGTTGTCCAACTAGAATTCCAGTGAATACTATAACTTACCTTGATGGCCGAATGTTATACAAGTATCGTGTGAGTATCCAAATTCCAGAGGACCTTGGATTATATCACGATCTACCTATAGGTGAAGGTAGGAGTCACTTAGCAGCATATCATGTTGCCGTTGTGGAGGCGATAGCTAATATCCGGGAGCATAAAGCCAAGGATTTAGAAGGTAGCACATTTTCTGTGATACCTCATGATTCTTTAGACACGGAGCCTATACCGGATCATCTTACTTTGGTTAAGAAGCATCCTAAGTTAGCCTCCAAGTTTATGGATAGATATCGAACACTCATTGCGTTTTTTTACAAGACACATCAAGTGATTGTCGAAGATAAAAATGACATGTTAGAGGATCTAACTGATCCGGAAAGGAGGAAGCAGTTAGCATTCCAGTTGAAGAAGGAAGCAAGTAGTAGTGCAAAACCTATCTTTAAGGATATACCTATAGATCCTGAATCTTTTATACCATATTCTTATTCACCAAGACCTGAACCTTTACATGATCCTATTATGGATATGAGGATGCAGTACCACAGGGTTCAGAGGATGGTTCTGACTCAGAACTTCCTATTGAGAATTCTGATGGTTGGAGAAGGGGATCATATGAAGGATCTCATGAACACCAGATGTCCACAGATGTTTCTGACAGAAATGTTGGACAATCTAGCTGGATGGGTGCAAGAATTAACCCTAGAAACAGTAGTAGAAATACCATATTCATAGATAATCAGGATGAAGAAGAATATCTTGAGGAGAGAGTGTTTGAATCATCAACATCTTCTCAAATCCAAGGAATATACATTATCCAGTGTTTAACTATCTTGCCCAAAGGAGCACCTGGGGATCAGCAGGATCTGCGTATCCTATTGACAATTCAAGGAATGAAGCTCAGGGGATGCAGGCAGGGGATAATGTTGAATATGTTTCTGAAGACTTTTCAGCTGAGCTGGAGGGATTCAATGCGCTCAGGTTGAGTAATGAGTCAAGTCCTGACACTTCAGATACTGAGTATGTTCCGTCTGGAAGGCCATTTGTTCCACAAACTGGGCGACGAACGACACGTCATCACGGTTGGACATCAGCATGTAAGATGAGCATAGTTACTACTAGAGGTAGGCAACTATTTAGAGGTATCAAGTATCGTGTATTGTACTCTACGAAATAAGACAGTTAGATAAATAAGGTAGTGTTGTGATTATACCTATATGGTATATGTTGTAATGACTTTGTATTATTATGATATTATGTATAATATGTGAAATGCATATTTGGATTTTCTTTGGATCTTCATTGTGTGACTAGTTCTGTGCGTAAAGTCGAGCTCAGAACACATGTGCATGATGTAATTATGAGTATTCGCTTTATGTTGCAGGACTAGAGGGTTATGGATACGGGTGTAGAAACCGAAACTGAACAGCAGCGGATGGAACGGGAGGCCAAAGAGAAGGCTGATGCAGATGCAGCAAATCAGGGAGCATTGCCACCACCACCAATGAGGCCGTTAATGGAACAGAACTTTATGCAGTGCATGCAAATGATGCAAGAGACCTAGAACAAGTTCATGGAGGAGTTGCTGGGACGAGCAAATCAGAGGGCACCTGAAGGTGGAGGAGTGAGTCTATCTGACTTCTAGAATGCAAGGCCGTTACCTTTTGCATCAGCTCCTAAAACAATGGATGCAGAAGATTGGCTAGAAGATACAGAAAGAAAGCTGAAGACTGTAGGTTGCAATGATGAGGAGAAATTGAGGTATGCAACTCATCTTCTGACTGGACCTGCAGCATCATGATGGGAGAATCAGTTGGCCATGCAACAACCAGGAAGGGAGTTTACCTGGGAGGAGTTCAAGAAGAGATTCCGTGAATATCATGTTCTGGAAAGTGTTATGGAGTTGAAGCGGAGAGAATTTGAGGAGCTTCAGCAGGGATATACTAGTGTCATGAAGTACATCCGGGAGTTTAGTCAACTGTCTCGTTATGCTGAGGAGGATGTTAACACGGAGGAAAAGAGGAAAAAGCGTTTACTGCGTGGATTAAATCCATTTGTGAGGATGCAGTTGAGGTTGGATAATAAGCAAACTTATCAGCAGTTGCTAGATGCAGTTATTACTTTCGAAGATGACTACAAGAATGTCCAAGAGGATCGGAGGAAGAGATCCAAGAAGGAAACCAAGAGAATTCAGGCAAGTAAACCTAAACCCAATCTAGAGTTCAAACCCTGGAACAAGACCTATGGCAACAATAACAATAACAAGGGCAGTGGTGGAAATCAATTCAATCCTAGAAGGAATGTTATTTGTAACAATTGTGGAATTCTAGGGCATTTCCAGAGGGAATGCAAAAATCCTGTAGTGATCTCTTATGGTTGTGGTCAGAAGGGGCATATCAAGCCCAATTGTCCGAGCAAACCACCAGGAGGTTGGCCTACCAAGGGAGGAGGACAAACCAGTGGAGGAAATGGACAGCCCAATAAAGGAGGAAATAATGGCAAGAACAACAATGGCAAGAGGAACATACCTACCGAGAAGCTGAATTGTGCAACCCTCGAGGAGGTGGATAATTCGGAGCATGCAGTGATAGGTACGCTCGATATCCTTACCAATCCCGGCAAAGTTCTATTTGATACTGCTGCAACTACTTCATTCATTTCTAAAGAATTCTGTGATAAGTTCGGGATTAGAAGGGCAACGTTAGAAAACCCTATGACCGTAGTTACGGTAGGGAGGAATGTGATTGTACGCCACATCAAACAAGATCAGGTTATCTCGATCTGTAGTTGTACATACTTTGTAGACCTTTATGTGATTCTTTTGAAGGGAATTGCAGTAGTGCTGGGTATGGACTGGATGATGGATTATGGAGCTCAGATAAATTGTGAGGAGAAAACTGTCTCAATCAAAACTCCAAGTGGAGCAAGGATAGTTTACCAAGCAGATAAGCACAATCATATTATGGTGGATCTGTAGTTGAACTCGATGAAAGAGGTCAAATTGGAAGATATTCCTATAGTAAATGAATTTCAAGATGTTTTTCCAGCAGAGCTACCAGGAATGCCACCAGATCGGGAGATAGATTTCACTATTGATCTAATTCCTGGTACAACACCAATAGCTCAAGCACCATATAATATGGGACCCAAAGAGTTAAAAGAACTCAAGGAGCAAATTGATGAGTTAGCCAGAAAAGGATTTATTCAGGAAAGTGTATCTCCATGGGGAACACCAGTAATCTTTGTGGATAAGAGAGATGGTGGAAGAAGGATGTGTGTAGATTATAGAAATCTGAACAACGTTACTATCAAGAACAAGTATCCTTTACCAAGGATCCAAGATTTGTTTGATCAAGTGAAAGCGGCTGGAGTATTTTCAAAGATCGACTTAAGATCTGGATACCATCAAATAAAAATCAAACCGGAAGATGTTCCAAAGACAGCAATTGTCTCAATATATGGACATGATGAATATCTGGTAGTACCATTTAGTTTGACCAATGCACCAACAATATTCATGAATCTGATGAACAAAATCTTCATGCCATATCTGGATAAATTCGTCATAGTCTTTATTGATGATATTCTGATATATTCCAAGGATAAGGAAGAGCATGCTGATCATTTGAGAATAGCATTGCACACACTAAGGGAACATAAACTTTATGCTAAGTTCAGTAAGTGTGAATTTTGGCTAGATGAGGTAGAATTCCTCGGCCATGTGATCAGTAAGGATGGAATTGTTGTAAATCCATCTAAAGTTTAGTCAGTACTAGAGTGGACTACACCGACCAATGTGAAGCAAATTCGAGGTTTCTTAGGAATGGTTGGTTATTACCGGAGATTCATTGGTTTCTCCAAAATAGCTAGACCAATGACCAAATTGTTAAGAAAGAATACACCATTCAATTGGGTGAGAAATGTGAAGCAAGTTTTCAGGAGTTGAAGACTAGATTAACCATAGCTCCAATCTTGGCAGTTCTAGAAACAGGGAAGGACTTTACAGTATACTGTGATGCATCTAAAGAAGGTTTGGGTTGTGTGTTAATGCAAGATCGAAAGGTGATTGCTTATGGTTCAAGACAACTGAAACCACATGAAGTCAATTATCCAACCCATGATTTAGAGTTAGCAGCAGTGGTTTTTTGCGCTGAAAGGGTGGAGGCATTTTGTTTATGGAGCCAGATGTGAGTTATACACTGACCATAAAAGTCACAAATATTTCTTCACCCAAAAGGAATTGAATATGAGACAGAAGTGTTGGTTGGAACTAATCAAAGATTATGATTTAACAATCAACTATACTCCAGGAAAAGTAAATATTGTCGCAGATGCTTTAAGCAGAAAGAGTGCAGATATTCAGCCTAGCAATCGGGAGCTACCAAAAGAGTTACAAATGGACTTCAAAAGATTAGAGCTTCAATTCATTAGAACAGAGGTTCTTGGAGGATTAGCTACTATGCAGGTAGTTGAAGAGCAAGACAGTGATCTTAAGCACGAGATTTTTAGACATCAAGCAGAAGATCCTTTTATTGCTGAGGAAATTAGGAGGATATCTCAAGGACAAAAATCAGTTTTTCGCCTTGGAGATTATGAGTCTTTATGGATTCAAGAACGTATATGTGTTCCAGATGTGACTGAGATTCGTGATGTCATACTCAGAGAAGCACATGAAACACCATATTCTATATATCCAGGAAGTACTAAGATGTATATGGATTTGAAAGAATTATTCTGGTGGAATAACATGAAAAGGGACATTGCTAAATATGTATCAGAATGCCATACTTGCCAAAGGGTTAAAGTTGAACATCAAAGTCCAGCAGGACCATTACAATCTTTGGAAATTTCCGAATGGAAGTGGGAGGAAATAGGTATGGACTTCATCACAGGATTTCCCATGACACCTAAATGGAAGGATATGATATGGGTTATTGTGGACAGACTCACTAAAAGTGCACATTTTATTCCGGTAAATCAGAAAGATAATGCCGAGAAGTTAGTAGAAGTTTACGTCAAAGAGATAGTAAGTAAGCATGGAGTACCCAAAAAGATCATAACTGATAGGGGATCAGTGTTTACTTCAGCATTTTGGAAGCAATTTCATGAGGCACTTGGTTCAAAGTTAGATTTCAGCACAGCCTATCATCTTGAGATAGGAGGTCAAACAGAGAGGACAAATCAGATACTAGAAGACATGTTAAGAGCTTGTGCATTAGATTTTGGTGGTACATGGGAAGATCATCTACCATTGGCAGAATTTTCCTACAATAATAGCTATCAGAGTAGTCTGAAGGAAGCTCCATACCAAGTTCTATATGGAAGGAAGTGTAGATCACCAATATGTTGGTATGAGCCTAGTAGCTGCAAAGAATTTGCACCAGACTATATCAAGGAAAGACAAGATATCATTGATAAGATCAGGGATAGATTGAAAATAGCTCAGAGTAGGCAGAAAAGTTATGCTGAACAAAGTCGAAGATCTTGGCATCCAGAAGTGGGAGACATGGTATACTTGAAAGTAAGTCCAATGAAAGGGGTGAAAAGGTTCGGAGTTAAAGGAAAATTGAGTCCAAGATACATCGGACCATTCAAGATATTGAGTCAAAACAGAACTATAGCTTATGCTTTAGAGTTACCATCAAGATTGGCTCAAGTGCATAATGTTTTCCATGTGTTACAACTTCGTAAATGTTTGAAAGTTCCGGATGATGCAATCACACATTAGGAGATAGAACTACAAGCAGACTTGACCTATGTTGAAAAGCCCTGTAAAATTTTGGAAGAAAACTGGAAAAGGTTGAGGAATAGGGCAATCAAATATTGCAAGGTACAGTGGTAACATCACCCTGAGAGGGAAGCCACTTGGGAGAAAGAAGAGGATTTAAGAAAATCCTATCCAGAACTATTCAGGTACATCTCAACAAACTTCGGGACGAAGTTTAATTTAAGGGGGGAAGTCTGTAACATCCCAGCATTTAGGAACTAACGAAGGGTAGATTTAGGAATTTGAGATGTTGCATGCATTCATCTATGAAAATGTGGGTAAATTTTTCGCCAAATAAAAACCTAAAGTGGTCAAAGTTTCTTTCATACTTTGAGTTTAGGTATAATCTTGAAGGATGATTGCTATAGACTTTGTTATGATCTTTGTGGATTAGAGTGTTTTGGGAAATGAAAATTTAATTTTTAAACTTGAGTATTTGAATTATAATTCAAAAATATTTTGAATAATGTTTGAGTATTTGATTCAATTAAGAGTTAACCAATAATAACTCAAACTTTAAATGAAAGAAGATAATCAATAAAATGAATATTCCAAAACTTCATTCAATAATGAGTTACAAAATTGCAATCTAAGTAGATAAGTAACAATCTTTACAATAGTAAATAAATAAAATAATAATATTTCTTTATTGATAATAGTACAATCTTTATTACAAAAGAATAAAAAATAAAAAGTACAAAAGAATAAATTAAAGATTACAATTGAATCAGAGAGTTTTTACAAGTGAATATTCTATAACTAAAAAAAGAAAAACCTAAACTAAGGTCTTGATCCTCAAATCTGGTACCTGTAAAATAAACATAAACAAAAGAAAGAAAGTTAAAGTTAAAAGGATATTACTCTCAAACTTGACAGTGAAGTTTCACCAAGGGGCAAGTTTCACCAATATGAATATATCTTTCATAAATTTAAGCCATAAGTCAAATAAACAGCAAGGAGGGGCAAGTTTCACCAGCCAGGTAAATGGTAACCTGATGAAAATAACTCTGAAATTCAGAACATATCCACAACTTGTGTAGCAGGCACACAGGCAGCACACACACCAAACTGCATGGGTGTGCTGTTAGCACCACAACAACAGCACAATCAAACAAAACCATAAACACATCCGTCGAAAGCCAATCCCCACACCATTCCATTGTTCATACATACCAAGAATAGCAGCTAGCATCTACACCAAGCCAAACCTTAGCAAAATCCCACCAATCAAAACCTTGGATCACACCACCTAAATGGTGACATAAGGAGGGGGTGGATCAGGTGGATAGCAAGACCAAGATCAAGCTCTCAGGACCAGGAGGTGAAGGGATAGATCAAGGACAATCTAGGAGCTAGAAATACCAGGGGAGCATCAGATCAAGCTACCACAAGATCAACCACAGGAAACCCCACATGAAGTGACAGTGGTGAGTAAATAGACCATCACATGATCTATTTGTCTAAGATTAGACAAGCATACATGATCTGTCTTTTATTCAAATCCTCAGAAAACACCCAAGTGGGGTGAATCCATCACTGAACTTTAAACACTAAAAGCAATCAGAAAACTATAAAGATCCAACTTAGATCTCAGGACAACATCATTGATCTAAGCTATCAAGCTATATTTTAATTCAAGAATAAATATAGCCAAGAACTAAACCTCTAGGCACATCTCTTCAATTAGAGTAGCACCTTAGAATTTAATCTTATGGATCTATATAAGTTATCAAGCTTACAAGCATCTTTCCCCAACTGTGATTCAAGAAATAGTAGCTGGTATCACTACAAGAACCAATCCATGTGAATCCACAAGATAGAGGTCTAAATCCCTAAACCTCAGACCAACATCATTGGTTCTACGGATGCAAGGAAAGAGGATTCCACTTATCTATAATGCCAAGCTAATGTTAAAGCTTGAATAAGACCAAACCAAGTAATAGAATCTAATCTTGTGTGCCATACAAAGATGGTGTCACAAGAATAGTTCTAAACTAAGCAAGTTAAGCATCCAATCTTCACAGTTACACCACAGCTAACTATAAAAATCATTTTTCTGACATCGCAGGAATCATACTCAGGAAAATTATACATATTTTCACTTTAGGAGATCATTTTGATCTCAATCTATATATAAAATCTTAAGACAACGGTACTAAGACAATGACTTCATCACACAACACCCACTGTCATTAACCAAGTAATGACAGTGGTGAGTTATTAAACCACTGGATTTCCCAAGTATTGCTTCTAAAGCAACTTTACCATTTGAATCATATAAAAATTAATACATAGAATCATCTAACAAACCACTAGCATCACCATAGCTAACCACCAGCAGTAATCGACAGCAAATCACCACTTAACAGGTTCAAGGATCATCAACACATGATTCAATTCATCAAATATTTAATCAATAGAGGGATTTGAACCCTAAACAAAACCAATCATCTTAATCAGGACAAGACAGTATCCAGGAATGGCTAGTACCAACATCTAGTATAGGATGACCTAGCATAGAGAGCACGAGGGGAGAGGAATAACTCACCGAAGGTCCTCGCTGTAGGATAGAAGAGGGAGCAGAGGGGCCAACAACCATGGCGGCACGGGAAGCACCCCCAAGGGGGCGCTGCAACCCACACAACGCCACGGCGGCGACCATAGCCACGCCTAGGGGCGAGGAGCAAACCCATGACACACGATAGCAGCGGCAACGTCAGCATCAACGCCACTCCCAAACCCTAGGGTTCGGGACGGCATCGATCTGGTCGCAGGGGGCTCCAGGTCCAAATCAATTGGACAGAATGGGTAGAGCGGGGCCGACAACCTCATCCTGCACCACGACAGTGGCCAGGAAGGTCCACGGCGGCACGAATCGCCCGCGACAGCATCACTGACCACGGGGTCGGGGGAGGAGAAGGAGAGAGGAGCTCGAGGGAGAGAACAGAGAGTGTTGGGCTGGGTTGGGCCAATACCCCAAAGGGGTATTGTTTTGTATTTGCCCTAATGGGACACAAGGGCCCAATAAACCCAAATAGCCATCCCAGATCATTTAGAGCCCGTTTTAATAAATGGAAAAAGACCAAAATGCCCCTGAACTTAAATAAATTCTAGAAAATAAAATAAAAGTCCAAAAATTGTAAATAAAATATTTTTGGATTCACATAATCCAAATTATCCAAATAAATTAAGGGATAAAATTTTAGATATATAAATTTTATTAAGAATTTTGTGATATATATATTCCTTATGGAATTTTACAAAATCCTTGAAAGATGATAAAAATAATAAAAATCACATTCATTATATATTAATATTGTAGTATTTTAGAAAAATACTAAAACAATATATAATAATAATTTTTTCTAAATAATAATTCTTAAAGGAATTATTAAATCAAAAAAATCAAATAAAAGGAAATAAAATAAATAAATACAATATTATATAAATATTAAAAAAATATAAATCCTTAATTAATTAAAAAGGATTTTTCTATAAACTAAATAATGGGGGAGAATACATATAAAGTAAATAATGCATTACATTACTCTCCATAATCATTTTGCTTCGTTAAATATTGTCCTTACCGGACAATAATGATGTTTTTGTAGACATAGAAGCTCAAGGTCCAGTGCAAGCATCAGACTTCACTACCTTGCAATCACAAGGCAAGTTCATCACTTGCTCATATCCTTTGAAGAGTCTTTATCAAAGTGTTTGCAAATTGTGTATTATCATATATACTCCAAAGAAAGAAAATAATATTTTCACAAATAAAGAAATCATATATATCATCCTAAGTGATGATATAATGGAGCAACAAAAGTTAGGGTTCTATTTGCAACAATGATGATCAATTAAGGACTTAATAACCCCTGACATCAGTGATTCTAGTGTCGTATATTGCGCGTTATCCATGAGATTTGGAATGGGACAGAGAAGTCAGCTGTATCTTCTTCCTCTCGCATGAAGCCGGATGTGCAGGTCGTGGCTGTTATCCTCGTAGCATGCATATTAATTGGTAATTCGTAGAGGATATGAAGCATATGGGTGGGAACCCTCATCGTCCCACGATAGTTCTGGCATCTAACGGTTTGTACAAACCATTGCCGTAATTCAATATGTGGGCATGGTGTACACCAAGGAGGCATGCGAGGTCGCGAAGGGGGCAATGATTGGCTTGGACCAACTACTAGGCCCCACATCAGGAAATTGTGGACGGGAAAGTACACCCGGTTGTGCAACAAGGAGTTGATCTCTCATGGGTAAAGTAACGCACCTCTACAGAGTGTAAGAATTGTAACTTGTTACTCCCTGTTCCGGGAAGTTGCTACGAATGCGGAAGGAAAGGAACTCCATGAAAGTTCTGGTCAACCTGTGAAGGATGATGGTCATAGATTTTCATAATAAAATCAATCTTTGAAGAAAGATTTACAAAAACTGCATAGTGCCAAGGATTGATAATCTGAGGTGGTAGTTAGAGCATCAAACTTCTCACCTTGCATATAATGAACTTGTTGGGTAACGCTGTTACTCATTCTTTTCTTTGATCCCTTTCTTAGACTCTGAGGATCCCGAAGACGTGCCAATGTATGCAGCTGAATGTCAAGAAGATGTGTTCTACGAGGAACCTGACCTGTCAGGAGGTGTTGAAGGAGTGGATTACGAAATCCGCTATGGTGTCGATGATAACGAATCTAACTAAGTATCCTAGTTAGTAGTAACCAACAGAGCCGAGTAGCATGAACTCTATAGAATAAGCTGCTGAGCTCAACTCCTAGTGGGAGTTGCTACTTCTAAATTCCGCTGAAACACTTTATATTTTGGTTTGTAAGTTGAATCCTTTTGAAGTCTTGAACTTCTAGTATTGTAATAATAATAATGTGTAAATGTTTGTAATATGGACCCGCAATGTTTCTGTTGTACCACTCTGAGGGATGTGGTATTTATGAAACAGTGTTCTGTGGATGTCATGTCAACGACATTAGTGTACTACACATGCAGTGATATGCTGGGTCACCGCACTCATCCTGCATATAGCTTGTTAGTCCAACCCTCCGAACCAAGGTTAGAAAATCCTTAAGAATCCCAGCAGCCCCGCAAAAAGGTTGGGCAAGGGAACATGGAAGGGTGCGCATCCCCCTCATTTCCCTCGTCGCCAAATCGCGGTGTAATGAGATCCTCATTGTATGAGGGCCTATCTCGGGAGGATGATCTTGAAGGCCTTGCCCTCCTAGGTGCATCACTCTCAAATATTTCACCAAAGGTGTGGTTGTCCATGACCTCTTTTTTTCAAGGAGAAATCCCTCCAAAAATCAGCAGCAAAGATGGGCTGAGCAAGGAGATCGAAAATCGGGAGCAAGAACAGCAGGAACTCAAGCTTGAGAAAGTTTTCCGGTGTTTTTCGGGAGAGAGAGAAAGGAGATAGGTGGGAGGAGGCATCTTGGAGGGCCACAGGTGGGCTACACCCCTGCCAGGCGCCACCTGGGGGCTGGCCGCGCCGCCCAGGGGTGTACTGGCCTGGGGTGGCCCCCTAGGTCATTCCAGGTGTCCCTCTGCCCCTTTCGAGGAAAAATTTATTTTGAATTTTCTGGAATTTTTCGGGAAACTTTATTTTTGGCCAATTTTAAGGCTATGAAAATTGATTTTCTCGTAGAAACAGATTTTTTAGAAGAATCAAAAGCAAAAAAAACCAAACTACAGAAGTTCTAATACATTCTAACAAGCAAACAACTAACGAAACCAAAGCTAACAAGAGAAAGGGCAAAGACTAGGAAGGAGAAAAGTAAAAGTAAGCAAGAATAACCACAGTGAAAACATTGTTTTGTTCATTAAAATCCTTTTGTTAACAAGGTTGATCAAGTCTTGTTACCAAAACAATCTTATATGAAACAAAATTTTGCATTCCACAAGGTGATTATGTTACCTCAAACTTGATAGCAATGGTCCCAATCATAATAGTTTCAAAATTTTCTTGTGGAATGGGACAATATATTTCTCCAACCTTGATGCTCTCAATATTTTCAATGGAATTAAGGCAATAGCTCTTAGCAACCTTCTTGGGGAAATAGACAGTGTGCTCTTTGTCATTAATATTAAATGTTACTTTTCCTTGATTGCAATTGATGACAGCACCTACAGTATTAATAAAAGGTCTCCCAAGAATAATGGACATATTATCATCTTCAGGCATTTCAAGCACAACAAAATTAGTTAAAACCAAGCAATTATGAGCCACTTGAACATGAACATCCTCACATATACCAATAGGAATAGTAGTTGACTTATCAGCCATTTGCAAAGATATATCAGTTGGTATCAACTTTTCTAGATGGAGTCTCTTGTAGAGATAAAAAGGCATAACACTAACTCCAGCTCCCAAATCACATAAAGTAGTTTTAACATAATTATTCTTAATAGAGCAAGGAATAGTTGGTATACTTGGATCACCAAGTTTCTTTGGAACCTTACCATTGAAGGAATAATTAGCAAGCAAAGTAGAAATCTCCTCATTAGGAATCTTCCTTTTATTAGAGACAATATCCTTCATATACTTTGAATAAGGAGGCAACTTAATAGCATCATTCAAAGGCATTTGCAAAAATAAAGGTTTCATCCACTCACAAAACTTGTTGTAGTGTTCTTCCTCCTTTGACTTGTGTTTCTTACCTGGAAAAGGCATAGGTTTCTGCACCCAAGGTTCTCTCTCACTACCATGTTTCTTAGCAATAAAATCTTTCTTAGTATATCTAGTATTCTTAGTGTGCTTCTCAGGTTCTTCCTCAACTTCCTCCTTATCACGAGCATCATTTTTATCATTAGCACTATCGGTTTCAGCATCAGAGACAGATATACTATTAGGATCTACAGTAGGTTTAAGTGGTTCCTCAACTATTTTATGTTTCTTTTTCGTTCTCTTATGAGGACTACCACTACTTTCACCGTGTTGAGAATCCTACTCAATTATTTTAGGGTGTCCTTCAGGATATAAAGGATCTTGAGTAGCTATACCACTCCTAGTTCTAATTCCATAAGCATGCTTATCTCCTGAGGCATTAACTAGCATATCATTTTGTACCTTAGCAAGTTGATCAAGTTGGGTTTGAACCATTTGAAAGTGTTTACAAAGCATTTTAATATCATTAGAAGTTCTTTCCACAATATCTTTCAACTCATTAATAGCTCTAGAGTTTTCCAATAAATGATTCTAAACTTGTTTATTAAAATTACCTTGTTTAACAATAAAAGTGCGAAGTTCCTCTAAGCATTGATCGGGAGGCTTACCATAGGGAATATCACCTTCATCAAAGTGGAGAGAGTGTACATCAATAGTAGATGAGTGGGGAATGGGCTTACATAATTCTTCTATAGGAGATAGATTCCTCACATCTTCAGCTCTAATACATTTCTCCTTTAGACATTTCTTAGCTTCTTTCATCACTTCATCATTTAATGCAAAAAAAACCCTCTTCTTTGGTGTTGGTATTGGAACTGGTTCAGGCACCACTGCTTCAGGAGTAATAGGATCAGGCGTATTTAACTTAGTTGAAGTCCAATCATCATAATTCTTGCTTATTTTAGCCATTAATTTTTTAGCATCTGTAGGAGTTCTTTTCCTAAAAACACAATCAACAAAACTATCTAGGTATGTCCTAAAATCATCAGTTAGTCCATTATAATAAATATCAAGAAGCTCATTTTTAGGTAATGGACATCCAGGATGTGCATGAATCAAGGCACAAAACCTTGTCCATGACTCGGGTAATTTCTCTTCTTCTCCCTGTTTAAAATCAAAAAGTCTCTGTAAAGCAGCATGTCTAGCACTGGGAGGAAAATATTTCTGGAAGAAAGAAGCAATCAAACAATCAGGGCTACCAATGGAACCAGGAGGTAATCTATTAAACCAAGCCCTAGCTTCTCCTTTTAGTGAAAAAGGGAAGATCTTAGCAACAAAGTACTTGCGCATCTTAAAATCATCAGAGAACAAAGCACTCATAGTAGAAATCTCATTCATATGATCCACAACACTCGCATTTTCAGTCCCACAGAAAGGTTCTTTCTCAATAATATCTAAATAAGATAAATCAAGAGAGAAATCATAATCTTTATCTTTAATATCTATGGGAGAGGTGGCAAACTTAGGATCATAGGACATCTTAGGCATAATAGTACGTCTAGCAAGGAGACTCTTAATAGCACTAGTACCATGTGTGTTTCGACACTCTTTAACAAAATCATCAGTGAACTCAATGTAACCATCATTAATATCATAACTCTCACTAGACTCAGGTGATCTAACAGGTGTTATAGTGTCTTCACTAGGAGTTTCAGTATTTCCTAGACTAGCCATAGTAGCATCTAGAAAAGGACCTAATGAACCACTCGCATCAAGCATAGTAAAAGTAACATCATGAGTATCAAAAGCATTTTCAGATTCAGTAGTAGTAGCGGTGTGTGTAGCATGTGTATGTGGTGGTGTAACAAGCTTACTTATAACAGACGGTGAATCAAGAGAAGCAAAGGTGTTTAGGACTGTACATCTTCTTGTAGTGGATGGTAAAATAGGGAACTTTCCATCATGAGACTTCCCCATGATGAAAGGAGTAGCAGTGAACAATAATAGATCCAAGTGAACTTACAAATAAAGCTATGCTCCCCGGCAACGGCACCAGAAAATAGTCTTGATGACCCACAAGTATAGGGGATCGCAAAAGTCTTCGCGAGTAGTATTACCTAATTTATTGATTTGACACAAGGGAGCAAAAGAATACTTGCAAGCCTTAACAACTGAGTTGTCAGTTCAGCTGCACCTGGAAATAGTTCTTGCTCACAGAAGTTTATCAGTAGCAATATTTTGTAGTAGCAACATCAAAGCAACATCAGTAGTAAAATAGGAGCAATAGTAACAGTAGTAGCAAACAGTACGATAAGAGCGCGGTAGGCATAGGGATGGATGGACAGGCGTTGCATGGACGAGTCTAAACATGTAACTTCAAGATCTAGGACAATTGCAGATAAATAAGAATAAGCATCCAAGTACTAAACAATCATAGGCATGTGCTCCATATATAGTCATGCATGCTCGCAATGAGAACTTGCACAACATCTTTTGTCCTGCCAGCCCATTGCAGCGGGGCCTCAAGGAAACTACTGGCAATTAAGGTGCTCCTTTTAATAGAGCATCGGAGCAAAGCATTAACACTCTGTAAACACATGTGATCCTCACATCACAGCCATCCCCTCCGGTTGTCCCAATTTCTGTCACTTCGGGGCCTTTGGATCCGAAAAATGATATGTGTACACAACTTATAAATAAGATCACAAACAATACTATCATAATGAATCAATAATAAGTTCAGATCTAAGATCATGACACTCGGGCCCTAGTGACAAGCATTAAGCACAACAAGTTGCAACAAAGTCAAATAGCACTAATAGAGATACTAGGCACCATGCCCTAATAATATTATTCGATTATATGATAGAACTCATCCAATCCCTACCATCCCCATAGCCTACAGCGGGGGATTACTCACTCATGGATGAGATAAATATTGATGGTTGATGGAGAGGCATTGGTGATAACGACGATGATGATCCTCCCCAAATTCCCCGTCCTGGCAAGGTGCCAGAACGGAGTTTCTACTTCTGAATCGCGGTTTCTGGTGGTGGCGGCGTAGCGGAACTCTTTCTGAAAAAACGACGAACCCGCCCTCGGTTTTTAGGTCAAGAGACGTCTTATAGGCTAAGAGGGAGACCGAGGGGGTGCCTGGGCTGGCCACACCCCTCCCAGGCGCAGGCTAGGCCCACCCGCGCGGCAGGGGTGTGTGGGCCATCCAGGGCTCCCCTCCGTCTCGTCTTCTGGTTCCGTGGATCTTCTGGTGAAATAGGATTTTTGGCATATTTTCTGGGATTTTTCCTGATAGTTGATTTTCTTCACAAAAAACTAGACACCAAGGTAATTCTGCTGAAAACAGCGTCACTCCGTGTTAGTTGTATCCAAATCACACAAGTTTAGAGGAGAAACAATAGCAAAAATGTTCGGGAAAGTAGATACGTTTTGGACGTATCATCTCTCTTCAACTTGTAAACCTACTTAAGTCCGATGGGCTTGTGGCCCTTTGGAAAGTCACACAAGCTCTAGGTTTCGTTGGTGACAATGGAGTTCATCTCTTACCTCATTGCCTTCTGCCAACACTCGTGTTGTTCTGCTTCTGCAAAGGTGTTTGGTTCCTCAATTCCCGACAGGCAGAGACCTGAATATGCAGTATCCACTACTGAGCTTTCTGCATAAATTTCATCTAGCAATTTCTTTCCCGAAGGCCCTTGAGATGGTTCAGTCCATGGGCTCCCTACAGTGCCTTCCATTGCTTGTGAAGATTGCCTAGATGAGTCAGGAAAGGGTGGCGATGATCCTAGATTGAACGGTATGGCACTCAAACTACCTGAGCATCGAGTCCCATCAGAATCAGGTGGTGTTCCTAGTTCAGACAAAGCTTCCTCTGCTGTCGTCGCTGTCGTGGCAGAGGAGTTGCATGTTTTTCCTACCATGGCAGAATCTGTTGCAAAAACTGTCTGCCACGCTGGATAATGAACAGCGAAGGATTCCTCTGTACTGGTTCCTGAGGTGACACTGGTTCCCCAATCCCAACACCCGTCCTCCTCAAACTTCACATCTGGGGATACCACTAACCTCTTTCTCTCTGGATCATAAAACCTATATGTTTTTGATCCTTGCCCATACCCAATGAAAATCATTTGTGAGATTCAATCTGAGAGCTTGTTCTGGCCTGGCCCTATTTTCTTCACATGTGCAATGAATCCAAATGTGTGCAGGTGGTGGATAGCAGGATTCTTGCCATGCCATGCTTGGTATGGTGTCATGCCACTCACACTTTTGGTTGGGGAACGGTTAAGTAAATAAACTGTAGTGCACACTGCCTCTCCCCAAAATCTTGCAGGCACTCCCATGCTTTTAAAGAGGCTTCTTGCCATGCCAACAACTATCTGATTCCTTCTCTCCACCACTCCATTTTGCTGTGGAGTATAGGGAGCTGTGAGAAAATGCTTTATACCCATATCTTCACAATAACTTGCAAAGGCTCCTGAGGTAAACTCCCCCCCCCCTCGGTCGGTTCTGATAGCCTTAAGCTTGAGATCTTTCTCTGCTTCGGTAGCTATCTGAATTTCTTGAAAGTGTTCAGAGCTTCATCTTTAATGCTGAGTAGGGCTAGCCACATGTAGCGTGAGTAATCGTCAACCACCAGAAGAAAGTATCGCTTGCCTCCTGGAGTTGCTGGCTCAATTGGGCCACACAGGTCACCATGGAACAATTGCAGCTGACTTGTTGCACGGTAACTGGCCTATGACGGGAAAGGCTGACGACGCTACTTGGCCACCATTCACCCATCACACACTTGCTCCGTCTGCCATTAGAGTAGGCAAGCCCTCAACCATCTCTTCTTCTACCAGTGTTCTGAACGATCTGAAGTTGACATGGCTGAATCTCATATGCCATAGACACGACAACTCTTTTGCGTGTGAGAGCAGACAAACTGGTTCCGCCTTGGGAATGTTCATAATATACATTATGTTCTTGGTTCTCTTCACCCGAGCCAACACTTTCCTCTGACAATCGAACACTGTCATCATGCCATTTTCAGCAGAGTACTTGCAGCCGTTCTCATCTAGCTGCCCCAAACTGTTGTCCTTCAGCTGAGGTATGTAATACACATCTGAAAGAACCCGGTGTTCACCCGTGTGACAAAGTATCAATACTGAACCTCTGTCGCGGATGTCGACAATCGAGCCATCTCCGAACCAGACTTTTCCCTTCACTGTCTGATCTAGTTCAGCAAATTTATCTGCTCTTCCAGTCATGTGATTACTCGCCCCAGTATCCAGGTACCATGACATCACGTGGGCCCCTATGAGTTTGGGCACTACCTTATCTTCGTTGAGGAATACTTGTTCCTCTGAAGCAGCATCAGACACAACCAGCTCGCATGCCTCCATCATGAGGAGTGATGAATCTTCGCCCTCCTCCTTCTTGGCACAGTTGGCCTTTTCCCGCTTCGGCTCTAGGCAATTAGACTGGAAATGACCCTTGTCATTGCAGTTATAACATCTCACCTTACTGATGTCAAATTTTCCCTTCTTCTTTTTCTTGCCGCTGTCCTTGCCGGGTTTGCCGCGATCACCACGGTCACCTCCTTTCTTCCCGGCGAAACTGCTCGAGCCACCTACACTTTCCACCACCTTCTTCCCTTTCATGAGCTATTCCGGTGCTCTGGACATGAGCATCAACTGTTCGTCTTTGCTACCTCTACCGCGATGGCGACCTCGTTGGATGTTCTCGAACATCGAGAGCCTTCCAATGTCCTTAGACACGGGCATTGTGTCGAGATCTCACCACTGCTCGATTGTGTTGACAATATCTGCATATTTTTCTGGCACCGCATTGAACAGTACTTCAATTACAGATTCATCGTCGATTTTATCACCTAGAGATCGAATCTCGGCGATGAGCGTTGAACACAGCAATGGTCTCATTGTCGCCCATCTGCAGTCGATCCAGCTCCCGCTTGAGGTGCTTGACGTGAGCCTTCTTGACACATCGTCGCCGAAACGCATCATTTGGATCGCCTCCCACGCCTCCGTGTCCGTCTTGTACTCGGCGATCGCCATGACCAAGGCATCCAGAAGGGACTGCGAGAGCGCGGTGAATGCGTCCTCGTCCTTCGCCTAGTCGTAGTCCGCCTTCGCCTTGACCGCTGACCAGCAGCCGAGAGTGTGCAATATGATGCGCATCTTGACGGACCACCGTAGTTAGTCTCGGTGAGTTACGGGTAGTGTACCGGCACTCCGCTCTGCGATGATGCTCTTGCGACGAGCGCTCCTGCGCTCATACCTCCATCGACTTCCTCTGCCTTCCCTTGCGGCTTGTCGTCGATCTTCGGCATCGCGGCTCAATCCGCAACTCCGACGCCACAAACTCCGACGCCACAGAATCGCCTCCGACCCTAGGGCTCTGATACCAAATGACAGAGCAGCCCCGGATCAAACACACGCGAACATAGTGGAATTGGAAATTCTGAAACTCTGAAGAACCCACACGAACAGAACTAGCAGAGAGAGGGTTTTGGCGACGCGTTAAAGCTTGCGTCTTTTCTGTGGGCTCCTTTTATTCCAGGTGCACGACGTCTTGCGATCGTGGCCGATTCCTAGGCTTCCCACGATCCATTTCTTCCACGCCATCCCACGGAGTCGATCGTGTACATGTTTACAACAGAACTGAACGAAGAAAACAGTCCTCCACGTGAATGAGCACGTGTCAGGATTATTCCTATCAATGATGACACAAAACAATGTGTCAAGAAAGTGAACAAAAGAGAGATAATTATGGTGGTTTGGTACAGTGTAATATGAAGGGGAGGCATATGGAAACACATGCATCGCATGCCATCGTACATGGGTGTAGAACAACTCTCAGTGATTTTTGAGCGACTAGGAGGATTTAGTGCAATTCTGAGCATTGTTACTGAGAGATGATAGTTGGAACGAGAAATATGAGCTTGGCAGGTGGGCATGCGAGAGGATGGGAGTGGGATTTAGGGTTTGAGTGGCGGCACCACTTCACCATTTTCCAAGTCACCATTGGGGCCTAGTCTCAAAATAGGAGGTCGTATATCCTTGGTGAAAACAACTTTTCATACATGGGAAGGCTCGTCGACTCCTCCAATGCTAGTCAGGCCAGATCCTAAAGTTTCCTATGTATATCTCCATAACAAAATAAATTAACTACTATGGAATAGTGGTTACAAGGAACAAATGAATTAAAAATTTGACTTGAGATAGTATAGATGTACTTTGGAATATTATCCAAGATCTAGAATGGAATTTTCCATGCAACATGGATTTTGAAATAAATCTGGAAGGTTATGGAACAACTAATTCAAATTTCCGCTAGAGCACATAGTCAGCCGTTAAAATGCCTAAGAAGCCTAAATTCAATAGTTAAACTTACACGGTTAAAACCACCAGTTAAATAACCGCGCTCGCAGCATCAATAAGCCATTATATCGCATGACTACATTATTTACAGAAAATACCTCCTCCATGTTTTGATTAGATAGGGAGACCATTGAAATCATCAAGATGTTGAATTTTTTGTACCAGATAGTATGTTGATTCCAATTTTCCGTTAATTTATGACACAGGCAGGAGCTCAGCTACTTAATACAGTAAAAGATATGTGTATAACCAAGAAGAGAACAAAAGAAAAATGATATGCTACAAAGAAGAAACATAGCAGTGAGGTACTCTTCTCATGCACACACGGAAGACACATTATAACAAACCTTGAGGGTGACATGTGACAATGAGGAAAAGGATGTACAGTTTACATTGATGATTTGAGCATTTTGCTGCTTTTAAAATTTTTGCATTGTCTGTTAGGCTGTAACGGTGAGCATGGCTTTTGGTCTTACTTGTTTTTTTAATTTGTGTTCAACACTCTGTTTTGGTCCATGTTTTGCTACTTGGGTGTGGTAGCTGTGTTATTTTCTAGGGAGGCACAATCCCCTTATGTCTTGTGCATAGGTCTAAGTTCAAGGATAATGAAACAAAAAAGTATCTGGCATAACGAATTGGAAAGTTGCCTAAAAAATTCGCACAATCACTGTAGGTGAGAATGGTAGATTTTCTCAAACAAACAGAGTGACACATTTAAAGCAAAATTTTGGACTAGCTTATTCAGATTGTATTTATCATATGGTGGCCCTGTCCATTCAAGATATGTGATTATAGAATCTAGGCGAATATCAACTACGCCATCTTTTGGAAATTTTGGGATGCCGGAAATTCCATGGTGTTCTAGAACATCAATGATCACAATCATGTTTTGTTGAGAAAACAAATTATCTTTGTAGGCTACTTTTCGATGCAAATAGGCACAACACATTATTTGCAATCTTCAAGGGCCACATGATACTAGTAGGTGGGGGTGGTTTTCCTTTAAAATTCCAGAATTCTCTCTGACAAAATTAGGACGGCCTAGAACGCTATATATAATGGCGAGAATGGCTCTTCCATTACACATCCACTGGCTTGACGAATCAATGTTGAGTGTAGAGCTCACATATGTAGACAAACCAACTTGGAGGAAGTGCAATTACAGCTCATGTAAGAAAATTAATGGATGAATAACCCACGAGCCTTTCTTAGCCTGGGCATCCAAAGCTATATAAAAAATGGACCAGCTCTGTATTCTCCTTCTTATAGATCCTAACAATGATACGGATATTGGGAGCGGTACAGGTAGCCAAACAAATATGACGAGAATCGACTAGTGACAATTACCATAGGTTAGAGTTGCTCAATCAATTTGAGAATGGGAGGCATATGGAAACATATCATCTCCTGCTGTAAGAAATGATGTACGAATCAGGAGTGTGAAACAAAACAATATGGGTAGGGTATTGCAGGGTACCAATAGGGTCCGGCCTATCTCATTATATATGGTAGTACAGGTAGAATACAGATATAGTACAAGTTAGGTTAGAGTCCAGTACAAATACATCTATCACCCTTCCTCAATCTCAACAGGGATACCAATGTTGAGATTGCGCCTACAAAACTGAAACAATGGTAGTGGAAGAGGTTTAGTGAATATGTCTGCCAGCTGATCCTTGGATGAGATAAACCGAATCTGCAATAGCTTTTGAGCAACTCTTTCTCGAACAAAATGAAAATCCACCTCATTGTGTTTAGTGTGTGCATGAAACATCGGGTTCGAAGAAAGGAATGTTGCACCAATGTTGTCACACCATAAGACTGGTGGACTACTCTGAGAAACACCAAGTTCAGCTAGAAGAGCTTCTACCCAAATCAACTATGAAGTCGCATTAGCAAGTACTTTTTTTTTACGCAAAGGACGGTGGGGAAGGCCCCCACTGCGTCATTTTTCATATATAATAAAGGGGATGGTAATTACAATGGAAAGAAAGTATTTGAAAGAAAAAATACAAATTACAAAAGGTCAAGCCAGCTCTACATGCCCTCTTTAAGACTAGGTTTAACTCTATGTCTAATGTTTTGAACCTCCTTCTTGAAAGTACTATAGCAGCTTTCCGAACTCCTCCGACAATTTTTAAAAATGATATTATTCTTGTGTATCCATATGCTCCAGCAACCAGTAATCATAGCAATCTTGAAAGTACTATAGCATTAGCAAGTACTTGATATTCAGACTCTGTACTGGACCAAGACACAGTAGCATGTTGTTAGCATTAATCTTGAGTTAGTTAATGTCAGGATGGTCTAGTAATATACATAGGAAAGTTATATGTACGTGTCATGTTAGATTGATCCGAGTTGGTCTCTCGTAGTAGTTTCCTTTGCTAGGTTACATACTTGTTGAGTCCAATTAGGATTAGTAAGTATCTGTGTAGGTCTTTGAAGTCTGAATAGGTTTGCTAGTTCGAATAGGTTTAGTTTTTGAGTCGTGCTAGTTGGACGTGTATATATACACATGCACTCTAGCTAGAACTTTGTATCGAGTTGTACTGTGAGTTGAGAAAGAAATAAAGAAAATTCGAGGGCACGATACGTGCCCGTGGCCACAAGTTTTTTCGAGCGTGTTTGTTTGTCTAGTTTGATGTAGTCGATCTGTGGAAAAATTCCAACAATTGGTATTAGAGCGAGGTCGAAGATTTGAACCCACGCTTGCCCCGGGGAGGCGACCCTACTAGCGTCTCGGGGCAGGCGACCAGGTGGAGGCGGCGAACATGCCGTCATCGGTGAGGCGGCGGGCGGTCGTCGCTCGGAGGAGCGACAAGGAAGAAGAAGGCGAACGAGGAGTCCTCGGCAAGGTGGTTGATGGGGATGATCGTTGATGAGTGCGGTGGTACCGGGGTGCGGTGCTGGAGAATCTTGTCAAGATCGTTGTCCGGGAGAGTATGAGTCAAGGAGTCATGGTCGTGCGGGTTAGCACATTGAGTTAGCGTTGTGTCTGTGAGTCGTCGTTGTGTCCAAGTACTTGTCTCTGTGAGGATCCGTTGCAGTTGAAGCGAATGAAGGTTGAGGGACTGTTCATGATATGGACGAAGACGCAATTTGCGTGCCTCGATCAGGTCGTCTATGTGTCTCGACGAGAGGATCAATTTCAAGTGTGAAGGGGACGGTAAACCAGTGAAGGTGAGTCTCTTCAATGAGGCCATGTCTCTACATGAGGCCGAAGTGGATGGTCTAGTCCACGTCAGGAGGTCGGCATGTATTGTGCTAGGGTGGACGGTGTGTTCCACGGGTGGTGCGATTCCACAAGGTTTTCTAGCGTGGCTGGGTAGTCCGGATCATACTTGAGTTGTTCCGTAAATTCGTCAAATCGAAATTGGGAAGATCCAATTAGACTTGTCGTGGTGCGAGACCTAGACAAGATCTACAAGGATTCAAGATCAGAGAAGCATGGAAAACGAAGAATAGTCAATCAAGATTAGGGAGAGATTGTTAGCATTAATCTTGAGTTAGTTAATGTCAGGATGGTCTAGTAATATACATAGGAAAGTTATATGTACGTGTCATGTTAGATTGATCCGAGTTGGTCTCTGGTAGTAGTTTCCTTTGCTAGGTTACATACTTGTTGAGTCCGATTAGGATTAGTAAGTATCTGTGTAGGTCTTGAAGTCCGAATAGGTTTGCTAGTTCGAATAGGTTTAGTTTTTGAGTCGTGCTAGTTGGACGTGTATATATACACGTGCACTCTAGCTAGAACTTTGTATCGAGTTGTACTGTGAGTTGAGAAAGAAATAAAGAAAATTAATGGATGAATAACTCCTAGCTACTTCGAAAAAAACTAATGCACCCACGAGCCTTTCTTAGCTTGAGCATCATCCAGGCTCTATAAAAAATGGACCGGCTCTGTATTCTCCTTCTTATAGATCCTAACAATGTTGTCAAGATGTTGGGAGCGGCATTGGCAGGCAAACAAATACGAAGAGAATCGACTAGTGACAATTACCATAGGTTGGACCGTTGGAGTCGCTCAATCAGTTTGAGAATGGGAGGCATATGGAAACACATCATCTGCTGTTGTAGGAAATGATGTACGAGCCATGAGAAGTATCCTGATATGAGAGGAGGGACTATGGGGCAAAACCGATGTGACCGTGGGTTCCCTAGACATGCAGGTTTGGCTCATCGGTTGGTTGTTTCTACTGCTGATTGTTTTCTTCAGGGGAAATACTTTCACGGTAGCCTCTAACATGTATGTCTAGGGATTCGCTTCTCTAGTGATTCAGTGTCCCTATGTTTGCAAAAGAATTTGTAGATAGTGAGAAGATTGTAGACCATCATTGACTTCATCCATAATGTGGCGTGTGATTCTTCCTGCCAGCATGAACATCTTCATTCTTAGCCAATGCAAATAGGCAACAATAATTATCACAAGAAGTGCCAAGGGCATGAGTATGCACTAGGCAATAAAACCTAGTAAGTGAAAAGTAAATTAAATTATATCTTCTAACAAGATTCAACTTTGCTTACATTAACCTGGTTCTAAGAAGGCAAGTATAATTCTCAAATATTATGTTAAATATTTTTTGGTAACTTAAAATATTCATAAGAAAATATTAGCGTCAGAGGGGAAACAAACCGTTGACCATCTGTTATGTTTTGTGATTCATTACCTAACATTTTTTATGGAAGACCAAAGAAAGTTCTCAAATGGTGGAAGCAGCTTATAAGCAACGTAGAAAAAGCATACAAATAATATGATGCCAAAAGCAATGAACACTAACCCCATCTCCTGATATTTGGACAAGTGCATCATCTCTTTTTCCTTCTTGGGTACAGACTGAATCTCCGGGCATGCAGAGAAAGTGAACAAAATAGAGACAATCACAAATTTATGTACCTCCCTGAGAATGACTCAAAAGAGATATTGCTGATAAAAAAGTGAGAAGTGATATATTCACAAGGACACACCATTCAGTAGAGGCATATGACAACCTCACTGACATCCAGTTACACAACATTTATCGGGTTTCACAAGGACACTAAGGTTTGTGACGCAATCAAATAATGAATGGACATATCACTTAGAGCCAACATATACAATAGCCGTCCTTGTGTTTTCAGTTTTCTAAGTTTAGAGGAGGGGAGGACACCAAAGCAAAAGTTGTTAGATATAAGAAAGTAATAATGTATTAGTATATGACCCATCTCACATATTTACAAAGTGTCTATGAGCACGTGCTGCAACTGGCTTTTAGTTTAGAGCCCGCTTCTTTTGTATTTGATCTTCTCACTCATCCAACTAACCAAATGCACATTCTTATAGCCAACTTAATAGGACTTATTCTACTAGCTCTTATGACAACAGCACTAGCAACAAAAATTAAATCGAACAAAGTCATGGCTCTAGAGAGGCTGAGAGCTATGGAAATTATGATGGTTTGGTACGGTGTAGTACTTTATGAAGAGGAGGCATATGGAAACACATGCATTGCATGCCTTCATACATGGGTGTAGAACAACTCAGTGATTTTCGAGCGACTGGGAGGATTTAGTGCAATACTGCGCATTGTTACTGAGAGATGATAGTTGGGACGAGAAATATGAGCTTGGCGGGTGGGCATGCGAAAAGATAGGAGGATTGAGGGTGTGAGTGGTGGCACCACTTCACCATTTTCCAAGTAACCTTTGGGGCCTAGTCCCAGAATAGGAGGTTTTATATCCTTGGTGAAAAACAACTTCTTATACATTGGAAGGCTCGTCGACTCCTCCAATGCTAGTCCGACCAGATCCTAAAGTTTCCTATGTATATTTCCACAACAAAATAAATTATCTACTATAGATTAATCATCAAGTATTTTGCAAAAAATCCTTGTTACGAATAGTGGGTACAAGGAACAACTGAATGAAAAAGTTGTCTTGAGATAGTATAGATGTACTTTGGAATATTACAAATCTGGAAGCTTATGGAACAGCTAATTCAGATTTCCACTAGAGCACACGGCCAGCCATTTAAATTCCTAAGAAACCTAAATACAAAAGTGTAGTTAAAATTACACACGAATAAAACCAGTTCGACAACCACGCCCACAGCATCATTAAACCATTCTGTCACATGACGACATCATTGACCGAAAATACCTCCTCTCTATTTTGATTAGATAGAGAGACCAGTGAATTGAATCATCAAGATATTAACATTTTTTTGTACTGGATAGTATGTTGATTCCAATCTTGATTTAATTTATGAAACAAGCAGGAGCTCTGCTATTTATTTAATGCAGTAAAGGATATGTATATAACCAAGCAGAGAACAAAAGAAAAATCATATGCTACAAAGAAGAAACATAGCAGTGAGCTCCTCTTTTGATGCACACGCGGAAAACATATCATAATAAACCTTGAGGGTGACATGCGAGGTATACTTTACGATTGATGATTTGGGCATTTTGCTTCTTTTAGAAATTTTGCATTGTCTATTAGGCTGTAACAGTGAGCATGGCTTTGGTCTTCCGTACAGGCCTCCTGATAAATCATCTCACATCACATTGGGAAGTCGGTGTCGAGGCCAGGTACCTAGACAGCCCACTTGGTACATGTTAGATGTTTATATTTGTATATTGTAGTTTCTCATATGTTAGGGGGCTTCCTGCATATTTGTCTTGTATTATATATTGTGGCATTTTGGCCCCCAGAGGAATATAAGTTGCATATTACTGACATGGTATCAGAGTTAGGTTAGCCTCCTCCTACTCGCAACTTCGTCGCTGTAGCCGCCACCGTCCCTGTCGCCAACGGCCTTGTCGTTGTCGTCGCCGCCTGTCCACGTCTAGTTTCTGGCCGTCTGCCGTCGTCGCCCGTTCCGTCTCGCGATCCAGATTCGGTTCTCGGTCTCCACGTGCGGATCGATTTTACAGATCGATCTCCAAATCGCGCACACGAGGATCGTCCTCTGCTCCTCGATTGGGTCTTCTCTGCTTCTCGATTGTCCACACGCGGGCTCCACGCGCGGGCTCCCTCCTCACTGCCGACGCCAGACGCGCCCTGCTGCTCCCCCCCCCCCCCCCCCCGACGACCTGCCTGCTGACGTACGACCCGCGAGCCCCTGCTGCTCGATCCAGCGGGAGACAGAGCACGCCCACGAGAGCACGCCTCGATCCTGCCACCCGCCGCCTCGTGGACTACTCCCGCCAGAGCTGTGCTGGCCCGCTTGATCCTGCTGTGCCACCCGAGCTGCTGGCCCGCCACCTCGTCATCTCCCGCCGCCCTCGTGGACTACTCCCGCCCAAGTCTGCCGGCCGCCGGCGGGCCCGTCTCAGCCGTCTTCTCTTCCGGTCTCGATTTTCCCCGGAATAGGTTCGCAGTGCCCCGATCTACCTTGTTCTACTGCTAAGATCACCGGTGGTGCCCTGTTCTAGGCGGAATTGGCCGGAGATTGCTGGCTTGTGAGCGTTGACTTCCAGCCAAATCTAGATCAAAAAAAAGAGAGAGATGTCTTCTGCATTGGGCTATGTTGCGATTCCTCGCTGCCCGGTGATCTTCGATGGCGTGAATTATCCTGATTTCGCTGCCTTTATGCGCGTTCACATGCGCGGTCTCCGTCTTTGGGGTGTGCTTTCCGGCGAGGTCTCCTGTCCGTCGTGCCCCCTGCTCATGTGGCTCCTCTTTCGCCGACGCCGATTGTTCTCGGTGCTGATGCTTCTTAGGAGGTCAAGGATGCTGCTCAGAGTGCTGATGATAGTGTTGTTGCTGCTTATGAGCTGAAGTTCAAACAGTACTCTGCTGATATCGAGACCTATCGCCACGCTCTGACTGCCTACACTCAGTGGGTCGATAAGGATGCTCGTGCTGCTGCTGTTCTCACTTCCAGTGTTCTGCCCCAGTATGCTGCTGAGTTCATGAGTCTCCCTACCGTTGCCGCTCAGTGGGCACATCTTCGTCAGCGCTATCAACCGTCTAGGGATGCTTTTTACCTGTTCGTGGTTCGCCAGGAGCATACTCTTCAGCAGGGTGATTCCACTATTGATGAGTTCTATACTCAGAGTGCTGCTATCTTGCGTCAGCTTTATTCTCTCCGTACTGCTGTTTATGGCACATGCTCGTGCTGCCAGATTGTGCGCTCGGACTTGGAGTTTCACCGCATATATGAGTTTCTATCTCGGCTCCGCTAGGAGTTTGAGCCCCGGCGTGCTCAGCTGAATGCTCGTGGTCGTGTTCCGCTCTCTGAGGTGTTGACTGAGCTTCGGGCTGAGGAGACCCGTCTCCGTGGTGCTGGTCTTCTTGCGGTTCCATTTGTGCTTGCTACTTGTGGTCCTCCTATGCCGTCTGCTCCCTCGACTCAGCCGTGGTCCTCTGTGCCACCGCTGATACTACCCACTCCTTCAGGTCAGGGTCAGAGTCAGCACCAGCAGTCTCAGGGTCAGAGTCAGCACCAGCAGGCTCGTGGTCAGGGTCGACGTGGTTCTCTTCGTCACTGCTCTTACTGTAATAAGGATGGACACACTTGGGCCACCTTTTATACACGGGATCCCAGTTTACGTCAGCAGCACCAGGCTCGTGGGCAGTCGGCTCCTTCCGGCTCTTCAGAAGTTGCTCTCTCCGATCAGGATATTATCAGGAGTCTTCGCGGTTTGCTTGTTGCTACAGGCTCTTCTTCGATAGGCACTGCTGGTTCTGTGACCGATTCTTCAGGCACTGCGCGACCACCACCTTCTACACAGTCAGGTACATCCCCGTGGTATCTGGATTCTGGAGCTTCCTTTCATATGACCTCTGAGTCTTCTTTTATGTCCGCTCTTCGTTCTCTCCCTTCTCATATCCGTGTTTTCATGGCTGATGGTACCTCTCTTCCTATTTATAGTCGGGGCTCCCTTTCTACTTCTTCCTTTTCTATTCCTGATATTTATCATGTTCCTCGTCTTAAGATGAATCTGTTCTCTGCTAGCCAGCTTACTAACTCTGGTTGTCGCGTCATTCTTGATGTTGATTCTTGTGTTGTCCAGGACCGTCGCACACAGGCCCTGGTTGGAGCTGGCCCTCGCAGTCGTGACTCTTTAGGACTTTGGGAGTTACACTGGCTTCGTGTTCCTTCCGCTGTCACTTCATCTGCCAGTTCTTCTCCGGTCGTCGCCTCTGCTACCAGCTCCTTCTAGCAGTGGCATCATCGTCTTGGTCACCTTTGTGACTCTCGTCTGTCGTCATTAGTTCATCGTGGTCTTCTGGGGTCTGTCTCTGGAGATGGGTCTTTACATTGTCAGGGCTGTAGGTTGGGCAAACAGATTCAGCTTCCCTATCCTACTAGCGCGTTTGTATCTCAGCGACCTTTTGATTTAGTTCATTCCGATGTTTGGGGTCTGGCTCCTTTCGCTTCGAAAGGGGGCCATCGCTACAATATTTTATTTATCGATGATTTTTCTCGATACACTTGGTTGTATTTTATGCGCTCTTGCAGTGAAGTGCTATCTATATATCAGCGTTTTGCGGCCATGGTCCGTACTCAATATTCTACACCCATTTGTGTGTTTCGTCCTGATTCTGCTGGTGAGTATATCTCCCAGATGTTGCGAGGTGTTCTTGCTGAGCAGGGCACCCTTGCTCAGTTCTCCTGTCCTGGCGCACATGCCCAGAATGGCGTTGCTGAGCGTAAGCATTGCCATCTTCTTGAGACCACTCGTGCCATGATGATTGCTTCTTCCCTTCCTCCGCATTTCTGGCCTGCGGCTGTCGCTACATCGAATTACCTCATCAATATTCAGCCCTCCGCCGCTTTGCAGGGTGGTATTCCTCTTGAGCGTCTATCTGGACAGTCTCCAGACTACTCCATGCTTCGCTTGTTTGGTTGTGTTTGCTATGTTCTCCTTGCTCTTCGCGAACGCACCAAATTGACCGCTCAGTCTGTTGAGTGTGTCTTCCTTGGATACAGTGATGAGCATAAGGGCTATCGTTGTTGGGACCCTGTTGGTCGTCGGATGCGTATCTCTCGTGATGTTACTTTTGATGAGACGCATTCTTTCTATCCTCGTCCCACCGCTGGTACCTACCCGGTGGAAGATCTCTTTTCTTCTTTTTCCTGACACATCTTCTTCTACTCCTATTGTGTCTTCTTCAGGATCTCCTCCCCCTGATGTCTCTTCTTCGACAACATCCTCCTCTGCTCCGTCTAGTTCTCCTAGTTCTCCGGAGTCTTCCTCTGCTATTCCCTCTTCTTCCTCGTCGTCTCCCGAGTCGTCGTCCTCTGATGAGCCTCCCTCTACTCGTTCTGTTCGTCAGCGTCGTGCCCCCAACCATAACTCTCCTAGTCAGTATGGTCTTTCGGTTGCCTCCGAGCCAACTTCTTATCGGGATGTTGAGCATCATCCTGAATGGAAGCTGGCCATGGCTGAGGAGATTGTTGCGCTTGAGCGCACTGGCACCTGGGATCTTGTTTCTCCTCCTCCCGGTGTTCGTCCTATCACGTGTAAGTGGGTCTATAAGATTAAGACCCGCTCTGATGGATCTCTTGAGCGCTATAAAGCGCGTCTTGTGGCTCGTGGTTTTCAGCAGGAGCATGGTCGTGACTATGATGAGACCTTTGCTCCTGTGGCTCATATGACCACTGTGCGTACTCTTCTTGTTGTTGCTTCTGTTCGTCGCTGGTCTGTGTCCCAGCTTGATGTTCAGAACGCCTTTCTAAATGGTGAGTTGAGTGAGGAGGTTTCTATGCAGCCTCCTCCTGGGTATTCTGTTCCCGTGGGGATGGTTTGTCGTCTTCGACGTTCTCTTTATGGCCTCAAACAGGCCCCTCGTGCCTGGTTTGAGCGCTTTGCTTCTGTAGTGACTGCTGCTGGTTTCTCCCCTAGTGCTCATGATCCAGTGCTGTTTGTTCACACTTCTCCTCATGGACGCACTCTTCTTTGTCTCTATGTTGATGATATGATCATTACTGGTGATGATTCTGAGTATATTGCCTTTGTTAAGGCTCGTCTTCGTGATCAGTTTCTTATGACTGATCTTGGTCCTCTTCGATACTTTCTTGGGATTGAGGTTTCCTCCACTTCTGATGGATTTTACATCTCCCAGGAAAAGTATATTCAGGATCTTCTTGCTCGTGCTACTCTTGGGGATGAGCGCACTGTTGAGACACCTACGGATCTTAATGTTAAGCTTCAACCTACTGATGGTGATCCTCTTCCTGATCCGATGTGTTATCGTCATCTTGTTGGGAGTCTTGTCTATCTTGCTATCACTCGTCCTGACATCTCTTATCCTGTTCATATTCTGAGTCAGTTTGTTTCTGCTCCTACTACTGTTCACTATAGTCATCTTCTCCGTGTTCTTCGTTATCTTCGTGGTACGATCACTCGTCGCCTTTTCTTTCCTCGTTCCAGCTCCCTTCAGCTCCAATGCTATTCTGATGCTACGTGGGCGAGTGATCCTTCGGATCGTCGTTCACTTTCTGCTTACTGTGTGTTTTTTGGTGGTTCGCTCATTGCTTGGAAGACGAAGAAACAGACAGCGGTTTCCCGTTCGAGTGTTGAGGCTAAGTTGCGGGCTATGGCCTTGTTGACTGCTGAGGTGACCTTGGTTGCGGTGGTTACTTGCGGATTTTGGGGTCTCTATTACCACACCCACTCTGGTTTTGTCTGACAGTACAGGGGCTATTAGTGTTGGACGTGATCCGGTCAAGCATGAGCTTACCAAGCATATTGGTATTGATGCTTTCTATACACGTGCTCAGGTGCAGGCTCAGGTTGTTGCGTTTCAGTATGTGCCTTCAGATTTACAGTTGGCGGATTTCTTTACGAATGCACAGACCAGAGCGCAGCATGATTTCTTACTCTTCAAACTCAGTGTTGTGGATCCACCATGAGTTTGAGGGGGGTGTTAGATGTATATATTTGTATATTATAGTTTCCCCATATGTTAGGGGGCTTCCTGCATATTTTCTTGTACCTGTACTATGTATTGTGGCCTTTGGCCCCCAGAGGAATACAAGTTGCATATTTCTGACAGTACAAAAGGCAATTATGTCCTCGATGCGATGCAGAACAAATGGAAGAATAGATGATGCGCACCAACCTGCCTACTATAAGTATGACCCCACACTTATAAAAGATGCACTCCCTCGGTAGTCTCCATTGTAGCACTAACATGCAAACTAACACAAATGGAGTTGAGGATCCTGAGAGAGACCGAGGGGTGCAATAGACTGTGCATGGGAGACATATATATGGAAACACAATATCTCAAGGTTCAGAATCCTATGTAGAAATGGCTCAATGCCATTGATTTCCAAGAAGGGGATGGAAGATGACAGTGACACTAGTGGGAGAGGGATAGCAGGAAAGTCAGATCGATACTTGAACAAAACCCATATCAAGATTCGACGGAACTAAGCAGGTGGTTACTCTTGGACAAATTGGATGGATTTCCTTCTCCACCTGAAAACTGTTAGCCTAAGAAAACATGTTGGTCATTAGTTGTAACTGGCTAGTTTTTTTCGATAATGGGAATATATTAATACCAAGATGATACCAATTACACCCGGTTTCTACAGCAACAAAATGTCTAGAGAAAATCTAGGCATCAAGGGTGCACACAGCCGACAAAAAACAAAGACCCCGCTGAAGCAATCGTAGACTCGACTCTAGTCTTGTCTAGTGGTAGTACAAAGCAAGTTATGGACGTGTGGGATGGCACAAGGCTGTGCATGACTTGCTCCCTGGTCAAGTATTTGCACTTCCTTAGCATAGAAGAGTAGCTACGTAGTTTCCTTTGCACATCAATAAAAGGAGAAGCCCATACTACTACGATCAGAGCAGCACAAACCAATTCTGCGCCTCTCTCTCTCTCTCTCTCTCTCTCTCTCTCTCTCTCTCTCTCTCCACTCAACGTGCGTGTGTATTTCATGTCTAGGAACCAACAAAAACACCCTAAGGATCATATAAATTTGGAATCAAGACCCTACAATTATGGACGCAGAAGGGGAAGAATGGGGAGCATACCTCGCCACAAAGCGCCGCATTGGTCGACATAGTCGTGGTGTTGGCTGTCCGGCTGAAAGGGGTGCGGCACTGCTTATGAGGAACGGCTGGTCAATGGATCAGGTAGAGAGAGTAAGCGCAGCGGGTGGGAATGAGCTAGGTATCCCACTCGCCGTCATGGCCAAGCAAGTCGCTGGAGGAAACTGCTCCTTGTGCATGCTGCCCGTGACGGAAAACGAACACATGCTTGCGTTAGTGGCCTCTGTGTGCAGGAGGCGAAACCCAATGGCTCATGCATTCACGACAGAACAACGGCACTATTTTGACACAACTAAGTTCAACGGTCTAAAAAATAACAGCTAGCCTTAATATCTTGCTTATGCTGCTACCCTGGTGGTTGGGGATTCATTCACAGTGGACAACATTCTCTAAGATTGACTTTTTCTTCAATTTTATGTTTACTTGTTGCTCTTGATTCTTGTAAAATATAAGTTGCTTCATATCTGCTGTTCCAAACATTATAACTCCAATTTAAATCCGGACATAGTGATTTCAGTCTAAAATATATAGCTTTAGGCATGCCTTGTCGGAGGGGAGCTAGATCTCGAGCGGAAGCCGTCGTGGTTCTGACACAGCTTTGTCGATGAGCATTTGCTCCTGCCACTGAGATGAACACTTACACCTTCATTCTGGCAATCCGACGGTTCTGCTTCTTGGAGATGCACCTTGTTTTTTCTATCAGTCTTGATGCAATAGTTTCACTAGTTCTACTTACCTGTGTCTGGATCAAGCTATTGAGCAAGGTGAATCACGCTCTCGACTCTCGTCTGTTTGGGAACGGTGAGCTGGCCATCCTCCTCCATGTCCGAACATGATCGCTCTAACTCAAAGGGTGTCTAGTCTAGAACACATCTTGCACCTAGACCTACCAAACCTTGAGAGAAGCCTCGCTGTAACACATCTTACATATAGACAAACTCACAAGGACCAAAAAAGGAAAGACTATTATTGAAAGACTTAAGCCTGGTGCTAACCCAGGCTCCTGAGACCAGGACTCCTGGCGCGGGTGTTATCTGCCGTTGGGTGACCCACACAAGTCATCTGGAGCATTCGAGTTTAGCCTGGTAAAATAAACTTTTGTTACTGTGTGGAACGCCTCTACTATGAAGCTAATGCCCCCAACCGTGGGGTTGGTCCACAAAACAGAGACCATTATGTTTTAAGCAACGTGAAAAAACTGTGTGACGCCCCGCAGCGCGCAGAGGTGCTCACCCGAACTCGCCCTCGCCTCGCCTCGCCTCTCCTCCTTCTCTTCTCCCGTAACACTTCGCTCCCCCCTTCGAACCCTAGGCAATGGCGGCGGCCGCCCGCTTTTTTCTCTGATCTACTCTCCTTCCATGGTGACGCCTCCTCCCTTACCATTCCTCTCCCTCCCTGTCTTCCCCCTCTCGGTCTGCATGCAAGGGGATTTTGGACGATAATGTCGGCTGGCGCCGCCGCCGACGGTGGTGTGCGACTGTATTTGGCGAGCACCTACGGTAGAGGGCGGTGATGGATAGAAGGTGTTCTTCTCTCAGAGTCCTCCTCATCTCAGGTTACACCGATATATTTCTTCATTTCCTTGACTAATCCTCCTCGGCTGTATGTAGCCTGAGCTCCTTTCCTTTTTCTAATTCTTCAAATCAGTACAGTTTGTATCTGCATATTCAGGTTAAAAAGTATCTCCTACTGTAGAATTAGATATTACTATTTGATTGGTTATTCTTTAGATATTTACTTCCGCACCTGCATCGCTTCAGCTTTTTGTTCTAAACAGCCGCACGTACTGATACCAAAGTATGCATGCATGGCCTGGAGTTGCTTAATCTGAATTTTCTATGTGTGACATGGGCAGAAATTCAAGCCGGTCTTTCAGAAGCGCAAGCCGGATCCTATTATTCAATCCAAGGGTTCTCTGAAGAAGATATTTCCTACTACACTGACAAATTGAGAAGAAAGGCTTCGCCGGCACCGCTGCCGGCGTCGCGGATGACCTCAACGAGTGTTGCCTGTGGGAAACAAGAATCTCTCGCTAAGCATTCTAAATAAATTCCTACTACCCGATGTGGTTGAGGAGAGGGTAAGTAATTTCCAGTTATCTCAAGTCATCCGAGTTTACCGTTGAATCTTAGAGCCAAACCAGTGACTTATGAAATAATGCCAGGCATATAATATTTAATACTTTGTGTGGGAAACAGGTCTGTTAAAGTAGGACAGTGAAAATGCTTATTCTAGCATAACCAAAAGGTTCCCGGTTGCTCTTTTTTCAAGCCCAGAAATTTGATGTCTGCTTTCCACAAAGGTTTGTAAAGATCTTTTGAAGATCAAGACCTATCTATACTTAGTTGCTCATAAGGAATTGTGACAAATAAAAATTTACCAAGAGAAGAGATATAATTTTTCAATTTGTTGAGTCTTCTGGTAATCTATTCTGCCATGTCCAGTAGCAAAAAAAATATGTTAGATTCTGGGATTTCAGACTTTTCATGTGACTTATCAACTATTCCTTTCTTGCTTGGAAGAGGTGGTCACTTAAAAGGTGGATCGTGAAGGATGTTTTGGTTGAATCATTGTCAAGAGGAATTCAACCTGGCCATGAAGATTTCCACCCGATCATATGGCTCTAATTTTCTATTAGTGTCCCTCCAAAAAATATTGTTTCAACTTGAGGTAAATAGTTATTTTATGTGTGCATCCTTTCGCAAAATGAGCTAGATGCTCCTTGCAGCAGCATCACATTGTACTGAACATTTCCTATTGTATTATTCCTACTACAAATGTGAAATTCTATTAGGTGTCCTACTATACGAAAAATGAAATGGGTAATACCACAGGAGAGTTCCTCAAGATGAAATTTGTGATTTTTAGGTACAAAAAGTACCATATCAGTATACAGTTAACTATATGAAAAGAAGAGAAATAGATGAACCCAACATTTCTAAACTCCTATGGTAGCATTATTTTGGACCGGTTCTGTTATAATTGGTGCATTATTGTTGTCGAGAGACACTACAGGAATAACAAGAAACGCCGACGGCCTTATTTTACGCCGACGGCTAAATGTCGGGCCCGTCGGCGTAACTGGGCGGCCTCGTCAGCTGGGCCAGGTGGCCGTCGGCGTAGAAAACCCGTCGGCGTAGGGCGAAAATCCCCGACGGCCGCCGTCGGCGTATATAAAACCGTCGGCCTCCAGTTACCAACATCTGACGGCGACCGTCGGCGTATGGTGCCACGTGTCCCTACCACCCGTCCCACCTGACGGGCGTGGGCAACGGCGTTAGGCGCGTCGATACGCCGACGGCCAGGCCGTCGGCCTATCTTGCCAGCACGTGTACGCTGACGGCAATGCCGTCGGCCTAGGTAGGTACTTTTACTACTTTACTCCAAATTATAATATTCAAATAGTTGCATAATTTATTTCCCACTGTAATTTTAATGTAGATGTAATTTATAAATAACTTGGTGATTGTAAGATATCTCTTTTTTATGGACCACGGGGAACCGAACCCTATCTATTGGGAAACCCAAGAAACCCCTCTCTTTTGGGGACCCTCGGGCATCGAACCCACTATTTGGAGAAACCCTCCACCGAGTGAAGGTTATCGCATATGTACGCTTGTAAAGGCCAAAAAAGTATATTGGTATGACATAAACAAACCTAAACTACCGTCCACGTTGCATGCGATAACACCTATAGAAGTGTGCTGGACATGTAGGAGTAGGCTCCCGCCGCGGGTCAAACGAGGGTAGACCGGTGGAACCATGGGCCTATCCTTGGTTTTCCATGTAGATATGACCTAAACAAACCTAAACCACCGAGAGAGTGCGTTGTTCAACCCTCGTACGGAGAATGCTACGGGGGTAGACCCGCGGGTCCCTCGGATTAGGGTTTCGTCGGAAAAGGACCGCCCGAGTGCCGGGATGCCACGGGAACATGCGTGTGGCCCTAGCATACATGCACAAGGGTGGTGGATTTCCCATAGATGGAAAACCTAGCTCCGGGGTGTGACCGTCCACGTTGCATGCGATAACACCTATAGAAGTGTGCTGGACATGTAGGAGTAGGCTCCCGCCGCGGGTCAAACGAGGGTAGACCGGTGGAACCATGGGCCTATCCTTGGTTTTCCATGTAGATATGACCTAAACAAACCTAAACCACCGAGAGAGTGCGTTGTTCAACCCTCGTACGGAGAATGCTACGGGGGTAGACCCGCGGGTCCCTCGGATTAGGGTTTCGTCGGAAAAGGACCGCCCGAGTGCCGGGATGCCACGGGAACATGCGTGTGGCCCTAGCATACATGCACAAGGGTGGTGGATTGCCCCTAGATGGAAAACCTAGCTCCGGGGTGTGACCGTCCACGTTGCATGCGATAACACCTATAGAAGTGTGCTGGACATGTAGGAGTAGGCTCCCGCCGCGGGTCAAACGAGGGTAGACCGGTGGAACCATGGGCCTATCCTTGGTTTTCCATGTAGATATGACCTAAACAAACCTAAACCACCGAGAGAGTGCGTTGTTCAACCCTCGTACGGAGAATGCTACGGGGGTAGACCCGCGGGTCCCTCGGATTAGGGTTTCGTCGAAAAAGGACCGCCCGAGTGCCGGGATGTCACGGGAACATGCGTGTGGCCCTAGCATACATGCACAAGGGTGGTGGATTGCCCCTAGATGGAAAACCTAGCTCCGGGGTGTGACCGTCCACGTTGCATGCGATAACACCTATAGAAGTGTGCTGGACATGTAGGAGTAGGCTCCCGCCGCGGGTCAAACGAGGGTAGACCGGTGGAACCATGGGCCTATCCTTGGTTTTCCATGTAGATATGACCTAAACAAACCTAAACCACCGAGAGAGTGCGTTGTTCAACCCTCGTACGGAGAATGCTACGGGGGTAGACCCGCGGGTCCCTCGGATTAGGGTTTCGTCGGAAAAGGACCGCCCGAGTGCCGGGATGCCACGGGAACATGCGTGTAGCCCTAGCATACATGCACAAGGGTGGTGGATTGCCCCTAGATGGAAAACCTAGCTCCGGGGTGTGACCGTCCACGTTGCATGCGATAACACCTATAGAAGTGTGCTGGACATGTAGGAGTAGGCTCCCGTCGCGGGTCAAACGAGGGTAGACCGGTGGAACCATGGGCCTATCCTTGGTTTTCCATGTAGATATGACCTAAACAAACCTAAACCACCGAGAGAGTGCGTTGTTCAACCCTCGTACGGAGAATGCTATGGGGGTAGACCCGCGGGGCCCTCGGATTAGGGTTTCCTCGGAAGAGGACCGCCCGAGTGCCGGGATGCCACGGGAACATGCGTGTGACCCTAGCATACATGCACAAGGGTGGTGGATTGCCCCTAGACGGAAAACCTAGCTCCGGGGTGTGACCATCCACGTTGCATGCGATAACACCTATAGAAGTGTGCTGGACATGTAGGAGTAGGCTCCCGCCGCGGGTCAAACGAGGGTAGACCGGTGGAACCATGGGCCTATCCTTGGTTTTCCATGTAGATATGACCTAAACAAACCTAAACCACCGAGAGAGTGCGTTGTTCAACCCTCGTACGGAGAATGCTACGGGGGTAGACCCGCGGGTCCCTCGGATTAGGGTTTCGTCGGAAAAGGACCGCCCGAGTGCCGGGATGCCACGGGAACATGCGTGTGGCCCTAGCATACATGCACAAGGGTGGTGGATTGCCCCTAGATGGAAAACCTAGCTCCGGGGTGTGACCGTCCACGTTGCATGCGATAACACCTATAGAAGTGTGCTGGACATGTAGGAGTAGGCTCCCGCCGCGGGTCAAACGAGGGTAGACCGGTGGAACCATGGGCCTATCCTTGGTTTTCCATGTAGATATGACCTAAACAAACCTAAACCACCGAGAGAGTGCGTTGTTCAACCCTCGTACGGAGAATGCTACGGGGGTAGACCCGCGGGTCCCTCGGATTAGGGTTTCGTCGGAAAAGGACCGCCCGAGTGCCGGGATGCCACGGGAACATGCGTGTGGCCCTAGCATACATGCACAAGGGTGGTGGATTGCCCCTAGATGGAAAACCTAGCTCCGGGGTGTGACCGTCCACGTTGCATGCGATAACACCTATAGAAGTGTGCTGGACATGTAGGAGTAGGCTCCCGCCGCGGGTCAAACGAGGGTAGACCGGTGGAACCATGGGCCTATCCTTGGTTTTCCATGTAGATATGACCTAAACAAACCTAAACCACCGAGAGAGTGCGTTGTTCAACCCTCGTACGGAGAATGCTACGGGGGTAGACCCGCGGGTCCCTCGGATTAGGGTTTCGTCGGAAAAGGACCGCCCGAGTGCCGGGATGCCACGGGAACATGCGTGTGGCCCTAGCATACATGCACAAGGGTGGTGGATTGCCCCTAGATGGAAAACCTAGCTCCGGGGTGTGACCGTCCATGTTGCATGCGATAACACCTATAGAAGTGTGCTGGACATGTAGGAGTAGGCTCCCGCCGCGGGTCAAACGAGGGTAGACCGGTGGAACCATGGGCCTATCCTTGGTTTTCCATGTAGATATGACCTAAACAAACCTAAACCACCGAGAGAGTGCGTTGTTCAACCCTCGTACGGAGATTGCTACGAGGGTAGACCCGCGGGTCCCTCGGATTAGGGTTTCGTCAGAAAAGGACCGCCCGAGTGTCGGGATGCCACGGGAACATGCATGTGGCCCTAGCATACATGCACAAGGGTGGTGGATTGCCCCTAGATGGAAAACCTAGCTTCGGGGTGTGACCGTCCACGTTGCATGCGATAACACCTATAGAAGTGTGCTTGACATGTAGGAGTAGGCTCCCGCCGCGGGTCAAACGAGGGTAGACCGGTGGAACCATGGGCCTATCCTTGGTTTTCCATTTTAGATATGACCTAAACAAACCTAAACCACTGAGAGAGTGCGTTGTTCAACCCTCGTACGGAGAATGCTATGGGGGTAGACCCGCGGGGCCCTCGGATTAGGGTTTCGTCGGAAAAGGACCGCCCGAGTGCCGGGATGCCACGAGAACATGCGTGTGGCCCTAGCATACATGGGTGGTGGATTGCCCCTAGACGAAAAACCTAGCTGCGGGGTGTGACCGTCCACGTTGCATGCGATAACACCTATAGAAGTGTGCTGGACATGTAGGAGTAGGCTCCCGCCGCGGGTCAAACGAGGGTAGACCGGTGGAACCATGGGCCTATCCTTGGTTTTCCATGTAGATATGACCTAAACAAACCTAAACCACCGAGAGAGTGCGTTGCTCAACCCTCGTACGGAGAATGCTACGGGGGTAGACCCGCGGGTCCCTCGGATTAGGGTTTCGTCGGAAAAGGACCGCCCGAGTGCCGGGATGCCACGGGAACATGCGTGTGGCCCTAGCATACATGCACAAGGGTGGTGGATTGCCCCTAGATGGAAAACCTAGCTCCGGGGTGTGACCGTCCACGTTGCATGCGATAACACCTATAGAAGTGTGCTGGACATGTAGGAGTAGGCTCCCGCCGCGGGTCAAACGAGGGTAGACCGGTGGAACCATGGGCCTATCCTTGGTTTTCCATGTAGATATGACCTAAACAAACCTAAACCACCGAGAGAGTGCGTTGTTCAACCCTCGTACGGAGAATGCTACGGGGGTAGACCCGCGGGTCCCTCGGATTAGGGTTTCGTCGGAAAAGGACCGCCCGAGTGCCGGGATGCCACGGGAACATGCGTGTGGCCCTAGCATACATGCACAAGGGTGGTGGATTGCCCCTAGATGGAAAACCTAGCTCCGGGGTGTGACCGTCCACGTTGCATGCGATAACACCTATAGAAGTGTGCTGGACATGTAGGAGTAGGCTCCCGCCGCGGGTCAAACGAGGGTAGACCGGTGGAACCATGGGCCTATCCTTGGTTTTCCATGTAGATATGACCTAAACAAACCTAAACCACCGAGAGAGTGCGTTGTTCAACCCTCGTACGGAGAATGCTACGGGGGTAGACCCGCGGGTCCCTCGGATTAGGGTTTCGTCGAAAAAGGACCGCCCGAGTGCTGGGATGTCACGGGAACATGCGTGTGGCCCTAGCATACATGCACAAGGGTGGTGGATTGCCCCTAGATGGAAAACCTAGCTCCGGGGTGTGACCGTCCACGTTGCATGCGATAACACCTATAGAAGTGTGCTGGACATGTAGGAGTAGGCTCCCGCCGCGGGTCAAACGAGGGTAGACCGGTGGAACCATGGGCCTATCCTTGGTTTTCCATGTAGATATGACCTAAACAAACCTAAACCACCGAGAGAGTGCGTTGTTCAACCCTCGTACGGAGAATGCTACGGGAGTAGACCCGCGGGGCCCTCGGATTAGGGTTTCGTCGGAAAAGGACCGCCCGAGTGCCGGGATGCCACGGGAACATGCGTGTGGCCCTAGCATACATGCACATGGGTGGTGGATTGCCCCTAGATGGAAAACCTAGCTCCGGGGTGTGACCGTCCACGTTGCATGCGATAACACCTATAGAAGTGTGCTGGACATGTAGGAGTAGGCGCCCGCCGCGGGTCAAACGAGGGTAGACCGGTGGAACCATGGGCCTATCCTTGGTTTTCCATGTAGATATGACCTAAACAAACCTAAACCACCGAGAGAGTGCGTTGTTCAACCCTCGTACGGAGAATGCTACGGGGGTAGACCCGCGGGGCCCTCGGATTAGGGTTTCGTCGGAAAAGTACCGCCCGAGTGCCGGGATGCCACGGGAACATGCGTGTGGCCCTAGCATACATGCACAAGGGTGGTGTATTGCCCCTAGATGGAAAACCTAGCTCCGGGGTGTGACCGTCCACGTTGCATGCGATAACACCTATAGAAATGTGCTGGACATGTAGGAGTAGGCTCCCGCCGCGGGTCAAACGAGGGTAGACCGGTGGAACCATGGGCCTATCCTTGGTTTTCCATGTAGATATGACCTAAACAAACCTAAACCACCGAGAGAGTGCGTTGTTCAACCCTCGTACGGAGAATGCTATGGGGGTAGACCCGCGGGGCCCTCGGATTAGGGTTTCGTCGGAAAAAGACCGCCCGAGTGCCGGGATGCCACGGGAACATGCGTGTGGCCCTAGCATACATGCAGAAGGGTGGTGCATTGCCCCTAGATGGAAAACCTAGCTCCGGGGTGTGGCCGTCCACGTTGCATGCGATAACACCTATAGAAGTGTGCTGGACATGTAGGAGTAGGCTCCCGCCGCGGGTCAAACGAGGGTAGACCGGTGGAACCATGGGCCTATCCTTGGTTTTCCATGTAGATATGACCTAAACAAACCTAAACCATCGAGAGAGTGCGTTGTTCAACCCTCGTACGGAGAATGCTACGGGGGTAGACCCGCGGGGCCCTCGGATTAGGGTTTCGTCGGAAAAGGACCGCCCGAGTGCCGGGATGCCACGGGAACATGCGTGTGGCCCTAGCATACATGCACAAGGTGGTGGATTGCCCCTAGACGGAAAACCTAGCTCCCGGGTGTGACCGTCCACGTTGCATGCGATACATGCACGCGATTAGGGTTTCGGATTAGGGTTTACGTGGGCACGAGAGCACGAGGATGTCTCCAAAACTTGCATTATATAACTACATAAAAAATTATAGATAGAAGTTTAATATTATATTTTTAGATTATTATATTTTTTAGAAGTTTAATAAAAAAATATTTTTTTTATTAAATTTTATCTAGTCTACGCCGACGGCTTTGCCGTCGGCCTATATGTGGGCTTTTTTTTTGGGGTCTGTCTACGCCGACGGCAAAGCCGTCGGCCTAGACTTAAGTGGATAAGGGGCTGCTGCCTCCGAGCCCCTGCGACCACACACTTCACCCGCGCGCGCGACCACGCACACTCCTCCGCTGCCGCTGCTCCGCCGCCGGCCCGCCTCCCCGCCGGCCGCTTCCCCTCCCCCCTCCTCCGCCGGCCGCTCCCCCTCCTCCCCCTCCTCCCGTCGGTCGCTCCCCCTCCTCCCGTGCCTCCCCCACCTCCCGCCGGCAGCGCCCCCCTCCTCCCTCTGCCTCCCCCACCTCCCGCCGGCAGCGCCCCCCTCCTCCCTCTACCTCCCCTCCTCCCCTCCTCCCTCTGCCTCCCCGCCGGCCGCTCCCCCTCCTACCCCTCCTCTCCTCCTTCCCTGCCTCCCCTCCTCCCTCTGCCTCCTCTCCTTCCCTGGCTCCTTTCCTCCTTCCCTGCCTCCCCTCCTCCCTCTGCCTCCCCTCCTTCCCTGCCTCCCCTCCTCCCTCTGCCTCCCTGCCTATTTAGGGTAATTATTTGTTGTTATATAATTAGTTTATACTATGTTACTTGTTGTATATTAGTTCTAGTATAATTAGTTCTAGTATATTAGTTGTTCTAGTATATTAGTTGTTCTAGTATATTACTTGTTGTGCTATAATCATGACTCTATTTACATTCACTAGGTCTTGTCGCTGTCCCGGAGGTCGCCGTCCCGGAGGTCGCTGTCCCGGAGGTCCCCGTCCCGGAGGTCGAGGTCGGTTTCGATCTAATACGTATTTTCTCCTTTTAGCCAATTCACGGATGAAATGTGGTCGGGAACGACGGATCCCGATGACGCGGAGTTGGAAACCTGTGGCATCCCGCAAAACCACTACTAGAAAATCGCGTTGAATTTGTGCATTGCATCGTCATCATCAAATGTTGTTTGTCTAAAACTATTTTCGCAAAGCCCGATTTGTTTTCCAAACGCCCCATCTTAATTCAAACGCAAAACCCGGGTCTCCGGATTATTTTGTTTTGGCTGCTATCGGTTTGCAAACCTCCCGTTTAAAACAAATAAAATGTTTAATTATTTTAGTGGGGGGCAGTCGAACGGGCCGATCCGACCCGAACGACCACCCCAGAAAAATACAAAACGGTCCACCCCTTATTCCTAAACCTACCCAACCTATTCTACCCAGCCCCCTCTCCACCTCACCCCACCCACTCCCCTCGTGACACCTCACCTCCTCCCTCTCCCTTACCCACTCACACGCCGCCACGTCACCCCCTGAACAAACCCACACACCCCACCCCACACGCCACGCACGCACGCACTCACACGCATGCACGCTCCCACCCCGCCCACCTGCATGCACCCCGCGTGACCCCCTGGCCCCACACCTGTCGCCCCGCTCCCTCCCTGCTTCTCTCCCAGCCCGAGCGCCTCTCCCCGCCTACCTTCTCCCTCTCACGCCTCCACCGCGCGCGCGCCGCCTCTCTGCTCCCAGTCATCGCCGCCCTGCCCGCACCTGCCCTCACCGACCGCTGCCGCGCCCTCCTCCGTTCCCCTCCCCTGGCCTCCGCCGCTGCGCCCTTCTCCCGCGTCGCCCCGCGGCCTCCTCCGGCGCCGCCTCGGCGCGAGCTCCCTCCGACGCCGTCCGCCCCGCCCCCCCCCCCCCCCCCCCCGTCGCGCCGCCCTCGCCTCCGAGCGCCGCCCCGACGACCTCCCTCCGTCGGTCAACCCCGCGCCCCGCCACCGTCCTCCGCGCCGCCGCGCCTCTCTCAGGCTGCCGCCGCCCCGACCGAGCCTGCGCGCGTCGTCCCCGACTCCGGCCGCGCCCGCCGTCAGTGCCGCCTCGACTCCCTCGCCAGCGAGCTCGCCTCCTCCGCGTGCGCCCACCCCCTCGCCGGCCCGCACGTCCTCCGGCCGCCTCCTCCGCGCGGCCTCGTCGCCGCCCGCCTGCAAGCGCGTCCGCCGCCGGCCGCTCGAGCCCGGCCACCCGTCTCCGCCCCGCTCGCCGATTCGCGAGCTCCCAGGCGCTGCTCTGCCTGGCCGTCCCCGGCTCGTCGTCGGCCTGGCCCCCCCCCCCCGGCCAGTTCCTTTGCCGCCAGTGGGCTTGTCCCTGGGCCCGCACGTCCTGCCCCAGCCTTCCTTCCCCTGGTGTCCGCCCCAACGCAGCCCCTGGGTGCTGCTGTTTTGTTTTGGTGCTAAGACGATTGTGATGGCGACCGTGTGAAGATGGATCAGTGGCGATTTATCTAACTTCAGCGACCTCCATCGAACAAGTCTGACGAGTACCTCACTAGGAGAGCAAGACCGCCGGTCCGTTCCCAGATCATCACCGACAATCGAAACCGGAACCGACAAGTTTGCCTACCCGGACACCGTGCGACAAGACCTTCCGCATGGATTCGACGCACCCGAAGATCGCCTACCCGGAACATCAAGATCTCCCTCACGGAATCGGAAGACCGAACCCTCGGTACGCCAAGTTCATCGACACGGATGCGACAAGTATTTTCCTCGAGGACGCCGAGTGCTTCACCCCGAATGCCAGAACCGACCCGATACGCGGGCCCGACAAGACCCTCGCAACGGCAAGAACGACCCCGTGGGACCCGACAAGACCTTCGCGACAACAAGAACGGCGTCGACCCGGAAGAATCCGACGTGCCCCGACACCGACCCAAGTCCTGCTTCCCGGACGCGACAAGAACTACCTCCGTTGTCCGAGAACGTTCCCGCGAGACCGTTCCGTCGAACCCTGAACCCTGAGACCGGACCCCGAACCCCGGAACCACAAGTTCGTCGAGACCCCCTAATGTGTGAACCCCTTCCCGAAACCCTATTTTATAATATAACACAACTTGTCGCATATTAAATTGTTCATGCATGCATGCTTGTCTGTGGTTTGGGGGCCTTATGCCGGTTCACCTAATAATTAAATATGGGGCCCATATGCGGGCAAATCTAGCCTTATATTGGCCTCATTTAAACTTGTGTAGCGAACCCGTATTATCTTTTGCCATGTAATACAACATTTAAATTGCGGGGGTTTCTAAATAACTCGAACCATATAATTAATTGTCGGGACCCCGGTTCCGCTCAATATGACCTAGTTGCATCGCACCTTTGCCATGTCATGCATCATACATGCATCATGCCGATCTTCTGCCGTTGTATTAAATATTGCATCCGGTGTTTATTCTAGTGTTTTGCTTCTTCGCGGATAAGGCCGTTGAGTTGATGTGAGCTTCGCCCCGATCTTCGGTTGAACCTTCGACAATGTTTCCAGGCGAGCATCTCCCCCTTTCTACCTATCTTACTTTTATAGTATTTATTTCCCTCCTGTTGATCTATTGCTATCTGTGTTGCGTTGCTCTAGTTTTCGTACCCGTGATATCCCCTGCAGCCTTATATTGCCTTGGACACATCCTATTACCTGTTGTTTGGTAGATAGTTGGACTTGCGCGTCGTAGTCGCTTGCTCAAGTGCTGTTGCGTGTCGTCAAGTGCCTCAGTTGCTGATTTATTGCCGCATGTTGATGTTGGATATGATCATGGTTTTACTTATCGCTCACTTTAATTCCTGTTTAACAACTAAAATTGAAGTAAGCAGAGGCATCGGTGGGTGATAGATAATATTTGGTTTTCGAACGCCCACTTGTGTCCCGTAGGACCCCGAGTACTTGATACCTGTTCCTTGATTTATCGCGCTATCCACATCCGGGAGGTATATGGGACCCCCCTTAGCCAGAGCTTGATTCAGTCTTATTTCTTGGGGCCACAAACTAGTTTGAGGTTTTATTTACTATCCTGTACTTATGCCATGCTACTGCTTTATTTACGTTTGTGCGAGGAGCACACTGTACTGTTTAGGTAAGCGGAGTGTTTTCGCAGTATCGACAAGCCCAGCCACACTTTCGGGTTCCCAGTCGTTTACAGCCTCTGGCGCAAACCTTGAGTCCGTCTCGGAGCTAGCTTACTTCGTTGCGGATCTACTCAATGGGGTGGCCCCCTGAAATATTTCTGAATCCTGTGATTGCTTTGTAGTGAAAGCCTCGTTGGGTTTTGTTTTGGTTTTTCCGAGGTTGATCTAGTGTGTGTTGCTATTTGTGCACCCCGGCCGGGTTAAAACTTTCTGAAAGCCGTGTCCGCGGTTATGGACGACTTGGAGCACAGTATCTCGACCATAGACAAGCATAACTAAAGTTTATCGCTATAAATTTGGCTTTATAATGACTAGTAATCAGCTTCACTATAATGGAATGGCTAAATAATACTGCCCACAGTTGCTTGTTTGGATTGTCGCTTGCGACCATTGTACCTGACTAGTAAGTATTGCAACTACAACGGAATGGCTAAATGAAAGTATCAACAACTGCTGGGTTTTTGGGTCATCTCATGCTAATTGTATCTGATTAGTAATTGTGGCAACTACAACGGAATGATTAACTAAAAGTGCCCACTGCTTATTTTATCAGGATGATTATCCAAATCTGATTAGTAATTGCTGCAACGATAACTGAATAAGTAAAACTGCCAACTGTGTGAGTTCCTCGATTGACTTCCTCGTTTGGTCTCGAGGGGGAAACACCAGGATGGGTTTGTTTGGTGGTAGTATCAGGTTGGTTCCGAATAGGTCTTTCATCCCCCTCTCTGATTGACGCCAGTTGTATCGAGTCTCTATAGGTTGTTTAGTGCATGCTGTCGCTGCCGCTCAGTCCACCATACCTATGTAGGCGAGGACCGCCGAATTCTAGCCTCGCCGTGTACTGGCCTCAGTACTGACGCTCCTCTTTTTCCTTTGCCCTTTGTCGGCACCCCTTTTGTTTAAGCAGGTTTGAGATCGACGTCGTTAGCAGGGTTACCCTTCCGGCTTGGCCTGGGCAGGGTTATGGACGCCATTGGTTATTCTTCAGGGCTCTTAGCCCCATTTGCATCTTGTCCGTAGCTGGACGCACTATCGTTTTCAAGGTGATTTGGATCTTTGTATATTATATCTGTATTCTTGACTCTTTGAGTCGCTGTTATATATATATCTGTTCTGTGGGTCCCATCGAGGACTGTTGTGTAATGTTATTACTTCGTTTTCCACCCGCACGAAAGTGCCTGGTGGGCACCTTTGAATCGTTTCTATGCGGGTTTTGGCGGGAATCGCTGAAACTTGCATAGGTCCGATTCTGAGGGTGTTACAAAACCCTTCTGAAAGTGGGTGCCCCTGGAAAGAAAAGTTTCACGTCTTGGTTCTATGAAAAGGTAATTTATAACCTGTCCCTCTTACCTGTCAATACGTGACTTGTCCCTCTTATTACACGTAACTAATGCACAATTTGTACGCAACTTGTAGGGATTCGATCCCAACGTTGAGATGTCGGATGAGTTGAGATGTGTCTCCCAGGGTTGTAACCATAAAGTCGAGATGTATGAGAAGTTTGATGTGAATGGTTATCGATTCCATACAGAGTCTTACCAGAACCGTCGGCCAAATGCAAAAACTGTAAATACCGGGGTCTTCACCAGAGGAGCCGATGACTTTGATTACTATGGAAGGTTACAAAACGTATACGGGCTGACGTTCAATAATACGCCCCTAGAACTCAAGCTTGTTGTGTTCAAATGCCACTGGTTCGACCCACGCGGTGGATATAGAAGTACCCCTTCCATTGGGTTAGTTGAAGTTAGGCCTTCAACCACCTATAGTGGAGCCGATGTCTTTATTGTGGCCCACCAAGCCAAACAAGTTTATTATTTACCCTACCCATGTCAGAAATAGGAACTCAAGGGATGGGAAGTCGTGTTCCAGGTATCGCCACGTGGTAAGCTACCCATGCCCTCCGACGATGATTACAACAACATTGACCCTAAAACATACGAGGGAGTTTTCTATCAAGAACAAGAGAACTTTGGGGACTTTGACTTACAAGATCTTGAGAACCTCGAGAACAATGCACATACTCGTGGTGAGGTAGTCACGAATATTAACGACATTGATATGCTCACCAAGTTATATTCGGACAATGGCAACGATGAGCCTCCACCCTGCGATGAACCTCCAACTTACTTCTCACGTGATAGTGATGTTGATAGTGCTGATGAGAACCCAAGACATACACATGAGAGTGATGATGATGAGTGGTGAGGGTCTTTTATGTCTTTTATGCCTCGACTATGTTTAGTATCTTTATTATGCTTAGTATTTTTATTATGCTTAGTATTTATGTTTAATATCTTTATTATGCTTAGTATCTTTATTATGCTTAGTATTTATGTTTAATATCTTTATTATGCTTAGTATTTTTATTATGCTTGACTAAATTGTTTACCTCTTCTCAATGTAGGTGATTGACCAATATGAGCCAACGCAAGGAATCACCGTCCTCTATCCTTAAGTGGAAGCAGAAGAAGGTTACCAAAAGTGGAAGAGCACCCATTCCCAACTCGCGTTACAATGATGACAATGCGGGAGGAGGAGGACGAGGTGAGGAGGAGGAGGTGGACTTCCTCCGAGGCCAGGACGAGGTGCAGGACGAGGTGAGGGAGGAGGCGGACTTCCCCCGAGGGCAGGACGAGGTGCAGGACGAGGTGAGGGAGGAGGCGGACTTCCCCCGAGGGAAGGACGAGGCGCAGGACGAGGTGGAGGACGAGGACGAGTTGGAGTACGAGGTTTACGCCTTCTGAGTGACCTACCCTCCGCTTCTGGCGACGTGGCTTCCGAGTCTGCTTACTCGGAGTCTCCTGACGAGGAGGAGTCTCGAGACTTGGAGTGGGAGTCTCGATACCAGGAGGGGGGGTCTCGAGACCAGGACTTTGATTCTCGAGACCAGGAGGGGGAGTCTCGAGACACGGAGGGGGAGCCCCGAGACCAGGAGTCGGGGCCGTCGACGCGGCCGAAGAATCCAAAGATTCGTGGGGAATCGGGTGTCCCAGTGGACGAACCTGCTTCTAAGGAGGAGAAACCCATCATTACGCCTAACGGCATTGAGTAAGTGGCTATACTAATTTTGAACATGTAATTTCATTTTGGTCATAAGAATTTGGCATGTACTAATGTTTTACTATTGTGCACCAACTGGACATTTCCTCCAGGTACCCGTGCGCCTAACACCTTGGTTGGAGCTCTGATTAGGAAACTTTGGCCAGGCTTTTACACTCCCGTCCCCAACGGCGAGAGGAATCTAGCCACCAGTTGGGCGCACTATGAGGCCGCCGAAAACTCGGGCTATGCTGGGAAAGCTTCTGAAGCCGTGATCACCAAGTTTTGGGTAAGGCAAAGTTTTCGAGTTTCGTTCATAGTTGATGACCCCACCATGCTAACTTATGACCCTCACAATATTTTGTATGTATGATTACAGAGATTCTATAGGGTGCTTCCGGAGGACCAGGAGAAGGCGGACAAGACTTTGCGGGGGCTTGTCAGAGGTTGACACGGCAGCAGTTTTACAATCAGAAGCATACCACCACCAGTCTATACAGCTCCAAGAAGTTAAGAAAGAGGGCGCCGAAGCATTTGAATGTGAAGGCCCAACCAAAGATGACCGAGGAAGATTATGCCGGGGTAAGTAAATTGTCAATCAGATTCTATGTTGTTGCTAATTGCATTATCCATTCTTCAAATGAGTATTGTTTTTTCAGTTTATGCCCACGTGGGCCGATGGTAAGGAGGACGCATGGCTGGCGTTGTCGGCGAGGTGGCGCGGGGAAGACGCCGAGTTCAACGCCTTGAGCGAGCGGAACAAGGCAAACCGTGGCTCCGGAGGGACACACTGTGCGGGAAACCGCAACCATGGTCGCTTCAAGGCCCATATGGTATACATGTATACATGGAACAATATGTATTTATTTCCCTTCGTGATCCTACTTGATACACATAACATTTTTTGTCTATGCAGGAGACACATCTAGAGAGGCCTTGTTCTGACTATGAAGTATGGGAAATGATGAAGCAGAAGAAGCCTGATATGTCCCAGCCTCAACCCTCGCTTCCAGAGTTCTATGGCACTGCCAAGGAGGATGGTGCTAACTACCTCGAGGCGTTCACTGGTTTTCATCCGGAGGTGGAAGATCCTAGAGCAGCGGAGACCGACGAGAGAGCGGTGGTCGTGGCGGGGCACGGCCGGGAGCACGGCCGTTTCAAGATTCTCGATAGGGTGATCCCGCGAACTCCTGCTTTGAGCCTCACGCGGATCAAGGCTACCCTCACCGCCGACGACCCCGCTATCCCGCCTCGACGGCCTTCCCGAGCAAACGACGATGTAAGTTTTTCTCATTTCCATCATATTTCCGAAAGTCATTCGTGAGTGGCTAAGTTGACGAGATTCATTGTTTTTGAAATTCTAGCATGTTTTGGACGCGGCCTACAAGGCCGCTTTTGCGGAACACTTGGTGACGCTTGAGACGTGGTCTCAGACCCGAGCATCCTACGAGCAGTGGGCAGAGTTACGCGATGATGTAAGTTTCCACCTTTATTTTTGCAAAATATGACAAGTCTCGCATTCCCTAGTTTGAATCTTTATTTCTGCAACGCCTCATATCTAAACTATCTTGCAGCTTTTGGAGAGGTTTTATGGCACTGGAGAGCGAGCCACTCTACCGCCACGGCCACCTAGGCCAGGGCCGCAGCCAATCTTCCCATCAAAGGACGAATATGCTTTGACCTTCTACTCAGGGACCCCGGTAAGTTTTTTGCCAAACCGGTTGTTACAACAAACCTGTGTCTTGGTGGTTGCTAACTCTGCCTCAAACATGTAGGGACCGGGATGCTCCGGCAATACACACTTTGGTCGTCCTGATGCCTCGCCGACTATCTCGCGCGCGATGACACCGGTTCATACCGGCCGTGCTTCTCCTGGTGCTTCTGGTGGTGGTGGTGGTGGTGGTGGTGGCGGTGGCGGTGGCGGGGATTCTCCTTCTTTCCATCGTGCTGAGGGTGGCAGTGCTTCTCCTTCTACCGGTGGTGGTGGTCATGGCGGTACTTCTCCTTCTTCCGGTGCTGGTTCGACGGTGGCTACTCGACGTCAAGCTTCACCTTTCTTCACGCGGGGAGACATGGGTCTCTCGAGTAGCTCTCCGGAGGTGTAGGAATGTGCATGTGTTAGGATGCACTTAGAGATGTACCTATGTGTGGATGTACTAGCTATGTTGTTTGGATGAGGATGTACCTATGTATGGATGATCTAGTTATGTTCTTTTGACGATGATGATCTTATGTTAATTTGTCCATGTGCTGTGTCTGAAACGTGTGTCTTCTTTTGACGATGAATCTGGGAATATATAATTTGCAGGAAATGAATAAAACGAATGAAAAAAAACTGACAAGGACTAAGCCGACGGCATTGCCGTCGGCGTAGAACAGACCATATGGCACGTAATTAGTTTGCCCGACCGCATAGCCGTCGGCGTTAGTGCGCGTGTGGCCCAGAGAGCAAACTTTGCCCGACGGCAATGCCGTCGGCGTCAGTGCTGTAGGGCCGACGGCCAGGTACCGTAGCCGTCGGCGTATCCTCGCTCGTAGGCAGCCACAAGGGGGGCACGTGTCCCCTTAGGCCGACCGCATAACCGTCGGCGTATCCGCGCTCGTAGGCAGCCACAAGGGAGACACGTGTCCCCTTAGGCCGACGGTATTGCCGTCGGCGTATAGAACCATGCGCTAACGGCCGTTACCTGCTATAGGTGGGCCCCAGGTGGGCCTAGGCCGACGGGAATCTATACGCCGACGGGTTATTGGGCTACGCCTACGGCCTATTACGCCGACGGGCTTACGCCGACGGCCCCCGTCGGGCAAGCCTACGCCGACGGGGAAAAGGGCCCACGCCGACGGGGTCTAGCCGTCGGCCTATTTAGCATTTCCTGTAGTGAGAGCACACTAAACTGGAGACTCTGGTGCATGATTAAAGTGGTGTTTTGAGACCCAAAATGTAATTTCCTTCTTGATAGGAGAGAAGTGGAAAAAACACCGTGAAGAAACTATTTGTAGAAGCTCCCTTATTTAAATGTAGTACTAAATATAGGTTGTAAATTAACCCAAAAATTAAGTATGCTACATAATTGTGCTGTGAAATTTCAGTTTCTCTGTTAGTTTTGAAGGGGCAGTTTACTCATTTACTTTCTTTGCCTGAAAGGTCCTATATTAGCTGTAGGTGAAGGATATTTGTTGTTGTGCGTTCAGGCAATTAAATTGCATTTGTGGCTGCATGTGGCTGCTGGCTGTTACATGATGTGATGTGCTTGAAATGATAATTGTTGGTTTAATGTATGATTTGTTATTTCCTTTTGCTTGATGCATGCAAGCAGCTACATTAGCTGCTATATTGAATTATTTACTGATAATATATGGGTTAAGAGCAGTCGTGATTATTCGGCTGCAACCACTACATGTGTCAAGCCTTGCATTGACATGAGCTCTGCTACATTGCTAGCTATAGGAAAAAACATGTCACGTATGCTTCAGAGGACTGATAATGGTATATTGGTTAAAAATTCTTAGGATAAGGTATGTGAATTATTTTTTCTCGAAGAAAAAAACTTACCGCTAAATCACTCTAATTAGAGCACCTATGTATCAGTTTGGAATTTTCTGGCATCTAAAGACGAATAACAATTTGTAAACAAGCATTTTAAAAGACTTACAGGTTATGAGGTTAATGTTATTATTTTTGCTGCATTACATATCATAGTCGATAGTCTACCTAGAGGCATCCATCGGTCACTGGTCTTGATGTGCATGGATTCCATTTGTTTTAGCCTAACCTCTTCAGCTTTCAAGTACTATTTTATTTTTCTATAACAAGTTATAACTAAATTGAGCTTTTGGTATAATTACTGATAACATTGTTTGCAGCGGACTCTCCATGTCAGAATCCATTATATTTGTAACCTATTCTTGCAGAGGCGGGATAAGGAATAAATATTTCAGAAAGCATGTGGGAATTTTCTACTATGCTTGCAGCAAGATCTCCATGTCAGAAGCTTATATATTTGTAACCTATTCTTGCAGAGGCAGGATAAGGAATAAATATTTCAGAAAGCATGTGGAAATTTTTTTCTATGCCTGCAGGGCAACTTTTAGTCGATGGTATGCACTATTAGACTAAACAGCTTTACACTGCAATTTGTTTTCTTCCACGAAGCAGTGAAGCAGAACATATCTCGGAACATCAGATAACTGTCTTAGTTTTAGTAATATTTCTAGGCCTAGATAATGATTGATAATCGTGCAAGTTGTTCATTTAAATGAAATTGCATCCGGAAGCCAGTGTAGTCCTCTGGTGTGCACATATAGTTCAGGTCAGATGAAGGTAATATATGCTCAAAATGTTGCAAATCTGTCTAGCTTCGTTCAAATAACTAGATGGTCTCCTTAGTACTCAAACGGCAACCGGGCATGCTTGCCGAATTGGACGTGGAGGCTCTCTTCCATGCTACTGTGATGCATTTTTTTCACTTTGAAGAGTTTGGCTTGCGAGTGTATTATTGGAATGAGTGCTCATTAATTTTGTTTCAGAGTTTCACTACACAAAAACCGAATGAGAAAGTGAGAGACTTGGTCAACTGAGGAGCTTTTGCATGTTCTTCAGTTAGAAGAGCTTTTAATTATTATTCTATGAGTTTTTGCTACTATATTGTTGGGTATACATTGCCTTTAGTAATAGAGCACATATGCGGTCAGTTAAGCACCTATCTTAGTCTGCTATGTGACATCATATATAATTTGTAGTGTGTGATGTTGTACTAAAATTCTTTTTCATTTGCAAATCTACCACACCCATTATAGTGTGTGACAAGATGCAGGCGGCGAGGCGAAGCTCGCTATTCACCTAGTATAAATTAAGGCTACAAAGCAAGACAGCATTAGGCTACTCTCCGGTGGCAGTTAGGGATGGCAAGTCATTTTAAATTTTGAGGGCCATTTGCAAGGGCAAGAGGTGATGTCTTTTAAGATGTGTAGAAAACTTACCATCCATTGCTAGAAAGGACAATTAAGGTGCGCCACAGATTTCGAAACAAATTCACAAAACTAAAGGATGAATAACTAATGCGACCACCAACCTTTGCTAGCCTAAACATGAACCACCCTTATAAAGGTGCATTGTATTTGTAGTCAGGCTTGTACTAGCATCCAAAGCAACACCACTAGAGTCGATTTTCCTTAGTGAGAGAGTAGTGACAAGACAACTATTGGAGCGGTACACATATGTTACAAATGGGAGGCATACAGAAAAAATATCATTTCAGGTTGAGAAAAAAGTAGTAGAAAAAATATGATGTTGTTGTCGTTAGCCTAAACTCACAACACACTTAGATTTTTTTTCTCGTCCATGTAGTAAGACACGATCACTTGTCGATTGTGCTCATTTGACACGACACTTGCACTAGGCAGTGACCGATTATTTAGCTAAGACTAGGCTACAGTTAGTTAGCTAGTTGTTTGAGTTAGAGCATCCATAGCTCAAGGCGCCTATCAAGTCAGTTACTGGATGTAGTAAGCGTCGGCAGCCTTGCCACAAAGGTTCATAAAAATATGGAATCAACCTAAGGTTCATAAAATTTGGAGTCAACCAATAGAAACAAGCTAAGGTTCACAAAATTTGGAATAAAACACTATAGTTATGGACACAAAGGAGAAGAAATAAGGAGGGGCGTACCTCGCCACAAAGAGTCGCATTGGTCGACAATCATGGTGTCGGTTGCCTGGCTGAAGGGGGTGTGGCACTGCCCCTAAGGAATGGCTGGTGGGTGGATCAGGTACATAGAGTGGGTGTTAAGTGGATGAGTAAGCGCGGCGGGTGGGGATGAGGTCTCCCGCTTGCCATCGTGGCCGAGTCGTTGGAGGCAACTGTTCTTTGTGCTATCCATGATGGAGAACGAACACGTGCTTGCGTTGGTCGCCTCCGTCGACAGGAGGTGGAAACAAAAGGCTCATGTATTCACGGCACAACCATAACACTGTTTTGATGAGCACAACTAATTAAGTACAACGGTCTAAAAAATAGCAGCTAACAATAGCTTGATCCAGAGACAGATAACTAGAACTAGTGAAACACTTGCATCAAGACATACCAAGAAAAAATAAGTTGCATCTCCAAGAAACAGTACCATGGAATTGCCAGATTGAAGGTGTAAGGTGTTCATTTCACCGACAGGAGAAAACGCTCATCGGAAAAGTTGTGGCACAACCACCACGGCTTCCGGCTTGAGCTCTAGCTCTAGCTCCCCTCCGACAAGGTGTGCCTGAAGATTTATTATACTCAAAGCACTATGTCCGGATTTAAATTGGAGTGATAATGTTTTGAACAACAGCTATGAAACATATATTTACATTTTACAAGCATCAAGAACAATAAGTAAACGTAAGATTGAACAAAAAAGTCCATCTTAGAGAATGTCGTCCATCGAAATGAAGCACCAGCCACCAAGGTAGCAGCATAAGAAAGATATCAAGGTGAAGAAACCGCCAGGGAGGTGAAATAGGCTCTCAGCCGTCATCTGTTTCGGGAACAGTGAGCTGGCCGTCCTCCTCCATGTCCGAACATGATCGATGTAGCTCAAAGGGTGTTTGGTTCGGAACACATCTTGCACCTAGACCTAGCTCACCTGGAAAGAAGCCTCGCCCTAACACACCTAGACAAAGTCACAAGGATAAAAAAACTAAAATAATACAATATATAAATTAAGGCTACAAAGCTAGATAGCATTAGGCTACGCAGCAATTAGGTATGGTAAGTCATTAGAAATTTTGAGGGCCATTTGCCGGGACAGGAGGTGGCGTCTTTTAAGATGTGCATGGCTGTGAACTCCATTATAATTTCTAAACTTACCATCTCTCACGAGGTTATTAATAAAGGTTGTGTGCATCTACCGATGCAGAGGTCAGGATTATACTCCCCTTTTCAAAAAGAAAAAAAAAACATCTCTCACAAGGAAGGATAATTAAGGATCAGGTGCGTCGTAGATTTTGGAACAAGTTCACAAAATTAATGGATGAATAACTAATGCAACCACCAACCTTTGCTAGCCTAAACATGAACCACCCTTATAAAAGGCGCATTGCCTTTGTAGTAAGGCTTGTACTAGCATCCAAAATAGCACCACTGGAGTCAATTTTCCTTAGCGAGAGAGTAGTGACAAGACAACTACTAGAACGGGTGAAATATGTTATGAATGGGAGGCATACAAAAAAAAGCATTTCATGTTGAGGCAAGATGATAGTTCGTGAGCGTCGTTTGTGAGTGTCGGCAATGCCAAGTACCCGACACTATCTTGCACCAATTACGTGGAGCGGGCAATGGTGATGTGCATCCATCTCCATACCCAGCACCTATGGGACGTCATCGAGTTCGGCGCTGATGATGCTCGGGATGACCGTGCCGCATTGGCGAGAGCTAATGTGCATGCTAGCAACCAAGGACTATGCCAAAACGGTGTGGGAAACCCTCAAGACCATCTATCTCGGAGTGAGCGCATCTAGGAGTCGAAGGTGCAGACGTGTTGCGCTAGTGGGAGTATCTTTGTTTCCTCATCGGCAATTCGATCGAAGCCTTCTTGATTCTCCTCACTGCCATCATCAACGACATGGAGCTCCTCGGGGATCCCATGGATGAGTACAAGGTTGTCCTCAAATTTCTCTGCATCATCCCACGCAAGTATCAGCCACTGGTGATGGAGATCGAGCAGGTCGGTAATCTCAAGGAGCTCACAATATAGTATCTCTATTCTCTACGGCCATCCCCTCACGGCGGGTGCAATGATGGTCGGAACATAATGCATTCTGAGCACATCCACGATGCTTAGGAACACTAGCTGCTTCGTATTATAGAGGTTTTTACATGTGTATTATAGACATTTTTAAGTTCATTGTATTATGCTAGGACCTATGCGAGATCAAATGTCATTAGAAAGTTGCAACCGTGAAAATGGATGCCAAATCACTAGCACTTTTCTCCACATCATGCCCAAGGACAACCATGCAACATGCTAGTACAGACGTTCCAATTGATGGCTTGATCCGCTAGACAAGACCACACCTTAAACTATATTACAACAACACAATAGCATGTCAACACCGTATATTTATTTCTAACGCAGTACAATTTATTTATTTTTTAAAAATGCAGTAAAATTTATGGCAATAAAGAGAAATATTTAAAATATAAATTATATTTTGCAATTCCGTTGTTGTAGAGATTCCTTTTAGTTCCCACCTGATGGGTGGAACGCCCTTGAACATGATATGTGGATAAATCCATGATAGGATTCATGTGTTCAAATATATTACGTACATTTGTCCAATAGCCCCATATGAATTGGCTTATACATTCAATCTAGTAAATTAAGAATGGTATGGGCGACTAGCCTGCAGATAAAGTTAATAACAATTTAAATGTGGTCTTACATACAAGAGTTCTTGAAATGAAAACCTGGCCAATGCAAAATATCAAAAATATTTAGTTCTCGTGCATTAATAACATGCCTAAGACCTGTGGAAGTATATAATTATTGCACTATAATCAACATCTTTCTTCTATCGGATTAAGGTGCATGCACTTTAATAAGGCAAGGGATATATATTTTCCACATGACTACATGGTGAGGCAGCTTAGTGGCCAGCGGACTTACTTGTCTTAAAGTTGATCCTGTTTACTTTCCTAATTTACTGTCAATTAATATTTGCCTCCTTTATTTAATCTCGGCCTTGTTATATGAAAGTCAAGCACCAAGAATTCATTCACTCATTTGGCTAGCTTCACATATACCATTCAAAATACAGTTTCTATGCTTCTAGCGGACACAAATAAATATTGAATTGGAGCAAATGGAAAGTGAGATTCGAGTTCTTTCTTATAAATCTACGAAAAATACAATATTAACATGTGATAGATGGATAGATAACGAATCCATCAACACACCACCACCTCATATCTTTGCTCAATATATTCATGTGCATGCATGTCATAGCTACCTCCAGACAAGCAAGTTGTACCCATAAACTAGATTATGCATAAAGAGGTGAATCCAACTATATGAGGATCTATAGAGACAAAATTATGATTTAAATTGGAGGCATCATGGAACACATCAAAGGTTTAACCAGATCATTTTTTTAGTGTCAATACAACTATGAGTGATGACGAGGTTAGGATTTGGTGGCCATGTATAGATTAGGGGATTATGTGTTGGCTTATGGGAAGCAGAAAAATCATAATTTTAGGAAATTATTTGATGTAAGCACAAAACAATAATTGAACTAGCGTTTATGTGATAGGTTTATGTGATTGTGACATGTCCTGGAGAATTGGGTCCTAATTGCTTTGCAAAGTTTACTTCGCATCATTGTGGAGGTGTTGGCTTCTTCCCTAATATATGATGGATAAAGAGATACATTAGACTCTGAAGTAGAGTTCCATGATTGAAATTTGCAACTCATAATGGTGTTTGTAGAGAGACCAATGGTCTTCGTGTCTCTCTTCTTCATTGAGACATTACCTTTCAATTTGAACTCCTTTGCTCCATGGCTCCAAGGTTGATCCCCCAATGTGCTTGCAAATGAGTGGGGTGCCTCTAGGAAGCTTGTCAGAACCTTTTGTAATTTGATGTGGAAGAGACAATGGTAGAAGCGACCGAGAGGCGGTATGGGATGCAAGCCACATTCTCCTTTTTTTTCTTTTGTCTATTTTCTAGATTGATTTTTGTCCTTTGAATTTAGAAATATCATTTTTATATATAGTATTCATTATAATAACATTCATCGTTGATAGCGAGGAGAAAAGTTCATGTACAAGACATGCACAAAAACAAATAGCTAGATAAATACACTAAACAAATGATCATCAACTCTAGATCTAAAAATTGAGTGCTTCCACTGAAAATTCAAATGAGTGTAGCTACTTTCCCTATGCCATGTCCTATATATATCCGCTTCGTCTTTGATAATAGCATTCAACATAAACCTCTTAGAGTGACCGTATTTCCAAAAGTCGTTTTCATGAATAAATTCAAGATTTAGATAAAAGAAAGAAATAACTAAGAGTTGAATATTTTTTGGAACAGGATGCATCTAGGAACATATTCCACAATTATGTGGGTACTTTTTTCTAAGAGGGAGGCTAAGCCTCTCAACCTCCACATCCATACTAGAAAACAGAGGCAAGCATACATAGTGAACAAAGATGATCCATGTTGTATCGAATTCGCGATAGCATCTCCTATATCCTACAACAAATATTGCAGACCATAATATAACGGCTGAGTGGCATGAGACCTACTAGGGCATGTACACCAGACGGTGCCTAAACACATGTGCTTAAAGAGAGAGAAAGGCAAAGCACCTGCCTAAGCATCATGCTCTTCAATGCTAGTAGCTCTACGTGGGTGCTTGAGTCGTAAGCCTGGTCTTGTTTGGTACATAGAAAAGTGATAGTTCCTATTTTTAGCACCGATGAAACATCGAAGCTAAACTAGGCACTCCTTACCATATATAAGCACCTGATGATTCCATCGTGGCAGAAAAACAGGTTTTTTTCTAAGGCACCTGCCATAAGCACCTACGTTGTAGGTGCCCTAATAGAAAACACAAGAATAAAAGACAACACTTTCAAAAAGTGCATGGCCTTTGTTTCTTTGCTAGATGATGGGTCTTGATCCAAAAAATATGGGACTCCCTAATAGCATGTTCACTTAGAATTCCTCTACTTGGATCCTGAGTTGGAAATCCCTAGGGATGCTTGAGATAAGGAGAATTTGCAAGAAGCATGATAAAGAAACCACCACACCACTCATCATCTTATCACTTCCCTTTGTATGTGCCAATTCGGACTGGCCATATCTCCATGCCAACAAAACCATTGTACCACGCTCCTTGGGAGCTCAACATACTCCGCTTATAGATTTCATGTTCCATGATGATTGGCGACAGAGGGGCTCGAGAAGGCGGGCAAGCTATGCCGCCGCGATGGTGGTGCATATGGAGCCCATGATAAACCCCAAGCCAGGCAGCGTCATGACCTCTAGAAGGCGCCAAATTGAGTGGGGATGGCGGGTCTTAGGTGCACGGAATAGTACGAGGTCGACGCGGTAGTGGACAACGTCACACCTGGTGGCGAAGGGTCGCTCGAGAAGAAGAGGTTGCTAGTGGTTGAGTGGTTCAAGTTTTACAAACCAATAAAATACGTGCACGGAGGGGATGGGGGATAATTTTATGGGATCTGGTCCATATATTCATGTATGTGGACCAAAGTCCCAAAAATGCCTTACCAGTAGGGTGTTCTTAGGGAGCAGTTGCTTATTTATATGTGAATCCCAAGATTCCATCCGTCAGCTGAGTCTCTTGGAAGTGTTTATAGGGATAGGATGTGCGTGTCTGCGTTCATAGGGGTGGGTACATGTACGTGTTGTGAGTGTCTATGATTATACTGTGTTTATTAAAAAAATGTCATATATGCTTCTAGAAATAATCGTTGGCTGGAAACATTGTTTTTATTTTTATTAGAAATAACTGGAAAACATATGCAAACCGTTGCATCGACCAAATCGAACGTTTGGGCCGACCTTTGGGCCATCCAAGGGCTTCTCTTCTGTTGGATTTTTCTCTTTCTTTATTTATTATTACATCGGGAGTCTGAGACCTTCCGTCGGATTGGAACTCCGTGGAGAGCCACCGCCATGGTCGCCGGCTGATGCTACGCCGAGCTCCCAGGCTGCTTGCCGCCGTAAACCCCACCCTCCCCGCCGCAGCCAACCTCTCCCAGAACTCCTACCAGATTTTCCCCCAACCCTCTCTCCACCATGCGCGGAGCGCCGACGACGCCCGCCACCTGCTCGACGGAACGCCCCACAGAACACGGGCCAGCTCCATCGTGCGCGCCCTCAGGGACGACGCATCGGATGCCGTCGGGGCCCTCCACTGCGAGTCCCTCAAGTCCGGAGCTGTGCTGGACCCGCCCGTGCGCACCTCCCTTATCGCGGCCTACGCCCGGAGGGGCGCCGACGCCCGCGCAGCTCTGACGCTCTTCGACGAGGCCGCAGACCCAGACCTGATCCTATGGAACGCCGCGGTCGGTGCTCTGACGCAGAACTTCTGTCTCGACGAGGCCGTGGTCTTTTTCCGGCGAATGGTGGCCATGATTGGGACGTTCGACTCGACCACCGTGGTCATCATGCTGTCGGGGGCAGCGCGTGCCGGCGACCTGGACCTTGGGATGGCGCTCCATTCCGCGGCCGTGAAGCGTCGCTTCGACACTGACATGTACCTTTGCAATGCTCTCATCGACATGTACGCAAAGTGCGGATGTTTCTTCGATTCGGAGGCCGTGTTTTGGAGGATGCCATGCTGGGACACTACCTCATGGAATTCTATGATAGGTGGAAGCACGTTCAATGGCCTTTCTCTGTTTTCAGCTTATTACTTCAGAGAAATGATCCGTCTGGCAATTCAGGCAGATGAGGTGACCCTGTCTTCTGTCCTTTCAGCCTCTTCTTGTGCAGACGATCTTTTGTCCTTTGGGGA